>OX328096.1:42065198-42699246 GCA_946811185.2 Hippopus hippopus
TTTTCAAGTGCTTTTTGGACAAAGCAGATCAAGATTCGACTTTAATTTTGAGCTTATGAAAGAAGTTAGTTGAAGAGGAAAGAAAAGGAAGGAAGGACGGAAGGAAGAAACAAACAAACAAACGGAGGGAGGCAGGAAAGTAAGAGAGGGAGGCAGGAAAGAAGAGAGGGAGGCAGGGAGGCAGGAAAGGAAGAGAGGAGGGGACGAAGAGAGGGAGGGAGGGAAGAAGAGAGGGAAGGACGAAGCAATTTCGCAGTAAATACGTATGAGCCATGCTCTGGCAAAAGGGGGGCTTAATGGATCTTCGTGATGCATGATACCAAGCAAGTCATTATATGATCATGGATCCATAAAATCCATTTTGTCTAACAACAGACTGAGACATGAGGTAAACTGGACCTTGGACATGCAGAAAATTGACCAATAGCAAAAAGTTTCGGCCCAGGTCAAACTGCTCGGACTGCGCAGGCTGACATGGTTCGACACTTTTTCCAGACGCATTAAGCCCCCTTTTCCCAGAGCATGGCTCGCATATATTTTTCCCTGCTGATCAATATACCTGTACAGCTGCATTACGTTGAATTAATTGCTATCTTTGTGACAAAATATGACATAGAAAAAGACATGGATAAAAAATGAGAAGGAGCGAGGGAAAGGGGAAGGAGGAAAGGAATAGTGCTTTCATCACCGGATATAGGATCCAATAGGAAATATATATGGCTTGCAACACACGAAAAGGGACATTCGGACATTTGCGTAAAGTGTCGTCTCGGATCAGCCTGCGCAGTCCGCGCAGGCTAATCCGAAACGACACTTTCCATTTTTATGTAATTTTCTGTTTTGCGAAAGTCTACTGTAGCACAAAATCTAATGTAGGCGTAAAGTGTCGTCTCGGATTAGCCTGCGCGGACTGCGCAGGCTGATCCGAGACGACACTTTACGCAAATGTCCGAATGCCCCTTTTCGCGTGTTGCAAGCCATATAATTTCGCAGTAATTTTTTTTTCGTGCCGTTCTATACATAACCTACAGTGATGTTCCGTAGAATTTATTGCTCTCTGTTTGATAAAATATGACCATGATTAAAACGTAGAACATTCTGATTTAAGCGAAAGTTCAGCACCCCCTTTCCCCATTGCGTTCTTTTTAACCCTAGATTATTAAGAGAACAGTTTGACTTTTACCCCACATTAACTCTTTCCATACCATAGACTACACCAGAAGTTTTGTGGACAGTGTAGATCAAGATCAGTCTGCACAGAACGTGATCTACACTGTTCACTGCTTTATTTTAGATTATGAACAAACTGTCTGTTGATCTTGCAGAAGAAAAGTATTCGTAGCTTTAAGAAAATGCAATTTATTTATTTAGTAGTGAAAGAGTTCAACAATAGACTACGTGTGATTAGCGCCAAGTATATGAACTCGACCTCTTTCGCCGACTCCAAATACAGTCCAGTTTAAAGGCATGACTAAAATAATAAGAAGATGATGACGTCAGCACTTTCGAAAAAGCAGACGTTATAGATCCAAGATCCAAGATCAGACTGCACGTTCTGTGTAGTCTGATCCTGATCTATGTTGACCACCAAACCCCTTGTATTCGCCTCTGGCATTGAGAGGGTTATGAAGAGTGAAGACCACGTAAAATCTAGGTCCTGTCCTATGCTGTCCCCGACATATAACTAGAATATTGACAAAGTCGGCGTAAAACATCATGCATCGATAAACCCTTAGAATGCATGCGCAAATTTGGCTGCTTTACCGCACAGTGTTGACATAGATCAAATGATAATTCAGTTTTTGTATATTTATAATGTTTTACCAGCCAAAGCGGAATGGCAAATTCAAACTGTGTGCCTAACAGACTAACTCGAAGTAGTTTTCATTGTTCAAATATATAATTTATATGATTAAACCATGCTCTGAAAATTTGCTTCAATTTACCTGCAAAATGTATAAACCCAGGTAAGCCTGCGCACGCAGACTGACCTAAGTTGAAACATTTCGCTATTGGTAAAATTTCTACATGTCAAATGACCATTCTACCCCATGATTCAGCCG
This sequence comes from Hippopus hippopus, assembly GCA_946811185.2. Classification (NCBI taxonomy): domain Eukaryota; kingdom Metazoa; phylum Mollusca; class Bivalvia; order Cardiida; family Cardiidae; genus Hippopus; species Hippopus hippopus. Next base: position 42,067,262 of record OX328096.1, read on the forward strand.
TTGTTTTAACAACATGGGTCACTATTATGCTACGACTTGCTTCGTATAACGCATAACAAAGGTGCACTAAACCGTTTTTCCTAGAGCGCTGCCAATACATATTTTACATGTTTATCAAAAAGCGGTAAGATGGTTTAAAATAAGACACCACGGGTATTATATCACTATTCGTAATTTCAGATCGTCTCAGCATGCGTGTCTGTTTGCAGGATAAAATTGTGTTGTACATTACCATGGTTTCTTCCATATAGGGTTGAATGACACTATTATGTCACCATTTTTTAAGAGATTTACCTATACTATTCAACTGAATATGAAGAAAGGTTTTGGCCATAAATAAAAATTCAATAGATATAGGCGGCGTTATAGATCTAAGATCAGAATGCGCGAGCTGTGTTGCCAGATCTTGATCTCGACTGTACATAATAAGCATTGTATGTCTCCCTCGGTTGTGATTAGTCGATTCTTCTATCCTACAAAATCGAAACAATCGGACATTGATGAGGTTATTCTTCAAGTTTTAAGTGGGTGGAGTAAGGCATAACCGATACACTGATGAATAAATCAAATAAAAATGTACAAACGATAACAAAAACCCATATTGCAATTTCAGAATTTATTACCCAACAAAAAAATATCAGCGTATTGGAAAGTGTAAATATAAGATCAGGCTACACGATTTGTGCGGTCTGAGATTGATCTAAAATGTCCGCAAAGGCACAATGAGTAGCGCAGGCAGTCTAAGTATTATGAAAATTTACAGAGAGTAGTGCAGTTGATTTGGATGTATTCTCTGTGCATTTTTCGATTAATTAACCAAAGAATTAGACATATAAAGTAAGACAAAAGGGAGCGACCAATCCGTACAATTGCATTACCCGTTAACATATGGCCTGCAACACGCGAAAAGGGGCATTCGTACATTTGCGTAAAGTGTCGTCTCGGATCAGCCTGCGCAATCCGCGCAGGCTGATCCGAGACGACACTTTCCGTTTTTGTGTAAGTAGGTAGATATATGTATGTCCTAGCTCATTTCTTAATTTTTTTCTAATTTTTTAATTTTTTGATTAAATTTTTATAAAAATGACCCAGAACATACATACGATTTTTGGTATAAATTGTATAAATTTATTTCCTCATAATCATCAACTAATATATATCATATCATGGCCCCCATATGTGTCAACGCAAGATAAGTCTATGCATGAGGGACTAACATAATTACTATATCCATTTTACCATAATTCAAAAATAAAGAAGTGAAAAAAATGAATTCCACAACAACCAAACGATCCAACTACCCAACGATCCCCCTTAAGCGCGCGCGCACGTAACGAGAAAAAATTGTAATATGTTACGATGATGTAAATGTAACGACCGAATAATGTGATGACATATAATATATAAATGGTTGGTATATATTATATGTGTAACCTTATTAGATAGGGGGTTAACCAGATTTTTTTGAATTTTTAAAATTTTAAATTATAAATTAATTCAAGATGGAACCGTTAAAAGAGTTTTTAAAGGAGTTAAACTTAGATAAAAATAAAAGTTTAATGAAGGCTATAGATAACATGGAAGAAAATTTGTTAAATATGGATATAGCTAAAGATAAATTTAAAAACTTAATTTCAGATAAAGAAATTTTAGCAAATTTTGCAATTCTTTTATCTAATTATGTAAATAGTATTTTAGATTCTATAAACCCTGAAATTAACCAATCTATAAATTTAAAGGTTGCATTTTTTTCTGAATTGTATGAAAAAAGAAATCTATCTAAAAAAGATTTAAGACAATTAATTAATAAATGTTTTGGAATTAAATCTAATAAAAAATTAACTAGAAACCAAATATTTCACAACTTTGCGTTGTTTATTTCTAATATACCTGAAAAAAGATTACCTCCACGTATTAAAGAGATATTTAAAAATAAAGTAGCACCTTTAGAAGAGTCATATTATAGTATAACAAATAAGGTAGTTGAAGATCTTAAGTTTTTAAGTTAAGAAAGTTTTTTTATAAATATAATTTAATCAGTAAAATTAAATTATATTTTATGATGCCCCCAAGCTAAAGTATCAATCTTGTCTTCCAAAACAAACCTTTTATCATCACTTGACCCTAACGCTTTTTTGTTTAACTCTTCAGTATACATATTATGACCCTTACTTCTTAAAACAGTCATCTTTCTATACTGGTCCTTTTCTGTAAGCAAACACTCTTTGTAATTACTAAAGTTTATTTCTTTCTTAATAACCGCTTTTTTAACACCTTTACATCTTTTATCTTCCTCACCATCTAAAGTTTTATAAGCATACATTTTTGCTCCTAGACCAACAAACTCAGTCATAATCTTACCACCTAACTCATCTTTAAACATTCCAACTACTCTAGCATTACAATCATTTTTTAAGAAATGGTCTTTAGGATAATTGCTTGTATCAAACATTTCAACCACATCTTTCTCCATATCCTTATATAAATTTTCAGTTTCTATCTCAAGGATGAAACTATCTGTATCAGTATAACACATTCTAACCTTTTCACCATACTTAGCTTTAAAGTAATTATAATAAGTTTTTTGCATATGCGTTTTACTAACATCTAAGATGCTTAATCCTGAGTAAATAGGTTTATTATATTTTAACTTAGTGTTTTTCATGTGTACCGCTGTTAGGTTTTCATCGAATATTGTTGTGTGGTTATAGTTTGGTTTTGCTACTAATTTTTTATAACGCTCTTCACTAGAAACCAGTTCTATCGCTACTCTGTTTCTCAAGTTTTCCATAGTCTTACCAAAGACTGAATTATTCATCAACTTAAAAAAATCTTTTTCGAAATTATTTTTAGCCGCTTTTCTTAGTTCAATGTTTGTATCAATATATGATTTTAACCATAGGCTTTCCTCAAACTTAATTCCTCGATGTATTTTAGTAATTTTTAAACCTAAATCAACGCATGTTTTTAAAGTTTCATGATGAATAATGTAATTTTCTTTATTATTTAAGTTTGGAATAAGTTTTTCTACTTTTTCTATTTTTAAACGTTCAGGTGCTAAAGGGAAATCATTATGTAAATCATGTAACTCCTTTGAATATTCTAAATCTACTTCTAATATACACGGGATTTTTTGCCAAATTTCTAATTCTTTATTTGTCATCCATTTAAAACCATGTGTAGGAAGAGGACGACTCATTGCCCAAGGATAAAGACTGTTTGCATCTATATATATTATAAATATTTTGATGGTTTACTTGAATCATATAATTCACCCATATACTTATTATTTGCTTTTGCATATCTTTTACTACACATACTAACACCACCTCTGATACCATTTTCAACCATTAAGAGCATATCAGGATCAGATAAAAGTTCTAGGTTTACTTTCGTTATTTTTAATGCTGCATCCCAAGCTAAACCAGGAGCTGTATAATACCAACTAGGGTCTAAATTATAGTTTTCACGGCAAACATCTCTAAAATTCTCAAAAACATCCGCTAAAAGCAATACATCTATTTTATTGTAAAGTTCTAAGTAATCCTTCAACGTTTTCATGTTAAAAGTTTTCCAAACCTTTTGCGCATGAGCATAATCTTCATCACTAATTCCTTCTTTGTTTAAGCTTGAGTAAAATGCTTCTTTAGGTGGTAATTCCTTATCTTTAAGTTTATCAAATGAATCTAAGTACTCATAAGGAAAAACTCCTTTTCTTCTAACCAATGGTAGGAGATTCTTAGTGAAATATCTCGATAAAATTTTTAATTGACTTTCTTCTAAGTTACTCGAAAGCTTATCTAAACTAGAACTCATAAACTTAAAGCTATCAAGAAATCTAATTTTATGTTTTATATATTTTCCAACCCAAATATCTTTACTAAAACTAATATATTTTTCTTCATTATTTGGAATACAATCAATCTTCCCTTCAGATTTGCCAAGACATTTAATAAAAAGATGAGCGTCATATCCACTAAGATTATGAAGGTATACAGGTGTGAAGTTAGGATTTTTAGCTTTTAGGTTACATTCATTGTGTGCGGCACCTCTATATTTACCCGTAAAATGGCAATGGTCTCTTACTCTATAATTAGCATGATTAAACTTTCCACCACAAATCCAACAATGTGTTTGTTTTTTATATTCCATTTCTTCCTCTTCTGTAATTTTAATAGGTTTTGGTTTTTGGTAATATTCTTGATGAATTTCCCGTATATCATCTTTCAACCAGTTTATAAAAACTTCCTCAGCATTTTCTCCAACATAACTTCTTTTTATAGGAGCACGCACAGCATCATCAAAGCATTTTATAATATAAACAAAACTACAAGGTACATGCTTTTGACGTTGTATAGTATAACTTTTTTCTGGGTTTGGTTGACATGTGTGTATTGGTTCCAAAACACTTTCAAAATCAGCGTATACAACAAAGGGAACCTCAAGTTTTCTAGAATGGTTTTCAAAAGCTAACATGGTACCTGGTTTTGGCATTTCTAAAGTAATAGGTTCGTGTTCGTTACAGTATTTTTTATGTTTTTCCAAAAGTTCTTTACTACCAAAATGATTCAAACAACGGTCACAAATTTCTATATGTTTACAATTAGTAGTTATTTGACTTCTTACTAATTTAATTAAGTTTTTTATGAGAGCGTAGTGCATGTTTTTCTCATTTTTAATAAAAAGAAGGTCAACATGTTTACTTTTTTCACATTTTGTAATCCTAAGAGGATAAATATATTCCTGGTACCCATATACGTTTACACTAATTTCAGGATTTTGTTTTTCAAACTTATCGATACCCCTAAACGAAACAGGACTCTCTATTCCATCCATGTTTAAACTACTTTCCTTTTCTTTCAAAGCTTTATCAACTCTTTCTGAATTATTGTCTACAGGGTTTAACGCTCTTAAAACACACCATAAAAAGCATTTATTATCTTTATTTTTCATATTGATAACTGCTTTTTTGTTAGCAATCCACTTTGGCAAAGGTAACCAACCATCAGCTCTTAAAGGAACATAAGTAGCTGTATGTAGTTCTAGTTTTACGATACTTTCAAAAGTCCAACCACTACCTTCTCTTTGGAACTTAGCTAAATTTTCTAAAACTTCATCTATCATTGTATTTAATAAATCCTCTATTTCTTCACTGTTTAAATTTAAATGTTGATTGCTATGAAAAGCACGTTCCACGGGATCCATGTCAATCTCTGTCATTAACCTTAATTTACACCTAAGTACAAGTTTTACCTTTGTTCGTAAATTATTTCGAAGAGTATTTATAAGAGGCATCCACGTTTCTGCGAAAAATCTTTGCGGGTTATAATTTTCTCTACCCTCTATAACATATTGACTAACATACTCTCTAAATGCTGAGCGCTCTATTCTAATCTCAAACGGTTGTCTTGGTGGATAATTTTCTCTAACATTCTGAACAATTTCATCAAAAACTTGCGGTAATTGGTCTTCTTCCACATTACCAGTTAACCAATTAGTAAAATTATTGATTCTACGTTGGATTGATTGAGGTATAGCACTAGTTACGGTCCTCCCAACATTTGATGCAGCTCTTCTAACTATATTAGAAATTCTATTAAACCAACTCATTTTTATTTATATACAATATTATATATTAAAATCATTTTTTTGAAAAATTATATATATATTAATGTGATTAATATATATATAAAATGGACGATAAAATAGAATTTATGAAAAGATATACTAGAGCTGAATTAGTAAAATTATGTGAAAAACAAAAGGTATTCAGAATACATGGTGAACCTAAGGTAACTTTTATACCTAAATATGAGATAGTTGAAAGACTTGTTCGTAGTGGTATCAAACCAGATTTAAATAAAAAAACAATGAGAAAACAAGATTGGCAACTTTGGAAATTAAAAGGATATAGATAATTTAAATCTTAATACACTACACTCATTTTATTTCCATCAGACTGGAAGTTAATTAACCTATCACTAATAATAACGGCATATGCCTCTGTATTCGCAAGCACATTTTCAGTAAAATGTGTTTTGATTTGGATATCAGTAACAGAGTATTTCAATCTCTCACTCTGTTTGGAAACATCAAACAAAAACAAAGGATAAAGGGTTTTATAATCTGAGGGAGTAATGTTAGGGTTTGACACCATTTCATTCATGTTATAAAACTTAGACCTAAATAGAGAAGCGTCACCATACACTCTACTAAATTGGTTTGAGGTAAAACTGAGATTATAATCAACAGCGGGATATCTAGTAGAATTTAACGTAACATAAATGTTTTGAACGTTTCTATGGTCAAATATAGCTGGATTTTGTTGTTGGTCACCGCTTTTACCAGTCTGAAAACCAACAATGATAAAACGTGGCACTTCAGGTGATGATTTGACAGCGAGTCTCCAGGTAAATGATGTTGACTCGGGAACCGCAATAGAGTCGCACTGCCTCATTCTATATCCAACCGGTATTTTTTCTTTTTTCTCGATAATTTTATAAAGTTGCATTTTCTCTTCATCTGCGGGTAACACATGAGGTACAAACCAAGATACTCTAAGTAAATTAATTCTACCATCAGCAGGAGCAACACCATCTCGAAAGACCGCATCATTATCATTATTTCTCGTTAATGTGAGAGTTTGCTTCATTCCATACAATATCTTATCATAATCATCACAAAAACCAAATATATGTTTTAATGGAACTCTGAAGCTAAAGGTACCTCTTGGAAGAGGGTCATTAATAATATAATTTCTTCTTACAATAAAACCAGTGTTTCCGGCACCCGCGTTAGCTGCTGTATCTTTATACCACAATTGATTTAACCCTTGTGATTTAGAGAAATCATCCGGGTATTTTAACAAACCAAGCATTGTAGTAGCCTGACCAGGATTTAATACAGATTCAATCTCCATACCCGAAAGTTGATACTTAATATTTTTAAAAAGATACATGAGACCATTGTTTGTTAAAGAAATATTAGTGTTAGCATCATAAGCTGCTCCATTATCACTTCTTACTAATTCGCCTACAATAAGTAAATAACTTTCACTAGGATGAGTAAAAATATCTTGAGTCTCAATGTTAATCCTAATGTCTGCTCCTGAGCTGTTGAGATTGGTACCAGTGATTGGTTCATACTCATGGTGTTCATACTCAACAATACTATCATCTTTTAAAATTGGTTCGGTGATTTTTAAAATATCCATTTTATAATAATGATTATAATTTTTAAATGAAATAAAAATTATAATTGTTCAAACCAAAGCTGGGGAAAAGACTTATTATTATTAACAAAAACACCTCGAAGTTTAATGCTTTTTGCGGTATCCAGTATAGCTTTAGGATAAACTTTATTACCATATACAAGTTTTATTTCAGGTATACCCCATTTTTTTAAATATTTATTCACTTTTTCCTCAATCTCTTTCATCTTGATTACCTTTTCAGGAGATAACTTCACAACAGCTTTTTTATAACTATATTTCGTTTTATCAATTTCTAGGATTTCGCAATCTTCTATATTTAAAGAAGCGCCTACTATATTAATAGTAGCACTATTGTATTTTTTATGATCTACACGATTAAAATTTAACATTCTTTTTTATATATATATATATATTTTTTATACTGTTTTAATACCCGCTCCACTGTTTAATTTTTTAACTAAGTCTTGAATAGCAATGGCACTTCCATCTATTAATGTGCTAATGTTTTGCGTTTTAGGTGTTGTGGTATATTTTTGTAAAATTTGCTTCGATTTTGGTGTCAAAGCTTTCGTAACTAATTTTTTTCCCGCTTCTACAGCCGCACTTTTTCCAACCTCTAAAGCTTTCTTTGCTCCTTCCTTAGCTACACTCTTTCCTACATCAAGGGCAGAAGACGCAATTTGTTTAGCTGCACTACTAGTAAAAAGCCCCGCTAAAAAGTTAGCAATACTATCAAAGATTCCTGCACCACCGTATGAATATCTTTTTTTAAATCCGTGTTTCTTAGTGATTATCATCTTTTTTATATTATAGACATTAAATTTTTATAAGCGTTTGAATTTAAAACACCTTGTCTTTTTAATTCATCACAAATGCTTACTACCTCGTTTCTTACACCCGTATTACCTGCTTCTTTACTTGCCATCAACAGGTCTAGTCTTTCTATTAATGCGTTAGGGTCAGATGGGATAACAATTCCTTCTCCAGATGTTCCCATATCATACCAAACGTGGGAAAGAATGTTTTTCCATTTATATGATTTACTACTTTTAGGATGTTGTTCATCTGGGTCATTATTACGATAGAGGGTATCGCTGTTTGCTACTATCTCCTTGTAATTTTCTAAATCCTCATCATTATAAATATTTTTGTCTGGTTTTCTAGCGACAATTAACTCCCATAAACCAGGTGTGCCTTCATAAAAATCGTTACCAATTAAAAGATCATCGTCTAAAATGCCAACTTGTTTGGTGCCAATAAAAAAGCTACCATCTTTGTCATATAACCCATACGTTGTATCAGCTTCAGACTTAGTAGCAAACTTTCTTAGGTACTTCTCCGCGAGTGGCCCAACAAAAACTGGATAGTTCTCTTCTCCTTTTTTTTCTAATTTTTCCAATCTGTCCAGTTCATTCATATACCACCTAAGCTCTTCAGCTTCATCTTCGTTTGGTCTTTCATAACCTGTGATAGATGGATAAGCTGGAAAAGTAATAGCTTCTGGTAATTTTTCTACACCTTCTTTAATAGGTTTAAGCCCCTCTGTAATCTCCTTTGTTGTAGCTTTTTGCGTTTCCGTTATAGGTTTAAAAAACTTTGATAAATCGGTTTGAAGTTGTTTTTCACCCGTTCTCTCTGCTAGTAGATTATCCCGAATCTTCTTTCTCGTTTCGAGATACTCTTTTACAATTAAGTCTCTTTTCGCAGGGTCAGTTATTTTTAGAAATGACATTTTTAATTAGCAACATATTTTTTTAACGTGATTTTATCATAGATTTTCATCCCCTATTTCACACATACACCTACACCTAAATTTTAATTTAATACGAAAGTTATCCACCGTTATTCTTTTCAACAAGCCTCCGAAAGGACTCACGAGCTTCTTGCCTCCCTTTCTCAATCAAACTTTCCTTTTCTTCTGTTGTTACCTTCTTCTTAAATTTACTTCTTATTTCACTCTTCATTTCTTCATATTTATTCATTTCATCCATTATCAACTTAAACTCATCATCAGATATGTGGTTATCCATTAAAGCTTTTGATACATGATTATCTATAGTATTAAGCTTAGCAGCAGCGAGAGTTTGAATTTTTAAATGCTTTTCAGCTTTAGCAGTAGTTTTCCTAACAAATACTTTACTAACCAATGAAGAAAGACCGATTACACCAGCAGCAGCTTCCAAACCTACAGCAATGGGTGCCGCTGCAACAGTTGAAAGCAAAACAACACCTACACCACCTAACGCTAATGAAACAACAACCAATCCACCTTCAACATTATCAACTACTTTAGCCATTCTAGCATACTTCTTATTCAATCTTTCCCTTTCATTTATTTCCTTCTTGAGAAAATTTTGTACTTCCGATATTTTTTGAAGCCTATAAGAATGACCATTATCCATTTCAATAGGTGGGGCGCTTGCGGTACCTCGTTCTTTAGGTAATATAGGATATATTTTATTAGGGTGTTCCTGATTTGTATCTGCCATTTTATTAATATAATAAATTTTTTATGGCAAATATTTTAGATAGCAGAATAACTCTCCCTCAGGTATTTCGATTGGTTTTTGAGAGAAATTATAAATGTAGACTAAGATATCATTAACATCATTATCAAGATGTATACCATTAGAAATGGTTAAACTATCTTTCCATTTATTACTAATAGATATCACTACAACTCCTCGTGTAGTTATATAACCAAATCCTAACGGAACTCTCCTACCATCATGAGGAGGAATCTTGATAGTTAGTTGCGAATATATTTTCCATTTTAGAGAATCTTGCTTTAAGGGAGGATATCTTACTCCGTGTAAATGAGGTTTCCAAAATATAGTTTTATGTTGGGTAGTAATATTAGGTTTTATACCAAATTTATGTATATCCATTTTTTATTTATTGTAAATAATATTTATAATATAGCTCCTAGGATAGGGATATTAGCAAATGGACTATTAGGCCCGAGTAAAAGTCCTTTTCCATTATACATTTTTCCTCCTTGCTTTAAATACAACCCATCACCAACGGAAGCTAATCCTTTACCTTTGTATGGTTTTAAGTATAATCCACTTCCATCAGTTTCAACTTGACAAACACATCCTCCTTTTTTAAGGTAAAGACCTGACCCCATAGCTTTTTGAACACCTGTTTGAGCTAATCCAGAAAGAGCACCAACACCTAAAGCTGGTAAAACGGTTTTTGCAAGCATCGGTAAAGCTCTAGCAGCCAACCCAGCTAACATTCCGAGGAAACCCCCTTCTATTTTCATGTTATATTTAAGTTGTTTCGCAGTCATTTTAATAGTTATACCCACACCATCCTCATAAGCTTTAGCCATTTTCTTCGCTTGTGAATTGGTAATTGCTAAAACATCATTACCTTGTAAATCTTCATGACCTAAACGAATACTTACTGGGCAACTAGCTTTAACAGCATGTTGAAGTTTTTGCTTTTGCCCTTCAGATATATTTACTTTAACATTAGTGTAACTCGTCATTTTATATAAGAGTATTTTTTTATTTAGCTCATCTCGCTTCTCTAATATGAAACCTAATCGTTAAATTTTCGCCTCTAAGATTTAGTAAATTGTAATTTTGGTCAGTAATATTTACCTCTAGGTTATGTATTTCATCTAACGTTATTGGTAAGTATACTAAATTAATTGGTGACTCAATTATCTTATATCCAGGTGCAACATCTGGGAAAAAAGAGTAAATAGTGTTTTTTGTTGAACCATTAACATAACTTCCTGAAATAATATCTATGTTAACGAGCAAACTATTTATGCTAAGAATGTTCACTACATTCTCTGACTCGTGAAATCCTTGAGTATATTTAGCTCGAGTAAATCCTAATACTTTAGCGATGGAACCTGGTTGATTAAAATCTACTTCATAACCAGCTTCTAAGGTAATAATAGACTTTAGAGTATTGGTGTTTGCAGAAATGTTAATAGGATACTCTTCATTAACTCTATCGTAATGACCCTTTTTTCTCATTTCCTGTTGAATAGTATCATTAATGTCAACGAGGTCATAACTTCCTATGGGTAATTTTATTTTAACCCACGAATTACCATTGTCTGGAGAATAAACGAATGTGTTGTTCGTTTCATCAATGTTTGGGAAAGAGTAGTAAGTTTCAAGGTTTACCAGAGCTATTTCATATACTTTATCCTTTTCCAGTTGAATTGGAGGATTAAACCTTGTTCTAAAACGTGTTTTGTTGTCGCTTACTATGATTTGAAATGATGTTTTATGGTTCGTATTTTTTACAATTTGTTCTAAAAGTTTTTCCATTTTATAATATTTAAATATTTTTTATACCGACTTGGGTATGTAGAAGTTATCAAAACCGTTTCTATACTTCCCATCATGTTTTTTACTGGTTAAGTCAATGATAGCAAAACCATATGGTCTTTCCCATGCCTTTTGACAAAACTTTCTAAACTCCTCCTTAGACATATCTTCACCTATGTGGTCACTATAAATATGATTAAGGTTTTTTAGGTCTTGTCGGAATAGACAAATAAAATTAGCGTTTTCTCTAATAGTTTGCCTTGGTAGTCTAAAATAATTCTGTGAGAGGTAAAAGCAGTCAACATTACTATGTCTTCCTCGAATGTAGTAACACTCACATTTATTTTGCTTTTCTAAAAGTAAATCATCGAAAATCATTAAATTTTTATTTCCTGAGTTTAACTCTCTCGGGTCAGGTACATCACTAGCATTTTCAAAGAAGTTACAATTTATATCCGATTTGTTTTTAATCGTTTTAATCCATTCTTCAACTAAAGCTGTTGGTGGAATGTTTAGTTCTTGTATGTCATCACGCATGTTAAACAATCTTAAGATACATTCTTTTGGTAGTTTTTCTTCAAAAGCCTTTTTTAGTATTCGGTATTCCGGTTGAAAAAGGCTTTTTCCAAAAACACTTAAATCGTTGTAGTCAAGCCAATCTGGTCTGAGTAAAAGGTTTAACAATAAAGTAGTTTTACCACATCCTGATTTACCTATAATTAAACCCCTAATACTTCTCGGTAAAAGGGAGTGATTAAATCTCTTTGATACTACTTCATTCCATGATAAGTTTATAATATCCATTTTTATTTAAATATTTTTATTTTTTATATATAAAATAAAATGTATTGCGTTAAATGTAAAAAACATACAGATACGAATGATATAAAATATTCTGTTTCTAAAAATGGAAGAAATATGATGCAGGGGAAATGTGTTATTTGTGGAATAACTAAATCACAATTTATAAAAAAAAAACCACCGGGAGTAGTATATTAAATAAATTTATAAATAATTTACCCGTTGAAATGCATCTACCAGGGCACAACTTTACAGGACCAGGTACCAAACTAAATAAAAGACTCAATCCAGATTTAACACCGAAGGAATGGAGTAAACCTATAAACCGTGTTGATAAAGCCGCTTATAATCATGATGCTTGCTATCTTCAACACAATGATACTGCTACAAGAAACGCAGTGTGTGATAAGAATATGTTAACGGAGTTAGAAGGGATTTACAATCCTAGCATTAGAGAAAAAATGGAAAGAGGTTTGGTAAGTAGACTCATTGGAACTAAGATGAAATTTGGAATGGGAGTAAAAAAAAAAATTTAGCGGAAGAATTACATAAACCCGTAAAAAGAAATTTTAAGAAAAGGAGAGTTAGAGTAAACGGTATAGATAGGATATGGGCTGCGGATTTAGTAGACATGCAAGCATTTTCTAAGTTTAATCGTGGTGTTAAATACCTTCTCGCTGTCATTGACATCTTTTCTAAATATGGATATCTGGTGCCATTAAAAGACAAAACAGGAAAATCTGTTGCTATAGCATTAAAAAGTATTTTTAAGGAGAGAAAACCCGAAAAAATGTGGGTGGATAAGGGTAAAGAGTTTTATAACAAAGATGTAAAAGACTCGGTTGAATTATATTCTACCGAAAATGAGGAAAAATCAAGTGTGGTTGAGAGATGGATTAGAACAATGAAAGAAAAAATGTGGAAGTATTTTTCCGCTAACTCTACAAACGTTTACATTAATGTGCTACCGGATTTGGTTAAAAAATATAACAACACGAGGCATTCATCTATTAAGATGACTCCGGTAGACGCTAGTAAAAAAGAAAATGAAACGAGAGTTTGGAGAAATCTTTACCCTGATAATCTTGAAATAAGAGACTCTAATCCTAATTTTTCCGTTGGAGACAAAGTAAGGATAACTAAAAAGAAAAAGACTTTTGAAAAAGGTTATACAACAAGATGGACTGAGGAGGTTTTTACAGTTTCTGAAGTAAAACTTACATCACCTATAACATATAAAATTAAAGATTTTAATGGAGAAGAAATACAAGGTACCTTTTATGAACCTGAACTGCAGAAAACCAGTCAAGAGCTGTATAGGATAGAAAAGGTTATTAAAAAAGGAAAAAAGAAATCTCTCGTAAAGTGGAAAGGTTATCCTGATGAATTTAATTCGTGGGTTGACAATAAAGATATTAGAAATATTTAACTATAAAAAAAGAAATGGAAAATATTTCGATTGAAAACGTAATTTTACCGAATAAACCGTTGAACAATTTCGAATTAGAGGGTGCCGTAAAAAGATTAAAGATTCCTTATTTTAGAGGAGTTTTTTTACTAGATACATTACCGAGAAAACCGGTTAAAAAAGAATGTGGTATAGTAAACTTTGATAAAAGTGGTGGACCTGGTACACATTGGGTCGCTTGGTATAAAAATGGTAAAACTAAAATTTATTTTGATAGTTATGGTATACAACCACCTATTGAAATTCGAGATTATTTAAAAAGCCCAATACAATACAATACTGACCAATTACAACAAGCTGGGCAAGTTTTTTGTGGTCATTTATGTTTGTACATTCTAAAAGAGTTATCTAGAGGTAACCAGTTTCAAAATGTTTTAAATAAACTTTTTTAGTACTATATAAAAAAATGCCTGTTGATAAATTTGGAAGAATGGAAGATGATAAAACAAGCGGTGATGGTGTGTCACTCGCTTACATAAATAATAATTTTTTACGCAAAGATGGAACAACTGTTGTTACTGGTTCTATAAACATGAATGGTAATACATTAACGAGGGTTAGTAATCCAGTAAATTCTCATGATGTTGCAACTAAGGATTATGTTGACGCCAACTCAGGGTTGTTGAATGAAAACGGAGGATACCATGTTACTGGATATTTAAATATGGGTTTTAATCCGATAAGAAATGTTAAGGACCCAACAGAATCTAACGAAGCTGCTACTAAAAATTATGTGGATAATGTTGATAGAGCTTTCGTTTATAAAGATGGAAGGTGGTATGAGGCAGATGATGCAATCTCAATGGGAGGACGAGTAATCAACAATCTCGGAATCCCCACGAGACACGACCAAGCCTCTAATAAGTTTTACGTGGATACCGCTATTGAGGCGGCTACCGCGGGTGAAAAAGCTTTAACGAAAAAACAAGATGGTTCCTATTCAATAGATGGTGGAATAGATATGAATGGTAACTCGATTACTGGGTTGCCAAATCCTGTATCCCGTGACTCTGCTGTAAATAAAAATTATGCTGATAATGGTGGAGCTATTATAAAAAATCCGGATGGGAGTTTCATGGCGGTGACTAACATAGACCTTCAAGGTTTTTCTATAAAAAACGCGGCAACCCCGGTAGAAGAGAGAGATTTAGCGACAAAATCCTACGTGGATAGAAAAGTATCCCTTCCTTCTCTCATAGGTCCTAAACCTATTATAACCGTGTGGGCTGAAGAAAACGGACCATTAGGATCTGGTAATTATGAGTTTTCATTCGGTAATGGTAATTCAGGTAGAAAGCATGGTTTAGGGGGTTATTGTATGAGTGCTCCGGGTAGAATCATAAGAGGAAGTTTAACGGTCGTTAAAGATAATGCTAATGCACGAGGAGAAGAGATAGATGTTGGTATAATAATAAACGGAGCGGAGCCGCTTGATTACTCTATTATTAAAAAAGAAGCGGACGAAACTTGTAGCTGTACGATTTTCCCAAGGGCGTTGGAGGTAAAACAATGTGACATCATAAACTTTATTTCGAGAACAGACACTCGTAATGTAACACACGCTTATATATCTATTTTGATAGAATTAGACTTGTAAATATATATAATATATTATAAAAAAAATATATTATATATTTATGTTCTACATATGGGGCATTTATTTAAGGGATGCATTTTATCACATATATCACATACACATAGATGTCCACAACCAAATACTACATTAGGTTTATTAACGGTGCATATACAACATGCTTCTTCTATAAATAATTTTTGTTTTTGTTTTATTGGTTTAATTGTTGGTTTTAAAAAATCTATATACCAATAATCTGTTTCTGTGATCCTGAAAAAAGAACTACTAAAATCGCTTTTATTAATAAATTTTACATCACCCGCACCGTGAGAAATTTTAACGAGTGTGGCTTCATCTCTGTTACATGTAGTATAATTATGCAATTCTATATTTTTTAATAATTCATCTATACGTTTCAACGCTTCATTTGTTTCAGGATATCCAAATAAATTATCGAATGTATCACTACGTTCTATAAGAGGTGAAAGACAACTTAAAGTTATTTCATCATCTTCGAAGCGTATTAAATTATCAAAACCAAGATCGGGATCATATAAACAATAATTTAATTTTCTCCAGTATACTTCGAAAAAATTTTGTGTATCCGCTTTAACAAAAAACCAATAAGGGCCTACTCTTTTTAGTTCTCGATTTCTATTATCAAAAAGACCAACCCATATATTTGTTTCGCTTCCGATAGTATATTGCGCTCTTTCTTTACTAATAATATAATATATAACAGACGCCGCTTTTTCAAAAGCGCTATAACGTTTATTACCATAAATACTCGGGAAATACGTTTTTGTTATTCGATCATCGTAAATAGGTATTTCATTATATTTAGTTTCAATATGTTCTTTTAAGTTTTGTAATTCATCGGAGGTAAGCCAATTTAGTACTTTTGCTTTAGGTGGCATTGTATCAACCACATCGTGAAAAACTTCATTTACATGTAAGTTATACATCTTGAATTAATTTATAATTTAAAATTTTAAAAATTCAAAAAAATCTGGTTAACCCCCTATCTAATAAGGTTACACATATAATATATACCAACCATTTATATATTATATGTCATCACATTATTCGGTCGTTACATTTACATCATCGTAACATATTACAATTTTTTCTCGTTACGTGCGCGCGCGCTTAAGGGGGATCGTTGGGTAGTTGGATCGTTTGGTTGTTGTGGAATTCATTTTTTTCACTTCTTTATTTTTGAATTATGGTAAAATGGATATAGTAATTATGTTAGTCCCTCATGCATAGACTTATCTTGCGTTGACACATATGGGGGCCATGATATGATATATATTAGTTGATGATTATGAGGAAATAAATTTATACAATTTATACCAAAAATCGTATGTATGTTCTGGGTCATTTTTATAAAAATTTAATCAAAAAATTAAAAAATTAGAAAAAAATTAAGAAATGAGCTAGGACATACATATATCTACCTACTTGTGTAATTTTCTGTTTTGCGCATGTCTACTGAAGCACAAAACCTAATGTAGTCGTAAAGTGCCGTCTCATATTAGCCTTCGCGGACTGCGCAGGTTGATCCGAGACGACACTTTACGCAAATGTCCGAATGCCCATTTTCGCGTGTTGCAGGCCATATAATCCCGGGTTTTAACGACCATCGGCGGAGAAGGCGCTAGAAAACATTGTTACAGGGTAAGGAGAAAGTGCCGCAAACCAGCATTTTCTCCTTTTCTCACAACATTTTCTACCCTTTCATAGGCAAATTCCAACATCTGAGACACATTTAATATGTCGTCTGCTCTTGCTTACAAATGAGCAAGTCTACAACTATGTCGCCTTGTTAGGAGGTAACTTATATAATATATCATCTAAAATGAAATCAAAGACGAGTATCAGTTTGTTTTAGTATGTCATATAATTAAGCCTTAGATCAACAAGTCAGATACGAGCACGCACGTGCAAATGCATTCATACAGCAAAATGTATTTATTGTATTATACAGCTGGAAATTATCATAAAGAGATAAAACTGCTATAAAATGAACAATGATTTCCATTTCAGTTTGAGTAGGAGTATTTCTTTAATGATTAAAACGTCAATTATCACTGCGCGATTTTGAAACAGAACTTAATGAACTGCAGGATAAATCTCATCATATCTCTCTGGGACAAGGCAATCTGTCATCACTTTTCGAAATAACTGAAAAGATGGAGGGGGGGGGGGGATTACCGAACGTTTCTATATTTTTCTCATAATCAATCGAACGAACCAGACGCAGACTGGGTTACTGTTGTTGTTATTCAATTGCCTGACATCGAATGCGTCTGTTAATCAGTGCGCCAGCGGGTTAATATACTCAGTTCCATAAATAAGTGTGCACTTAATTTTCTTTTATTTCTCGTCGCATGTTTTACTGAAGACCAACAAATTTGGTATCATACTTTAGTTCAGAGTCTGTAGAAAATGCCAGGCTAATCAGATTTTGACTAACAGAAAGTTTAAGTTAGGTTTTTGCAGTTTAAATGAAGGTGGTACTAAAATCAAAGTTGCAAAAGTACTCAAAGACTAAGGTAACATTAAAGTTAGGTTTTTCTTAAAGTTCTTGTAATTTTTCAATCAATATCTTGTATGGCCACCTCTGCTGTCGATACAGGCAATTATTCGACGTCGTATAGACCTTACATTACGTAAAATCATTGCATCAGGAATGTTATTCCATTCTTGAACGAGAGCGGTGGCCAAAACCTAACTTTAATGTTACCTTAGTCTTTGAGTACTTTTGCAACTTTGATTTTAGTACCACCTTCATTTAAACTGCAAAAACCTAACTTAAACTTTCTGTTAGTCAAAATCTGATTAGCCTGGCATTTTCTACAGACTCTGAACTAAAGTATGATACCAAATTTGTTGGTCTTCAGTAAAACATGCGACGAGAAATAAAAGAAAATTAAGCGCACACTTATTTATGGAACTGAGTATACAAATGAATTGCGTTTTGCAATGTTTTAAAGCGGGAACTCGCAAATGACTGAATGACGAGTATAAAATAAGTTCATCAAAAGTAGGGATGTTAACGGTAAGGCTGGTGGGGATAAGATTAGAATCAATGAAATTAGAAATAGTGCGACATTGTTAGATCTACTCGGTGCATTTTTCTCGATTAATCTAGTTCTATAACTCAAGACAGTATAAAACATTTTAACTCTACTGAACTCACCACCAAGCCTCTGTAGCTCAGATGTAACACACAGGGATAGTGATCAAAAGGTTGAAAGCTCGAACCACGACTCGGCAAAAAACTGTCCGAAGATTAATGAACTTGATTGCAACAGGATTCATTCTTCTCTAACCGCTGAACATTGTCTAGCTTTTGTCTATATAGGAAAGCAGGCAGTCCCATGGAAAAGAGATTAAGTTAAAAGAAGGTCGAACATCGCATAGATCGGTGCAATGGCCGCCGCTGTATGACTGAAATACTGCCGACAAGCAAACATGTCCGCGTTCAAAACTTTCCTAATAATTATGTCGTTTTATGCACCAAGAAAGAAAGAGCACACTGGACGATGGGTCTCTATGAAAATGCAGAATTTTATTCAATTTTAATGAGCCTAATGTACATATCGCTTAACCTGCCCACGAAATTTAGGAATTGTTGTCCATATTCCAAGCAATGGAAGACGAGAAATCAATTGTAGCTCAAATGATGCTAGCTATCTATGGAAGTGTAGAAAGCATTGTGGGAAAAGAAGAAAATGCTGGTAACCAGCATTTTCTTCTTTTCCCACAATGCTTTCAAATGCATTCCTGTTAGGGATCGTTTAAATATAGAATATTTTGCTGAAGCGTTAGAGAAGACAGCTAGCTTCTCTTTCTCGACAGTGCAACGTCATAAAACGTCAAAAAGTCACTTGTTTTTTCTGTCCTTTAAAAAGTTTTAACCTTCAACTAGATCTGCATCGTCACCGAATTATTGCTAACAAAGTGGTGTACCTCTGTTCATTTCAATTTTCAACAATTTTATCTTTTCTGGTCAAATAGGCTGAAAGGCCGGAGTGTATATGATGGAGCCTTATCACCGACAGTCCGAAATATTTTGAAATTTCAGATTGAAAGACCAGTCATCCAGATTGACTTTTGTTTACCGCCTTTTTCAATTAGATGTCTTGTCTTGGAATTCAGAAATTAGAACAGAAGTTGGACAGACAACCCCTGTGGTTTGTCAGGGGTCAAAGAATTTAAAGAAGGTTGTGAATGAATGAATGAATGAATGAATGAATGAATGAATGAATGAATGAATGAATGAATGAATGAATGAATGAATGATATTGAGTGCACATACTATTCAGATTGATAGTAAGAAGAACTGAACGGAAAGTTGATATATGATAAAAAGAGACTTTCTATATTGAAAGAAAACCAATGCAGAAAAAATAATGAATTTTACTGTTATACATGCTCTTGAAAAAGGAACAGTTATCTTGGTCTGTGAAACAATAGGTAAAATATAGTCGTGAAGTACATGTTCATTGCTGTGTTTCACGAGATGTCGACCATCAAGGCAGATTCTGTGCCATTAAGTCTAGATTTGCATTGTCCGCAAAAAAAACATACACAAATATGTTGGTCTTTACACCTAGGCTATCGGTGCACTTTTTTCGACAGTGTAGATTCAGATCAGACTGCACAAAATGTGCCGTCTGACCTTTGATCCTTATCGCCTTAAATGGTGACTTTTTTTTCTTGCGAAAAGAATTTTAATTTAATGATTGTATTGTATGGCGCAATTCGCTGTTTTAAGCATTATTCCAGTTATATATCGGCGGTTGGTGCACCTATCTTTGCTTCTCAGCAGTTTTATACCACTACTTCGCTCAATTTTTAACCCAAGCTACTGGCTGCTTTTCCACATAAACATCAGCGGTTAGAAAGGAATGAATCCTGACACGATCAGTATCATCAATCCTTGGAAAGAAAATTTGGCAAGCTGGGAAATCGAACCAGCGACCACTTGGTTTAAACTCTTGCACGGTAAAGACTGAGCGACAGGACTCTGCTCATATCCTCGGTAAGGAAAATTTACTCGTATGGTTTCAAGCTTACTCTTATCTATATTATGTATTATACGAGTATACAAGCTTACTCGTATGTTTATGTATAGTTACAAGCTTACTCGTATGTTCATGTAAAGTTGCAAACTTACTCGGTGGTGTCATGTATAGTTACACCACAACCTTGTTCTTGTAGAGACTGACAATTTGAAACGCATGTAAATGATTTACGAGTTTCCGTTTGTTAGGTGATAAACCATAGAGTTTGTATTCAATGCATCCACTGATCTATATTCACTTAACTTTTAAACTTCAAAGCATGACTTGCAATCAGAGGCACTTGGATTTTGACAAATTCTATAACCGATATATAAGGCAATTTGTTCAACTGGATGTCTTACCTGTTGTACACGACCCTAAATCATTTTTCAGTTTATTCATGTTTCTAAACAAGGACAGGAAAGGTGGATAATGTTATCGCGATCTACGGTAATTCCTCTTCGGTCAAATACATGAAACGGAACAAGAAGATAGATTTTAAAAGAGTAATCAGGGTCGACACTTTGGTGGAAAAAAAATTTCTTCCAAACGTGAGATGGAAATTTTGATACTGCAGTAAATGTATTAACTCTTTTCCAACTGAAAAAAAATTTAGACTTGTCCAAATTCAAAGCATTTGCAGACGAGAAATCAAATGTGGCTCAAATGACGAAATTAGTTTCTGAAAGGAAAGAAAACATTACCAGAATTTTCTCCTTTTCCCACAATGTATTCAAAACTTTTTTTCTCCAGGGTCGGTAAAACTTGGGATTATGTGGTAAAGGATTAAATGAATCTGACCGGTCAATGGAATTTGAACGTCAGCTTTGAAATAACGGCATGATGCTAAAAATTGTTTTGACAAATCACATTCACCAAATTACCATATTGGTCCAAGAGGAGCATAAATGTGTCAAAAGCATTGAGAGTTACCCACCCTTATAATATGGGTCCACTGTTAATAGTTAATAACTAGCCCAAGTTTAAAGTAAATACCTTCAGTATTAAGAAAGATATGAGATGTCAAAGGTTTTGCACGACGATCAGGACGAATGCGACGACAGGAGCATGACAATTCCTTGACGTTTTCTACTTAAACAGCCGAGCTAAAAATGTCGTCTACAAACGGCAATGTGCTTAGAACAAAAAGGTAAATGCGCGCATATGACGATCATGAATGCAGTTTATTTATTTTTTCATGACAGGCAAGTTTCTAAACAAGAATTTGATCGTTGAAATGCATGTTATAGATCTATTTATGATCTTGTACGATGTGCTGTCAACCCTTTATCTGACAGAGGTCGTCTGTGCCTGGATGGTTAACTCGTCAATAGACAAAATTTTAGACTCATTTGAAAGTATTTGCAGACGACAATTAAAATGTGGCTCAAATGTTAAATTTTGGCTTTGATAGGTCAGAAAACATAGTTGGAAAGGAGAAAATGCTGGTTACCAAATTTTGATCTATGCCGTCCCCTAAAGACCTTGTTTACACATATGATACAGAATTGATTGATTGTATAGTTTTAACGCCGTTTTCAACATTATTTCAGTTATATCGCGGCGGCCAGTGCACCTATCCATGCTTTCCTGGAGTCTCTCGTACCAATACTCCGCACAATTTTCTTTCCAAGCCACTGGCTGCTTTCCCACATCATCATCGTCGAAACAATGGTCAGCGGTGAGAGAGGAATGAATCCTGTCGCAGTGACTGTCATCAATCCTCGGAAAGAAATTGGCCGAGCCAGGGGCCATAGCCAGGGATCGAACCCTGGACCCCGTGTTCTCAAGTCCTGCACGCTACCGACTGAGCTACCGGGGCTCGGCATATGATTCAGAAGAAGTTGAATAGCCTGTATACAGTTTTCTTCTGAAGGAGCAGGGGTACCTGGATATACATCCGTATGTGCGGACGTGCCTGTTAAAGTATGAGCCATGTTTTATTAAAAAATGGGTTTGATGCATCTCCAAGATGTATTATACCAAGCAAGTCATCGCATAACTATTGATCCATAAATTTCATTTTGTCATACAACCGGCGTAATCATGAGATAGAATGGTCCTTTATCCTGCAGAAATCAACCAATAGCAAAACGATAGACCAAGATCAGCCTGCGCCGACTGAAAACACATTAAACCCCCTTTTCACTGAGTATGGCTCACAGATTTTCTGGAGAGGGATACTGACAAAGACAAACCCGAGATTGATATTGCCTCCCATTTAACCCTTATCCTGCTAAATAAGTTAAATGAAATTTTTGAGTCGATAGTAAAATCTCAAATTTTGCTGTTTCAAAGGTTTTTTTGGTGGACAGTGCGTCCTGATCGGACAGTGTAGATCATAGATCAGACTGCACGTTCTGTGCAGTCTGATCTTGATCTACATTGTCCGCAAAAGGTCAGTAAGTCGCGCTTAGCAGCTTAAGGGTTATGTCTGTGTCCCCTTGGCAACCCCCGGCCCTACACTCCACCTTATCCCTACCCTAGATATCTAACATTATAGTTCGCCATACTTCAATTCTAACCGTAGGAACGCCCTTAACCTGTATCCTGCTAAATAAACGAAACTTTCAAGCCGATAGTTCTTGTAAAAATCCAAATTTTGCTGTTTCAAAGCTATTCTTTGTTGGGAAAGACATCTCCTTATCGGACAGTGCAGATCAAAGATCAGACTGCACGTTCTGTGCAGTCTGATCTTGATCTGCACTGTCTGCAAAAGGTCAGTGAGTCGCGCTTAACAGCCTAAGGATTAAAAAGTACTTGTTTCTAGTTTTCAAAACATATTTTCTGCCACCCAATCCACTGTGTAGAGCCGAACATTAATCCCTTATAAAGCCAATTAAGGTCTACGACCTCTAAATCATCGGTAAATGTCGTGTAACATCGACGTTTTTGTAAAGGCTATTCGGTCAATCTCGACAGCTTCCGTCTTTTTATATGAGAGTTAGGTGCCGTAGACTCACTAACTCATCGGTAAATATCATGTAACATCGACGTTTTCGTGAAAGCTTTTCGGCCATTCTCGGCAGCTTCCGTCTTTTAATGAGAGTTATGGGCCGTAGACCTTAATTCCGGACAAGAATTAGGACCCAAATAATGACATTTTCCAAGTCGCTATTGTCAAGAATATCTAAGCAAAGTGGACAGTGTGGATCAAAGATCAGACTGAACTTGAACTGTAATGGCTGCACAGGCAGCTATAGTTGAGAAAGGCGCTTCAAAATCACTCTATACATTACACAGATCAAGACGGACTGTGCAGTTGTTGACGCGGGCAAACAGTTGTCAATGAGAAAGTTGTCTAGTACTTGACAGTTTTCACCCTTATAGCGCCTTTCACGAATAGGTGTGCCTTTGCAGCCAGTGTATAGATCAAGATCAGACTGCACAAAACGTGCAGTCTGATCTTTGATCTACACTGTCTGCTCTGCTGATACATTCTAGACAAAAGCAACCTTGAAATTGCAATTATTTGGGTCTTGTTTCTAGACTCAAGATGGAAGTTTGGGTTTAGGAAGCGTATTATAGGGTTAACGACAGAAGAATGTCAGGTTTGTTATACAATACCTGAACCGATTTTTACCTTATATTGATGTTTAAAAAAAAACACACGCACACATAGATTATAGTTATCAAAGATAAATAGATCATTAACTGCTTTTAGATCAAATCATTCATCTTGTACAAAAAAAAAGCAGTTCAAAAAGTTCTATATCTTCAAAATTAGACCCTCCTACAATTTCAACTTTATAGATTGTGGTCGTATCGTTTGAAATCGGCTCTATTCATCTCTCACCTCTGAATCATTATTTCGACGATGGTTTTGTGGGAAAGTAGCCAGTGGCTTGGTAAGAAAATTGTGTGAAGTACCGGTAAACAAAAATCAAGAAAAGTTTAGATTTGGTGCACTGGCCGCCCCAGTATGACCGGAATAATGTTGGAATTGTTTTCTTCCACAGAAGACACTGATTTAGAAGTTGTCATCTTCATCAGATTTTTTATGTGGCATATTCATTTTTTGTGTGAAATGACTGATATCGACTTAGTTTCACTTGCGAAAAGGATATAAATACCAGTTTAGGATAGAAGAAAATGAAAAAAAAAATGGTCAAGCTATTTAGGAGCAATAAAGTTTTTTTTTTACACATATCCCTGAAAGTTACATAGAATTGGCTAGGGCAGGCGTGGGGGCGTGGGGGTCGCTGTTGTCCCCCCCCCTCCCCCCTCCTTAACCCTGGTGAAAGGCAGTGACCCAAGGCAACTTACTTGTAAGAGAAAAATCGTATTCTGATAACAGCAGGAAGTTATATGGCACAATTATATATGAAAGTGTTCAAGTGGTCCATTTAAGCCTGGAACAAGCTTAGTGACATTGTTTTCAGCCTGTGCTGAACACTTTACCAGAGGATCGTCCATTGGAATCGTCCATTATAAAAGCATTTGCAGGCATATCAAATATGACTCAAGTGATCACCGTATCAGACAGTGCAGATCCAAGATCAGACTGCAAGTTCGGTGCAGCCTGATCTTTATCTACACTGTTCGCAATGGGATATTGAGTCGCGCTGTAACGGTTAGAAAAGCTAGGGTCTGCTAAGTTCATTAGCATGCAATGTGAATCATATGACTGACACAAACAGTGAAGAAGCTTATGAAGAAATAGAAACCAGTACGTTTTCAATTTTAATATCTTTAGAAATGTGAATTTGGATGGATGGATGGATCAGTTGATTTGTCGAACTGTCGGTTGTCGGAACGGTTGGTCAGTCAAACAGTCAAATGGTCAGTCAGTCAATCAGTCAATAAATTGATTTGATTGACGAATTGGTTGATGTATTGATCGGTTGGTCGGTCGGTTGTCTGCCTGATCGACCGACCGATCGATCGATAAATTGATTGATTTATTGGTTAATTGATCAGCTGATCGGCTGGCTTGCTGTCTGACTGACTGATTGACTTCATTCAAAAAATAGCGGCAACTCACTTATAAAATAACATGTGTAGATGTGTGTTCTTCGCTTATCATTCAATGTAGGTTTTAACTCAGCAGTATCTTGCAAATGGACATTACCCTTAAAAGCATCACCAAACACAGAACTTTTCTTATTAAAGACATTTTTCTAATCTTGATCGATACTGTCTGTCTGTTTCATCAATCATATAAGATAGAAACCTGTCCGAATTGTCAATAGATTGTAGTCACGGTCGTCTAGAGGGGTAATCAGCACTTAACTTCACGACGAATCATATTGGTCCATTTTAAAAGCATTTGCTGAAAACAACTGAAATTTCGCTCAAATGATGGAATACTTATCTTGAAAGGAGTGCTTTGTCCTTTTCCTATAATGTATTCAAATTCATTCTTTCTAACAGTGGTTTAAGACTGGACTGTTTGATCAAGAATTAATGTATGCATATAATACAAGAAGAATGGCAGCATGTCTTTCAATATCATCGTTAAAATTTATTTTATGAAGGGGTAAACGTCTTAGATCTCACTAATTACAAGTTACCCTTTCAGTGCCGTAGGCGAAAACAGGTGCTTTTACGAATGGCATAGATCAAGATCAGACTTCACAGAATGTGCACTCTCATCTTGGATCCGTACCGACCGCTTTGTATTGTCAAACATTTATGACAAAAATCTGAGGACTGTGTTTTCAGCCGTCCAAACAGGTCGCGTTTATATATTTGGCGTAGAAAGACTTACACCTTAAACTGCTAAATAAGTGAAATGAAGTTTCCCAACCGATAGTATAAACCCAAATATTGCAATTTCAGAGGTTTTTTTTTTTTTTTGGGGGGGGGGGGGGAATAACCTACTTTTCGGACAATGTGGATCTAAGATCTGTGCAGTCTGATCATGATCTACACTGTCCGCAAAAGGTCCTTAAGTCACACTTAGCTGCCTAAGGGTTAAAACTTAAAAGGTACGGTAAAAGATCTTGGATGGTTACGTTGACTGCAGGTCGTCTTTACTCCTTACCTATCCAATCTCGAGTTTTTTATAATTCTAATGAAGAAGGCTTTTGAAACATCGTACAGATAAAAGAACGTGCTGCAGTTATTTCTTCGCTTCCCACAATGTTTCCCGCTTATTTCAAAGATAAATTCTATCAGTTAAGAGCTACATTATATGGTCATAAGAAATATGCTTAAATTTTGTAGTCTAGAAAATAGTAACTCTTTACCAAATAACCCCACATGTTTACGGCCCTGAAAATGAATGTTTTCGAAAACACCGTGGGGAAATGGAGATATATCTTGTTGCAAGCATTTTCTCCGGATTTTTTTTCCCCCACAATGCTTTCTACTCCCTCAAAGATAAATCTCAATTTTTAAAAAGCACATTTAATATTTGCCAGCTGCAAATGCTTTCAGTGTAGATGCGTATTTTTGTCGGCTGAGAAACAGACAACTGTTTGAGCCTGTTCACCCTTAGGCTGGTAAGCATGACTCGCTGACCTTTTGCGGATAGCGTAGATCAAGATCAGACTGCACAGAACGTGCAGTCTGATCTTGGATCTACACTGTCCGATAGGAAGATATATTCCTCCACAAAATAACTTTGAAAAAGCTAAATTATGTTTTTACTATCGGCTTGAAATTTTCATTCCACTTATTTAGCAGGATAGGGGGTAGAGAACATTTGAAGTCAATTAAACAGAAAATCATATTATTATTCAACACTTTACCGAATGACAAAATTTTAGACCATTCCAAAATTGAAAGCATTTGGAGACGATAACATAAAGGTGACTGAAAAATTAAGTTTTGGTTTGAGAAGGGTAGAAAACATTGTGGGAAAAGAAGAAAATGCCGTTTACCAGCATTTTTCCGTTTTCCACAATGTTTTCAATTAGCTTCTTCCTCAGGGTCGTTATAAGTCGGGATTTTGTAATAAAGGGCTAAAAACATTTTTCTCGCCGGAATGTCCAAACAAAGCAGACAGTCAAGACCAGAGATCAGACTGCACGTTTCAAAAGTCTCATCTTGATCTGGACTGCTTTAATAGCAACTAAAGTTTTTGTAGGTACTCTTAAATTTAAGAAAACAGTGTTTGCCGATTCGTAAATGTGATAATTTAACACATAAGTCCATAAGTATAATTTATTCAATTTCATTTTTGTCGAAATTTCATACTCGCTTTATTTTCGTCTTAGGGCTGCCATGTACGGCTAAGCGCGCTTTGGCAGATAGCGTAGATCAAGATCAGACTGCACATAATGTGCATCCTGAGCTTGGATATACACAGTCCGACACGATAATATTCGAGCAGCACTCTGGTAACAGAGGGTTCAGTGCGTCTCCACAATGCATTGTACCAACCAAATTAATACATAATTATGAATCCATAAAAATCCATGTTGTCTATCAATCGACTGAGTCATGAGGTAGAATGGTCCTTCAACATGCAGAAAATTTAACAATAGCAAAAAGTTTCAACCTAGGTCAGCTTGCGCCAACTGAACAGGCTTACATGAATCGATACTTTTTGCATATACATTAAGCCCCATTTTCACAAATCATGGTCCATTGATTTCCCGATCAAAGGAACATTGAAACTTCAATAATTAGGGTTTTACTTGAATGGATATTTCCCACTGGATTTATTAAGTAGTTTAATGATTAAGATAATTAATGGCCTACAACACGCGAAAAGGGGTATTCGGACATTTGCGTAAAGTGTCGTTCGGATCAGCCTGCGCAGTCCGCGCAGGCTAATCCGAAACGACACCTTCCGTTTTTATGTAATTTTCTTTTTTGCACAAGTCTACTGGAGCACAAAATCTAATGTTGTCGTAAAGTGCCGTCTCGGATTAGCCTGTGCGGACTGCGCAGGCTGATCCAAGACGACATTTTACGCAAATGTTCGAATGCCCCTTTTCGCGTGTTGCAAGCCATTTACCAGTTTCTAAAAAAAAAATAAATCAAATACTGATAAATAAGCTCATCAACGTTATTGGCAAGTACGAATGTGTCTTGTGAAAAAAGCCTTTAAGGTGTAACAGCAACTCTGCTTTTTTCTTTTTTTTTTTTCGTACAAATCAGGCCCTGAGCAATGTTTTTCAGTTGACAAATGTCTCCTGAAACAAATTTGCATTCAACAGTAATTGTACTTATATTTGTTAAAACATTGTGGCGAAAGGAGAGACTGCTCATTACCAGCAACTTCTCATTTTGGCACATTTTTTTCCAAAAGGCGTCCACTTTATGACAAAAATAAATGGTTTGCAGTAGGCGGTAAGAAGCTAATAGAAAATAATAACTGTAACAATTAACATTCATATAAAGACAAATGACTTTACAAAAATATTCTTTTATCCTTCTCACTGAAGATGAGCCAAATCTTTGATATCTTTTCTTCCCTTGCTGTACATGGATAGTTCGAACAAATGCATAGGTTCTGCTCTATTTCGACTGAGCAAACGATTAAGGAAAATAGAATTATCTACTACTACTGTTTATGTCATCAATTTTTCTGTTTTATCCATTGTGCGGTCTAATCGTAATCTTCTTTCTTCGAAATTCAACAAACTGTTTTACTCTATACCAAACGACAAAATTTTAGACTTGTCCAAATCCAAAGTATTTGCAGACGACATTAAACGCGACCCAGAAACTGAAATGGGTCCTTTGAAGGGAAGAAAATATTGTGGAAAAAGGTCAAATTACTTGTTACTAACATTTTCTCTTTTTCAAAAGATTATTCTCAACAGCTTAATTTCCAGCGGTACGGTCAAAAAGCGGGATTTTATAGTGACAGGGTTTGAAGTATATTATTATTTGGAAAATTGTATTAAATGTCAAAGCTCCTACACTCAGTTGCATATACTGTACAGTAGATTGAATTATTCATGTGCATTTTCCCTATCAACACATCAGATGGAGCGGGTCTAGGATCAGACTGCACGTTTCTGTATATCTAATCTTCATATATATTGATCAAAAAATAGGAAGGCATTCTTGGCAAATTAACCCTTTACAAAGAAACTACGAATTTTAACTACCATGAGGGCGAAAACTTTTGAAAACATTGTGGAAAAAGGAGAAAATGCTGGTAACCAGGATTTTTCTTCTTTTCCCACAATGTTTCCTTACACTCTTGGAGAACTCAATGTCTATTTCGAATTTGTTATCAGCAGATCTTTTGAATTTGGTAAAGTCTAAACTTTGCTGTTTTTTTTTTTTCGAAGGGTTAAGAGATAAGTATGCATTACATACCAGTTCACGCATGTTGGCTGCATTGTGGATAGATCTCCGTAACTCGTTGTGCATTTTCACTATTTCTTTTATCTCCTCCTTACTGAATCTTTCCACGTTATGATGTACTTGCACTGTGACGTTAATTAATACTAAAATTATAAAAAATTTAATTAGGTGTTCGAAAGCCATTTTCGTATCTTTTTTCCCTCTGCCGTTCCCTTTTCTCTCCTTTTCAACAGTGCCTCGAATTCCGTTCACATATGTTTTATACAAAAACTCATATTTTCATTTTCTCCCGCTCAATTGCATATGAAAATTGAATTACCGTTTACAGCGAGCGAATCAATGTACACTCTAATGTGGATATCGCTTTTTCGTGACAGAAAACAAATAATGTTCAATATTGCTTTATTCCGAAATAAAATTCACAAACTATCATGTACATATGCCATTCGTTTAACTCCCTTAAGATTATAGACTACTTAAAGTTTGATAAACTTTGAAGTGATGGTGACAATGCAATCCCTGATATAAACCTCAGTCCACATTTAGGGCTAGAGTCGCGTGCGAAGAGTATTTTACTGGCCTACTGAACCCCACTTGCACAACGCTCTCTTAAATAACTACCTTCACACTTTACATGACGACAAAATTTTAGACTTGTCCGATTTGAAAACAGTTACAGACGAAAATTTAAAGGGGTTTAAGCGATGAGATTTTCTCTAAAAGGGTAGAAAACATTGTGGAAAAAGGAGAAAATGCTGGTTACCAGCATTTTCTCCTTTTCCCACAGTGTTTTCGAACGTCTTTTTCATAGAGATTGTTAAAACAAGGGATTGTTTGGAAAAGGGTTAAATGGTAAAAATAAACGCTTTGCTTTACGTGGGGAACGATAAAGGACTGTTCACATTTGCATTTCGAAATTTAACAAAATTTTACGTAAATGCATGTCTCACTTTTCGTAATTGAGAGCAAGTTTTTCGAGCGAATAAAATTTTAAAAATATGTAGATGGTCCTTGTTAAATTTAAGGGAATTTTGGGGGAAAATTCATCTTCAATTTGATCATGATTGCATCAATATGCAGCCAGTAGTGATTTACAGCAAAGAGAACTTCCTTCCTTTATTTTTACCTTTCTTCATGTTTATGTTTCTTTTTATCACCTGCAGAAAGTTATATTTATCTACTCACTTTAAAGCATGGATATTCATTTTAAAGAAATAAGGGGGAAAATCATTTTATAAATGTATGGAATGCATTGCAGGAACAAGAACAAAGCAAGTGCTTCTCTTCCCACTATTTTTTCGAGAGGTTTTGCTCGCGGTGGCTTTGAAAAGGAAAGTACATGTAATGCTTTCATTCTGTAATTATACATTTAAAGAGTCAACAACAAAAAAAAAAACGGCAAAAAAAATAGCATACCCAGAGGTTTATGTTACGAAAATCAAGCCATTTGTGTGGTATTTCCATATTCCTAATGCCCGGGAACACGTATTTACCAGCCATTTATATAACATTGTGTGTCTATGCTCAATGCTCAAGAATTATATAAATTGGAAAGTAACGCAATTTCTGATGGCTTAATCAAAGCCTTTGGTTTGGCCAATCAGGTATTGCGTTACTTTCTAAATGTAGAATAAGACTAAAAATGCAAAGTTAAGATTGGTTAGTGAATACAGGGCCTGACTTTTTGATTGTCTGGGCTCCTGCGAGCCTCAGTGGTAAATTTGAAGATTTCGTCATCCGACAGTACCTGAGTCTTGCATTCGAGCACCAATTTCTGCCTGTAAGTTTGCTAATGTAAGACACTTCGAAGTCTTGGTATAGTACTAGCGAAACCCAGATTATTCATAATTAGTGAACTGTCTACTTAAACAATGATGATAGTATTTGGTTCTCCTTTCACCCCAGTGTTTTCACTGCTGTATTCTTAAATTATTGCTCGATTCATATTGATACCATACCTTAAAAGAGTTTTTTTCGAAGACTTGCTGCCAATTTGTGTTGAACAGCATATACTAGCGTTTTCGGTATTTTTGTGTAGTTTTATAACAAAACAATCGAAGTACCCGAATACTTTATAGGAAACATACCCCATAGCGATTTAGTTCAGACTAGAGTAAGACCATACTGTTAAACTCTAAACAAGACGACAAAATTTTAAATTTGAATTTAAACATATTTACTTTACATCGACTGAGAAACAAGTTCTTACAACTTATACTAATCTCTCTGGATTCTGCTTCCTGGGAACTACACCAGTACTCGCACCGAATGTGTGGGCCATTAAAAAATCCCTAAGTTGACACCCGCTCCCGGGTATCGAACTCGGGACCTTATGGTTACGATCCGACGCTCTACCTCACAAACACAGACACCATAAAATTTTAGACTTGCCAAATTGGAAGCATTTGCAGACGACAAATTAAGGAAGCTCAAATGCTAAACTTTGTTAGAAAGGGTAGAAAAGAACCACTGTGTGAACGGAGAAAATGCTGGAATCTTTCTACGTCGGGGTCGTTCAAACATGGGCTTATCTAGTAAAGGGTTAACGTGCAGGCTGATCTTGCCCTACTTTCTTAGCAGAGGCCATCAGCAGGGTGTGCGACAGCCAGGATACGTGGTAACAAACTCGTTACTTTCCGCAACAAGTTAGAAGCAGACGGCTCCCAAAAACCAGTTATATGATGAAAAAAAAAACTTTAGATATGATAAATGTAATTCATGTGAAGACATCGTAGCCATTTGAGATAGAGCTCACGACAAACAACTTCTTGTGTCACAGTAATTTCAAACCAATCTTCACCTCCAACACTAAAAAAAAAAAATCGCCTTCATGGAGTAATAATAAGTTGAATCATTTTATATCTTCCCTTATTCACCTCCCATCCGTAATATCAAAGATGTAGAGGCATCTTAGTTATTTCTTGATAGTTGACATTAACAAACGCCAAGGAGGTTTATTCAAACATAGCGAAACTTGTGTCACTGTTTAGTAATTTCATTCATGTGACAGAACTATTTAACTCGTTGCCAAATGACAAAAATGTCAACGTGTCCAAAATCAAAGCATTTGCAGACGACAAAATGAATATGACTTAAAAATTGAAATTTGTTTTGGAAAGGATAAAAAACTTTGTGGAAAAAGGAGAAAATGCTGGTGACCTGCATTTTCTCTTTTTTACACGATGGTTTCAAAAGTATTTTGCCCCAGGGTCGTTAAAACTCGGGATTATACTGTAAGCATTTGCAGACGACAAAATGAACGTGACACAAAAATTGAAACTTGTTTCGGAAAGGATCGATAACATTGTGGAAAAAGGAGAAAATTCTTGTCACCAGTATTTTCTCCTTTTTGCACGATGTTTTGAAAAGTCTTTTTCTCCAGCGTCGATAAAACTCGGGATTATTTGGTAAAGTGTTAATACCCTCTGATGCAAATATGTTTGGCTTGATTTGTATGGTTTGTGTGGTGTTTAACCACGTTTTGTATATTATTTCAGTTGTATCATGGCGGCCAGACTACACAACCACGCCTCTGTCATAGACATTTTTTTTTTGCCAGTTCTTCGCACAACATTCTTCTCGATCCACTGACTGTTTTCCCATATAAACATCGTCGATGTTCAGCGGCGAGATAAAACTGTATTGTCTCGATGGCTACCATTAGTCTTCGGGGAAAAAATGATTGGGCCGTGAATAGAACACGCGACCACTGAGTTTCAAGTCGCGTAGGATACCGACTGAGGAACGAGACTTGGCTACGGCACATTTGCAGCAGACGACTTTGAAAGAATCCTTTTAAATTAACTCAGACGTCAAAATTTAGACTTGTCCAAACTGAAAGCATTTGCAGACGACAAATAAACTTGGCTAAAATAACGTAACTTGTATTTGAAAGGGTTGAAAACTTTGTGAAAAAAGGAGAAAATGCTGGTAACCAGCATTTTCTCCTTTTCCCACAATGTTTTCAAATGCATTCTTCTTCAAGGTCGTTCAAATACGAGATTGTTTGGTGAAGATACTCAGCGAATATTGGGTTTTAATTGCATGAACAGTTAGGAGGACATTGAAGAAGTCCTAGTAATCTTTGAGATCTAACGTACAACGCCCCCCCCCCTTTCGAATGATGAGACTGTTTTTGGTTAGAACTGAAAAACAGACGATGTAGATCAAAGATCAAAACGCATGTTTATTCTTGTCTGATCTTGATCCATGCCGTTTGAAAAGGCTTCTATGACTCGTGTTAAAGCAGTGAATGTTTGAAAATTATGATAAAAAAATATACTGCTCAAAAGTTTATAACCGACGCATGGCTTGATCTCTGTCTTCCAAGAATGCTTCTTATTTCGCAGATAACAGTGATTCAAAGCCCTGGCCTTGGACAAGTGAAACACAGCAAAATATATAAACAAATGAGAATGTCGCCTTGATATGACAAATAATATTTAAAGCGCCCTTGAACACAATCAATCAATCGATCAATCAACCAACCAACGAATCAACCAACCAACCAACCATTCAATCAATCGATTGATCGATCAATCAATCAATCAATCAATCAATCAAAGCTTACTTGGCAGGGAAAGGCTGTTCAGAATATATGTGTTCTTAGGTCACAACGGTTGCAAGGCTTGATCTTCGTGTTTTGCAAGGGCAGTCTATGGCGCTTGTGGCGGTGAAAGGCTTGTGGGGTTGGCTCAGATCAAGACCAGAATGCAAAGAGCGTGCAGTATAAGCTACCTTTAGCTTTTTAGTATATTGTATATAATACAAATGAGCCATGCTCTGTCAAAAGGGGGCTAAATGCATCTGCAAAAAGTATCGAACCATGTCAGCCTGCGTCAGCTTGCGACTTTGATATTTTAAAGTAACAAAGCCTCTAATTGGCTAAACCAAGTGGTTTAGCCAATCAGGAGATACGTTACTATAAATCTAAATCTAGACTTAGAACGAAATTCAGTTGGGGCCCAGAGTCCGTATTAACCAACCATTCTCAAGAACATTTTAGTCAAATTCTCAAGAATTTCCTCATTTTGAAAGGTTGAAATTTCTGGTTGGATGATCTAAATGGTTTAGCCAATCAGAAATTGTGTTACTTCTAAATCAACGCCCGGTAGGGTAGCTCAGTGGTTAGCATATCTGAATCGTGACCTGGTGGTTGCAGTTCAATACCCGGTTGAGGCAAACTTTCTTCCCGCCGATTTTTCGCCTCTCGCATCTGAGAAAAGTAGACAGTGGCTTGGAAAAAAGTTGTGTCAGTACTGGTGTGAGAAAGCAAGGAAACACATACCTAGGTGTACTGGCCGCCGTGATATGATCTATGCCGATAAAAAAGGCTAAAACTCAAACACAAACAGCTTGTGGCCTTGATATTTAAAAGTAACAGAACTTCTGATTGGCTAAACCACTTGGTTTACCCAATAAGAAGTTACGTTACTTACTAAATCTAGAACTTGGACTGAAATTAAGACTGGTTAGTAAATATGGACCGAGGGCCCATATTCACCAACCAGTCTTAAGAACAAATTAGTCTAATTCTCAAGAGTTTTCTAATTTTGAAACTAACGCAGTTTCTGGTTGGCTAACCTTAATGGTTTGGCCAATCAAGTAAACGAATTTCTTCTAAATCAGCATTACAGCAATAACGCAGTTGTTAATGGTTTGTGAATACGGGTCCTTGTCTACAGCCGTCCTCAAAATGGAAATGGTCTAAAAAATTATGCAAAACACAATACGTTTATGAACATTTGAGTCATGCTATGGCAAAATGGGGCTAAATGCATCTCCGAGATGCACCATACCCAAGCAAATCATAACCTACTTATGGATCCATAATAGCCACTTTTTTCACAACGGACTTAATCATGAGGTAATCTGGTCCTTCGAAAGTTGACCAATAGCAAAAACGTTTCGACCAAGGTCAGCCTGTGCTGACTGCGCAGACGCACTTGGGTCGATACTTTTCGCAGATGCATTAATTCCTCTTTTCACCGCGCAGGGCTCATTTCTTTTATGGAGCGGACATCCTTAAGTTAATTACATCATTAAGTGATCAGTGCATTGAAAAGGTGCAGACAGATAGAGATCGTCTGCCGTCAAATATTTAAATAATGCAAGAATTTAAGTGACACTCGTATTTTAGTTACATCATCTAATACATTCGTATATTCAAATTTTGAGTCTTTCAGATCGAGGCGATAATGTTCAGACAAGTGGATATATCCTTAAAAGATAGAGGCATACACTCACCTGGCAGCCCTACAAATGACTGTATCTGGTGGGTACGATCACTAAATGTACATGCTGTTGTAGTAATGGCTTGGATTTTCAAAATCCTTTTTTAAGTTCAAGTCTTAATTTCAACTGGTGCAACAATGACATTTGAGTTAGAACTCAGCTGAGGATTAACTAAGTTTTACGAGCAGGGGCTCTGGCTGCCTGTAAGATGCATTTAGTTAGCAACTTGCCCTAGGCTGAATTATATATCTGCAGTAATAACAGAGATTTTTTTAATTCCAAGTTGAAAAGGGGGCATGACGGTAAAAAAGAGAACATTTTGATGGTTGCCTGCCCCTGTTTTATGAGTTTCCCTTTTAATAGTAAACTTATCCGAGTTTGAAATATATTCCTTAGTGACAACAGAGATATTATAAGGCCTGCAACACGCGAAAAGGGGCATTCGGACATTTGCGTAAAGTGTCGTCTCGGATCAGCCTGCGCAATCCGCGCAAGCTAATCCGAGACGGCACTTTACGTTTTTATGTAATTATCTGTTTTGCGCAAGTCTTCTGTAGCACAAAATCTAATGTAGTCGTAAAGTGCCGTCTCGGATTAGCCTGCGCGGACTGCGCAGGCTGATCCGAGACGACACATTACGCAAATGTCCGATTGCCCCTTTTCGCGTGTTGCAAGCCAATTAAAATGTCAAAGTTTTTGCGTGAAGACGCAGAAGACGACGACACAGTCGCTGAAGATGACGACGACAACGACGACGCCAGGGCCACAATACCTTGACGTTTCCTTCTTAAACAACCCAGCTAATAACAGAGATATTATAAAATGTCAAAGTTTTGCATGATGTTGGCGGTAAATGCGCCTTGTACTTCCTGCTGTGCAACGTAACAATAGTAGAATAAGGTAAGTTTGGAAACGTTAAAAATAGATTTCCTATTCATCATACAACCAGGGATCGTATCTACGTGTATATATGATCCCTGGTACAATTTATAACTTAAATACATGTACCTAAATAAATTAAATGGGCATTCCCATTTCTATATAATACGATGTTATGTGACTTTGTACTTTTTGTTTACTACAAAAAAAAGTCTTTTCTTTACCAAAACCCAATATAAATCACCAAACTGAGACTGACTGACCAATTAAAGGTAAAAATTAGCAAATTAGCAAAAAGACCTACCTTTTCTCCTCTTTCGTTCGATTTTTTTTTTAAGGGGCCGGGGACGAGGGATTTAAATTCGACGGCAGTTTTGTCAGTTTACCATTCTTCATCTGTCTCGGAATCTCATGGTTAAACAGGGCTTACTATATAATAATGGGACATAACACATAAATATGTGAATGTGCTTCTTGACAGAGTTGTTGCTCTTCATTATTGACAAAATCAAGTTGCGCTGTATAAATTGATGTACTGAAGTGTTGCACAATCATAGTTCATGTAGATGACATCAACATGCCGAAAATATAAAGTGTATTCAACTTTCTTTCTTTTTTTTCCATTTCACAGGTTGACTTTCCATACCATTTTTACACTGACATATGCAATGGCCATCTTAAAATGACCGTTAATCCGCTGATCTGATGAGCTTTATAACACGAAGAAAAAAATAAGCCACTTTCATTTAACTTTTTTGTACAAAAGGAAATCTTGAAAACTTTTTTCAACTTTACTTTGTTCATATAAGGCAGATAATTTGAATGCTCTTTAAACTCCCCACTGAAAATAGAGGTTTATTGATTTAATACATGTACTGGCAATGAACAAAACACCGAATATTCACTTTAAGATTTATTACAAATATTTAACGTGAGTAACAAACTCTAAAACTAAATGATAAAACAAGCAAGAGTGCCATGATGGCCTTGTACTGCTCTACTGTCTTATACATAATTGAGCCAAAAGTAGCAATGAAAGTTATGTCTGGTGGGAGAAAGTTTATAATGCATTAATATTTCAAACAAAAAACAGACTTATTCTGAAACAATTCATTCTTCATGTTTAACACCTAATACATAGCTCTAAGTATGACCTCAATCATAAAAAAAGTAAAGCACTATGGCCTTAAAATGAACATTTTCTCCTCCCCAAAAAATTATCAAAGTACGGAACATTAACTGCCCATATTGCAAGGAAGAAATTATCATCGAGGGAGATAAATAGGAGAAATAACTCAGGCAAAATGTGGCCAAGATTTTAACAGATAAAGATTGTGAGAAACCAAATAATATACACATAAGAATCATCCATGCCTTTTTTCAGAGTATTCCAATGGCTGGTTTTCAAAAAGAGGATTTTAAAGATATGCAGTATTTTTCAATTTGGTGCCATGGCAACAAGAGCTCTACACAATCATTTTTGTGATGTTTTGTCACAGTTTGTTTATTAGTTTCAAGAAAAACAGGTAAAAAAATACCTTATGACACAAAAGACAGACACAGAGCCATGATATTAGATTGGTGGCTTTTGGCCAGTGGAGTTAAAAACAAATGTAAAACACATTTAATGACAAATGGAGAATTAACCCTTAACCAAATAATTTCATGCTTAAACCCATAACCACGTAATCCCAAGTTTACGACCCTGAAGAAAGAAGGCTTCTATTGTGGGAAAAGGAAAAATTGCTGGTACCTAGCATTTTCTCCTTTTCCTACTCTATTTTCTACCCAATCAAAAACAGAAATCAGCATTTGAGTTACATTTACTTTGTTATCTGGACATGCTTTCAACTGGGACCAGTCTAAAAACTTGTCATTTGGTAAAGAGTTAACAACCTTGATAAAGAAGGCTTCTGAAAACATTGAGCCACAAGGAGAGATGCTGGTTACCAGCACCTTCAAAGACAATTCCCATCAGTGATTTGTGGTCTGCAATCACTTTCAGTTTGGGCAGATCTAAAACTTTATCATTTGGTAAAGAGTTTAAGAATCCCATAAAAAAGCACTCTTAGCAACAGCTTTTGTTTTTGATACTCACTAAATTGGTCTTCAGATCACCGGTTTTGTATAAGAATAATGATCTTACTATATGAGACATACATGTACTCCGTGACAAGGGAATTCAATGCATCTGTCAAAAGTATTGACCTCAAAATTACAATGTTCACCCTACATAACTGGGACAATATTCAGCAACAACTCTGTATGTATTCTATCTCTAACTCTAGAGAGTTACACAATTTCTGATTGGTTTTATGGTTTGAACAATTGAAATTTAGAAAATTCTTCAGAATTTGAATGACATTTAGAACAGTTGTGGATACGATCCCTTGACCTTCAAATTACAATCTTTATGTGAAAATTACCCTCCATTCTCCTGTACAGCATGTTTAAGCCCGCAAGTTTTTCTTTATACAGACTCAAATTCATTACAGTCTAATCCTTTCTTTCCTGTACTCATGGAACACTGAACCCTTTACCAGACAACAAAATCTTAGACTTGTCTAAATTGAAAGCATTTGCAGACGACAAACTCAATGTTACTCAAATGATGAAATTCTGCATCTGATGAGTGAAAAACATTTTGGAAAAAGGCTTTTTCCACTATGTTTTCCAATTACTTTTTCTCAGGGTTGTTAAAACTAGGTTTTGTTTGGTGAAGGGTTAAACCAAACAGCAACTTCTGGCTCCTCTTCAAGCAACCTTTATAAGACGAACAAATTTAAGGTTTGGTCAAACCGAGCTAACGGACGAGTAACGGATAAAAAATCATTTTATCCGTTCATGTCTGTCCGTATCCGTTTTATGTCCGTTTCTTCACCGGTGAATCCGCTACTTGTCCGGCGATGTCCGGTGATGTCTGTTCCGTCCGGTGGGAAGTTTTGAGCATGTTCAAAAATTTCCACCGGACAAAACGGACAGAGACGTGCAAATGACAGACTTTGGATGCATCTGACTATTTATACCCTCGGCATATCAAGTGACCGGTACGTTCCTCCTACGTTGGTGTTTGGTACATTTCCGTTCATCGTACGTTGGAAGAACGTTTTGTCCAGTTCTCAAGCGTTGCATTTCCGTTTTATCCGGCACAAGTCCGTTACTCGTACGGTGATATCCGTTAATAGACCGTTTATTATCCGGTACATATCCGGTAAATGTGCGTTTTTTTCCGTTACATGTGCTGTACTCGTGCGGTCATTGTGTATCTTCTTCGCTCCACACACCGATCGCGGCAGCCTCGAGCGGCAGAGGAGATGAATTTTGTCACCGGATAACCATATTCTACATGTTTTTGTGCGTTTTCCCTCCATTACATATCCGTTAGCTGGTCTGACCAAGCCTTTACCATTAGATCCCAAAATAAATGACAAATATTTGAAGCTCTTTTGGCCAAAATATCTCACACGACATGGAAAAAGTAGATCCACATTTTTTCCAATGTTTGCAATTTATGTCCTTTGTGCTGCTTGACAAGAGGTTAGTATGTGTGGTAATAGGTTAAGCAGAAAATGCAAAATGTTAAAAAAAAGACATTTTCATACAATAACATCAATAAGTATTTGAGTATTGAAATCATAATACATGTAATTCATTTAATCTTTCAGAGGAAAGACTTTCTGTCTCTCATCATGTTCAGTCATGGTCATGTTTCTCAAAAATATATTATGCGATAACATTTAAGGCCAAGTTGTTCCCAAGAGTAAACAACGTGGGTGCTAAAATGCATTTTAATTTAAGTCATACCATTTAAAGATATGGAAAAAGTAAAGATAAGATAGATTGAGATTGACTTGGCAACTCTTTACCTAGTTTGCAAGTTCATATTTCCTACCTGCGACTAACACTAGGACTGACCATACAATAACAGATTGTCATCTTCACAATCATTTCTATACCTTTAAATATTATGACTTAAGGCCACTGGGCCTTTAGCTTTAACTGGAAATATGTGATAGTGAGTTTATTTACTTTAGTATTAAAGCAAGAACACTTACTTGGATATACCTCACTTCCTCGGATTCTGTCACAAAAAGTGGCTTTGTCCTTTACCAAACAATCCTACGTTTCAACAACCCCATGAAAGGCTCTTAAAAATATTGCCGGCAAACACTGTGGGAAAAGGAGAAAGTACTGATAACCTCCATTTTCTCCCTTTCCCACAATGTTTTCTACTCGACCAGAGACAAGTCCTATCATTTGTGCCACAATAAATTTGTTGTTTGAAAATATGCTCAAATTTGACCGGCCTAAAATTTTGTCCTATGGTAAAGAGTTAATACCCCTGTTAAATATTTTGACAGAAAAGACCAAATCAAATTGGCATCACACAAAAAAAAAAGGTTTTTACCTCAAAAATTGCATTATTCGCCTCAAAAGCATTTGCAAAAAGTATCAACCCACATAGGCTGACATTTTATTATTGGTCAATTTTCTGCATTTCAATGGACAATTCTACCTCATGATTCAATAGGTTATTAGACAAAATGGATGGATATTTTCAATACAATAACAACATAACTGAAGATGAGTTCGCACTAGATTTACCTACATGAATGTGAGTGACAGAGATAGACGAACAGAGTTGAAGACAGATGGACAGGCTAATTCAAGTTTGGTTTTAGTAGTTGCATGATAAATGATATGGTAATTGGTTATGAAATACTCTAGAATTTTGAAAATCACTCATGCTCAGCTCAGCAGGTTACCCTCAGGTGAGCTTAGAATACTACAAATTATCTTTAAGTCTTGGGTAAAATATTCCTAATCTCTTACGCCGTCAAGAATTTCGAGAAGATGCTATCATATAACAGATCTGATCATAAAAACAAAAAATTGTCCCAGAAATAACAGCTGCCTTCAATAGACCAGGGAATAGCCCTTTATAGAGTCCCTTAAAACCTTCTTCCTTCACCAGGCAGTTCGCACAGTTGATAACTCCCGTGTATTTACGAATGGCACCAAATCTCACTCGTGCATCCTCAAATCCTTGCACTTGAAGTCTTTTCTTAATAACATCCATGGGGTAAATGATCAGTTTGGCTAGCAGTCCTGCACCAGTACCACACACCAAGCTTTCTACTGGACCTGTCAACATAACACATTGTTCAACAATGTTTAAATTGAAGTTCAACCCTCACTAGAAGCACTGGGTTTTTTGTGGCAGTGTCCTTTGGCAAGGCACTTCAGAGACCTAGCCTAGTACTGATAAAACCCACGACAAACATGAATATGGAAGCTATTACAATGAGGTGAATGGGATAATGTTGAAAACAGAATAAAACACTACTTCATCAAACAATCAACACTATTTAATCAAGCAATCAATCAACTTTTCCAATATCCTTTTCACTTTAATATACAGTGCCAAGCTTATGTTGACAGTGTAGATCAAGATTTTACATCACAAACTACCATGGTATGCATTTTGACACATCTTGTGATACAAGATTTTACTGACATTATAACTTTCTGCTTAAAATATCAAGCTGAAAGCTGTATTTTTCAAGACAATATAAGATCTTCAAGATTATCCTTTAGAAATCTAAAGAACAGAGCTAGAAATAAAACAAAGGTCACAAACATAAAACAAGCACTGATAATGATTATTCAGCTCAAGTTTATATTGCCATTTTGATGCTTGATACATACGGAAATGGTCGTTTTTTAGATGTTCACTAAATATACTAAAGTAGTACACTTTTTCATGTAACCAAGAGATTTTTGAAAATAAAATATTTTCCTCTTCCTTTCAAGTTTGCCGATGAAATTTGTACAGATTTGGCCTTAGTTATTGAAGAGCAGTCTAAAAGTGTGGACTTGAAACAACTGTACATGATATCTCCTATTCCAAGCATGCTTTCAATTTTATTTTTTGTGCTTGAAAGAGTATAAATCTTGAAAGAGTATAGACATGAGAAAAGGAGAAAATGCTGATTACCAGCACTTTCTCCATTTCCAAAGATGTTTTCAAAAAATCCCTCCCTCAGGGTAGTACATGCACAGGATCATTTGATAAACAGTTAACAGTAATCTAAACAATCCCAAATTTTAATGACCTTGAAAAAGAAGGCTTTTGGAAACATCGTGGGAAAATAAAAATGCTAGAAACCAGCATTTCCTCCTCTCCCCATGATGTTTTTTACCTTTCCAAAGAGAAAGTGTCAGTGTTAGAGTCCCATTTCATTTCTCATTTGCAAATGCTTTCAATATAGATACGTCTACAATTTTGTCTATTGGCAAAGAGTCAAACAGCATTTTCTCCATTTCCCATAATGTTTTCTCCCCTTCTCAAGATTCAAAGATAAGTGTCAGTGTTCGGGTCACACTGAACTTGTCAACTGCAAATCTTCAATTTGGACATGTCTAGAATTTGTTAATACCTGGATGGTGCTGTTGTGGTAACAAAAACATTGTATTCCATGTTTTCTGCAGCAATGAGTAGAGCCCAAACTGTAGACCCATTTGAGGTGCTACACCCCAGAGTGTAGGGACCAAACCTTTGTAGAACCCAGAAATTCCCTCTTTTTTAAGTAGACAATGGCAGGCATGAAAGATAGATTTGTAGACCTAGAAAAATGGAAACTTTTGTTTAACATATTACCAAATGATAAAATTTTAATATTGTCCAAATTAAAAGCAATGGCAGACAACAAAATAAATATGAATGAAAAATTGAAATTTCTTTTGGAAGGGTAGAAAACAATGTAGGAAATCATTACCAGCATTTTCTCTTTTTCCTACAGTATTTTCAAAGCCTCCTTTCCCAGGATTGTTACAACCGGGAATTGTGTGGTAAAGACTTATCTCTTTACCAAACATTAATTTAGACTGTTCCAAATTGAAAGCATCTTTAGATAACAAGTTCATTGGGGTACAAATGTTATGATTTATATCAGAAAGAAAAGAAAACATTGGTTACCAGCATTTTCTCCTTTTCCCACAATCATA
The DNA here is from genome assembly GCA_946811185.2 of Hippopus hippopus. Lineage (NCBI taxonomy): Eukaryota > Metazoa > Mollusca > Bivalvia > Cardiida > Cardiidae > Hippopus > Hippopus hippopus. The sequence continues at coordinate 42,111,024 of OX328096.1, forward strand.
CTGCTTCTTTTTCAGGGTCATTAAAACTCGGAATCATTTGATAAAGGGTTAAAGATGGATTTTTCTACCATCCATTATACTGTAAACATATCTGTGAGAGACATAGACAGAATGACACTATCACTTTACTTTTGGAGTACAAAATAAATCCCATGGACACTTTCAATCTAGGAATAAGACCCAAACAATAGGAATTTCAAGGTTGCTTCTTTTCGGAATCTCTCAGTAAAGTGGACAGTTTAGATCAAAGATCAGACTGCATGTTTTACTTATAAAGGTGCTAGAAGAGTTTAAAAATGTGTATACTTTTAAAACGACAGATCAATTTATCATGTAACCTTTTACAAAACAATCTCATGTTTTAACAACCCTGAGGAGAAAATCTTTTAAAACTATAGTGAAAAAGGGAGAAAATATTGGAAACCAGCATTTTGTCCTTTTCCCACAATGCTTTCTACCCATGCTTCCAAGGACAATAGCCATCCTGCTTGAGACAATCAATTTCTCCTTTTAACTCTTTACCAAACAGCAAAAGTTTGGATTAAACTACACTGAAAGCATTTGCAGATGACAAATGAAGTGTTGCTAAAATCATGATTGCTGTTGTTGATAGGGTATAAAACATTGTGGAAAAAGGAGAAAATGCTGGTTACCAGCATTTTCTCTTTTTCCCACAATGGTTTTAAAAGGCTTATTAACTCTTTACCACACGACAAAAAATTAGACTGGTCCAAATTGAAAGGATTTGCAGACGACAAATTAAATGTAACTGAAATGATGATTTTTGTTTTGGATGGGGAAGAAAACATTGTGGGAAAAGGAGAAAATGCTGGTTACCAGCATTTTCTCCTTTTCCCACAATGTTTTCAAAAGCCTTCTCCTACAGGGGCGTCAAAACTCGGGATTGTGGTAATGGGTTAAAGGTCGACAAAACTTGTGATTGTATGGCAAAAGGTTTACACAAGGTTTAACTTCCTTTTCATGTATTACACTTCAGTTCATGTTGATTATAGCTTTTTTATCAGTACATGTATTCTGAAACAAATTGATTTCAGGACACAAAATAAGATCCTTACAGGAAACAGATACTGTGACAGGATGACTTGATAGCTATTACTCTTTGCTAGACCACAAGAATAAAAATAAGCCATGCTCCAGTAAAAGGCGGCTCAATGCATAGATCTGTGATGCATGACTCCAAGCATCACATAATTAATATGGATCCATCAAATCCATTTTGTATAACAAATGACTGAATCATGAGGTACACTGGTCCTTTGACATGCAGATAATTGACCAATAGCAAAACGTTTCGGCCAAGGTCAGCCTTTGTGGACTGAGCAGGCTGACCTTAGTCGATACATTTTGCAGATGCATTAAGCCCCCTTTTCACAATTCATGGCTCAATTATATTTGTCATACCTTTGGCTCCCCTTGAGCCACTAGCCTTGTTCTAAGAATGTCAATAGGCTGTACAGCAATGGATGATACACAGGCTGACATGCTTCCACATACTGTATGAGTGACAGGCTCATATTTCTTGGAAAACTCCTCTGGTAAAATGCTCCAAGCTACTTTGGTAAAATACTCAAATACTGTGTACTGCAATGGAAAGGGCATACATAACATAAATATTCTTGGTGGTCAAGTTGAATTTTGCATAATTAAATCACAATATTTTCTTTTAACAATTTCGGGCTACTGCTTCCATTCAGATATGTATGCATAAATCTTGCATTGGGAATCGTAATAAATATGTTGACATTTTGTTTTTTTGTAGTTAAACCATAGCCTTTCTATTTGTTTAACCCTTTACCAATCCATCCCAAGATTTACCAACCCTGAGGAAGAAGGCATTTGAAAGCAATATAGGAAAAAGGGAAAATGTTGTCTCCATTTTCTACAATGTTTTCTATCCTTGCAAAGATATATACATGTACTATCATTTGAGACTCAGCCAATGGAATCTGAAGGAGCATTTAATTATGACAAACCTGAATGTGTCTTTATCAGGTAAAGGGTTAGATGAGGTTTTAGGCTACTTTCAAAAGTATTTAAGTCGTATCATGGGGCTGCCAACTTTTTCATGTTTTTCTTGAGGTTCATTAAGCATAGATTGCAGCAGCTAGGTAGTAGCCTTGAAATCCCGTGCTATAGTGGAAGCGTAGTAGAAGCTTTTGAAGTGCCATAGAAGCGGAACAATGGCGTGACAAGATCATGACCAGCACAGCGAGATCCTGATTGAAGCATACTAACAGCGTACTTGAAGAGCCTACGTAAAAAAATGTTGCACATGTCGGCACTTGTTCGGTGATTCGGAAGACTTTCGTGAAGCTCCTTGATCAACTTGAGCATAGTGGAGTCACCGCTCATTGAAATGGGGGTATTACCTAATGTTAACGTTTTGCACTTGTCCAAATTGAGAGCATCTGCAGATGGCAAATTAAATGTAGCTGAAATGATTTTGAGTCACATTTATTTTGTCATCTACTAAATGCTTTGAATTTGAACAGATTTTAAGTTTTGTCATTTGGTAAAGAGTTGGCCCTTTCACAAAAAACAGAATTTCAGACTTGTTCAAAGTGAAAGCATTCGCAGACAACAAAATAAATTTGCTCAGCAATTTAAATCTTTTCTTGGACGGGTAGAAAACACTGAAGACTTCACTAAAGACTTAACAAGTAATATGTACATCACTCTTTTGAAGACAATGGCTTCTTTCCCACATTAACAAGGCAAAAAATAGTAATTCTGTGCACTGACTTTCAGCATATCTCAAAAGATTATGACAGAGCCAAAAGTTTCAATCATACCCCTGGCTAACTAGGTCTGAGTGGTGTATAATTATACCAAAGAGCTACCTGAACAATTCCATAGGTTATAGACAGTGCCTGTGCAGGCATGTGACCTTTCCATAAGGCTTTATAACCTTCCTCTGTGATGATACTCCTTAGTGCCTGTGTTGTACTCCTGTACTTTGATCTGCTACTGTGCCTAGTTATTGGTTCTACCTGCAACTAGAATGAAAATGTTACAGCTAATTTGCAGAGGACAAAATTTTAGACTCATCTACATTGAAAGCACAAATTAGCATATGCCAAATTAATTTGGCTAAAATGGTAGCATTTGCCTTTACCAAACAACACAATTTTACACTTGTCCAAACTGAAAGCATACACAAAAGACAAATGCTTTCAATTTACGTAACAAATGTTATTCAAATGATTGGATTATTCTCTGAAAGGGTAAAACATTGTGGATAACCTAACTATTTAATCAAAACCTCTAATCAACTGTACCAGGATTTAAGCTTTTAAAAGATTTACACATTTTAACGTTATCTATCAGAAGGTTAACTTCCATCGATAAAATGGTCAAATTTTGATACAGAAGATTGTTCAGACATGTAATTTGCTAGAAATTATTCATATACAAGTACTTGATAACATTACTCAGAGCCAGTCTTACAAATGTTGTCTCCAGGTACGAAACCATATCCCTATCTCTAAAGTTCCCAATTTAAATGCACACTGAGGCACAAAGTGCCGATGGGAGAGGGAGCAGGAGGGTTGCATTTATTGTAAAGCATTGAGAAACTTCCTAGTCATCAGTGCATCAATTCAAACCTTCTGTTTAGTTTGAAAAAGGCACATAGATATAGAGAAAAATCATTAAATGCATATAATTTTGTGATTTACAACTTAGGTCGAGGAATTTTTTATACACACAAGCATATTTTGTACAATGGGCTATGCCCTTGTCAGAGATCTGAGGTACAGTACCGTACGGAGACACACTAGTACAGATAACTGTCCCCAAAGGCGATGTTACTTTATGACTGGTCACCTCTGGGTACAGAGACGATCAAGACAAAATCAGATGAAAGCTCCACACAGATTTTGTGCGCAAGTTTGAACTCTCATAATTTTGCAAATAGAGCACAAAACTGGGATTTAAACATACCTATTGCTTGCGTATTTTATATTCCTTCATTTGAAATACAAATATTTTCAATTTAATGCTGAACATAAGAGAAAACCGTGCATTTCATCTGTTACTTGAGTTGTTTACGTTCCTGAAAACACTCAAAATGGCCACCACGCACGACAAATTTCGTCAGTGTTTTTTCCGAGATTTACATGTTATAAACGTCTTCTACAAGCTCTTTAGGTGATGAAAGGTTTAATAATTTGTCTTTGGTCATGTTAGTTACTTAAATTTAATTGCATTTCGCTGCAATATAGATTAAACCAACGAAACAGAAAGTCAGTATAGAGCTCTATCTTTGCTACCAGAAAATTTACGACGGACTTGAGACGGTACAGTGCACAACAAATGTCCAAATATGAAAAAAAAAAAAAAATCACTGTAGCATCTCATTATTGAGACTAGGAGACACACAGGCCTTGCAAATTAGTAGTACGTACTTATAATGTACATTCGTTTTCTTTTGTCTTTTATTTTCTCTTCCATATGAGATTCATGTGTGAAAAAAAATATATAAACTTTTGTCGGCATAATACCGGCAAACGCCCCTCCACTATACAGTCCTATGCATACATGTGGTATTGTTTTATGAATTAAAAGATAAATTAATGAAATTCTGTACTTTATTCTGTAGACCAATATTGTATTTGATGTATACGGAATGAATCCATAAGAAATCAAAATTCTTTTGACACACAATTTAGATTTCATGGGTTTTCGCGATATAGTTGAGGGGCGTTTTCCGGTATTATGCCCTTTTGTCTCAATCAGTTTCAATTCCGTGTTCTCGTTTTCAATACGTTGCTGGGTCGAGCCGAATCGGGCCGATGTGACTATAGAGCGAGTCAACGCGAATTACCATTACATCTGTCCAAAAAAATGGCTTACTTGAAATCTAATTTTCAATACGTCTAAAGGTTGTCCTATGGCTCGAGATAATGCGCTGCTGACAGCTCCTGCTGCAGCATGATCGGCGTTTGTCAGCTGAACATCATCACCCGGCTTGTACCCAACCATTTGATGAAACCAAGGTTATTCGGTTGAATAACTTATCGATACATATTGATGAGTTAATCCTGAAATAAACGCATGAATTAGAGCTAATATCTTAATAAATATTTAAATGTTGTTTAAGATTTTTTTTCTGTAATAAAATATAAAGTATTGTAATATGAAATCTAGCTACCACAGTTACCTTGGTATCCGAATTTATATTTTATCCGATATATAGTATAATGTTAATGTAATGGACTAAAACCCGTATCCATGTAGTCAGAATCGTACAGCAGATCACCGAAATAATCTATGTTTTGCTCAATACCTTGGATATTTTCTTCTAGATCAGTTGCATGGCGCTCTTTCAAAGCCATCAGCTACTTTTCCTCACGAACACGACCACTTCTACTCAGCAGTGAGAGAGGAAAAAATGAATTTCATCAGTAAATTAGCTTGGCCGAGTTCGGATTGTTGAAAACTCTTGAATCAGTGTGGATAAAGTTACCAGTGCTATTTGGCTAACAATTTAAATTGTTAGAACTGACCGGCAGGGAAGATGAGACTCAATAAAATATTGGATTGTGAGAACAGAGCAGACTAAACCATAGACATGCAAAAGGAATGAAATGATCAATTGCGGGCCCATCAATTGTGGCTTATAAATATACTCAAATATTGAACATGTGTAGCGTTACGGCTGTTTCTGCTGGTATCTCTCGATTAAACCTACGAAAGATTGCTGTCCGATCTTATTCAAAGTGTTCAACACTATATAGGCATATGGCCTGCAACACGCGAAAAGGGGCATTCGGACATTTGCGTAAAGTGTCTTCTCGGATCAGCCTGCTCAGTCCGCGTAGGCTAATCCGAAACGACACTTTCCGTTTTTACGTAATTTTCTGTTTCGTGCAAGTCTACTGTAGGACAAAATCTAATGTAGTCGTAAAGTGCCGTCTCGGATTAGCCTACGCGGACTGCGCAGGCTGATCCGAGACGACACTTTACGTAAATGTCCGAATACCCCTTTTAGCGTGTTGCAAGCCAAAATTATACGGTATTCTGATAAAGAAAGCTGTTTTAACCCTTTACCAGAAGATAAAGTTGTACATGTGTCAAAATTGAAAGCATCCTTACACAGAAAACATGTTTTTAAATGTGGCTGAAATGATGCGATCTGTAGATCAATTTGTAATGGTAGAAAACATTGTTGAAACAAGAGAAAATCGTGGTAGTCAGCATTTTTGCTTTTTCTTCAATGTTTTCGTTTCCGCCTTTTCGGATTCTTTAAAGTCGAGATTGATTACAAAGGGGTTAACTAGGCATATTTTGAATTCTAGAGTTGTATTGCGCGAAATGGGAACTTCCCGCAATGCGCAGAGTGCTAATTCCAACTAAAAAGAGCTGTATACTGCACTATAGATCTATAGGCCTACATGCGCTGGACAATTCTAGAAATGAACCAATTCCTACTTTGCTCAGAACGATGGCAATCTTTTTTGTCACAAAACGAGCACCTCTGCTTTAATCCTTAGGTTGCTAAGCGCGCCTCAAGGCGCTTTTGAGGCCAGTGTAAATTAAGATCAGACTGCACAGAACGTACAGTCTGATCACGGATCTACACTGTCCGTTAAGGATATATTTTTCCCCAAAAAAGTAACTAAGAAATTGCAATATTTGGGTTTTTACTTTTGGCTAAAAAGTTCCATGCAAGTCATTTAGCTGTTTAAGGGTTAATAGTACGGAAAGGGTTCAGTCATGAGAGAGCAATACAGGTAGAGATGACTATATCTAATACATGTGTGTCAGAGTGACGCACACAGGTTTTCAGTGTGAGTAAAATTATTGGACGGTGATAAATTCAAATTTGTACGGCCGAGGCTTTATCTTCATCAATGTTCAGGTCCTGAAAGCACTATGTACGGCTTTTGACGTTTTATACATCCGTGTGTAAAAAGACTAAAAATGGCTGTTTTAAATAAGATTATGTTGCAGTTGTTCTTTGTATCCGTCTTACTATTGAATGTAAGTGGTTTACGGATAGGGGCATTTAATATTCAAGTGTTTGGAAAGTCCAAAGCATCAAAACCGGAGGTAATGGAAATCCTTGTCGGTATTATATCACGTTATGACTTTGTGCTCATCCAGGAAATTCGAGACTCCACTGGAGATTCTATTTATACTTTGTTGGACAAGGCAAACAAAATGAATGCTGCAGACCCGTTTCGGATGAGTCTAAGTGATCGACTTGGAAGGACAAATAGTAAGGAACAGTATGCCTTTTTGTACCGACCGTCGGGGTTTAGCATCATTGATCAGTATACATATGAGGACGGGGATGAGAGTTTGAATACCAAGGATACCACTGTGGATAAGTTTCAGAGAGAACCATATGTGGTACTGGTAGAATCCAAGCTTACAGATATGAAAAGGTTCGCCGTGGCTGGAATTCATGTCGATCCGGACGAGGCAGTACAAGAACTGCAACACTTGGAACATGTTTTTGACGATATTAAAGCTAAATTTAATGTTGACAATGTCATGGTAATGGGAGATCTAAACGCTGACTGCTCCTACGTTCCTAAGAGCAAGTGGAAGGATATTCCGATAAAGAATTCTGCAGATTACGTTTGGCTGATAACGGATGATATAGATACCACCGTATCCGCCTCAGATTGTGCTTATGACAGATTTATCATTACGGGACAACAGTTAATAGACAGTATTATGCCAGGAAGTTCCCGTGTTTATTTATTCGACAATCATTATGAGCTGACTGAATCACAGGCAAAAGCAGTCAGTGATCATTATCCAATAGAAGTCGAACTGAAGGACGTAACTAGCGGCACGCCAGCTCCCTGTTTACCCGTCTACCTCACGGTCATGTGTCTGACAGTCACTGTATTCTTTGTTAGGAGTCTAGTGACTCATCGGAATTAACGGTAGAACCGCATAAAGACTGGCTCAATATCGAACTTACATGCGATATCATGTGTAACCCAATAACCCTTAGGCTGCTAAGCGCGACTTGAGGGCCTATTGCGGACAATGTAGATCAAGATCAGACTGCACATAACTAGCAGTCTGATCTTGGATCTACACTGCCCGATACGGAGATATTTTTCCCCCAAAATATAACTTTGAAATAGCAACATTTGCGTTTTTACTACCGACTTGAAAGTTCCATTTCATTTATTTAGCAGGTTAAGGGTTACTCTTATACGTTATTTTCATACATATCACTCATATACACAAAGGATACAATTGAAAAACATTGGTTTGTTGTTGTTGTAATTGTTGTTATATTTGTTGTTGTTGTCTTTTTGTTGCAGTAATTGCATTGGAAACATTGTGATAACAGTGAAAAATGCTCTTGACATGCTACTGCTTCTTTTACCATGATGTTTCAATCCAGTCATGTTACCTAGAAGGACATGAGGTCGTAGTTATAAAGTAATGGATGGTGCAAGTCCGGTTGTATCTGAGTCAGTCCAAGGGACACTTGAGTTTTATGTCGATCTGTTTGTTATACTCTGCCTTGAACTTTTGACACTACAAGTTATCATACAACGAAATTTTAGACAACTTAGCCTTGGCTGTAAGTTAACAATGCGATTTGTCTTTGAAAGAGTAGAAAATATTGTTTAAACAATATGAGGAAAGGAGAAAATGCTGATTACTTGCATTTTCTCATTTGCTTACAATGTTTTCAAAATCTTCCATATTTTCCATCTTTTGGGTCGTAGGATGTATCGTTTCGTAAAGGGTTAATGGTCAAATACATGTACTTAACTCTTTACCAAACGACCTAATTTTAGACTTTTCTGATTCTAGAAAGCATTTGCAGACGACAATTGAAATTTGGTTCTAATGATACCTATCATTTGTCTTTGATAAGGTAGAAAACATTGTGAAAAAAGAGGAGAAAATGCTGGTCACTCCTCTTCCCACAATCATCCAAAAGCCTTTTTCTTCGGCGTCATTCAGACTCCTGATATTGGTAAACGGTTATATTGTGTATAAAATCATGTACTTTGTGCTGTTTATTCAGTTAATATAGTAAATTTGTGTTTAGTGTATATCCAAAATAATTTTTAACGTTGTACAGCGTTTGCCTATTTGTTAATTCTCAGCATCTGACTGTCATTGAAACATACCGCTTTCCTTTACAGCAAAAACCTATCTTTTATGTTGAAGAATGTACACATATTTTAACTTTCACTAAACAATTTAATGTTTCTTCGACTCTTAAGCTAGTTAGCTTTTAAGAGCATTATGGTAAAAGGAGAAAATGCTGATAATAACTCTTTACTCCTCTTTATTTTGCACAATATTTTCTTTTCTTCAGCTCATCTGTATCAAATTCTCAATTTTCATCAGCTAGTGCCTTAAATCAAAACTGATGGGTCCTAAGTTTGCCATTTGAGAAAGGGTTTACAATACATATAAATATTTGGAAATAAAAGAAAGATAACATAATTTTGTTACATAATTTTGTTTATTTGTTTGTTTGTCGAAGACCGTTTTCAGCATTATTTCAGTTATATCTCGGCGACCAGGGCACCTGTTCAAATATTCCTCGATTGGCCGTTGCTCAGTCATGATTTTGCACAATATTCTTCCCAAGCCACTGGCCGCTTTTTTCACATGACCATCATCGAAACAATGATCAGGGTGAAAAAAAGAATGAATCTACCAATAACTTTCAATCCTCGGAGAGAAATTGGCCGAGTTTTGATTCGAAACTGCGAATTCCTTGGTTTAAAGCTTGCCTAAACGAATGCTATCATTTGTGCAACAAATACTAGTAAGTTTTCGTCTACAATACTTCCAATTTAAGTTGGTTTGCAATTTTGTCGTTTGGTAGAAAGCTAAGCATTCCTGAATGCATCTCGCATGTACACAGGATTGAAGAAGAAATAATGTTACTTAAAGTTCAAATAGCGGCTACAAGTAAAAACTGCGGGTGTTAAAATGCATTTGAGCCATGCCCTGACAAAAGGGGGCTTAATGCATCTCCATGATCCATGGTACAAGGCAAGCCATCACATACTTCTGGATCCATAATATCCACCTTTTTTAACAACAAACTTAATCATGAAATAGACTGGTCCTTGGGCATACAGAAAATTGACCAATAGCGAAAAGTTTCGGCCCAGGTCAGCCTGCGCAGACTGCGCAGGCTGACCTGGGTCGATACTTTTCGCAGATGCATTAAGCCCCCTTTTCACAGAGCATGGCTCATTTAAATTTAAATCATACCATTTTAAGTATGGAAATTATTGTTAAGTAGACAATCAGTTATTTCACAGTCGGTCCAAGTGTTTGTCGCTGGTAGAAAAATAAATTTTTAAGTAGCTCAAAGGTTGCCAGGTCGCTCTAGCGTTAGTTTACTTTTTACCTGCTTTTGAAATTGCAGAATGTTTTCAAAGGCTTAATTTCCAAAGGTCGTTAAAACTCGGCATTATGTGGTAAACGGTTAATTTCTCCTACAGATTACTTTTGCAGCTATACTACAGTGTACAAAAAAAAAAAAAGACACAATTGCTCTGAACGAGCCATTTCTCCATTTATCACATTTTTTTTTTTTTTTTCCCCTGAACGAAAGTTTTTGTTTTCTTCTTCGATTGTTCATATTTGATTCAAGGTTGTTTTCAAAGTCGTCTGCTGCAAATGCCTATCAGAGTATTACTGACAAAATTGTTTACATATACTGGTACTTTATGATTATACACCTGTTGCCATGTGAACGTAACCAAAAGATATTGTTAATCGTCTTCTCTGAAAATGCATAGAAATTTTATTGTCAAAGTGCTAGCACTTGTGGGCTTTGCTTGTTTCTGCTTAGTGACAAGCTTTAATGTAGCGTACCATGGTCGAAGGGAAATAAGTTATGTTTATCGTGGGACGTTTGTAACCATTTATCTCCCTTGATTACATGTGCATGGGGGTTTGTGGGTGTGTGGGTGTGTGTGTGGGGGGGGGGGTTGACCTGAATAGTACTGTGTAGTTTTCTTGGCAGAACATGCTTCAGTCATAATCATTTCATAAGATGTTTAAATAGAGTATGCTTTGATATCTTTAATATATAATGGCCTAACACGCGAAAAGGGACATTCGGACATTAGCGTAAAGTGTCGTCCTGGATCAGTCTGCGCAGTTCGCGCTATCTGATCCGAGGCGATACTTTCCGATCGTGCGTGGTTTTCTGTTTCCGCAAGTTTAATGTAGGACAAAATTTAATGTTGACGTAAAGTGCGGTCTCGGATTAGCCTGCGCGGACTGCGCAGGCTGATCCGAGACGATACTTTACGCAAATGTCCGAGAGTCCCTTTTCGCATGTTGCAGACCAAATATGAAGCTACGTTTGTATCATTCAAGTGCCGGTTTATTTCAAACTTCATAAATGCCAAGCAGCTGCACAGTATTTAGAAATCCTACCGTCAAAGATTTGATTCCCCCGTGTTGATTTTATTTGGACTGTCTCATTTTCTATATAAAATATCACTTAACGCTATGGAATTTTTACATATGAAACATGCTCTTTGAAAAGGGGCATTAATGCAGCTGCAAAAAATATCGACCCATGTCAGCCTGCGCAGTCCGGCAGGCCGACTTTAGTCGAAACTTTTTGCCGTTGCTTAATTTTCTGTCAAGGGACCATTCTACCTTATAAATCAGTCGGTTGTCAGGCAAAATGATTTTTTGGATCCACTATTATATGATGAATTGCTTGGTATAATGGATCAGGTAGATGCATTACTTGAAACCCCCATTTGCAAGAGCATGGCTAATATTAATGTTAAATTGCCCATATCTATAATGTAGTGTAGCGCTACAGGAACTTCATGTCCCTCATGTAATATCCACGGTGACCTGAAGTCCATGATCCAGAAATCAGATTCAGACGCTTAGATACATGGCTACAGTTCTTAAAGATTACATTCTAATGTGTCGCCGCCATTCTATTGCTGTTTGGGACAAGTTCAGAGATCCAAGTTCAGACTGCACAGTCTTTAAGGATACGTATAAAAAGCTTCAGTTTGACAAATAGTGTGAGGAAATTGGGGGGGGGGGGGGGGGGAAGGCGAAACAGTCATCCATCATAAAGCAGCGGAGACTTTCATATTATTATGCTTATCTTTTTATCAATAACAGAGTTGTTTTTGACCATTATGTAAGTGTATGTGTTTAGAAATAATTCTTAACAAATGTCGACAAATGAAAGAAGCAGTTATTTGTTTTGAAAAGTCGATCGTTCATCAAAGCCCTTTACAGAAACATCCTTGGTCGAGCATGGGGATTTTGAAATTCCTGTTTGGTCTGAGTAATTTTTTGAAGACAAACATCACCTTTTAAATGATACACCTTGCTTTAACTCTTTCCCTTACGACAAAATTTTAGACTGGTCCAAGTTGAAAGCATTTGCAGACGACAAATCAGATGTGACTCAAAAATTAAAATTTGTTTTTGAGAGGATAGAAAACATTATGGGAAAAGGGGAAAATGCTGGTTACCAGTATTTTCTCATTTTCCCATAATGTTTTCAAAAGCTTTAAAAAAAAGAAGTCGGGATTGTGTGGTAAAGGGTTAAGACCATGAAAATTAAATATATATAATAGTCATTGACACTGATCGATTTACAAGAACAAATTTGCATTGATCGAACTAGGTCAGTAGATAGCCTAAATTTCGTTAAAAATTTCCTTCCTCTCTCTCTCTCTCTCTCTCTCTCTCTCTCTCTCTCTCTCTCTCTCTCTCTCTCTCTCTCTCATACCAATAGAATCGCATATGCAAATATAAACGGGCCATGGCCTGGTAAAAGGGGTTTTAATGCATAATGGAGATGCATTTTACCAGGAAAGTCATCACCAGATGGATTCATAAAATCCATTTTGTCTAACGACCAGCTGAATCCTGGGGTAGGCTGGTCCTTGTATATTCAGAAAAATTACAAAAAAAAAAGCGAAAGGTTTCGACCCAGATAAGCCTACACGGACTGCGCTGGCGGATATGAATCGATGCTTGTTGCAGATGGAGAACTGACACATGAAATGAACACATAGAATGGTAAATGAAATAACAATTTGTTTCAGTTTCGGTTCGTTCATTAAAAGCCCAATAACGACTATAACTAAACAGCGCTTTTGTTTAAATGCATTTTTATTTAAACCGTACCATTTAAAAATATGGAAATTATTTTAAAGGTGGCAATCTGTTATTGTACGTTCGGTACATATGTAAGTCGCTGGTAGAAAACTGAAGTTTAAAACTACATGTATGTGCCGAGCCCCGGGGTAGCTCAGTCAGTAGCGTACAGAACTTGAGAACAGAGGGTCGCTGTTTCGATCCCCGGCTCGGTCAATTTCTTTCTGAGGATTGATTATAGTAATTGTAATAGGATTCATTCCTCTCTCACCGCTGACCATTGTCTCGACGATGTTTATGTGGGAAAGCAGCCAGTGGTTTGGAAAGAATAATGTGCGAAGTACTGGTAAAAGAAACTTCCGGAAAGCATGGATAGGTGCACTGGCCGTCGCGACATAACTGAATGTTGAAAATGGCGTTAAACACCATACAATCAATCATTAAAACTACAAGTAAGTAAAAAGTTTTTAAGTCGCTCTATCTTTTGTTCACTTTTTACCTGGTTTCAAAATTCATTTTTCTGCCTGCGACGAACACTTGGCTCGACCGTACAATAACAGGTTGTCATTTTCATAAATATTTTCGTGTTGTAATGGTAGAATTTATATTTAAATGTATTCTTGAATAACACCCACATTTGTTTACTTTTTGCCGATAAGTACCATGCCAAATCACATATTGTTGCTGTTTGAGAGTTGAGAATTAAGTGCGCGTTGTAAACTGGAGTTTTATAGGGGCTATTCAATTTTTCGGCGTAGCAGACTTGCTGACATAGACCTGCTTCATGAGACTGATATTCTCGAATGAACAATTAGTAATTTGCGATTGGTTTAAAAAGAAAAAATGTGGTCATGTTTATTCAGCGGACGCCTGTAGCAGGCAAATTATGACAACACTATGCAAGTGTTGCTATCGCTATTTTTTTTCAAACGTTACCCTATATAACCATAACTGATTGTCTACTACTGTTTTCAAGTACATTTATTGTAGCAGCAACTACTCCTTTTTATGCGATAATTTGGATCAACTTGTAATCTTGAAAAATACATCTAAACACGTGAAAAGTTCACTTTTCAACAATATTCAAAACAACGAGGATAGAGAGGCAGTTGCTGGTGGGGTTTCTATTCATTATTTCTCTTCATATTCAACCAGAAACGAGTTATGTGTACAATATTCATATTCCATCAACTCTTACACCGTCTATCTTTTTTGAGATATTTCTTGTTTATTATCAAGCCAAACTTAAAAGACATATCACCAACGAATTGAGTGGAGGAATATTTTGTAAACCATCATCACTTGACCACTCTTACTTTTTCAAAACCGGTTTCAGATTAAATAATAAGAACTCTCATATTGTATCTCCTATGAATTCATGAAAGAATTCAATAAAATTACTGACATGAAGTACTTGAGGTACTTAGATTTCTTCCTCAATTAGTCATTTCCGGTAATTTGACATTCCGCCATATTATCGTAAACAAACTGTGAAAACATATTTTTATCGCCGATCATCGCTGTAGCAAAGACTATTCTTGGTGATTTAACTGAAATTAAACATTAAGGAAAGAAAATTTGTCATTTTTGAACGGGGAAAAAACAAGTTTTTCTAAGGATGAGCTTCCTATTGTAAGTATTTCTGTGATGACAGTCGCAGGTAACTGTCGTTTGTTTTTACTTCCTTCAAATCTGATCCCAGATCGTGTTTATCGCTTGACATTGTATCTAGAATAGACACAGGATTTGCTTTTTGAGACAGCGATAGCTTTCATCGCTTAGAACTTGCGCTAGATGTCATGCACTTGAGTGACATACGCATACAACGAAGAATGAGTCATTCTAGTTTCAGTTTCAGAACAACACAAGATTGCCTACAGCTCGTTTTAGATTGATTGTTCTGATCTGTATCGTATTATACACAGCAATTTTGTATAAATACAAATTGGTAATTCATGTGCGATATCCTTTGACAGATTTAGATGGACGTTATCAAAATTTAGATACACCAGCTGATGTCACTGCTGATCATTGTTGTTATGTGAATCTGTATTCTGTTAAAGTGTAATACAAAGCAGGTATTAAATGCACATAAATTTTAATCATACCATTTTGAAGTATGGAAATTATTGTGAAAAATGATTGTGTTATTGTATGGTGGGTCCTACCTTCAGTCTGAAGGTGTCTGCTCCGATGCTAATTTTTTGATTGGTCTTCGCTAACACCTTCAGTCCAGCCATTCATGTAGGGTATCTGGAAAAAATACGATTTTACCCGCACCTTTTCGAACGGCTCTATGCGACAAAATTTCCAATGACAGCTAATAAAATGGGCATGGATCAATAGATAAATGATTAATCTTTACAAAAAAACTGATGTTAGTTAAAATCTAAATCTTACCTTCGTGCAAATCTGTACTTTTCAACGTAAATAACAGTTGACCTACTTCTCCGGAAATCAAAACATGGCGATATCATCAATGCGCATGTCTCGGCAGGGTTCGGTGGAAATCGCAATATCTCTGACACGCTACAGGACGGTTCATTTGAGAATTCCAGTGTGGACAAAGGCACCTTGTACGTAAAACGGTCTTTTATGCTAATTTAGTTTTTATAGGGGGAACAAAATAATGTAGAAGATTTAGGTACTTTTATGTAAGGGAAATAATGTATTCTGACTGTTTCTTAAAACAAATTTTAAATGCTTATTTACAACAGAAATGGCTATTTATGTTTATCCAGCTGTTAGAATATTGAAAATATTGTAGACAAAACGTACGACAAAATGTTACATTGGTGTAAATATATTTTGAATGGATTTTAAGAAGACAAATAGATTACATTTTAAATCACAAAACAAACAACTGTGAACTAGAAAACGTTGATTAAGAAAAAAAAAATAAAACTGACATACAGTATCTGCTGTGATCATAACATGTGTCGGTGTTTTTTGTATTTGCCCTTTTTTCTCAGAGCATGGCTCATATATCGAACACTTGGATCAAGGATCCCGGAGAGTTGGGTTGTCATTGAATATTAGTTCGACGATGAAGTCTTCTTTTTGCCGGAAAAATCCGATGTTAAAAGAACCAAGATGGACTTTATCGAATAGGACTCCTTTCCTTCTAATTTCACATACAATTATTGACAGCATTTACCAAACATCAAAGTAGCTTGAAAAACGGTAATAGTGTTTAAAAGGGTAGAACATATGGTGGGAAAAGGATAAAATGTCGGTCATCTACATATTTTCTTTTCCCACTATTTCATCAGGGTTGCCTAACAAAAGATTGTTTGGTTATTTTCTTTTCGTGATTGTTTTACCTAACCCTTCACACAGTATCCCGGATTTGCACTATCCTGTGGAAGAAAGCTTTTGAAGATACTGTGTTGCTGGTAGCCAGAAATTTCTCCTTTTCCAACATTTTCTTTACCCTTATAGAAATAAATTCCATTATTTATATTGTCGTCCGCAAACGCTTCAAATCTGGCATTTCCTAATTTTTGTTGTGTGATAAAGGATTAGACCTATGGTTATGTTATTTACGCCTTTCATTTCCCAATTCACCTGTTATTACCATATTGAAAATACAGATAATCTTGAATATTTAACATGGACTCGATTTATGTTTAAAAATGATCGATCTAGATACAGATCTAATGAATATAAAAGTTTAATTTGCTCTTTTCACCCGTTAGCAAATTAAAGTGAACAAAAGAACGAAACATCCAGGGCCCGTATTCACCAACCATTCTTAAGAACGTTATTTGTCTTATTCTCCAAATTTTTCTACATGTGTTAGTAACACAACTTCTGATTGGCTAAACCATTCGGTTTAGCCAATCAGAAGTTCTGTTACTTACAAATTTAGAAAACCTTGGAAAAAAAGACTAAGAATATTCTCAAGAATAGTTGGTGAATACGTGCCCAGGCTTCTTAACGGTCACCTATTCTTGGTCTTATTGAATGATTTTAACTATTTCTAAACAAAAACTCGGCATTTCCAACTGTATTTCATATCGAAGTTCGTAAACTGAATGAGTTCAGGGCTAGAAATTAAACTAGATATTTTCGTGTAAATACGTGGAATGCATATTGTGAACCTGACTGTACAAAATTCAAATTCCTTTGAGTGCGCATGTCTGTTCAACAGAAGTCGCCATGTAAGTTGTTTACAAATGACACTGGATTTATTTACGTTGGGAAAAAGGTAAATTTCCATCGATTTTATTGGTATTTTGTAGCACAGTTTGTGTGATGTTAAAGATTAATCATTTATCTATCGATCCATGCCCATTTTATTAGCTGTCATTGGAAATTTTGTCGCATAGAGCCGTTCG
This sequence comes from Hippopus hippopus, assembly GCA_946811185.2. Taxonomy (NCBI): domain Eukaryota; kingdom Metazoa; phylum Mollusca; class Bivalvia; order Cardiida; family Cardiidae; genus Hippopus; species Hippopus hippopus. The sequence goes on from OX328096.1 coordinate 42,128,492, forward strand.
AAAAGGTGCAGGTAAAATCATATTTTTTCCAGATACCCTACATGAATGGCTGGACTGAAGGTGTTAGCGAAGACCAGTCAAAAAATTAGCATCGGAGCAGACACCTTCAGACTGAAGGTAGGTGGGTCCTACTCTCGATTCGGCGCCTAGCTCCGATGTTATTTTTGTGATTGTTTCTCCGCTAGACTCCCGCAGCAGCCTTCTTTAAAAGTATCTGGAATGAATACGATTTTACTGGCATCTTTTCAAACGGCTCTATGCGACAAAATTTCCAATGACAGCTAATAAAATGGGCATGGATTGTTAGATAAGAACGGAGTGCCAGTACAAACTGTTCAATTCTTATCTATTTCTTAACCTATCGACTAGCCAGAACAAGCAAACAATATAAGAAGAACCTTAATTGGTATTAAAACCATTATTTAAATACAAATTCAATTCCAGTTCAATATTTGTTCTCAAACCAAGTTAAATTTCCATAAAATTTACAATAGCAGACGATTTTGTTAACAAGTATTACGCATATCACATCTGGATATCTGCATGTCGGATTACTGGTATAGAGAGTTTACCATTTTCGACTTGGCGCTCGTTGTTATCTGTGCGTGATAATTATCTTTTCAGGAAAGACTGACAAGTATTTCTCTTTTATAACGAGAGATTGAATTCGCTTACCCCTTTTTTTTTTTGTATAAAAAATGCAAAATCATGGTATTGGCCGTGAGTACAGACGAACGCACTTGCCTCACGAAACTCGGATAACAAACGACAACTCGGAGGCTTCAGTAGCGACATGCAAAATTATTAACAGCCCTTGAAGGGTATTCTCAGTGCGACATGGCCGATGTTTATCCAGAACGAAAAGAATTACCTTATTTGTATTCATATGTAAAATTAAGTACATTTGGGTAATTGATCTTCAATAACTTGCACTCGCATTTTTTTTCGAGTGCTTGAAATTTTTGCTCGCATTTTCCAATTCTGACTCGCATTTTGAGAGTAAATACATGGGAATTTTGAACACTGAGATTACAATTCATTTGAACACTCAGCAGCATTTAGAATGAATATAAATATTCGATACTTTCAGTTACCTAAAGTTTTTCCAAGTTGGGTGACAAATTTTGTAATTCGGGATACTTTTAATGTTGTTCGAAGTGTCTATATTTGGATAGTCAGGTGTTAATGACATTGATTTGTGAAAAAATTAGGATTATGTTAATTAAACTTCATGTTGACACCTAGTTTAGAACAAAATTTTTGTTGACTTTGTTGCAGTTAACCTTTTTTGTTATAGAGTAAATGTACCCAGCTGTTTGGATCAATGGTTTATTCTGTTGACTGCACATGTGCAGTCAGTTGCTCATTTTTATGAGTAGTCTATTCCTTTGATACAATTTGAAGTTATCTGCTGCAATGGTTAAATAAAATCCAGTAAATGGAAGGTTAAGAGTTGAAAGACTTCTTTTATTTTCAGTGGTGGTAGGAACAACAAAACCTTTAAGCCAAAGAAGAATATACCAGAAGGAACCCACCAGTATGATCTCATGAAGCATGCTGCTGTCACTCTAGGAAGTGGAAACCTTCGTGTTGCAGTCATGCTGCCAGAGGGAGAGGATCTCAATGAATGGGTGGCAGTAAACAGTATGAATACAATTTTTTAACTTGATTCTAGAAACTAAAACTTGGGTTTCTTTTAGATGAATGCACTTTTACTAGATTCAGACTACTTTGCTTTCCACAGAGATGAATTCCAGGTGTCCCTTGTAAAATTGTGTCGTCCTTGAGAGTGTAGGACTGTAATAGACGGTGGTGGATCCTGTTTACAGATAATTTCGAAGATAAGAAATTTTTTTGAGAGGTTTTTTTTTACTAAGGCTGCATCAACTTTTGCTTTTGAAGTATTGCAAAGTTAAACCCAGATGCATCAAAGATGTGTATTTTCTGTAGCACTAAAATTCTTTCCTTTTCAGCACTGTTCCCATTCAAGCATGTATGTACATGAATCACATACAAATTGATTAAAACACACAAACAGTATTAAACAAATCAAAATCTGTACATGATAATACACATACAGGAAATCTCGCTTGCAGAAATACCTTTTTTTCATTCAGGTTATTGCAGATTCCTCTATGAAACATTTTTCTCTTTACTTCAAAATGTGTATTAAGGAATCCCAGTCTTTTCTAGTAGATACTTGTACAGGTCTTGCTATTGTGTCAAAACTATAGTTAGAGAACATGAGACTGGTTTTAACTCTTGATTTTTTATAGATGCACAGATTAAAATTTTTCTGGCTACCATCTAATGATGTCATTTTGTGTTGTCGATAACTGTAAAAGATGTTATCCCAGTTGAAACTTACAGAACTGTGGAAGACAGGGGCTTTGAATGCTGCAGATGACAATCAAGATACAAGTCACAGCAAAATCTGTGTAAAGAAGTCGGGAGAAAAGTCTTCAATCAAGCTTGCTTAACATCTTTTCTTGGCTATGGTTTGATGATGAAAGTAGAACCGTGCACTGTTTTATATGTGAAAACGCACAGTGACCCAGCAAAAAAAGTAAATCACTTTCGAGCTTCATGAAAGAAATGGAACATCTTCACCTTCTTATTTATATATATTTTTTTTTAATCGAAATTTAAATGCTATTTTGGACTTCAGTGACAGAGTTCATGGAAACGCCAATACTGTCATCTGAGACGACAACTTTTCCAGGCTGACAACAAAAATCCCTAACAAAGGATTCCACCGGATGACAAGTTTTTACATGGCACGTGTCCCAAATCTGCTGCTCAGCTTGATTTGTTTATCAAGTGATTGTTTACGAGGTGTTTAACAAAGCGAAAATTCCAACACACAGGTAATCACTAAAGTCAGGTAGTCGAAGAGGTAGACATGGCTTTCTGGGAGTCTAACAACCAGTCAGAATGTGTCATTCTTTATCACTCACACAGTACCCGTTAAACTGTGGATGACATATAGCTGATACCCTATCTGCCTAGCTTGTTGCCGATATTTGCAAATTATGCATCTGTCAAGAGATATGATGACGATGAGTGGGTTTGTTTCTCAGGTGACATTGTCTTACAAGGGAATATGTACAGTTCTGGTGATATATAGAATTTTCCTCGGGCTGAAAACACAAAGCATCAAAATACTGTCTTGATAGATTATCTGTCAGACGCCAAACGACTGTCTTATACAGTGTATGGAAACAAAGTGCCAAGCTCAAACTTCTGTCTTTGGTTTTAAACAGGCAGGTATGAATGTTGGTTCAAACCATTGTTCTTGACTTGGCTTCAAACACCCTTTCTATCTCATTCGGCTTCAAACAAGTCCCTGTGAAGCACTTCAAGTCTGCCTGAAGCTGACCAGAAATGGTGTTGTGCTGAGCCGCTGTCGGTCTGTGTTTCAGACCGATCTGTTCAACTCTCACTCTCTAGGCTGGAACTGTGAGACAAGACTTCTCGGCTTCAAACTGATCTTTTGAGGCTGGATCTGTATGGGACGTGTTAAAGCAACTCCCTGAGTCGGCCTATCGTGCTTGGAGTGAGTCTGAACCTCTCTGAAGCCTGGCTGTTTGAGACTGGTCTTTTCGAAACACAGATGAGCGTCGTTTACTCCTCAGCATTGTAGATGGGAAGATGCTCTGTGCTAGTCGATCTGCTCAATCCTGTGTCGCCTAGATTCCACAGTGTGAAAAGAGTGATTTCTCTGTAATGGGTTACGGAGAGAAATTGCTGTCGCAGTATATTGTTGCAACAGTGTGGAAAGATGTGGAGTTTGGCACTATTAATATTCACCAATTGGAGTGAGTCTGAACCTCTCTGAAGCCTGGCTGTTTGAGGCTGGTCTTTTCCAAACACAGATGAACGTCGTTTACTCCTCAGCATTGTAGATGGGAAGATGCTCTGTGCTAGTCGATCTGCTCAATCCTGTGTCGCCTAGATTCCACAGTGTGAAAGGAGTGATTTCTCTGTAATGGGTTACGGAGAGAAATTGCTGTCGCAGTATATTGTTGCAACAGTGTGGAAAAATGTGGAGTTTGGCACTATTAATATTCACCAATTATAAGTTGACTAAATAGGGTCAGAATTTTGTGTTTCTAAAAGTGTCATGATTTGTTGACCTGATAATCTACCAAGACTTTAAACGTGAAATTACAATGTACCTATTGCAGAATATAACAAAACAAAAATGCATATTATTTAACAGAACATAATCAATGATTGAAATTAAAATCTATGATTTATTCAAAAGAGAAAACATATTCCAAAAATAGTACTAAAGCATCAAATGATCAAAGTACTCCCGGTACTCACAATAGTAGACATTATATACAACATGCGGTACTGCCTGTACCTTACAGATTATTTCTGACAGCATCGATCAACAGATTACACTCTAATTTACGCGGATAATTGATACTCCATTTAAAAAAGTTGGAGATCATCTAATGATGCGATCGATGGGAGGCATTAGCAATAGATAACTAAGTATTGTCCATGACCTTTCAACTTTCTGATGGATTTTTTAATCGATCTTTTTCAAGTAAAAACAGTTATTTCATTAAGAACAATGTTCCATGAAAATCTTACCTCTTTTTACCATTACTGGATCAACTCCTATACATTGTAAAAGTGCTTTATATTATCGCAGAACAAATTTCAAAACAGAGAAATTTATGGGCTTGAGGGAAAAGGAAAGCTTCAGGTCAGCCTAGTGATCAGACTAGTGAGAAAGTGGAAAAAAAAAAGGCCTGAGTATATAGCTAAAGACAAGTGGTTTTTAAATTGTGACAAAAGAAAATTTCTAATACATTGTTCTTTACCATTAGTCAAACTTATTTCAACTGGTTCCTCCATGATCATTATCAATAGCTGCTCTTTGCTAATTAACCCTTTACCAAACAATCCATTTTCCAAAATTTTACAACCTTGAGAAAGAAAGCTTTCTTTCTTTTCCTGATAAAGTTTTTCACTGTTTCAAAGATAAGATACATTGTTCAAACCATCTTTATCTTGTAATCTGCAAATTTATGCTTTTTATCTTGTAGTCTGCAACTTTATGCAAGCTTTAAATTTGGACAGGTCTAAAATATTGTCATGTAAAAGAGTTAATTGACATAGTTCATATGGACAAACAACTCAAAAGGAGGGGTGTCCATAAGGCCCTTTTTTGGGCTAGGATAGATTTTTGCCAAAATTTGCTGATTCATACTACTATGTATTGGCTTTCATTTGGTGAAGTATTAAGATGCAGCGGCCATGTCTTCTATGGTATATGCTTGAGAAAAGTGGGTGGGGTAATTTGATATGATTTCATCTTCTAAGACTAAATTGCAAATATCTTCCATTTAAAGCTGCAGTTGATATTCATTCATTTCTTGTAGGTACTTACCCTATAAGGGGGTGTTAATGATGCAGACAATTTGAAACAAAAATCTCCAGCAATGTAGTTATAATCACTTTTAAGTCGTACCTAAATTTCGCTTATTTTGCCATCTCCAACTTTGCGAAAAACCACAACATTATTTTATTATTTAATGGAAAACTAAGATATGCTGATATTATATACTAGACATAGTAGACATTCCAAAATTATGAGGAATTCGCTCTGTGACAAACAACACCAGAGTTATCTGCCCTTGAAAAAGTGAAAAATGCTTATTTTTCTCATGTTCAGAAACTAAGCATACTAACAGTATATTTCAGATGACTAAAGTCACTCAAACCTAAATGTTATAGATGTTTGTCAGGAATAGGTATAGAATAAGTCATGGCATGATGACCTTGACCTTTTTCAAGGTCAAAGTGAGACCCAGGGCTCCAATTCATGACTGATACTTCTGTTACTAGGGTTGAGTTCACAAAACTTTCATGTCACAATTTAGGATTTCACATTTTTAGAATCCAACAATTTTGTAAGCCCATTTGCAACCTTTAATATTGGTGACACGATATTGAATTACAGCTTGGTGACCTTGACCTTTTCTTCACGGTCAGAATGAGACCTAGGTATCTGTTCCAGAAATTTTAATTTTCTTCTTGTGGGTTTGATACATTTCATGGGATTCATTCAGATCTAACTTATGCAGATGTTAGACAGGATTAAGCATAGAATGAATGTAGGCTTGATGACCTTGACCTTTTTCAAAGTCAAAGCGTGACCCACAAGCTTTACTCCATGAATATGAATTTTCCCAATGGACTCAAACAAGCATCTCTCGAGTTAAAATACTGGTAATGTAATAGGAATGTACATGTATGGATGCATTCACGATTTATTACATGGATTTGACAGCATATTAAACTGACTCACAGCTTGTTCACTTTGACATTTTCTGATATGATTTCTCTACGTTTTTTGAGATATTGCCATTGCATGTCTGTTCTTTGTTGAAGCAGCATCAGCAATCTTTTCAGCACTGAATGTCAGATTGATAATAAAGTAAATTAAGCCGTTGTTGAAAAGCAATCATGTTTTGTCAAATAGTTTGATGTATGAATATGAACACAAAGTAACCTAGAAAGTTGCAAAAACAAATATACAAGACAACAGTTACGATATTAGAATATTTATTTAAATGTAAGAATGAGGATGGATAGTCTAAAGTTTCTAAACCTATCCTGAAAGTTGTGTCAAAGTACTCTAGATGTAATCAATATTATATCAGTCAAGTTGAATTTAAAAAAAAAGTTTACTGCCAAGATCATTGGGCTACACTGTGACACTCTGATATACTTTCTCACCAGAAATGACTAGTTAAAAGAAAGGAATGATCTTATATCTCTCATCTGAATATACAAAGACATGTTTATGTCATGGTATAGGCCAAATGGCCATTAGACAATGAAACAGAGTATATATAATAGTCAAAGTTTGCAAAGCACCAAATATTTCAGACATGATTTTCAAATCACATGATATAATTATGTGTATATGTACATGTTTGTGTGTGTGTGTTTGTGTTTCAGTATGATTCAGTGATGTAATTATTTAAATGGTCCCAACTATACATGGTGTAAATATAATAATAAGATTATGGTTTATGACTGGGAAAATAATCGTTTAAGTTATGGAAATGATGTACTCCATAAGTTTCATAGTCTTAAGTGCTATGTTTGTTTGAATGCTTTTGTATGCAGCATTTAACAATATTTCTGTCAAATGGGTGACAGCCCACTTTTTCCTTTCTTTTGAAGGTTTCACCAGTACTATGCTGGGCCCTAAAGCCCTTTGCCCAAGGCACTTCCACGAAAAACCCAATGTTTTGAGTGAGGGTTGAACCTATGGCCCCCAGGTATATGTATGCCGTAAGTGTAAGGTATTCAATCATCACTTCATCTTAATTAAAAGATGACATATAACAGGAAGGAAGGGGCTTCCCATCGTGATGTTAATGGTACCCCTGGCATGCACCATATACTATTATGACTAAATATTAGTCAAGGTTTCAATAGTGGGCCACATCTCTGCAGTTGACAACTGCTGAAGGCTTGCTGCATTTTGTGACAGCAAGGCGGTTTCGTATTCAGCTTCAACTTGCAGTATATATACCCATGCAAACTATCCACACATGGTTAAACAAAAGTGGTCTTCACTGGAACAGACCAAGCATACATATTCTTTGCAGTTAAGGTATGAGTGGGCCTTGGACCAAGCTAGGTGGACCTGAACTACACTTGATGAGCCTAGCTACTGCATAGATTGACGAAACAGGCTTGCTAGGGTATGATGAATGCCAGTGTTGAGATTTCCTGCAGCCATCATTGGTTAACAAATTATTGGCCATTATGGAGGGTGTTAAATTTTGCCCACAGGTAAAATCAGCTGGGATGAAGTGAAATTGTTGACCAGTGCAGACTGATTGCCCAACAGTATTGAAATGAGGTTCTTGATACCCAGGTAGGATTGTATACTACTGCAGACTATGGGATTGTTCCATTGGACAATATAGCTCATCCCCATACTATCCATGGTGCGCAAAATTACCTGAGAAAAGACGGTATTGCATGTCTGGCCTGGCAAGTCCAATCCCCTCACCACAATCCCACAAAGCATATGCATAATGGGCTGCAGATATAAATTTTAGCTTTGCAGGTCTAACCAAGGAGTATCCGGGAGCTTTTAGTTATTCTTGTGCAAGAGAATGGAGCAAAGTTCTGAAAGAATGATCAGAAACCTGAGAACATGGAAGATTGTTTCAAGCTATCATTAAACAGCAATAAGCCACATACTTGGTTTTAATCCTAAATTAGCTTACGTCAGCAGCTTTTTGGGAAAGATTTGAAAATTATAAGTTTTATGAAATTATCATTTTTAAATTGCTATTCAGCTGAAATTCTAAAATCTCTGTCAAATAAAGTAAAAAAGAAAACGGGGAAACATTACATACATCATTATAGAAAATACTAATTGAATTGTGTAAAACAAAATCATAACATTATTGCAACTATGTAAACCTATGCACTAAAATTTTCCTGGTGCCTAGCAAACTTTGAGAAATATAAAAGTTGAATGACATGAGATCAAAATGATGAGTATTGAATTTTTTATACTGAAATAAAATGTTGTAAAAGGTTTGTATTTGAAAAAAAAAAAGCGTACAATGTAAAGTAATTGTATTAATCTTTGATACCATTGGAAATAATTAAACACCCAACAAGAGAATTTGGCTTCCTGAAAAAGAGCTGTGGGCCTCATTGTGACTGTGTTAAAAAAGGTCAAGGTCACCAAGCTGTAATTCATTATCATGCCACCAATATTAAACCTTACCATCAGGCTTATAAATTTCTTGTATGCTGTAAATGTGAAATCCTAAATTGCGACTTAAAAATTTATTAGTTCAACCCTATTATGGGAATTATCACTCACAGATTGGATATCTGGGTCTCACTTTGACCTTGAAAAAGGTCAAGGTCACCATGCCATGACTTATTCTATACCTATTCCTGACAAACATCTATAACATTTAGGTTTGAGTGACTTTAGTCATCTGAAATATACTGTTAGTATGCTTAGTTTCTGAACATGAGAAAAATAAGCATTTTTCACTTTTTCAAGGGCAGATAACTCTGGTGTTGTTCGTCACAGAGCGAATTCCTCATAATTTTGGAATGTCTACTATGTCTAGTATATAATATCAGCATATCTTAGTTTTCCATTAAATAATAAAACAATGTTGTGGTTTTTCGCAAAGTTGGAGATGGCAAAATAAGCGAAATTTAGGTACGACTTAAAAGTGATTATAACTACATTGCTGGAGATTTTTGTTTCAAATTGTCTGCATCATTAACACCCCCTTATAGGGTAAGTACCTACAAGAAATGAATGAATATCAACTGCAGCTTTAAATGGAAGATATTTGCAATTTAGTCTTAGAAGATGAAATCATATCAAATTACCCCACCCACTTTTCTCAAGCATATACCATAGAAGACATGGCCGCTGCATCTTAATACTTCACCAAATGAAAGCCAATACATAGTAGTATAAATCAGCAAATTTTGGCAAAAATCTATCCTAGCCCAAAAAAGGGCCTTATGGACACCCCTCCTTTACGCTAACTTTTCTTACAAGTGTTTGTAAAGTTGGAACCAGAATTGCTGCCATTATTATTATGAATATTTCAAATAGGCATTATCATGTTGAATTGTTTACACAGTCTAAATAGAAGATAAAGTGAAAAGTCATTAAACCTCTTTTCACGCCTTTGCGCTGTTACAAATAAAGTCTGAACTACAAATTTCTAATGTAAATGTAGACTTGTCCATTACAGACATAAATATGATGCACAAATTTAAATTTACTGTTTTTAGACGTTTATTAGTTGCGTATAAAAATTCATCCTGACTGTGTGGGAATCCAACTTCTTCAGACTGGAATCCAACTTTTAAGTTTGGAATCCAACTTTTTCCTGAGTTGGATTCCTGGAATCCAACTTTCAAAATCCTAGTGAGAACACTGAATGAATTACTGAACTCTTGTACCCCCAGCTTTTACCCTGTATCCCTAGTTTTAAGGTTTTGTCAGTCCGAGGGGGTGCAAAAAAACCCATGCTGAAAAAGCATGGGAACACTGCCATCAGTCTTGACCCGATTTTACATGTACAACCCAAAAAGTTCTTTTTATACTGCTGCACAGGGCCTAACAAAAAATAATCTGTGTTTAGGGTTTCGGTCCGAGATGCTGTAGGTAGTTTTTTTTTTCCCAGAAACTTCTTAGCTCACCTGAGCACGAAGTGCTCATGCTGAGCTTTTGTCATCGTGCTGTGTCCGTCATGTGTCGTTCGTCATCCATCGTCAACTTTTACCTTGTGTACGCTCTAGAGGCCACATTTTCAGTCCGATACTCATGAAACGTGGTCAAAATGTTTGTCTTGATAATATCTCGGACAAGTTCGAAAATGGGTCATGGCGGGTTAAAAACTAGAAAAATCTTGGAAAAATCTTGTGTACGCTCTAGAGGCCACATTTTCAGTCCAATGATCTTGAAAGTTGGTCAGAATATTTGTGTTGATGATATCTTGGACGAGTTTGAAAATGGGTCAGGTCGGGTCAAAAACTAGGTCACTTCGTCAAATTTTAGAAAAACCTTGTGTACGCTCTAGAGGCCACATTTTCAGTCCAGTGTTCTTGAAAGTTGGTCAGAATGTTTGTGTTGATAATATGTAGAACGTGTTCGAAAATGGGTCAGGTCAGGTCAAAAACTAGGTCATTTGGTCAAATTTTAACAAAACCTTGTGTACGCTCTTAGAGGCTGCATTCTCAGTCCGATCCTTTTGAAAGTCGGTCAGGATGTTTGTCTTGATGATATCTAGTACGACTTAGAAAATGGGTCATGTCAGGTTAAGAACCAGGTCACTGGGTCAAATCTTAGAAAAACCTAGTATATGCCTTAGAGGTTACATTTTCAACCCAATACTCTTGAAACTTGGTCAGTATGTTTATGTTGATGATATCTTGCATGAGTTTGAAAATATATCGTGTGGGGTCAAAAACTAGGTCACCAGGTTTAAGCTTTGAAAAGCCTTGTGTACACTCTAGAGGCCACATTTTCAGTCCAATATTCTTGAAATTTGGTTAGAATGTTTGTCTTGATAATGTCTTAGACTAGTATGAAAATGGGTCATGTTGGATAAAAAAGTAGGCTACTAGGTAAAATCTCAGAAAAAACCTGTACACCCTATAAGCCACATTTTCTCTCAAATACTCATGAATGGTAGTCAGAATGTGTGTCTGGATAATTTCTACGTGTTTGAAAATAGGCAATATTGAAGTTAAAAGTAGGCCACTGAAACAAATACTAGAAAAAGCTTGTGAACACTCCAGAGGCCATGTTTGTAAGTCCAGTACTAGTGAGTGTTTGTCAGAATATTTGTCTTAATATCTCGGAAGAGATTGGAAATGGGTCATGTTTGATAAAAAGGCTCAGGTGAGCGACTTCAAGGCCATCATGGCCCTCTTGTTCCAAGGACCATTTACCGGAATCACATCCGACAGATTTTTTCCAGTCGTAGCATAAAAAGTTTAGGGTCTGCAGCATTTTCTAGGTAGGGTCAGGAAACCCCAAACACAGATATTTTTTTTGATAGCCTAGTAATATTCCTGCAGAGGACAAATCTTATGAAAGGAAAAGCTGTGATTTCTTGTTAGAAGCAAAACTTTTCTGGTTTTCCCTAGAATGCGTTTCATACATTTTCATTCAAGGAAGTCTTTTCTGTTAGTTTAACCCTTTACCAAAAATTCCCAGTTCGAGCGACCCTGTAGAGGAAGGCTAAGAAAACACTGTGAGAGAATGAAATAATGTTAGCAACCAGAATTTTTTCCTTTTTCCACGGTGGTTTTGGTTCTTTCATGGACAAATCCGATCATTTGAACCATATTTGCGTCGTTGCTCACAAATTCTTTCAGATTGGGCGAGTCGAAAATTTGCCATTGTGTAAAAAAGAGTTAATGTTTCACCATTGTGACACCAAGTCTTATTCCTGGGGTTTTGATTGGTCTAAGATTAACCTTGCAGTATTGGCTTAAAGGGTGTATCAGATTCATAACAGATACTATTTATCCAAATATGGCCTGCAACACACGAAAAGGGACAGTCGGACATCTGCGTAAAGTGTCGTTTCGGATCAGCCTGTGCAGTCTGCACAGGCTAATCGGAAACGACACTTTCAGTCTTTATGCAATTTTCTGTTTTGCACAAGTCTACTGTAGCAAAAAATCTAATGTAGTCGTAAAGTGTTGTCTCGGATGAGCCTGCGCGGACTGAGCGAATGCCCCTTTTCACGTGTTGCAAGCCATATATGTACCAAGGGAAAGACAAGATACATGTAAATGTTATAATCCAAGGAGAAAATTTTTTTTTTAATTCCAGCTGTTGACTTCTTCAACCAAATAAACATGTTGTATGGAACTATAACAGAATTCTGCACAGAGGAGACTTGTCCTGTTATGTCAGCAGGACCTAAATATGAGTACCACTGGGCAGACGGTCAAACAGTCAAAAAGCCCATAAAGTGTTCAGCTCCTAAATACATAGACTATTTGATGTCATGGGTGCAAGACCAGCTTGATGATGAAACACTGTTTCCGTCAAAAATTGGTATGATATTTCAATTTTTGATCAAGTTTTTTTTATTTTTTTGATGAACACACTTTTACAAGCTGTAAATGAGCATAAGATCTTGCAAAAACCATTCTGAGTTCAGTTCTTATGTTTTTTAATTTAGATTTTGTAGAATATTAATTCTTTACAACATAGTCCCTAATTTTAAGGGCCCTGAGGAGAGAGGCCTTTGACAGCATTATGGGAAAAGAAGAAAATGCTAGTAACCAGCGTTTTCTTTTTTTCCTACAATTTTTTCTACTTTTTCAAAGCCATCATGTGAGCCAGATCAAGTTGTCGTCTGCACAGGCTTTGAATTTTGACAAGGCTAAAATATTGTTGTTTGGTAAAGAGTTCAGGTTGGTAGTTTTGTAATCATGACCTGTGCTCTTTATGTATTTAAACAATAAATATTATTCATTGATTCTTTCCATAGGTGTACCCTTTCCAAGAAACTTCCTGTCCATTGCCAAGACTATATTAAAAAGACTATTCCGTGTATACGCCCACATCTACCATCAACACTTCAAAGAAGTGATGGAACTGAGCGAGGAGGCTCACCTGAACACATCCTTCAAACATTTCATCTATTTTGTTCAGGAGTTTAATCTCATCGAAAGAAGGGAGCTTGCCCCTCTACAAGAACTTATAGACAAACTCACCAGCAAGGATCGATGATTGTGTTTTTGTAACAAAACAGACATAGTTGTTTATATCTGGATTTAGCTATATCCTGAAGTGCAGTAACTTCGCGTGCAAAGCATGATATTGATCACAACTACAGCTATTTATTGTATCACTTTTCTCACACATAGACTGGATCATTTTCAACATGATAAAAACGCTTGCTAGATCAAAAATAGTGAAAAAAACTGTGTTTTGCTGAAGACTGGGAAATAAATCTTATGATGTAAAGAGTGAAATAATTCATGTACTTTCAAAAAGTGATTTTTAGTTTGCTAGAATGTACTACTTCTTTTTTTTTTTTGTAGACATTGTTATTCATGTTCCGTAAAGTACCTTTGGAAACATTCGGCCAAATAGAGAAACTGCTTGGAACAAGTAAGTTCTCTATTTGACTCGGTTGTTTTCTTGACAATCTTCATACTTAGACCATAATGTTACATATGTATAATAGCATCATGCAGACAATGTTTTTTTTCTTGCAGCAAACCGACTTCTGAAAACAAAGCAACAAATTTCCAGGGATTAACTGGTTATCCTCTTCCCAAACTTTTTATATGTATTGATATTTAAAATCTAAATTCAGAATGATTATCCACAGGATTCCTCCAAAGTTGGCTGCAAATTTGTTTCAGGGGGTTGGGAGTAAAGGTTCCTCGTCGTTTATAGAAGTTGTGTTACTTTCGAATTCAGAAAATTCTAGAGAATAAGAATAGGAATGTTCTTAACCCTTAGTCTGCTAAGCGTGACTTACTGTCCTTTTCTGGACAGTGTAGATCAAGATCAGACTGCACAGAAGGTGCAGTCTGATCTTGTATCAACACTGTCCAATAAGGAAATATTTTTCTCCAAAAAGTAAGTTTGAAATAATATTGGTCAGGTCTTTACTATGGGCTTGAAAGTTTCATTTAACTCATTTAGCAGGATAAGGGTTAGGATGGTGAATATTGGACCTTGTAACAAAGAGGTTTACTATATTTACCATGGATGAAGTAGTAATCAGAGCCTTCCTATATTACAAAGTGCTGTCTATAGTTACCCATAGAGTGCTACAAACACTTCAGCTGTTGTTTTAGATCTTAAGAGCCCAAAGATCAGACTGCCTTTAGTGGACAGTGCTTATCGGTATCAGAATGTGCTGTCTGATCTTGGATCTACAGTCAGCTTGATTATGAAATTTTCTGCTTAAACACTCTTAAACTTGGCAATGTTTTGGCATGTTTCCTGATTATCTCTTTATCAAATGACGTAATTGTAGAATTGTCTGAATTGAAAGCATTGCATACAACAAATTAACTATTATTCTAAACACAAAAGTTCTATTTTCGAGGGTAGGAAACATGCGAAAAGGAGAAAATGCTGGTTACCAGTATTTTTCCCTTTTCCACAATGTTTTCAAAAGCCTTTTCTCAGAGTTGTTATAAGTCAGGATTATGATGTAAAGAGTTAAAAAAAGTCCTTTAGTTTGTTCTTTAGCTTTAACCCTTTACCACACATTCCCATGAATTAACCACCTTTGCGAAAAGAGCTTATGAAAACATTGGTGGAAAAGGAGTGAATGTTGGTGAGCAGCATTTTATCATTTTCGGACAGTGTTTTCTGCCAAATCAGAGAACTTCACCTCATTCATACTAACTTCAAATGTGTTGATTGTAGCTTCTTTCAATTTGTCAGAGTCTAAAATTAGTCATTTGTAAAAGAGTTGAGGGTTGAACAGCACATAACTTTGATTGAAAGATGCCATGTTGTATGAAGAGAAGATAAATGAGTGGTTTTAATCATTTATCCTATATGACCTGCAACATGCGAAAAGGGGCACTCTGACATTTGCGTAAAGTGTCGTCTCGTTCATATATATGTGATATATTGGTAAGGTTAAATGTTTGTTATGAGTGTTAGGTTATTTCTGTACTAATCAAGCTGCATTTTGCAAGGTGTCAGTAAGAGTTGATATTCAACTTCTTGAAATATGTTTTGTTGATGAAAATAAGTTTTCATTTGTAAATTTGAAGTTATCGTCAAATGATTTCAACTCTGAATACTTTTAAGTTAATTCTTTACCATACAAGAAAATTCTTTTGACATGTCAAAACTGAAAGTATTGGCATTTGAGAAAGTAAATGATGGAATTTGTTTGTGATAGGGTAAAAATTATTGTGAGAAAAGCAGAAAATACTGGTTACCAGCATTTTCTATGTTTCCCACAAAGTTTTCAGAGTTGTTAAAACTTGGGATTGTGTGGAAAAAGGTTAATTACAGCTATATAAATTTACGATCTCACTATTTCTTGTATTTTTGTGTTGGTCCGCAGCGAAAGATATTTACATGTACATATTTTTTTTCCTCAGTAGAAATCCAACCATTAATGCATTGTTCAACTCAATAACATTGCGTAGAAGATTTTATCTATTTAACCCACAGCAATAAAGATACAGCTCTGTGATGATGACATTTTTTTGAAACTTGGAATGGGGGCATTAGCCTGTTACCAAGATGTTATACCTATTTAGGTGAGCAGAAATGACCCAGGAGAGAAGTATATTGTATTCTGAGGAAAACCAAGCTACCTTTTGAAGTGCATGAAAAGTTTTTGTGGAAAAAAAAGAGAAAGTGCCTGTTACAAGAGATTTGTTAAAAGTGTTTTCAAAGTTTGACCTCTGCCAACATGTATAAAGTTGTATTGTGACAGAATGATAAGAGTAAAGGTCTCCTGGTGCCATGTGAAATTTAGACTTGTCATAATGAACCTGGAGATGACAATTTAACTGTGTCTCAAATGGTATGGTTCAAATATGAAAGGAAAGAAAAATTTGCTGGAAAGGGAGGAAACACTGTTTACCAGCAATTTCTTCTTTTTCAACATGGTTTTCAAAAGCATTTATCCCCCAGGGTTGTAAAAGCATGATCATCTGTCAATGGATGTTGATGTATAAAAATGATAAATTACCATTGATCATGTATGTTGTCAAGCAGATGAAGAGAAATACTGACATTATTAAGATAAAAACTGCTAAACTAGTCATATATTATATGCATCATGATTTTAATATAATTGTGTAAAATGCCTACATACATTTGTACCAAGGACATTGATATATTTTCCATTGGAAAAATGTTCTCACTAAATCAATTGCTATACAGGGTATTTTAAGATCTATCAAAAACTATTGCAAGTTATTATTAAAATTAAACATAAGACAAATGCTTTTTAATCTTTCATCACTGGTGACAACCCAAGTAGCTTTTTGAGATGGCGTAGATCAAGATTAGACTGCACTGATCTGCAGTCTGATCTTTAATCTACACTGTCCCCTGAGCCTAAACTGACCAAAGTCATCTTCAGTAGCAGTAAAAAGCATACTTTTAAACTTCAGACAATAGTGGAATTTCTGGAGTGTGGTAGTAAAAGGGTTATAAAAGGAAAAATTTTGTTTCGCAACTGTATAGCAAAAAATTTCGAAAAGGAGCAAGAATTGTTGTATTTGTACCGTAAAGAATTAATCTAGTATTATACAAATATCAGTTTTTATATGTCTCCAATAATGGTTTTTGAGAGCATAGTGGAATGAAGAACAGCTGCTTAATACAATTAAGTGTTTCTTTTCCCAAAATGTTTTCCATATTCTTTCAAAATTTGTTTTCTGTTCCTTCAATATGTCTCCCATTTTATTGTCTAATGGTGTATCTGAAAACAGTCTATGAGTGTAATTTTATGAATTTGCATTTGTTTTTTGCATTCCATAGTATGTCTATTTAATACATGTCTTTGCTTTCATTCCAAAATGTAACTGACTTTGGCACTCATTGGATCATTCTGCAAAACTTCAATTGCTTTTCCAGACAGTGTGAGTAAAGATCAGATGGCAAAGAATGTGCAGTGTTATCTTTGATTGACATTGATAATTCTGTAATTCTTTCAATACTTCATGAGGTGATCTTGCAAATTCAGCTGCGTTAAAATATCAGTATGTTTTTAATCAGGAATGTTCTTCCAGATTGAACATATCCATTTTATTTCCAAGTATTTAAACCTTTACCAAACAATTCAGAGTTTTAACGCCACTGAGAAAGAAGGCTTTTGAAAACATTGTGGGAAAAGAGGAAAATGCTGGTAACCTGCATTTTCCTCTTTTCCCACAATGTTTTCTTTCCTTTTCACAGACAAATCTCATACTTTGAGCCACATCTAATGTGTCGTCTGCAAGAGCTTTCAGTAGGGATTAGTCTATAATTTCATCCTCTGGTAGAAGATCTGTCCTATATACAGGGTTAACTGGTTTCCTCATGTACAAATTTGAACAACAACTTAAAGACTTTTGAAGTGGAAAGAATTCAATTTATTTTATAATGAAAAGATAAAATTGTCGAAAATTGAGATTTTTTTTATCTTCTTGAAATTTCGTTATGTGTTGCAGTGTTTCTTTCTTGGAGAAGTGTCAAACTTGTTTGCAATGGGGAATGAGTGAAATCATACTGAGAATGCCCTTTGGTCTATATTATTTTATGTAAAGCAATAGCTTGAATCAGGTTATTCTTTCAAAGTGTCTAATTAATATGGGCCAAGCTCTGTGAAAAGGGGTTTTAATATACATGTATCTGCAAAAAGTATTATCCCAGGTCAGCCCTACCTGGGCCAAAACTGAATGCTACAGGTCAATTTTCTGCTTGTCGAAGGACCAGTTGACCCCATGATTCAGTCGCTTGTTTGATAAAATGGATTTTATGGCCCTACAATTATGGGATGACTTGCTTGGAATCGTGTATCACGGAGATGCATCAAACATCCTTTTGACAGAGTCTCACTCATTTAAAAAAAGTACTAAGATTGAAATGATAAGTGGTCTTCCACTATTGCTTCCAGCCTTATACCATTTTCTATAACCATTCTAAATTCAAGTCTAATTCTAAAAAATTAAAAGACTATCCAACTAGTTGGCTGAGACTGAAGGTCTCCGCAAATGAGAGGGCTAGTTTTGGAATTTATAACTAAATCAATAGACTGTATTTAGAATAGTTGGTGAAAACTGACCAAGGCTTTGTTTATGTAAATTTTGTGAAGAAATTTCATTTTTAGCTCTACTGGCTGAAAGCCAGCAGAGCTTATGTCATGGTATGGTTCCTGTCGTCCGTCCGTCCGTCCATCTGTCTGTCCGTCCGTCTGTCTGTCCGTCTGTTAGTCTTTTCTTGTTTACGCGATAAAGTCTGCATTTTTTGTCAGATTTTCATGAAACTTGCACAGTTTGTTTATCTCATCAATAGCTTCAACCCTATTGATTTTGAAAAAAAAAACAACAAAAAGTATGGGAAAAGAAGCCATTTCAAGTTGAAAATTTCCATTTCTTGTTTATGCGATGGCATCGACATTTGTGGTCTGATTTTCATGAAACTTGTACAGTTTGTTTATCTTATCAGTAGCTTCAACCCTATTGATTTTGAAAAAAATCCGACTAAAAGTATGGGAAAAGAAGCCATTTCAAGTTGAAAACTTCTATTTCTTGTTTACGCGATGAAGTCAGCATTTGTGGTCAGATTTTCATGAAACTTGCACAGTTGCTTTGTATTATAAACAGCTTGAACCCTATCGATTTTGAAAAAAACCTGACAATCAGTATGGGAAAAGTAGCCATTCAAAGTTGAAAATTCCACTTTTTGTTTAGGCAATAAAGTTCACAGTTTGGATCCAATTCTTTTGAAACTTGCAAAGATTGTTTGGTTCATCAAGGGATTGAACTCTATTAAAAGGGAAGAAAATCTAGTAAACCGTTCAGGAAAAGCAGCCATTTGATGACTTAGTATTGTATACTCAACAAAGTCCACATTTGAAATTTGCTAGGATTGTTTAATACAAGGCATACTGAAACCCTATCAAATTTGGCTTGATTCCAAACATTTTGTTTTGAGAAATTGCACTTCATTTTTTTTCACTGTTTGTTCAATTCACCATGCCTACTTATGCTGTCTTAGCGGGTTCAAGCCTAGTTGCAAGAACACATTTTTGTGTTTTTTTGTCTTTTTTTCTTTTTGCATCATGAATTCATAATGTATGCTAGCATAAAAGCAAAATCACTGCCAGTAGAGCGATATCAGGCCCTCAAGGGCCTCTAGTTATCCCTGATAGTGCTTTACCCACAATCCTCAATTTTAACTACCGAGGAAGAGGGCTTTCGAAAACATGATGGAAAAAGGAGAAAATGCTGGTAACCAGTATTTTCTCCTTTTTAACAATGTTTTCTACCCTGTCAGTGAATTGCAGCTCATTTTTATTTACCATTTGTAATCTGCAGGTACTTTCATTTGAAAGAGTCAGCCTTTTTGTTGGCTGGGAAAGGGTTGATTAACAGAGAAAACAGTAATAGGGGACCAAATAAATGACTGTAGATCCAAGATCAGACTGTGTGAATAAAATTGCCTGATCTTAGATCTAATTTGTTTGCCAGACAAAGTTATTCCTAGTCATGGAAGGAATAAGCTGCTATGCATTTTCTATATTTGCCATTTGTGTGCTGCGTTTTTTTGTATGTGATATGTAACATTTGCTTTGTGGCGTGAACCGTTCATATATATTCCTGTACATAAATGACACAAAGTTAACAATATTTTATCAAAAATAGATGTTTGATGCTTTGAGATGCTTTAAGTGGTGTTTTAAACATTTCAGATACAAGGGCTTGTATTTTGAAAGCAATCTTTGAGTCTGTCGTGGAGATTAGCTTTTTACCAATGTTAAAATTTTGGACTATCCCATTTTGAAAGCATTTGCAGATTACAAATTAAATATGGCTGAAAAAGTGGAAATTCTGTTTTGGAAGGGTAGAAAACATTGTGGGAAGAGGAGAATGTGCTGATAATCATTTTCAGCACCACTGAGCTCAAAAACATTTCATGGTCTAGTGAGGGTTGTATGTCTTTCCATACATCAGTGCTTTACCCTTTATGTCAAATGTGTTGTCGGAAACTGTTGAATATATCAAACCAGACTTCACTGAAGTAGTAATTTTCATGCCTCTCTTTTAGAATTCTTTCACTTAGATATCATCAAACCGAACATCACTTAGATGTCAAAATTTTTCAATTTGTCTTTGAAAGGATAAAAATCTTTGTGAGAAGAGGGGGAAAAACCCTCAGAAGAGTATTTTATATCTTTTTTGTAGTTTGGTATGAATTGTGTTAATTGTCAAGGGAGATGTCTTCCAGATTTCTGCCTGTAACCTTGATCTGCAAAAACATGACTGAGATCTGGCTTTTTTTTGGGACGCCTGTGGCAATCTGCCTCTGAAGCTAATAATGTTTAACTCTACCAAACAACAAAAATTAATACTTGTCCAAATTAAAAGCTCTCGTTGACCACATTCTGAATGTCTTCCAAAGGGTAGAAAATATTGTGGGAAAAGAAGAAGATTCCCACAATGTTTTCAAAAGCCAACTTCCTCGGGATCATCAAATGTCTGGGTTGTGTGGTAAAAGGTTAAAGGGAAATAACTAACGTTACAAAAAATCTATTTCTACAATTTTTGCATCCCCTCACATTAAAGGATAAAGATTGCACATTCCCAAAAACTATTCTCAGAATTTATCAATAATAATTTTATTATGTATGCACCTTTTGTGGACCTTTTTACTACACCTTTGATGATAATTATGCTGACGAAAGAAAATAATGAGTGTTGTGGTCAGGGCTTATTTTCTATCTAAAATATTTGTGCAAGTAAAGATTTATTGTGGAAGGATGTCACTGTTCATGCCAGGTACTGGTCACTTGCTTCTTCACTCAGTGCAGTGCTATAGGACTGATGGCCTTCTTGCTGAAACTAATCAAGGTCTGTAATTTGCTTGTGAGGTAGTGTTTCAAACAAAATTAATGTGTTTAATCCTTTACCACACAATCCCAACTTTAAAAGACCCTATGAAAGCAAGCTGTTGAAAACATTGTTGGGAAAGGATCAAATGAAAGTAACAAACATTTTCTCTTTTAAGTCATGTTTTCTACCCTTCCCCTGAACAGATTTTAATTTTTTAGTCAAATTTAATTTCCTGTCTGCAAATGCTTTTGATTTGGACTATTCGTTTGGTATAGAGTTAAGTTATCATATATTTCTTAACACTTACATGAATATTAATGGTTTGCCTTGATGTGTGTCATGTATCTGACTTTCGCTGTTTAACCACTTACCATAGGACCCTGAAGGAAAAGCTGAAAATATCATTGGAGCAGGAGAAAATACTGGTACTATCTTTATTTAACTCTTTACCAAACAACAAAATTTTGGACTGATCAGTTTTGAAAGTACTTACAGATGTCTAAATAAAGATGGGGCAGAAGGTGGGATTTGTATCGGATAGACTGGAAAACTTCGTGGGAAAAGGAGAAAATATTGGTTTCCAGCAGTTTCTTCTTTTCTCACAATGTTTAAAAAGGCCTCTCTCTCAGGGTGGTTAAAACTTTGAACTGTGTGGTATAGGCTTTATAATGTTTAATGAATAACATAATGTAATATGTGTACAAATAATATCCAACAAGTATTATGTCTGTGATTGGTTTCTTCCTTAGATTAATTTGATGCAGGCGACTTTGAAAGCATCAAATAAGGACAGTTGTCATGAATTGAAGCACAGCCATACTCATGAAAGCGTAAAGAGTTTCGTGATTTTGTCACGATGATTTCTAAACTGATTTGCTTGTAAATAAAGTCATGTAGCCCATTACTTTTTACCAAATAACATGATTTTAGACTTGTCCAAATTGAAAGAATCTGCAGACAACAAATAAAATACTGCTCAATTGACCGAATTTGTATTTGAATTGGTACAAAACATAGTTGAAAAAGGAGAAAATGCTGTTAACCAGGATTTTCTCCTTTCCTCGCAATGTTTTCAAAAGCAATTTTCAGCAGGTTTTTTTAAAATTGCCAATTTAGTAGGAAAGGTTTATAAGCCTGATGAATAGGGCTCCTGAAAACATAATGGTATCCAGTGTTTTCAGAGGCTTTCCTTCCTAGGGTCAAAAAAATTTGGAAATTTTTCTTAAAGGGATAACAACACAAAGCTTGTGTCAATCCTTTGATAAACATGTCCAAACAACAGAGAGCAGATGTGTGTTTGAGGGAAATTTTTTTAAAGAAAGAATGTCTCTAGAATTATATGAAACATTACATGAAAAGGGAATTAGTTTTCCTTAGAGGCAGTTGTCTTTTCCCTCAATGTTTCCATGAGTTGTTCCGGTGGATTGAGGTGAAACCTTTTTTTTTTTTTCATGCCATGTTGGGTTAATGATTACCAAACAATCTTGTGGTTTAATGATTTGAGAGAGAGTTTTTGTTAAAAAAAAAAAAAAAAACGGTGGGAAAAGGAGAATATGCTTGTAACCAGCATTTTCTCCTTTTTCTACAGTGTTTTTGTCTTTCCAGATACAAATTTCATCATTTGCACCATAACCAATTGTTCGTCTTTCAGTTTAGACCAGTCCAATTTTAGTCATTTGGAAAAAAGTTAAATTTAGCGCATAACCTGCATGAACAATCCTGTGATTTTAGTATATAATTTTGGAAGCTTCCTATTTGATGATTATGAAGCATAACTTACGCATACATGTAAATGTACTTTCCTTGCTTTTCAAGTTTTACTGTTTTCTTGTAGTACTTATTTCCATGTTCAGACACACTTCAGCATCGCAATAAATTATTTTGAATGTACTGAAATTCTGTTGTCTGCCTTCGAAAGACCTGCTAAGAGTGACCTCCCTTCTCCTTCCACGCTTATTGCATTTTTTTTGCATAACCCCTGTAACTTTTTACCAGACAACAAGATTTTATACTTGTCCAAATACTTCTGATTTCCATTATTTGGTCTCTTCAAGTCAACCCTAATCCTGGTATATAAATTGAATGAAACTTTTAAGTCGATAGTAAAAACCCGAAAGATGCTATTTCAAATTTATTTTCACGGAGAAAAAAATATCTTCCTAAAGGACAGTATAGATCCAAGATCAGCCTGCACGTTCTGTGCAGTCTGGTCTTGATCTACACTGTCCGCAAAAGGTCAGTGAGTCGCTCTTAGCAGCTTAATGGTTAAAGGCACGTCTAGACTTGCTACCGGGACAACGTACAAACAATAACCAATAACATATATGAAATACAATGAAATGCGACCATCTATACTACTGGAGGCGCATTTTAATTGCAATGCAGTGTCTGAAAAGTATATCCAGGCTTTCATTTCTCATTCGTTATTCATAATTTTGATTAGTTAAGGTTTTGTCCTGATAATATCGCGAGACTTGTTCATTTTCTTACCAAGTATGCACAAGAATGCACAGCGATAACTATCGGACTGGCTGTGGTAAGTATTGACAACATTTTTGTAGACGACAGATGAAGAGAAAATGCCAAAATGATAGGATTCGTCCTTTAAAGGGTAAGACATTCCAGGAAATAGAAAAATGCTCGTATCTAACTTTTTCTCCTATTAAGCTCACCTGAGCTCAAGGTGAGCTTTTGTACTCGTGCTCTGTTGAGCGTTGTGTAACTTTCAGGCGTCAACAGTTACCTATTACATATACTCTCTAGAGGCCACATTTTCGGCCCGATACACATGGAACTTGGTCAGAATATTTGTCTTGATAATATCTAGGACAAGACTGAAATAGGTCACATGGGCTCAAGAAGTAGATCACTGTGACAAACGATGGAAAAAAACACTGTATGCACTCTAGATGCCACATTTTCAGTTTGATACTTATGAAAGTTGGGCAGATTTTTAGTCTTGATATACCGAACAAGTTTAAAATGTGTCATGTCAAGATACAAAGTAGGTTACTGGGACATATGTTAAAAAAAAAACCCTATGTTCACTTAAGAGGCCACATTAACAGTCCAATACTGATGAAACTTGGTCAGGATGATGTCTTGATATCTGAGATGAATTTGAAATTGGGTCACGTGTGGTCAAAAAGTAGGTCACTAAGACAAATGTTGGAAAAACCTGTGCACTCCAGAGGCCACAATTTCAGTTTGATACTTACGAAAGTTAGTCAGATTGATTGTCTTGATGATATCTCAAACAAGTTTGATACTGTCATGTCATGATTAAAAGTAGGTGACTGGGACAAATCTTAGAAAATGTTAACTTTAGAGGCCACAGTTTCAGTCGAATTCTCACGAATCGGTCAGAATGTTTATCTTGATGATATCCGAGACGAATTTGAAATTGGGTTACGTGCCGTAAAAAAGTAGGTCACTGGACAAATGTTAGAAAAAGCTTGTTTGCACTCTATTGGCCACATTTTCAGTCCGGTACTCATGAAACTCTGTCGAAATATTTGTCCTTATGTATCTCAGACAAGATCAAAATCGGACCATGTTGAGTCAAAAAGGAGGTCACCGGGACGAATCTGAGAAAAACCTTGCGTGCACTCTTGTTGCCATTTTCTGTCCAATACTAATGAAATTTGGTCAAATTGATTGTGTTAGTGATATTTTGGACTAGTTTGAAATTAGTGCACATCAAATCAAAAGGTAGGTCACTGGGATGAGTCTTAGTAAAACCTTGTTTGCACTCTAGTGGCCACATTATCAGTCTGATACTCATGAAACTTGGTCAAAATGTTTATCTTGGTGATATTTTGGACAGTTCAAAATTGGGTCATGTCAGGTCAAAATGTGGGTCACTGTAACAAATCTTGGAAAATCCTATGTGCACTCAAAAAGTAGTTCACTCGGACAAATCTTAGAAAAAACTTGTGTGCAGAGGCCACATTTTCAGTCTGATACTCATGAACATTGATTAGAATGTTTGTCCTGATGATATACATGTTCAAAATTAGGTTACATCAAACTAAAAAGTTAGTCATTGGGACAAATTTTAAAAGAACCTTGTGTGAATTCTAGAGGCCACATTTTCAACCAGTGACATGAAATTTGATCACATTGCTTGTCTTGATATCTTGAATTAGTTAGAACTGGGTCAAACTGGATCAAAATGTAGGTCACTAACCCTTATGCATGTGTTTTACATCATCACAAACAGGATGTCTTTAACTTTATCAATCCTAGATTACTTTACTGAGGTGAGCGCTTTAAGGCCAATGGTCATCTTGTTATATAATGTTTTCAAAGGACTCCTCAGGCTTCTGAAAATACGGAATCGTTTTTTGTGAAGGGTTAAGATATGAACAAAGTTTTGGTCGAGAGCCCACAATCCATGGCGAGTCTTCGCACTGTATGATTTTAGAACATTCGGATTGCGCAAAGGGGTAAAGTACGAACTTGATTTAGGCGAAAGAGTACAGAACTTTAACCCTTAACCACATAATCCGAAGTTTTAACGAACTGAGGAAAAGGGCTTTTGAAAACATTACGAAAAAACAGAAAATGCTGGTAACTAGGATTTTCTCATTTTCATTTCACATTTCTACTATTTCAAAGAAAACTTGCATCATTGAAACCACATTTAATTTGGCCTCTGCAAATGCCTCGGACGTTCTTACTTTTGTGGCCTGGCAAATTATCCGTTTTGGATAGCTTAATCAGTGTTCTCAAAAAAACATCGACATGCATAAATTTGCTAGGAATAGAGCTGCGGAGGGGAGCACTACGAGACGTTTTATTGTATTCCTGTGTTTTATCGTGTCTACATGGAAAAAAGTCTTTTGAAAGCACTTTGGAAAAAGGAAAATCACTTGTAAGAACTGTATCTCTTTTCCCTACAATGTTGTCCATCATATCTGAAAGAAAAATAAGCTCATATGCACTGAATTAGAATGCCGTCTTCAGATGCTACCAGTTTGGAAGTCTCATGTTTGTCTTTTAGAAGAGGGTCTTTTTGCATGCGAAAAAGGACATTTTCTTTTTAATAGACGAAAATATTTAATGATGAAATATCTCTGTAACAATTCTTGTTTACTAGAGAATAAGTAAATGAAAATACGTCTTTTATCCAATAAAATCCACTAGTATTAGCTAAAATTTTGGAACTCATTAAGTGGCTCATTACTATAATCGACTAGGCTTGGACTTGTTGTGATATCAAGCACGGGCACTTGGTTTTTGACAGACCGCTCCCTCTATAACCTTATATATATTGGGTTAAAAGCGGAAAAGTTTGTCGAAGATCAAGCGCTTGAGGTATCAATGCCTTGCTTTCAAAAATTCTCACAACGTTCTGACCTCGATCTAACTTGTGTAGAAGGCAGTCTCTTTTTGAAGTCTAGGAGTTAAGATAAAGTCAGGATTATCTGATATTTGGTACACTATATGACGTAAGTGACTAGCCTCGCTTCAGGCTGATGTCGTATTCATCGTCGAACTCCCGGAAACACTCGGCAGCTATGCGGTCACATTCACAGAGTGCTCTCTGGCATATTGAATTAAAGGCACCTAAAATGTAGAAAGAAAAATTAGATCAGTTCTGCCTATTCTAAATGAAAACCTCTTTTCAAGGTGAGCTTTTGTGATCGTGCTGTGTCCGGCGTCCGTCGTCCGTCGTCCGTCGTCCCTCGTCAACTTTTACCTTGTGTACGCCACATTTTCAATCAGATACTCATGAAACTTGGTCAGAATGTTTGTCTTGATTATATCTCGGACGAGTTCGAAAATGGGTCACGTCGGGTCAAAAACTATGTCACCAGGTCGAATCTTAGAAAAACCTTGTGTACGCTCTAGAGGCCACATTTTCTGTCCAGTACTCTTGAAAGTTGGTCAGAATGTTTGTCTTGATGATTTCTTGGACGAGTTTGAAAATGGGTCATGTCTGGTCAAAAATTAGGTCACTAGTTCAAATCTTAGAAAAACATTGTGCACGCTCTAGAGGCCACATTTTTTGTCAGATACTAATGAAACTTGGTCAGAACGTTTGTCTTGATGATATCTCGGACGAGTTCGAAAATGGGTCTTGTCAGGTCAAAAACTAGGTCACTAGGGCAAATATTAAAAAAACATTGTGTAGGCTCCAGAGGCCACATTTTCAGTCTAAAACTCTTGAAAGTTGGTCAGAATGTTTGTCTTGATAATATCTTTAAGAAGTTCGAAAATGGGTCATGTCTGGTCAAAAACTAGGTCACTAGGTCAAATCTTATAAAAACCTTATGTATGCTTTAGAGGCCACAATTTCAGTCAGATACTCATGAAACTTGGTCAGAATATTTGTCTTGATAATGTCTCGGATGAGTTTGAAAATGGGTCATGTCGGGTCAAAAACTAGGTCACTAGGTCAAATCTTAGAAAAACCTTATGTATGCTCTAGAGGCCACTTTTTCAGCCCAATACTCTTGAACGTTGGTCAGAATGTTTGTCTTGATGATATTTCGGACGAGTTTGAAAATGGGTCATGTCGGGTCAAAAACTAGGTCACTAGAAAAACCCTGTGTACGCTCTAGAGGCCTGATTTTCAGTCAGATACTCATGAAACATGGTCAGAATATTTGTCTTGATGATATCTTGGACGAATTGGAAAATGGGTCATGCTGGGCCAAAAACTAGGTCACTAGGTCAAATCTTTGAAAAACATTGTGTAGGCTCTAGAGGCCACATTTTCAGTCGAATACTCTTGAAGTTCGGTCAAAATGTTTGTCTTGATGATATCTCAGACGAGTTTGAAAATGGGTCATGTCGGGTCAAAAACTAGGTCACTAGGTCAAATCTTAGAAAAACTTTGTGTACGCTCTAGAGACCACATTTTTAGTTAGATACTCGTGAAACTTGGTCAGAATGTTTGTCTTGAAGATATCTCGGAAGAGTTGGAAAATGGGTCATGGTTGGCCAAAAACTAGGTCGCTAGGTCAAATCTTAGAAAAACCTTGTGCACACTCTAGAGGCCACATTTTCAGTCCAATACCCTTGAAATTTGGTCAGAATTTTTGTCTTGATTATATCTCGGACGAGTTTGAAAATGGGTCATGTGTGGTCAAAACGTAGGTCACTAGTTCATATCTTAGAAAAACCTTGTGTACGCTCTAGAGGCCACATTTTTGTTCAAAACTCTTGAAATTTGGTCAGAATTTTTGTCTTGATGATATCTCAGACAAGTCTGAAAATGGGTCATGTCGGGCAAAAAACTAGGTCACTAGGTCAGATCTTAGAAAAA
This sequence comes from Hippopus hippopus, assembly GCA_946811185.2. Taxonomy (NCBI): domain Eukaryota; kingdom Metazoa; phylum Mollusca; class Bivalvia; order Cardiida; family Cardiidae; genus Hippopus; species Hippopus hippopus. The sequence continues at coordinate 42,156,867 of OX328096.1, forward strand.
CTGTGTGTGTGCTCTACAGGTCACATTTTCAGTCCAAATTTCTTGAAAGTTGGTCAGAATGTTTGGCTTCATGATATCTCGAAAGAGTTCAAAAATCGTTCATGTTTGGTCAAAAACTAGGTCACTAGGTCAAATCTTAGAAAAAAAACCTTGTGTATGCTCTAGAGGCCACATTTTCAGTCCAAATTTTATGAAGCTTGGTCAGATTGTTTGTCTTGATGTCATCTCAGACGACTTCGAAAATGGGTCATGTCAGGTCGAAAACTAGGTCTTTAGGTCAAATCTTAGGAAAAGCCTGCGTATGCTCTAATTAGGCCGATTCCGTACATCTAATCTAGTCTGTATAACGGTCGTTTCTATTTGAACTGCCAATCACGTGATCTTATACATGGCGGCGCCACTGTAAGTCGGTTAGCAACGACATAAACAACCTGGATGAACAACGACATAAACAACCTCGATGAAGTTACTCACATCTACCTGTCGGTGAAAACTTCAATCGGAGTTGATAACCCACTTTAGAAAATGAATGTACGAACTGTTTGTCAACTGAAATATAGTAAGAAAGATTTCGATAGAAAATTGAGACTCAAGTTTTCTTTTTTAAGAGGAGCCTTACAGTTTTCAGAACGGTAAACTGGCGTATTTCCGGCGAAGAAATGTACCATGTAGGTGCATATCAAGCTACCAGATACAGCCGAGGGACTTGATCACCGGACCACCCGAGGTATGCCGAATGATAGGTATGTTTGAAAACATTCGGCATACCTCGGTTGATGGGAGCCATCAAGTCCCTCGGCTGTATCATTTTAAGGCATTAGATCACTGAAACAATTCATACAAAAAATAGAGTTTTGGTTGAAATCAGCCTGCACAAATGTAGGGTCTACAGGTTGATCTGGGTCTAAACTCACACAAAAATACATGTACACTGGTGTGTGACAGGATTAGGGTCTATACTTACAAGAAATGTTTTTATTTCTTTTCAGTACTAGATCTATATGACTGACTGACGCAGTGAATCATAATAGATTCCAATCAGGATCATACGCAAAAACAGGGCCTTTTGCGGAGGCCATAAATTAAGAACAGAATGCACGTTCTGTACAGTTTGATCTTGGATCTAAACCGTCAGCTTAGCCTACTCGTGCCTATAAGGTAAAATATCATTTTGACTTTCAGGTGGTTGTATTTCAAGCTCGATCGAAAAAGATCGAGTACATAGGTTTATATTATTTTGCTGTAAAAATTAACGCTTACCGCACCGGATAGTCCCGTCGTTTATCACGTAGATGTATGGAATGATGTAAAATGCGATTTTAAATAGGGGAAAACAGGAAAATCCATTGGCTCGTTTCAAACATCGGTCATGGGCTTCACAACATCTGCAAAACGAACAAACTTGAAAACAAGACGATAATAATAATCATAGTGTTATAGTATAACTACTATATACTCGGTATTCAAAGTATTAATTTAAATAATTGGTTTCACGTTTATCCCGATATCAATGTTATGAATGGGGTGTACATGGTACCTGGGATTTTTCTCTGGCAAGACTAAAACGAAATAAGCTACGGAAAAGTATATGAAAAGTCTTCGAATTTTGGATAGTTCAAACAGAACCCGAAAATTTGTTTCATACATAACGTTTAAGGTCTAGTCTTTCATCTCGGTAGTGCATCATCATTACCGCTAAATGGCTGAAATGGACAATCCTAGTTGGTAACAAAGATGCAGACATTGCTATCTCAAGGCTATTTTTGTCAGGATTTCTGGAAAAGAAGTTGACAGCGTAGATCTAAGATCAGAATGCAAGTTCTGTGCAGTCTGATCTTGATCTACACTTTCCGCATATGCCATTAAACTTTGGCCGCTAGTCGATATAACTCATATCCTCGGTATGAGAACTTCAGTATTATGCCAAAAACTCAGCCAAATGTGATCATATAACATTTTTGTGATGAGCATAGTTTTATGGAAGAAAATATAGTGGCAACAGGTGAATATGCTAAAGGTGAGTAATTTCACTCTTTGCCACAATATTTTTTCACAATCTTATCTTAGCCGAAGTACCATTAAATACATTAAAATAATTAGATAAATTGCTGCCTTTAAAACTGCTCGGAGTATTCCATAGAACTAATAACGTTACCCCCATTCCATTGGGCGGCGATCCCACTGCGCTCATGGCGATCATGACGCTTCTCCAAAATCTTCCGAATCGCCGAAGAAGCGCCGACACGTGCAACGTCATGGACTCGTGCATTTCCAGTACCTTATCGAACGCTTTAATTACGATCTCGCTGCGCAGGTCACGACCCTGTCATGCCGTTGTTGCTCTTCTACGGCGCTTCCAAGACGCTTCTACTACGCTCCCACTACGGCATGCGATTTCAGGCTTACTGTGTTGCTGCTGCGACATTGATAAGACCTATGCGCAGAAGCTGTGCTTCTGTCGCGCTTTTGGAACGTTTCTATATAGCAGGAGTTAAACATCGGCTTTCGAAGGCAAGAGGACCATTGGCCCTAAAGCGCTCACCTGAGTAAAGTCATCTATGGTTGATAAAGCTGAAAAGATCCTGGTTTTAATGATATAAAAAGCATGCGTGTAAGCGACCTACTTTTTGACCAACTTGACCTACTTTTGAACATGTCAGAGAATCATCCAGACAAACATTCTGATAATGTTTCATGAGTATCAGACTGAAAATGTGTTTCTAGACTGCACACAACGTTTTTCTAAGATTTGCCACAGTGACCTTCTGTTTGATCTGTTGTAACCAAATACAAATTTGTCTGAGATTTCAAAAAGATAAACTTTCTGATCAAGGTTTATAAGTATCAGGCTGAAAATGTGGCCTCTAGAGTGCAAACAAGTTTTTTTTTTTTTTCAGATTTGGCCGAGTGACTTCTCTTTGACCAGACATGACCCCATTTCAAACATATCCAAGACATCATCAAGAGAAATATTCTGACCAAGTTTCGTGTGTAACTGCCTGAAAATGTGGCCGCAGCGCAAGTAACGTAGCGAAATTGCAGTGCATCGAAACAAAAGCAACACCCAACCCTTTTAATCAATTGTTCATAACTGCAAGCTGGAGCACAGCTAGTGCAGCAATTGGATCCATTTTATCTCACTTGAGCACGAAGCGCATGCGTTTTACACCATTAAAACCAGGATCTCTTCAGCTTTATCAACCACAGATTATTTTACTCAGGTGAGCGCTTTAGAGCCAATGGCCGTCTTGCCTTTGAAAGCCGATGTTCAACTACTGCTATGATATAGAAACGTTCCAAAAGCGCAACAGAAGCGAAGCTCCTACGCATAGGTCGTAGCAATGTCGCAGCAGCAAGGTAGTAAGCCTGAAATCCCGTGCCGTAGTGGAAGCGTAGTAGAAGCGTCTTGAAAGCGCCGTAGAAGAGCAACAACGGCGAGACAGGAGCGTGACCAGCGCAGCGAGACCGTTATTGAAGCGTTCGATAAGCATACTGGAAATGCACGAGTCCAATGACGTTGCACGTGTCGGCGCTTCTTCGGCGATTCGGAAGATTTTGGAGAAGCGTCATGATCGCCATGAGCGCAGTGGGATCGCCGCCCAGTGGAATGGGGACTTTACTACGCTTTTGTGGCGTTTCGAGCCCACGGCGATCCCGCTATGTAGATTTTAAACAAGCGCCGTGAAGTGGCGATCATAAAGCTTTCAATACGCTTCTACTACGATCAAAGTGTTTCTACTGCCCTTTTGCCGTTCCTGCTACGGTTCGCGGCGATTTGACCAAAATTTCCGTACAGTGGAATGGGGGTTTAAAATGGCGATCATTAAGCTTCCGATACACTTCTACTACAATCAAGGAGTTTCTTTTGCGTTGTTGCCGTTTCTCCTACGATTCACGGTGTTTTGACCGAAATTTCGAAGCGTAGCGGAATCGCCGCCAGTGGAATGGGGGTGTTCACGTCGCTTTGACGTGACCCAACAGTATACATTATTATACTGCAAAGAAATTTCTCGTGATCTGATTGGATAATATGCCCCGAACATATATATCATGTACACTGGCAAAACCAACTTAAAAGCAGTTTCCCTTTCGGGGGCCCCGTTAACATGATTATACTTTCAACACAACATCCAAAATGGCGGCGTCGATCAAGATTAACATCAAGATTATGCACCAAACTGCACGTTTTACCAAGGTTTCAGTGACGTCAGTTCCTAATGACGTCAGTTTTCATTCAATTGGCGCACTCAGAAGGGAAATTCTTCTTCGTCAGCATACTCAATTTTTGAAACCAAAAAACAGGTAAATTTTGCTTAACACAGGTTGGAATGGTAAAACTTTGCAGTATAATAAATTCGTTGAACGGTCAGGTGGCAGGGGACTTGGAAACTTGTTCACGGCTGTGGTGAATCATGTCGCCATCTCGCCTTCGGCTCGGGGCGACATGATTCACCACAAGCGTGAGCAAGTTTTCAAGTTCCCTGTCACCTGACCGTACAACTAATAAAGTCCGTTTTACCTGTCCAGATTATCCAGTGGTTCCCCTCTACCGCCAGCGCCACAAAAATTTCCGTACCCCATCAGATTTCGGGCCTGTAATGTTGTGATCGATCGAATCATGTTGGCAAACTGTAGAGCTCCTCCTGTAATATGCAGTCAAGCTTGTCTTAATGGCCGCCTCTGTTTAGCGACCGACATGTGATATTCGTCCAACATTTTAGTTCGTAAATGTGAAAATTACGAAACTTAAATGTATCAAGCAAGCACCTTCCTTAACCTTTTACCTCACAAACCCGAGTGTTAACGACTCTAAAGGAAAGGCATTTTTAAAAACACAGTGGAAAAAGGAAAAATGCTGGTAACCAGCATTTTTCCTTTTCCCACAATGTCTTCTACCCTGGTAATCAGCATTTTCTCCTTTTTCATCAATCTTTTCTGAATTTTTAAGGACGAACTGCACAATTTGAACCACGTTTAATTTGTCTTCTGCAAATGCTATGGATTTGGACCAGTCTAAAGTTTTGTCGTCTGATAAAGAGTTCAGCAAACAGATTTCAAGTATCCTTTTGCTACTCCCTCTATACGGGCATGACTTTAAACGTACAGATAAATAGTGCCGACGCCTTTGACACAGTTAAATTTCTATCTAATATAAAACCGATGAATACAAGTGAAACAAAGCGGGGGAAATTTAAGAGAATGAGGGGTTTTTTTTTTTAATGATGTGGACTGAAAAAACGGAAAGAGAGCAGTTGCTTATAACAAAGGGACATGTATTGTAAGGAGAATTTTGAATTCAGTAGATAAACACAGAAATAGTATTACTTAAGTATATGATGAGATATTTAGCCACGTAGGAGTTCAGTCCTTCCAGTAAAGGTCACTGAGTGAAAGAAGGAGATAGAAAAAGAGAAGTAGATGGTACAGACCGAAAAAGAGGGACCGAGAAAGAGACACAGACTGAGAAAGACAGAGAGTGAGACAGAGACAATGCCAAAGAGTTGTCTAATTCTTTCAAAAAGTGGGCTGGTGGGTCAGTCAGTCAGTCAGTCAGCCAGTCAGTCAGTCAGTCAGTCAAAAATAGATGACAATTTGTTCTTTGATTCATTCGCTGAATGAATTAAGGTATTACCATCCTAACGCTTCTAGTGCAACATGGAATAAAATTTCTTATTAGTTGATAAATAAGGATTTATACTGATATGATATTTTTGCTCATTTCTAACTGACCAGGAATTCATTTGTTGTCTATCTTGAAATTATTTGATGGTATTTTTGTTAGTTTTCTGAAAAGGGAGGTAATTATTATCTCCCTTTGTAATGAGAATAGAGTGGCTTTAGATTTATAAATGATAATTCTAAGAAGGAAAAAATGGAAAAAGTGGCTCGGTCAAAGTATTACAATAATACTCATTTTTAATCATAGCAAAATTTTTAGAATAATACTATTGTGGAAATAGCTGTTTTTCATTAGAATGGTACTACCTTAATTAGTGAATTAATTGCTTAAAATTGATTAAATCAATGATTACAGTTATTAATTCTAAATGTATAAAAGAGATCAAACTCCAAGTGTCATTTTGAAAAAAATATTTTAATCCCGACTAGTTTCGGTTATTTCAAACCTTTATCAAGGGACATATTATTTATCATTAAAGGCAGATGACATCAACATCACATGACGTCAATGGCAACGACGCCAAAAAATGGCAACGACTTTGGCATTAAAAAAAAATATATAGATCTATATAATGTATCTACAGGATCCAAACAAACAGGATCCAAGAAGATGCAAAATTACAGAAAAAATCAATTTTAAACCTTAATATTAAACATGCCTGTAATAACTATCATGTTAAATGAAAACAAAAGCTGTATGACACCAATACTTTGAATTCTTTACCACTTGAAAAGTTTTCACATATTCAAAGCATTTGTAGGTGACAAATTCAATTTGCTTAAATGATTGACTCCATCCCTAAAAGAGTAGAAAATATTGTGAGAAAAGGAGAAAATGCTGGTTACCAGCATTTTCTCCCTCATCCACAATGCGCCCAGATGCTCTTCACGTACAACTGTTAAAATCCGGAAAAGTGTGGCAAAAAGTAAACAACACAAATACACCAAATATTATATTAAAAAAAAAATATTATTAGTTCTATAATTTTACGACCCCTTCTGACAAGGAGGTAGTACTTACCGCTGGATGAATTGACAACGAGCAATATGTTTATAAGTGTCCACCATGTCTTTATCTTAAAATATACAAATATTTGACTGTGTATTTAGATCCAAGGTTTTTTTTTTTTTAATTAAAGGTAACCATATAACTGGAACTATATGCAGAGAAGCACTGGGCGTAGATCAAAATCAGAATGTAATTAACGGTGGCAACCCTTGTATACTGGTGTCATAAATATGCTCCCAAAATGACCAGCATAATAAACATGTCCACATTTTACCAAATTAGAAATGATTCATTCAAGACTTCTATCAAGAAGTAGGTAAAAATGCAGCTAGTATAGTTAAAAAAGGCGTTAAACATTACCAAATCAACTGACATAAACCTATTGATATTAGTCTGGGTTTGCGAATTCGCCAGAATGTACGGTAACTTAACATACTATGATAAAGGGCATGATAAAAGGCACAAAACCTTTGTAAATGAAATATTACTAATCGTTTTTGATTTGCGTTTACGAAAACACCGCAGTATCCGATGACCTCACATATAGATAGGCTAGAGAGCTAGACATCAAATCAAATAAAATGTAGGCCTCCCTAGTACCTAACCTTATTTTGTCTCGATCTGCGGACAAGCCAAGGTGTCCGAAAACCTCAAACAATACAGCGGACAAAATTAAAGAAGTGTGTAACACCGTCAAATTAAAGAAATCTACTTACCCTCATTAACTCTGGTTTTGCTACATGCTGCTTTCAGTTTATTATAACCTAACATATAAATAAAGATCTTGATTTATGAAAAAATAAAACTTTCCAGTTTACCAAATAATTCCGAGTTTTAACGACCCCGAGAAAGAAAACTTTTGAAAACATTAAAGGGAAAAGGAGAAAATGCTGCTATCCAGCATTTTCTCCTCTTCCCTCAACGTTTTCCACCACTTCAGTGACAAACGCCATCATTTCAGCCACTTTTTAAATTGTCGTCTGCAACTATTTTTATTTGGATAGCTCTAAAATCCTGTCGTTTGGTAAAGCGTCTAAGCAGATGAAATGTACTCAGCAGGTGAAATGTACCCACCCTCATTGGTTTGGGTTTGCGGACATGCTACAATATCCTGTTTCTTCACACATAGAGGACGTGATCAATATGTTTTATACATAAAGATCAGACCCGGAAACTTTATATAATATTATCCTCATATACGATTTTATTGATTTTTAACCCATTACTTGCGGATCTCTTAACACTTTACCAAACCATCCCGAGTTTCAACGACCTTGAGAAAGGAAGCTTTTGAAAACATTGTGATAAAAGGAGAAATTGTAGGTTACCATCATTTTCTCCATTTTCCAATATTGTTTTCTGCACTTTTTGAGACGAAATTTCGTCATTTTGCCCGCATTTAATTTGTCGCCAGCAAATGCGTTCGATATCATACAATAAAAGTGTCAGCCGTTGTAGAGTTGAATGGTTGTTCTAAAAGTTAGCCAACTATTGTGCTGTTGAAAAAAGTAGACCAGAATCAGACTGCACTAATATGAATACTGATATTCGTCAACGCTCTGTGAAAAAGAAATAAAAACAAACAAACAAAAGATCGACGTGATACGCTGGGTTAACATGAGCTGTTCTATAGAGATATAGGGTTTATTCGAAGAAAACGCCAAGGTCTGTATCAGCCCTGTGACCTATACATAGACACAGACATAAATTTATTACGAATTATACATACAGTACCTCATCACAAAAATACAACAAGGACATATAATAATAATGTCACGTTCGATCATGGGTTGATTCATGAGTATTATAAAAAGATTTGCAAAGAAAAGGAATATGGAATGTTACAATAGATACCAAAGACGTGTCGTTACATGTTGACAAAAATATGTGCACAGAGAAACATCAATCATATTGAAGAAACAATGAAATATTAATGCTATTGTTAATGGTAGTAAATGTTTCCTTTTTTAGAATGAACTTGTTTAAGATACTGTAGGACCTACGATAGATTTCTTGGCGATAAAGCCACTGGCGCTCGATCTTAATTTAACTTCTTGTATCTTAATAATATTGATAACTTTTTTATTTCAGTGTGGTTTTCTGATGACATTAGATAACAAAATTTAATAACCATATATATACATATAAAAGCACTTTACTCAGAAGCATAATTAAAACTTTTTTTAGTTTTAATAAAATGAATATGTAGAATACTGTGACAATGAGTGAAGATATTTGTATAGAAATTGTCCGTTTTCGTCACATCACTATACTATTTTCTCATAGTTAAACCTATAAACATTCAGTTAAATGATGGTTTACCATATAATAATAATAATAATTATAATAATAATAATAATAATAATAAAACATGTAGGCTACTATTACTTCCGTTCTACCCACCCTACCTTACTTCAACTGTACTAACACCATAATTACAGATACATGTTTGTGAGAATTTGATGATGAAGATCCGTAAAGATCAAGTCTTAAATAAAGGATTTATCTATCTATCTATCCTGTTGTCTTCATTATGACTTTTTTCTATTGATACAAATGAGCCCAAGTTCAATATTAGGTACATTGGTGGAAAAAGAAGAGATTGCCTCTTACGAGCATTTTTTTTTTTTTTTCCCAACACAATGCTGCCATGTCTTCTTCTTCAGGGTCGTTAAATTAAGTATTATTGGTAAAGTGTAAAAACATAACAAATTACGTAACACATGACCCACGCTCTATGAAAAGGGGTATTGATACATCTCCAAAAAGTATCGACTCATAACAGCCTGCGCAGTCCACGCAGTCTGACATTGGTCGAAACATTTTGCTATTGCGCAATTTCCTATATACATGTCAAAGGACCAGTGAACCTCGTGATTCAGCTGGTTTTCTATAAAACGGATTTTACGGATCCACAATTATGTAATGCCTTGCTTGGTACATGTATAATGTATCACAGAGATGCATTAAATCACCTTTTGCTGGAGCATGGATCATATACATTAGTCTGTCACTAAGATATAGAGGATATTTGTATTTTTCGGTGAAAGATCGAAATTTATTTCATCTGGTGAAAATCATTGGTAATATTTTCACGAGTGGCGCAGCCACGAGTGAAAATATTACCGATGGTGTTCACGAGATGAAATAAATTTCGATCTTTTACCGAAAAATACAAATATTCTATTTATTTCATGCTTTTAACCCTTTCTGGGAGAAACTTTATCAAGATCCAATACAGTTCTTTTCAGTTATTGCCCATGGCGTATCCCCTCCACATAGCAACGCATTACAATATTACGTCAAGCGCGAGAAATGTAAGGTAAATGACGTCATATTTAAATCTCGGTTGTGAGTCACGCGCATTTTACCTAGGTAACTAGAATATAAAAATCGGTATTTTCACTGGTCGTACCCGTGGAATATCGAAAAATATTTTCACTGCTATTTCTCGATATCCTACCGGAAAGCATGAAATAAAACGGCAATACAGCTTGAGTGCTTGTGCGCGCGCGTGTGTGTGTGTGTGTGGGGGGGGGGGGGGTTGGGGGGTTGGTCGGAGGTTGAAACAGAAAACTATGGAAATGTGAGAAAAGATGGAAATGCGAGAAAAGTACATGAATGTGAGTAATTGTGTTTTCTGTTGCAATTGCATTTTCTTTGTTTAATCCTTTACCAATCCCGACCTTTAATGACCCTAAGGCACAGGTCTTTTAAAAATGTGTGAAAAGTAGAAAATGCTGGTCGGCTAACCAGCATTTTCTACTTTTCCCACTGTTTTCTACTTTGTCAAATAGTCAGTTCATTGGTATCACTATCAGATTTGTTGTCTGCAGACACTTTCAATTTGAAAAAATATAAAAGTTTGTCATTTGATAGAGTTAAAACCCCTTTTGCCTCATGGAAGGTTTTGAAAGACATGTTCAACATTCGTTATATTTTTCTAATTCATATATTTCAGTGTTGCCATATAAATATTCATTTTTTTTTTAAACATAACTAAAGGTTCGTATGATTTTTCTTCACAGTAGTAGGTGTATTTTATAATTTCTAATAAGGGCCTTGTCTACTTAGAAATTTGGTTTCTATGTGCCCAATATTGAGCAAAATTTTAATATTAACCAAAAACTGGGAACAAAATCGCTTACTATGTTGAGATGACATTTATTAACATAACATAACACAATCTTTATTTGGCATAAAATACAAACATATTTATAGCCAATACAGTTACACAAAAATGCGAGATGTGGAAAAAAAAGGTATGTATATCTGTACAATTGGAAAAAAGAAAAGTGTGTGCTTGCAATACATGAAGTACTTCATGTTTTCCGAAGGAATATAGGTAAAACATACAGATTACGTTGAAAAACAAGTAAAATGACATGTTAGAAGTTAAGACACTTCTAAAACTATTGGCTGCTAAACGCGCCTAAATACGGCAGGTTCGACGTGTTTACTAAAGATAGGTCAGCGTAAACATTGACCGAGAGTCAAGGTAAGTGGAGGTTGTCAAATTCTTTAAAAAGTTCTTTTGTCACTAAACTACACTTATGTCTTAATAGTTCTTCTAATTGTCTCGAAGGTCGCTTTGCAAACCGTAACACCGTCTGTTTTAATTAAAGCTGATTTGACTGATTTGAATTCGAGTCCTTGTGACATTACCGCAAGTCTTTGCGAAACTCTTGCAGGAAATCTAAAAATGCCTTAAGAGGCTATGTAGCCCATTAAGTAAATACCATTGAAAAATAATATTTTCTCGCTTATGTCTTTCTACTTTACTGATGGCCTATAATCACTGACAAAAACACCTTCCCCGATGGGACCAATTTTGACCCCAGCGCAATATATGTAATTTTAACAATTTTGGTAGAGGTCCTGATATCATGCTACAGATCAAGCATTACCATTCTAGGCCATTTTCAAAGTTTTCTCTATAAAAGCCCACATGAAAGTAAGATGTGACCCTGGGGCCATTTTCACCAAAGGGCTATATTTAGTTGAACCCTGGTAGAAGTCCACTAGAAGAAGCTTCAACCTAAATAATACAGGCACGGTTTTAAACAAGAAGATATTTAAAGTTTCCACAATATAAAGTACCTGTCACATGTGTGATCCCGGGCTGGGCCAATTTTGACCCTAAGGCTATATTTTGAATGAAGTCAGAAGTAATCCGCGAGATGAAGCTAGGTATCACTCCAATATCTTCTAAAATTGAAAGCAAACCGATCCAACCCCACACATAAAGTAGTTTATAACCCTGGATGTAAAAACCTTTCTGCTAGGAAGCCAAATGCAATCCCTCCATTTGGTATTCGCATGGAACCATATCTAAACAATCTCCATGTTGACATAAATGTCATTTGTGAAAACAAAATACCTGATACTCCTCGATTGTTGATGAAAAACCGCTGAATTTCGCTTGACCTTCTGGCCAACAAGAAATCAAGCACAGATAGAGTTGTTTTGCAAACTCGATATCAGGAAATAAAAGAGCAGTACAACTCATATAAACCTATTTATACAGGTGGATCTAAGGATGGACATGCTGTGTCAGCAGCAGCAGTATTTGGTAGAAAAAGTAAAAAAAAAAATGTCGCCTTCCTGACAGCTCTTCAGTCTTTTCTGCTGAAGTGTAGGCAATCAATCCTGCTTTGAGTCTAGCAAAGGAAAATAGATCTAACCGCTTTCTTCTGTTCTCAGACTCCCTCTCTAAACTCCAGGCTCTCTATAACCAGAAAAGTGAAAATCGATCTATTTGTGCTGTTCTTGAGAGAATTTCCTCTCTCTCTGATACAAACAAGTTCGTCTTCTTCTGGCTTCCTAGCCACATGGGTATTCCAGACAATGAAAAGGCTGACGAACTTGCCAAGTCGGCATTGTCTCTACCCATATCTCATTTTAAAATACCGTACACAGATTTTAAGGCATCCATTTTACCTTTCATCCTTTCATCCAATCTTTTTGGCAATTCTAATGGGATGCAGATCATTTCAACAAACTTCATTCCGTTTAACCAACCCTTGGCGAGTGGTACCCTTCTTACAGGTCCGTTCGTCGAAGAGAGGTGATAATCAAAAGGCTTCGAATCAGACATTCTCTATTAACACACTCCTGGCTCTTAGCCAGAGAAGATGCACCAGAATGTATTCAATGCAATGAATTCCTTACAATTAAACATATTCTATTAGATTGTATTGACTTTCAGCCAATTCGTGAGAAATACTACAATGTTCACTTCCATAAGACAGGGAAGGTTCATTAGCCTCTACATACAGGCTGATAATAGGAGAGGTTCGGAAAGTCCCAAGGACCAAGCGTAAACCGTGATTGGGATTGTGTCAAGGATCTTCAAGTACGACTTGCGGTCTGAGCCATACACAATGGAGTCATAGTCTATTCTGGAGCGAATAAGGGAGCGATAGAGACTTAGAACTACTTTTCTATCAACTCCCATTCTGAATGAGCGACTGTTTTTAGAAGATTGAGGGCTTGGTGGCATTTCTTTTTAAGTGTTTTAATGTCTTGTAAAAAGGACAATTTCCTGTCAAAGATGACACTTAAAAATTTAAATTCTGATACAACTTCAATTCTTGTGTTGTCAAGATGTAATTCTGGGTCTGAATGATGACGTCGTAAGTGACAAAAAATGAACACACTTTGTTTGGTCTTTGAAAACTAAAAACCGTTTTCATCAGACCGTGTTTGAAGTTCGTTCAGACATTGTTGAAGTTGCCGTTCGATTATGGCCATATGACTTGATCGAAAACATACCACAAAATCGTCCACATAAAAACAACAATTTACAGGGTTAATAGCCTTTATTTTGCTGTTTATTTTTACACAAAAAAGTGTCACAGAAAGAATACACCCATACAAAAAGATACATAAAGAGGTAAGCGGACTCTGAGACCGATGTCATGCAAGTCCTTTAAAATTGCGTATTTCCAGGTAGAGTCATAAGCACTCTCCAGGTCATAAAATACTGACACAACATGTTGCTTTTTTTTGAAGGCTTTTCTAGGAAAAGTTTCAAAACGTACAAGATGGTCAACTGTACTGAGTTGACGTTTGAATCCACTTTTGAACATCAGCAATAAGATTATTTTTCTCTAAAAACCAAAAAAGGCAGGTTCTAAAGTTTTCCGAAGGCAATTTGTAAGAGCTACGGGTCTCTAACCGTCTGGGTTAGAACTATCTTTCCCTGGTTTTGGAATTGGGATTACTAATGCTTCTTTCCAGGAGGCAGGCAATCACGTTTTTGCCAAATATCATTGAAAATATCAAGTAAGACTGATAGAGTGGTATCTGGTAAATGCTTTAGGAAATGATAACGTATTTTGCCTCGACCCGGAGTGGAATCACGGGCTTTATCTAAAGCGGACTTGAGTTCTTTGATGAATGAAAACAGTTTACTGTAAAACTCAAGGTTGTTTGATTTGAAATTCAGTCTTTTCCTTTCTTCTTTCCTTTTATTCCTCTGGAACTTTCCAGAATAGTTCTCAGAGGAGGACTTTTTGGCAAAAGAATCGGCTGAAGCATCTGCGAAATCTTTAGGGTTTTCAATATTTGTATTGTTTGCAGACAGATGCTTAATTGGAGATGATCCACAACCCTTGATACTGACTGTTTTGCTGCATCAATAAGCAGCCGTGAAAATAGTTCTGCAGGATCAGTAAAATCTTCAAGTTTATCTCTTGTAATAGTCTGTAGACAGAGAATTTGAAATAAGTCCCAGTTGGCTTTAGAGAGTTTCCATCTCTTAGGACGTTCACATGTAGATGGCTCAGAAGATGTAATAAAAACTGGAAAGTGGTCGCTTCCAGAAAGGTCATCTCCCACCTTCCAGTTAAAATCCTGAAGCAGAGCTGGGCTACATAGAGATAGATCAAGAGAAGACTAAGACAATTTTGCTGGATCACTGAGCTTGTTTTCATTTATAAGAGAAAGATATGTAGAGCAGAGGTTAATGGTTTTATGAAGAGAAAGGGCGAACAGCAACAGCTTGTAGAGTTTAACTGTATTTGTGTATGAGGGATGTTGTTATTCACAATAGACATCCCGCCCTGGGCCTTATCACCTTCCTTGTACATCTATAAATTGAGTGATATCTGAAAGAGACAGTGTCAGATTCCTTTAGAAAAGTTTCCTGTAAACAAATTGCTACAGGATCGTTGTCCTGGCAGGTTTCTAACTTACTGTTGCGAGAAGCACTCAACAAGCGAGGTCTCATTTTTAAGTTTTTCAAAAGATTTTGGTGTGCATAGGATTGCAGAAATGGATTTTTCAATAATAAAAGGAGAGTTTTGTTGTGGGTTTCGAAGAGTCAACAGATTCAATAACTAAAACACGAGCAAATATCGAAGAAGGTCTTGAATATTCTGACTCTGGATCAGAGTCAGAGAGTACACGCTTGGCCTTTTTTTGAGAAGCCATAATTGTTTGTTGAATATTCATCACCGATGTTCCCCACCCGCCTCGGAGTCCAACAAGGGGACATGATCCGGGGAAACCTAGCACAGATCATGGCAGGGATACATCAGTGATATACTCAAAGTGCAAGGGCTAGACCGGACAAATGCAGGCCCGCACAATGTCATACTAAGCATAGACTATCTTTGGACGATTACAAATGTCAATCAAACACCAGCTTTCACCTGATTAGCCCATGAGCCACCGTCTTCTAGGGCACTCATATAATAAGACAGAGATAAACACGATTTGATATTTTTGTTAAATCTCTGTGCATCTTCAAATACACAGTTAGACCAATACCCTAGGGCTTAGCATAACCGGCAGATTGATCAGGGCAGGCCCTCCCGACCTCTCGTTTAATTCAATTCAAGGACACAGTGGTGTGTTGTGAAAACAGAGCACTCTAGTCCACTCAACCACCAGGATCCCGTCATCGAACGACACGAGTTGCAGCCCACGGCAAACATGCAGGCACATGGGGGTGGTGGGGTGGGGTCTTATCCCTGCTGTAGTTAGGCAGCTGAGTGATTTCTACCCCTATCTCCCCGCCCAGCTTGAGGCAAGTCCGATCCCAAATGTTCAATTCCGTCAGAAGTTTCGGAAAGAAAATGGAAAAACAAGGGAAAGTTTTTTTCCCCCATTTTAGAACCGCCTATTAATGCAAAAAAAAAAAAAGTCGAAGCCGTTTTCAGCCTTTCTAAATTTCAAAAGGAAAATCAACTAGAAGCATTCAAGTTACAAGATAAACTAACCATACGATAGTATTATATGCAAGCATTAGTTCTGAGTTGTCATTACATACATAAACAGGAGCAGCTTTAGAAATTTCAAAGTCTCTTCATTTGACTTTATATACCGATCCCTTTTTTCACAAATTTCACTGAAAATCTCATGTCCTTTGAAGAAGGACAGTAGCGCAATAGAGTTTTGGTCGTAACTTACAGTAACCTGAGAGGCCTTTAAATATACGCTGACGGATGGAACCATTTGCACTCGGCGACTTCAGAAATGAGAATCCAAATTGTTCGTATGCCATCAAAATGACATACTTTCGATCACCCTTGCTCCGGGAAAAATGTATTTCTGTTGAATCATTTGGAATCTGGCTTCGAGTGAGCCTCATATTCATAGGAAAATGAAAAAAAGGGTTGCATGATATTCTCCGACTTTTGATATATGACCCTGGAACGGAAAAAAATCTAGGTGCAACCGTTGGTCCCCAGAACTTCAACCGGATGTTCCCTGAATATTTTTCCTTTCACAAAACGTTGTTGTGATTCAGGAGATTAGCGGTCGTGATTGTGCCTCCAAAGAATGGGGACAAAGAATGGGACTCTAGGTTGATAAAAATGTTTTGTTAGAGTAGAATCTTTGTGACATAACTTACATGTATATTTTAATTCTTACACATATTGTCAAAACAAACATTCTGAAAGTTTTCAGTAGAATAGGGCAAACTTATTCTCTCTATATTTAGAACAAGTTGTTTTTGTATGACGCAAATTTTCTAAAGTTTGACCACATGGTTATAGACCTATGTATATCGGTTAGCTTGGATAATTATCCTTTCCAAATGCAGGACGCTGGATATGAAATTTGGGTATAATTACTTTTACAGTTTCTGAGACGGTGATTTTGAACCACTTGAAGAATTTTTTAAGAGGACCATTTAGGCAACATTAGTATGGAACTCAACTGAACTTTGGCATCTGGTATGAGATCTACTGACATACTTTCATACCAAAATGCCCTTTTGCAACTAACCCATGTCTATTTTAAGCAATCTGACAAAGTTTCATGAGTATTGGACTGAACATAGATAGATTCTAGAGCACTATTACGATTTTGTCTGATTTGACCTTGTGACAACCTTTTTCTTTTTACGCCAGGTGACCCATATTCAATTCTGTCAAAAATGTTATTGAGACAAACATACGGGCAATTTCATGAACATTTGGCTGAAATGTTGCTACTGGAGCACACACAAATAAGTAACTCAGTAATATACATGTCCTTTGGAAATAATTTGTTTTTGTTGTTGTTCGAGTTCAAGTTTTGTCCACAATGGACACTAAGAATGTGGCTGCTATGTACAGCCCAAGGAAACAATATAACCCAATAGCATGACCATCGGCCTTTAAACCCTTTTTTTGTGTCGGGTCTAATGAGCAACAATTTTACCAGAGGCAACCCATTTCAAACATGTGTAGTATTTCATCAAAATAAACATTTCCACCTACTTATATGTGTGTTGGACGGAAGATACTCCCACAGAGTGCCCATATCTTTTTTTTTTTTTTTAATTGACTATTTGACCAACTTTTTGACCAGGGTTGACTGACTTTTTAATTTCTCTGACATATTATCAAGACAAAAATTGTGGAATTCTGACGGAGTTTTATGAAAATTGGACTAAAGATATGGCCTTTACAGTACATATGGGGTCTTTCCTTAAATTGAGAAGAGTCCTGCGTAGTTTAGTGGTTAAGGTGTGGGACTTGAGCTTTAAAACTTTTGACACCCTGGATTCGATTCACAATCGAAGCGGTAAGATTTTCATAGGGCTGTCCTTTGGCAAGATACTTGAGCCAAACTGGTGCAACCCTGGACATACATCAATGATGGAGCTGTCTTGATGATAACTGACTTTTCTTGCCCCCCCCCCCCTTTTTTTTTTGGGGGGGGGGGGGGGCAAAACCAATACAATATTGCAAAGATGTTGTCCATTTAAAATCAGAAAACAACAAATAAATCTTGAATATGATGAAATTTGGTTGATATTTGATCTCCAAGATCACTGCTACATTTGACTGACTGTTGTAAAATAATAAGAGAAAAATATTCTTGTCAATCTTACAAAAAAAAAACTTCTTCCTGTGGCTTGTTTTATACATACTTGTTCGGGTGTAAGAACTAGGTTTTCTATATAGTATTTTGAAAATTTAGATGAAATCTGATTCAGCTTGATTTCAGTTCAGAATAGTTTCCCACATTTTTCATTTCAGTTTATTTCTCGTTGTGGATCGTTGTGGATGTTAATAGTACGTGTGCCAAAATGGCAGTCATAACTGAAATACTTGAGTTTCATGTATTTTAAACAGGATTGTTGAAAAAGTCTCGAGTTATATCAAAACAAAGCAAATTATATTAAAATGAGCTATGTCGTAGGATTGTTGAAAAAGTCTCGAGTTATATCAAAACAAAGCAAATTATATTAAAATGAGTTATGTCGTCGAAATGATATTCCCCACCGAAAAAGTCATTTTTTGATAATGGAGTAAAAAGTCAAGTTCTTAGATTGCTGGTTGTTAGAATCGCGTAGTTTCTGGTCATATTCCATCTTTCTGGAGTGAATTCAAATTTTGGTAGAACTTTACGAATGCACCTTGCATTCTGACACCCGCACTATTTAATTATTTTTTCATTTACAAATACTTGATGTAGGTTAATCGCACATTCGTAAAAATCACGACAGACTTTGACAAAATTCATTTCTTTAAGGACAACAAACAACGATTTAAAGTTAGCTTAAAACACTCTTTCTGAATGGATTGGTGAAGTGTTCGGACGGTGTACGCTTAGAATGAAGGCCAATTCAGCAACTTATTCATAAATATAGATATACAAAGAACTTTGTGGTGCATTCCAGATAGCACCTGCTGAGTGATGACTTGGCACAATCAAAAACCGTACACAATACATACGCTATTAACTCGTTATCTCTCTTGTTTCTAAAATATGGGTGTGTAAAGTATTTATAGTCTAGAGTAAAAAGCTGTGAAGAAACAACCTGTAAGAATGTATAAGAAGTCAACACAAACACTCCATTCGGTGTAAATTTGTTAGAAAAAATTACTGTTAGGAAAAATTTCCATTTGAAGGCTTCCATGTACATGTAACTCGGTATCGCCTTTGTTTTTCCGATCATAGATTGAGCGTTGAAATGAAATAAGACTCACAGTTAGGGTCAGATTGTGAAATTTAGAGTGTACTTCTAATGGTTAATTATCAAACAATTTTCACTAATTCTCTACAAATAGAAGCGAACCGTAGAAAAGACGCTTGTAGTCGGAGAGTATTTTTCGGCGTGTCCGCAAACTTGTTCAGTTCAAGACTGCATACAAATCACATTTGATGTCTCTGTAAGCGATTGGTTATTGTGTACCCTTGTAGACGAAATGATAGTTTCAGTGTTTCGAACCGTTAGATAATGCAGTCTTTATAGACGTATTCATTATCACTTTACAACCGAGAAAACTGGCTTGTTCACCGAATAATCACAGAACTATGTCTTATCTCGCAAACCGGAACTTGGGACAGGATGGAGTACAAGGCCGGAGGTATGATTACGTCAACCCATAGATCAGTACGATAACAATGAGAGCCTGATTGCTCCGCAACCAAGCCACTCAAAAACAACAAATGA
This sequence comes from Hippopus hippopus, assembly GCA_946811185.2. Classification (NCBI taxonomy): domain Eukaryota; kingdom Metazoa; phylum Mollusca; class Bivalvia; order Cardiida; family Cardiidae; genus Hippopus; species Hippopus hippopus. The sequence continues at coordinate 42,176,456 of OX328096.1, forward strand.
CAAGATTATGCACACAGGATATCTGTCTTTGATAAGTAGGAAATATTGTAGAAAAGGGAGAAAATGCTGTAAACAAGCATTTCCTCCTTTTCGTTCGGTGTTTTAAAAAAGGGTCGTCAAAAGTCGGGATTGTTTGGTAGAGGGCTAACTAATGAAGTATTTAGTTGTTAACGTGTAGGCTTTGACGCCTCTATTCAAAAGACCTGATACAAAATATTATTTAGAAAGTTATTTAGAGTTTGCACATGAAAATTTTCTATCAGTTGTAAAAAAAATTACATGTGCTAGGCCTGATGAAAAAGTATTTTTTTATATGATTTTCTCTTAAAGTTTTGTAGAAAGCACAAATAAGTATAAAGGGGTATTCATCCTCAATTTCGTTCATATTACAAAACGTGCAAATTCTATTCAATCTGTCTTCGGACTTCAATATTTAGTTGATGCGAAGTAATCTTATTTTTGCAGGAGAGTTTCTATAGTAAGAGTTATATATTTTGATAAGGCAGTTCGAAAGTTCTATATCAGATTTTAAACTTTAAATAGTGTCAGAGAAGTTTAATTTTGTATATCCATATGCAAATCAGTAAGGAAGAGATCCATCAATATTCTTTTTAGAATCGTTAAAAAAGTTTCAGTGTTTACAGATGCTAGGAAAACCCATATATAGTGAAAACCACAACGTTCCAACAGATGTTTCACTTTCGACGCCCGGTTCGGTTTTGAAAAACTGTCGATATTTTCGCACTGTAGTTTACTAATAACTGTAAAAAGGATGCTGTTGTTCCTTTATATGCAGTAGAGATTTTTAAGAAAATACTAAAGACGCTCTCTCACTTTTGCGTATCGGCTTGCGTATGTACGGCTTATCGCGATAAGAAAGGAACGCCGCGGCAACGCCGCAGTAACGTCAACTTACGTAGCTAATACTCTTGGTACGTAGCACGATCTCCTTGTACGCGGAGATGCGACGTTTTTTTAAGTCCGCACTTAAAAATACTTAGCACAAACGTAGCAGCTCCGATACGCCATGCTTACGTCACACATACGCCGTAAAAGCGAAAACAACGCAGCAGTGACGCCGCGGGAACGTAGCTCGAACACTTATTACGTCACGCGAACGTATTGGTTAAGATGAAAGGTTTGACCTCTTTTGAACGAATGACAGCAACGAAGTGGCAGAGCCGTTTTCCGTCGGTGACCGCCTTATTTACACAATGTCAAGGCTGCACATAAGAAGAGAACGTCGTGCTAACGAAGCGGTTACGCCACGCTTACGCCTCAGTACGCAGTACTTTACGTCCCTTGAAATCCATACAAACACAGACACGCCACTGAAACGCCACAGAAACGTAGAACGTACGCCGTGTCTTTAATTTTGAACAAAGTACGCCTCAGTTCTTGGCGATTGACCCGCGTAAAGAAATTTTGTTGCATACGCCGCTGATACGCAATAGTGAGAGAGTAGCATTAACAATTTTAATGATATTTATTGATAGTGGAAATCTGACAAGCTCTCCATATATCATACTTTTAGTTGTAATTTGTTTTACATTTAAGATTAATTTTAAAAAAAACTTTCTGTGCACTCTTTCGGCAATTTCAGGTCAGGTAAAATCCTGCACTTCGCTAGAGAAGGTCAGGATCGGCGAAACGAAGGAGTCAATTAAAGACAGCATGATTTTGATTGGGATATCTTTACCCCGAGTAATCGACAATAATGTGTTTATTGCCCGGAGTGCTTTAGAAATAACTGACAACACCTACAGAATATTAAAGCTGGAGCTCTCACGATTAGCAGTTAAAGGACTTTTAAAAGTTTCAAAGTACAAGCCCATGTAAAAAAAAAGTGAACCCCAGGGCATTGCCAATTTTGACACAAGGGCTATAATCTGAACAATCTTGGTAGAGATTTACAAGGTGAAGCTACGTGTAAAACTTAGTAGCACTGGGCAGTATGGTTAGGAACAAGAAGATTTTTGTCAAGGCCAAGGCTCAACAATTATCAGTTCTCCCAACGTCGTTAGATACCTTTGATATACGACAACACTAAATATATTGAAGTGATATTAAAAGCGGTAATGCGGTCTATTTACGGCCATGAAATGTAAGGTACCATTCTTCACATCTCGGCCGATTCCGTAACTACATCTAACATCGTCCGTATCAAGGAGGCTTCTATTTTGAAATATTTTCAGTCACATGGTCTTAGACATAGCGGCGCCCATGTGCAGCATTGATTAACGACAACAACTACTGTGAGGTTTTCCATGTCTATCAATCTAACTGTGAGACCCGCCAATAAAATTGGTAAATCACATTAGAAAATGAGGTTACATGCTGTTTGTCAACAGAAATGTTGAAAAATGTGACTCTTTTCTCTTTTTATAACCCCGCATAACGAATGTTTTCCAGGTTATACTGGAATCAGCCTGTCTGTCCGTCCGTCCGTGTGTCCGTCTGTGTACAAGATACTAGTAATTTTGTGTCGCGAACTCCTCCTACAGTTTTGCTGCTATTGTATTGAAAGTTTGTTGATATATTGATACATTGATCGTATACTGAAGTTGTGCAAGACGCAGTTTTCAATCATCTACTCCCTATGATTCAAGGGTAATCTCCCCTTGAACTTAGAAAATATTTTGTTAAATTGCCTGTTTCTGTCATAGCGCTGGCGGGGGTATTAAGTCACATTCAGTGACAGCTCTAGTTTTTTATGGAGTCTTATTGTTTTACAAGCAGTAGAGCAGTCTATTTACAGTGAAGAAATGTAGGGCGTATGTTTTTATCACCAATAAGTATACAGCCGAGGGATTTGATCACCGGATCATCCGAGGTTTGCCAAACTGTGTATGTACATAACACACGACGCAGATGACCCGTTGTATGCCTAATACGGGCAGGTGGGTAAACTGGTCCCCGTTGAACATATGGTGTCACAGCACTGTTTCTTTTTTTTAATACTACATTGAAAATAAAGAGCAAATCATCATTTTGACCCTCTTCTGTACTGTTATTAGCAAAAAAAAGAGCTTTGCTGTATTTTCTATCAAATATATGTCCACTTGCCTACACAACAACGGCACCTCTACCGACTTCGATTTTGTTTTACTATGTCAAACACGGGTACCCTTGAAAAATCACAGTGAAAAAAGGCCCTTCCTAGCTGCCCTTCTCTGGCCACAGGCACTAAACAAATTCCCTAAAAAATAACAGACTTTCACTTGATTTTCTTAGATATCATCAAGTCAACATCAGAAACAAATTTTAAACATGTCCTTCCATTTTTTCTGGTGAAACAGTGCAGCAGAAGTGCTTATTATCAAATTTTCAAACGGGACTATTTTTGGTTACTACGACCCGAAATCAGTTCGCAGGGGAGCGCCACTATGTTATACTGTTATGTAGATAGGATATACAGTGACCTGTTTTCAGAATATTCTAGAAACATGAAGATCATTTATTGGTTTTTCCATTTTGGTAATTTTTAGAAACAGGTTATTAGTAAACAGGCTGTTTACTAATCGATGATGTCATCTGTCTAGAAAAGACTAATCTAGAATTTTCCAAGCTGATATAAATAGGAGTGACTTACTTGGTGATTTTGGATTTTGAAGTTAGACTTGTGGCTTTGTGGATACAGAATTAGTGCAAAGTGTTGGATTTAACTTGGGATATACATCTTTAAGTTGGAATTATCTTTTATTTAAAAAGGTTGCTCATATCTACTTGCAAGTTAAACTATTGTTACTTTAGGTTTCAGGAACCAGAAATTTCATTCTTTTTGTAATCTAAACCTAATTCTTAATTTTGAGGGACTTATTTTATTTCTTGTTCTAAGATTAAGATTGACAAAATTTCATTCAAACTTAACTCATATTGTACTCTTTTGTCTTTGTTCATTAATAAATATTGTTAATTGTTAAAGGCTTGTTCCTGGTTTTCTTTCTCGTTACGCTTGGCTCGTAACTGAAATTGGGGGCTCGTCCGGGATTGATCATCTAGTCATTTTGGATATACTTTGAAATTATTTTGAACTTGTTACAGTATTAAAGTTTATTAGATAATAAATAATGATAAAAAATAGAATTTGAATTTTTTTCTAGTGAACCAGCAAAAAGCAATCATGTCTTTTGATCTTGATAAATTTATTCCTGAGCCGTCACAGGGGTTGTTAAATTTGGCAAAAAAGTCTTGATTTGTTAGATCTTGCTTCTCATTATAAACTGACTGCCATTAAAGGTACTATGTTAAAGCATGAAATTAAGAATTCTATTGTTCAGTTTTTGGTTGATGAAGAAATACTTGACTCGTCTGCTTTGTCTCTTATTGTTGTGTCTCAGATAGACATTTAAACTAATATTGAGTTGGAAAAATTCAAACTACAGTTAGAACAAGAAGAAAGATTGAAAAAAAAAAAAAAATAGAATTAAAATTAGAGTTAGAAAAGATGCATGCTGAATTAGATGAAAGAGAGAAGGAAAGGCAGTTTCAGGTGAGAATGAAAGAATTAGAATTAGAAAATAAAGAAAAACCATCTTTGCATATGATTAATGATTTTGACATAACAAAACACCCCAGACTTGTTCCTCCATTTCAAGAACAGGAAGTTGATAAATACTTTTCACATTTTGAAAGATTTGCCGAAAATTTGAAATGGCCAAAAGAACACTTGACCTTACTCTTGCAAAGTGTTGTAACTGGAAAGGCTCGCGATATTTTTTCACAACTAAGTAATGAACAGCTTTCTAATTATGATAATGTTAAGGAATTGATTCTAAAGGCTTATGAATTGGTACCTGAAGCATATGGACAAAAATTTAGGAATTGCAGAAAGGAAAACGGTCAAACCCATGTTGAATTTGCTAGAACTAAAGAACAATTTTTTGATAGGTGGTGCCATTCAAACAAAATAGGTTCAGATCATGGAAAACTTAGACAATTATTGTTAGTTGAAGAATTTAAAAGGTGCATTAATTCAGATATGAAAACTTTTTTAGACGAGAAAGAAGTTGAAACTTTAGAAGAAGCTGCTTGCTTAGCAGACAACTTTGCCTTGACCCATAAGGTCTCTTTTATAAATAAATCAAACCCTCGAAAACCTTTTTATTCATCTACTGGTCCTAAACCAAATTTTAATCAATTTAATGACAACTCCAATCAGAATAGTCCCAAACACAAGTCTCCTTATGAAGCCAAAGGTCAAAATCCCTTATCTCGACCCACTTGTAATTATTGCAAAGAATCAGGTCATATTATTTTTGAATGTCCTGTTTTAAAAAGAAAAAGGGAAACAAGAAAGGTTTAAGCCTACAGGTTTTACTTTATTAAAGTCTACACCTCAGTCATGTTTTAAAGACCAAACCATTGTCCAGGCCAAAGTACCTGAGACTGATACCGTTATGGAGATTTATGAACCATTCTTGTCAGATGGTTTTGTGTCACTAAAAAGTGATTTTGCCCAGTCTACCCTTATTAAATTTTTACGTGAAACTGGAGCTTCTCAATCTCTTATTTTAGCAGATGTCCTGCCTTTTTCTGAGAAGAGTTCTTCTGGGACAACTGCCTTTATTCAGGGTGTAGAATGTGGATTTGTTAATGTTCCGCTTCATAACATTTATTTGTCTTCAGACTTAATTAATGGTCCAGTGACTGTTGGTGTCAGAAAAAAATTACCTTTTAAAGGTGTTCATTTGTTATTAGGCAATGATTTAGCCGGAGATAAAGTAATTGTTAATGACACACCTTGCATGGATCAATCACCCGATCCGATTGAGGAAGAAATTCCTGACCTTTACCCTTCATGTGCAGTTACTAGAGCTATGGCAAAGAAAGCCATTTCGACTGAAAATCAGTCTGATATTGACTTATCTGATTCTTTGTTGGGTCATTTATTTAAAAATGAAATTGACAGATCTATTTCACAAAATCCGTCTGAAAGTCAGACAAATTCTAAACATAATTCATCAGAATTGGATTATATATCTTCACCTTTAGTTAATCAAGGCCATGACACAAGGTCAAGGTCAAAACTAAGTGAAGAGCAGCACAATGATCCAGAAATGGCACCTTTATTTCAAAAAGCTGTTAGTGAAATTGATCTTTCACAGGAACCTGTCTGTTTTTATATAATAAATGGAATATTAATGAGAAAGTGGCGCCCTCCTGAAGTCTCTGTTGATGATGAGTGGGCTGTCAATCATCAAGTTGTCATTCCTAAGTCCTATAGATTAGAAATATTAAGCTTAGCTCATGAAACACCTATGTCAGGTCATTTACATATGAATAAAACCTATCGCAAAATTCTTAATCATTTAGAGAAAACTCAATGTAAAATGAAAGAAAGATATTTTAGCTCTTCTACCAGTTCCTGGTAGGCCTCTGCAAGCAAGATATTTTGGTCCTTATTCTGTAAAGAAAAAGGTCAGTGACTTAAATTACCTGATAACAACTCCTGACAGGCGAAAGAAAAAGCAATTATGTCATATTAATATGTTAAAAGAATATGTTGATAGGGATAATTCAAATATTTCACCAATAAATGTAGTTTCCTCAGTCCCTCAAAATCAAAATCACATTAACCATGAAAACATAAATTGTGAAGAAGTGAGCTTTGAAAATCAAGTCTAACCCTATTTGTTCAAAACTTCAGAATTCTGCCATTTAAAGAAATTTAGATAAAAAACTTTCACATTTGGATAATAATCAAAAAGATGAATTAAAATAGTTAATTTCTGAATATGAGCACCTGTTCCCTGATATTCCAACACGGACAGATACAATATACCATGATGTGGACATTGAAAATTCAAAACCAACGAAAAACAACATCCATATCGAATGAATCCCAAGAAATTGGAGCATCTTCGAGAGGAAATCAAGTATCTATTGGACAATGACTTTATTGAACCTAGTCAAATTGAACGGAGTTCTCCCTGTATTCTTGTACCAAAACCAGAAATTTCATACTTTTTGTAGTCTAAACTTAATTCTTAATTTTTAGGGACTTATTCTATTTCTTGTTCTAAGATTAAGAAATGTCAAAATTTCATTCAAACTTAACTCTTGTTGTACTATTTTGTCTTTATTCATTAATAAATATTGTTAATTGTTAAAGGTTTGTTGCTGGTTTTCTTTCTCGTTACGCTTGGCTCGTAACAATACCAATACGCTATAAATATTCTAGCAGGCAGGCATTCGAAAACCGTCATGTAATAGCTGGAGGCTATTGAATGACCTTATCAGAACAAACCAGATTTCATCAGAATGGGGTATGCATTTACTTTTTCTTCAATACTGGAATACAATGAAAAGCTGATCATTAAAAAATGAAATATTTGGAATATGCCGGTCCAGTGAAAGAATTGGAGCAGTTTAAAGCCCGTATTTACCAGCCTTTCTTATGAGTATTCGTAGTCCAATTCTCAAAAAAAAAAAAAAGAAACTCTGGTCTAAAAAGTAAAGCAATGTCTGATTGACTAAACGAAACAAGCGGATACTGTCGTAATTGTCCAGTTCTATGTTGTGTGCATGCCGGTTGCGTGCAACCATACGTGCGTGCGTGTGTTAAGGGGCGTGGTTTAATCAAACATTTTAAAAGTCACATACCTAATACAGAAAACATTAATAATAAGATGCATTTGGAACTTCTAAAAAAGAATTATATGAAATTTACATTAACGGCCGTCATTTCTGTGCATTATCTGAACACGCATGCACGCGCACGCGCACACAGACACACACGCACATATCCGTTCGTCCGTCGATCCATCCATCGATCCTTCGATCCATCCATCCATCCATCCATCCATCCATCCATACATACATTAACGGCAGTACTTGAAATAATGAAATCTATAAAATATAATACATGATTTATATTGTTCAGTATATGTATACATTGAAATATTTCATGTACTTTGCATGCTTTGAAAGTAACCATTGTGTAATGACCAATGAGCTTGTATGTTTAATTGTCAAATAAATTTCTGTTCTGTTTTGTATAAAATAAAGTGATTTAGTCCCAATCAAATGTTTGTTTAATCAACTTGAAAAGTTTATTGTTGTATGGTCGATAAAAGACTTTCAGGTTTTGTTCAAATTCAGGATCAACATAGGGTTTCGGCCTTCTGCCTGTGCCTTCTTGCAAGCATGTATAATCCTTCTCATCACCACTTTTAAAACAATAGAAACCTTTGTTTTCATCAAAGTACAGATTATCGTTTGAAATGACATGCTCCAGTCCCAGAAAATCTTCAATAAGACGAATTTCCTCCGAAGGATTTATTATCAGCTTTTCTCCATCAACAACGTGTATCTGTTCTTTAGGGAAATACATATACCACTGTTTCATGTGTTCTACATAAAGACTTGTATTCAAAGGTCTACAGGTTAAATCGAGTGCACCGGATCGTTTCGTAACATACTGTTGAAATGTTTCTCTTAATTTTGGGTGTCTGTCCTTGTAGTGACGGTAATCTGCGATGGCCCGAGTAACTGGGTGTTTCATTATAACTAGTATTTTCATTGCGCGATTAAATTTCGATATTCTTTTCCTGGCCAATTCAGATTGAAAATAAGAGGGTGTTTTTTCAAGCGTGATGTCATTCTCGTAAGAAAGGGGCATTTTCTGGAGGTAATAATGCAGTCCCCTTTTTTCGAAATCTATTGAATCAAAGAAATGAGTTTCCCTTCTTGCCACACAAATTCTTGGATGTAAAGATAGCAACCGTCTCAAGGCAGACGTTCCACTTTTCATTGTTCCAATAATTATGCACTGTGGGGAGCGTTGTTTTAGGTTGTCGCTCCTTGCAAAGTGATTTTTAGGCCCACCATACAAAGCTACAGACTGTATTAATGTCTCAAGCGTTCCACTGTTTACTCCAAAACTCGTGGGACGTTGTGAGTGAAATCCATAGAACAAAGTAAGGCCACCACCAAGTATCGCTGTCGTTAAAACCCATCTTCTTTTAAAAGCAAAAAGCAATCTGACAGTGCGAAAAACCATCTTCTATATTGGCTCACCGCTAAAATAGACAAAATTTTGTTTTGATAATAACAAGCATGCAAGGAATATAGAATACAAATTATACATGAGCGGCGCCCTGACAAAAAGGGGTTTAATGCATCTCCGTGATGCATTATACCAAGCAAGACACAACATAATTAGAGATCCATAAAATCCATTTTTGTCTAACATCCAACTGAATCAAGGGAAACATAGTCCTTGAACATTTAGAAATTTAAAAAACAAATAGTAAAAAAAAAAATTCGACCGATGTCTGCTTACGTGGACTGCGCAGACTGACACGATGTAACGATGTAAGTTAAAACTCAATTACTACGAACTCTATGACTGACTGAGGAGGCGTGTGTTTTTGAGAATCTAATTTTCTTAGATTTTGGCTATTGATGCCTTATTTGCCTGTCTCGTCATATGAATATTAATATTGGTAGTGGGAGTGTTTTGACTTCCTATAAATGTTGTCAGAGATGCGCGATCGTGGAAGAGATGTGAAGACAGAGAGTGAATTAAGATCTCTGTAGAGAGAAGGTTAAAATCAGGACAGAATGTTGTGGTACCATCTTACCGAAGTCATAAGATCTGGAATGAGACAACAATTGGTTTTAGTAACTATGAAGAGTTTTATCAAAGTAACTGACTCATGTTTAATATTATGTTTTAGTAGTTTACTTGTGTCGTAATTAATAAACACGTAGAATAGCAGATTCGTGTTTATGTTATATTTGAAGAACTAAAATCCACTATTAAGATCGAGACATTAGACGCATAACGGTACAACGAGTTGATACTTTTTACACAATATGCATTAAACCTCCTTTTAAGACTGCACGACTCATCTATATCACGTTTAAATTCATTTATTCAGCCGTATTACTTAACCGCTCACCTGATGTTGGTCTGCATTTTGCCCCTTTCCCACAATGTTTTCAAACCTTTCTCGTATTTAAGTCCTTCCAATTTTTCCTTTGCAGATGCTTTCAGCATCGACCTCCTCATGTGTGTCCTCAACTGTGTATCGTATTACTATTATTACATAATTGAAGTATTCGTCTCCTCTTGAATAAATAGAGGGTCTTGCTTATAGAAAAGGGATTTGCTTGCATTTGAATATCATTGAGACTTCAGATATACCACAAACACTAATCATACATGCATGGGTAACCAGGGTACGAAAGTTATTTGTTAACTTACCTTTAAGGAATAGAACTTACTTTTACCACATAAAATGTTTCAGGCAGTCATTCCAGGCAATTAACTGTGTGAGAATAATTACTGCGCTAACTAGTAACAAAGATTAAAAAAACCGAATTTTTCTACCAACCATATGTGTGACACCAACTCTCGGCGAACGAGTCAGTTATTTTCCGTACATTTGTGTCTAGCAATCTGTGTATTAAATATAACTGTCCCCGACTGCGATATAAATTTTTGATGGGTCGTATTTGGGTACAGAGACGATCGCAAAAAATAGAAGAAATCTCCGCACAGATTTTGTGGGCACGTTCAAAACTCATATTTTCACAAACGGACAACAAAACTAGAATTTGAGCATACACCTCATGCTTGTGTATTCAATAACGCTCCGTTTCAAATACAAATATATTCAAGTTAAACGCTAAATAAAAGAAAAATAGTTTTAATCAACTTCTACTCGAGATGTTTACATTCCCCAAAATGGGCACAAAATTGCTGCCAACGCGATAGTTTCGTTCGTTTTATTTTTTCCGAGATTTACATGTTATGAACGACTTCTAAAGGACTTTAGGTCCTGAAACGTTTACAGATACATCCTTACAGACAGAAAGAGGGAGAGAGACAGAGAGACAGAGAGAGACGCTGTGAATATTGAAAGAGTAAAGAACGGTGCAGATTATTGTCAGTTGTGTAAACATAGATAAATTTCCGATATACATGTATATGGTGTAAGTATATAAAGGAAAACTCAAGAGATTTGTCTGAGAAACCGAATCTTGATGAGTCCACAGGTTAACAATCGAAGCTGTATACAATGGCAGGGGGTCATGGAAATTTATCGCTGGATTCCGTCAAGAGTCAGATACAATGTAAGTTGCATATAATTCCGTTCTTCCACGCTTCTAAGTATCCATTTTCTTTGTTTACCTCGTTACACGCGTGACAGAAAGCATAATGATCATACGATTACCTGATGGTGTTACGGACGTATATATATATATCGGAAATCTGCTATTTAAAACCGGAAACGTCGTTATGACGTCATGGGTTTGAAGCACATTGACAACTTGAGGGCCTATAATATTTTTCCTATATTTTTTGGCATTAAAATTCTACTCATTAATAACGAATGATATGCGAAACATGTAAGCAACCCGCCTAAAAAAAGATCGCGTTGCAGGGTGCAACAGCGGGACTAACGCTCATTCCTACGTCGAAACAATCGTACTTTGCACTCTGCTCGAGACAACACAAACCTTGACTTATCAGTAAAGAGAATTGTCCGCCAACGCTTTCTTGTCCAGTTTATTTGTCCCAAGGCCCACTGTTCCCTGTATTTTGCGATCTCGTAGTTGCTGGTTCACGATATGGCCGTCTTGGGCTCGAATCGTGACGTGCGGTCTGCCGCTCCCTGGTAAGTCTCCTCTACTCCCATTCTGCACAAATCGCCGCGAAGGCTCCCGAACGAGCTGCAACCCCTGCGGTAAGAAGCCCTGCCTCCAGCATACCCCCGGCCCTCTCTCGTATATTTTTCGGAATTCTCGGCATTGAACATTTCTATTTCTGTGTACATGTGTCTTCATCTCAAAGATAACCTTGCAAATTTTGCAGGTACTTTACGAACGTTTTTTTTTTATATTTAAGTATATACGAGTATGGCGCGATTAGATGAGATGTGGTTCTGCAATGTACGAATACAAATGATATTAGTATTGTACTCAAACATATTAAATGACCTCTTTATTTCACATTTACGTATTGACTTTAAAATTAACGATAAATGTACTGGCCATTTAAAAAAAGAAAATATGTGGAAAAAACACAAAGGACGGTTTTAAAAGAATAATGGTGATTTAGGACAACGGATTCCGATAGACTACTCTTCCGAGCAAATATTGATATCCTGAACTGAACTCTCGATTTAAAAAAAAAACACATTTTTTTTAACTTTATTGTCCACGTCTTTATGGTACTTGAGGGTCGTGGCCATCCCTCAATGCACCTTACAGATCGTTGTTAGTATACTGTGTTAGTAATTGAACATTAAAATACAAACAAAAGTCGTAATTACAGATTCCAGATTTTTTACAGCTACTATTGTACTACTATATTGATATGGCTACTAAAATATGAAGATTTTAACAATAATGACTAATAACAGGTTTAATTTTCTTATTTGTTACAGTTTTTTTTTTTTTTTTTTTTTTTCTTTTTTTTTTTAAATATGTGGACAAAAAAGCTTATTTTTATATATAAATGTGTAAAAAAAAAAACAAATTGTGTGAGAGTTGCGTGAGTGTGAAAGTGATTGTGTTGATAAAGTGTTACTTTGATCTTGGTTCAATGTACAGTACTGAAACGTCAAAAGCAAAAAGGTAACGTAACATAAGGTAGGTACTCTTTTGAGGCTTCAGCACTGCAGCATTGTTCGTGTGCATGAAAAAAAATGCTTTTGGTTTATGGGAGGTTTTGACTGATGTATTCTCCATTGTCGTAAGCCTTCGTTCATTTTCATAATTTTGTGAGCTTCTAATGATGCTAAGATTATGGAAGAGACTATTTTTCAGGCCAAATAAAGATGGTTTAATATCTTTGTTTTTACATTTGTAAATATATTTTTTTGTTTCAATAAGTAATCTGTCTAGCTTCAGATTTGTTTCATTTGAACCCAAAAGCACTTTCTGTTTGCTTATTGACATCAACTGGTCTAAATTATTAACAAGTATTGAAATGTGCTCCCAAATATGTTTAATATTTTGACATTCATAAAATAAATGTGCTATAGTTTCTTCACATCTGTTACAAAAAGAACACATATTTGTTTCGACCAAGTTCATTTTAAAAAGAAGCGAGTTTGTTGGAAGAATTCTGTGTATTATTCTTGTTTGAAACCATTGGGAGTATCTGTCACTTGAATATATAAAAACATTACTGTGTATAACATTCCAATTAATATTAGAGTTTGGAAAAGTGCTGTTCCACTTACTATGACATGACGGTTTTTCGTTATTCTTTATCAGAACGTTATATGTGAATTTGTTACTACAAGACTTACTAATTATTTGATAAAAATAGCAGTTTATATTTGGGTTATGGAAACATTGTAATGACTTATTCTTGTAAGTGATGTTATGTTTTGCAAACAGCGCTTTAATAGCGCTGATAATGCTATAAAAATCTAAAAAGTTGATTCCGTTATTAATGGTATTTTTCATGTCATTCAACGTTTTAAAGCTACCATCTTCATTTAACATGTCTTTAACATACCTTATTCCACCATTGTACAGAACGTGATTAAAAAAGTGCTTAGAGCCAATCATTAAGTTTTCATTATAGAATAGAGGCATATTGATTAGTTATTCATGGACTCTTGTCTCCTTCTAAACATCCATATTAGGGACTCTACAGAGTCCAGTATTGATTCAGATATGTTGTACTCAAATGGTAGTATTTAAGCCACTTCATATCGTCTCGTTTCACATTACACCTATGACGTAACGTTTCCCTTTGGACCTATGATGTAAACTTTTGTGTCACCAGTGGCTCAAAATTAAGTCTTGAACTAAAATGCCTCAATTCGTATATCATTTAAAGACCCAAAATCAATAAAATAACAGAATGTCATCTTCATAGTAATTTCCATACTTTTAAATGTTTTGGTTTAGATTTAAAGTACAATAAACACCCACTGTGTTTACTTTTTGCAACAATGGGTTTTAAAGCTTTTTCTCACATGACCGTAAAAATACGTAATCGTTTGCTGTATCTCCCGAGTTTCAAAGACACTGACGACGAAGGCTTATGGAAACATCATGGGCAAAAGTAATCAGCATTTTCTCCTTTTTCCACAAAGTGTTCTAACCATTTAAATAAAAATGCCATCAACAGTCACATGTGCCTTGTCGTCAGCAAAAACTTCGAGTTAGACTAGTCTAAGTTTTGTCGGTTGGTATATAGTACAAAAGTTAAATAGTACAACTGCTGTTTTTACTTTTTGAGTCGCGCCCGGGTAGTTCAGCCGATTATCTTCAGATCTTGAAACCAAGGGGTAGCTAGTTCGAATCTCCCAGTTCAGCCCATATCTGTCCGATAATTAATGATAGTTATTGCAACAGGATTCTTTCCTCCATCACCGACGATTATTATTTCGACGATAGTAATTTGGGAAATCAGCCGGTGGCCTGGAAAAATACTGACAAAAGTACCGGTAAATAAAAGTACAGGAAAGCGTGGGTAGGTACCCTTAGCCGCTGCAATATAACTGAAATAATGATGAAAACGACGTTAAACACCATTTAAACATACGCATTTACATATTGAAAATAACAAAACCGAATAGTGGTGAAGCAAAGGAAAAAAAATATACCCACAGGAAGAATACTTCTGTACAAAATTTACAGTGAAGCCACATATAAGCACGGTTAAAAGTGAGGGTAGGAACAACTCATTTATGAATAAAGCAACTGTGTTTACTTTATCTTTCTGAACTTGATGTTGATTAGAAACAAGGTATCTAATCCATGACATCACCTAGCCATACATCTGAAAAATGAACTAGGATCCAGAAAAATAGGTTACGAGAAACAGGTATCGTTCAGATAGCTGAAGCGTAACAATTACCGAAACTTTCCCTCCTGTAGAACGAGACGGACTAATATAACAACTAAAACAAGACAAATTTATGATGCATAGCATCATAGAGGCCGCAATCTTTTGGTGGACAATTTCAGAAATATTGACTCTCTTGTGAAATTGTAATTACATTTTTTGTATCTGTTTTTACCCCAACCCCCACCAGCGGAAAATCATGACAAATGGTACTAAAATGCAAGGAAAAAAGAAACAGAAAATAATATGTATATGTATTTTAGTTCTTAAAAAAAAAAGAAATTTAGAGAGGAATCTTAAATAATCTTGTTATTATATTATTATTATAAAGTGATGTTTATTTGGGAAAAAAAAAAAAAAAACACGTAAAAGCATCGGAATTTTTAAATTTCTACTCGAAATTTGAAAATGGAGAAATTGCGCATTCAAATACAGCATTTTCCATTTATTAAATGATTTTAGAAAGGAAACCTATATAGCGGCATTAAAGGCAATACTACAGAATTATTTAAGTTACCAATTATTCATTCAAAGTGATATTAAGATCGTTATTCACATATGATGTTTACATGTATTTATAATTTTTATCAGTGATCTCTTCTTTGTGTTTCTTCTTTTTTTACAACAAAAAAGAAAAAAAGAAAAAGAAAAAAAAAAAGAAAATATTCAACAACTTTTTTCTAAAAGATGATCTTGCTTGTCAAAAGTATCTTAGCATGCTTGTAACACAGCGAATCTTTACATTTCTACTCTAGAAACAAAAACTTTTGCATGGCATCTCCAAAATTATTCTGATCATAGCCTGCACAGTTGGCACAAACCACGTTTCTTTTATTCCTGAAATCGCAGCCACACACACACACACACACAAAAAACCCATTTTTTAAAGTCTTTAAAGATCTGGATCTATTCAACCACAACATAATAACTATTACTATACATATTTCGATTAATAAACAGTAGTTTGAACCATTTTTTGCATAGGCCTTGTACATACCTAGTGTAAAACTTCTAATGTAAATTTCAAGAGCTATTCTAAACCTTTGACCAGCAGCGACGTAAAAAGTTGTATATTCACAGTAATAGGTTCTGTAATAAATTTAACCCTTCGACTACTCAACGAAATAAATACACTGAGTAAGGAAAACAAACAAGATTTTCTTTTATGTTTACGAAATATCTTATAGAATATTAAAAAAATATTACACGGGCTATGTGCTGTCTGATCTTCATCTATTTCCGTCATTTTCGAGCAGCTTCCACCCTTAGAGCACCAGGCACCACCATGATAATTACTGTAGTCAATGTACATCACGATCCAAACGTCATGATTCAAGCAGGCTTTATTTCAAGGGTTCTGTAGATCAGGACCATACCGTAGAGCACGTACAGTCTGATCATAACAGCTTCGACACACAACACAATAAATGCTAAATTTTACAGGTCTCATAAAGTAGATATTCCGTGTAACAAAAATCCATTCGGCTAAAGTGTCGACGAAGGGAAGAAAAAGGGTTATCTTTTCGCAAGTATTCTATAAATAGCTGATGTAGACGCCTCTTGTGTAGGGAGGTAACCAGTCTATACCTTGATCAAAGGTTAACCGCCGTTTTATCCTTTACAAATTAAAATTGGACGAAAAACTTGTGCATAAAATTGCTTCTGATTATCATATTCTAAGATGCTCTCTATATCATAATCATCATTATTTTGTTTTGTAAAAAAGTAGACAAACGCGAAAACCATTGAGAGATGGGAAAGCTTGTGATAAACGGAAAGCATAACAACTTCGTTTGGGAAAATAGACGGAATCCTATATGTTTGAAAACTTCGGGGGACTAGCCAATTAAAGGATGTTTATCTTTCTGTATTTTTTATTGTTATTTGGGAATGAACTATATATTGCAAGAAAACCAGGTTTGGATTTCATGTAGGTCTGTTGGAATACTTAAGAAAGAGTCATGTGGAGCAATTCTGTCACAACAACACAACATTATTAGAAATTTTACAAAAATTATGACTTATCGAATAATTACTGATCATCTACATGGTAAATAGTTTAGGTACATTCCTACTGGAAGCCGCTTTCGAGCGGCTTCCAATAAAATGTACTCCCGTAAAATAAGTTTAAGCTGTTGTAATGAAGTTAACTCTGCTGATCTTATCGTGATGAAAATCGATTCAGGTATTTTCATTTCTATGACCATCAAAGCTTAAGTCACGATCAGACATCCCGATGTGCACAGTCTGATCTCAATGTAGACTCTCCGATGTTTTGTGACAGAATCTGTACATAATGGGCAAGAAGTTGCATTATGGGTCTTTTTATTGTCTTATGAATGAACAATATCTATTATTTTGTACACAAAGTGTGAATGAGAAACATATTGTTTTTTCATTATGACGGCAGCTTGACTTTATTAGTTGTACGGTCAGGTGGCAGGGAACTTGGAAACTTGTTCACGGCTGTGGTGAATCATGTCGCCCCGAGCCGAATTCACCACAGCCGTGAACAAGTTTCCAAGTCCCCTTCCACCTGACCGTACAACGAATTTATTATACTGCAAAGTTTTACCATTCCAACGTGGTTTAAGCGAAATTTAACTGTTTTTTGGTTTCAAAAATTAAGTACGCTGACGAAGTAGAATTTCCCTTCTGAGTGCCCGAATTCAATGAAAACTGACGTCACTGGTAACTGATGTCACTAAAACCTTGGTAAAACGTGCAGTTTGGTGCATAATCTTAATGTTAATCTTGATCGACGCCGCCATTTTGGATGTTGTGTTGACAGTGTAGTCATGTATACGGGTTCCCGAAAGGGAAACTGCTTTTACGTTGGTTTTGCCAGTGTACATGATATATATGTTCGGGGCATATTATCCAATCAGATCACGAGAAATTTCTTTTCAGTATAATAATACTTTATGATACTGTGCATATATACGAGTCATGCTCTGGCAAAATGGGCTAAATGCATCTCCGTGATGCTTGATTCCTAGCAATTCATCACATAACTATGGATTTATAAAATATATTTTGTTTAACAACCGACTGAGTCATGAGGTACACTGGTTCTTGACATGCAAAAATTTTACTAATAGCAAAAGGTTTCGACCCAGGTCCGCCTGACTGCGCAGGCTGAGCTGGGTCGATACTTTCTGCAGATGCATTAAGCCCTCTTTAAACAGAGCATGGATCAAATATATGAGCAACAGGAGGTTTAATGCGTTTCTGTGATGCATTATACCAAGCAAGTTATCACATAGCTATGGATTTATAAAACCTGTTTTATCTAAGGACCGGCTTCAGCCTCAGGTCGAGTGGTCCTTTGGCATGCAGAAGAAAAAGTCATCAATTGCAAAAATTATCGACCCAGGTCAGTGCGCGCAGGCTGACAGGGGTCGACAGTTTTTGCAGGTGCATTAAATTCCCTTTTCACAGATAGATCCAGGGCCCGTGTTTACAAACCATTCTTAAATACATTTTTAGACTTGTTCTAGATTTAGAAAGTATCGAAAACATGTTGCTTTGATAGTTAGAAAACTAATAATAATAGGACCAGGAATGTTATTAGGAACAGTTGGTGAATACGATCATTTCGTCGAAAACCACTCGGTCGAAAAATAAAAACCAAACAATTTCGTCTTACCAAAGGGACGATTTGCCGAATACAACATTTTGCCGAAGCGAAACTTTGTCAAAAACCCCCGAATATAGACTATAAAATTTTCCTGGAGTTAGTGATACAACTAGAACTACGGTGCTTTTTTGTACTAGTACTCGACTTTTGCTACTAGTATGCGCTTTTCTGAATACAACATATTGAACAGACAATGTAAGTTAAATCCACGTTCTGTTAAACAATAGATAGTTTACCTCAAGTTTTCCTAACGTTGTGATATTTTTTTTCCACGGGATAGAAGTAAATGTTTTGGGCAATTTCTTTCATAAATAGTCACAGATGAAGGTGACCACCATTTAACCAGGTCTTAAAACCCTAGATCTGATTTGTTGCTTAAAATGATCTCTCCATAATGACTGAAAACATATCAGGTACAAAGTTAAATGTTGAGCCATGCTCTGTGAAAATAGAGTTTAATACATTTGCAAAAAGCTTCGACCCATGTCAGCCGGTGAAGTCCACGCAGGCTGACATGGGTCGAAAATATTTCTCTTTCTGGTTGTATATTTTCTATTCTTGGAGGACCATACTGCCTCATGAATCAGTCGGTGTTTAGACAAATGTATGTTATGGATTCATGAAAACGTGATAATTTGCATTGTTTGACAGGGATGCATTAAACCCCCTTTTTCGAAGCGTAGCTCATATTATAACAGAGAAACACAAACAATGGTATTTAAAGTAAAAATCTTTACTGATTCAGAAAAAAGCAAGGTATTATAGGGTTAATTCACGTTTTTGAAAAATGCTTTAACGCCCGAGTGCGAAGCACGAGGGTGTTAAAGTATTTTGAGGGCCTCTGCGAATGTTAACGACCGAAAAAAAAAAACGTGAATTAATGCTATTATTGCATAAAGTAAAGGTATTTTAGCAATAATTTGCAAAGATAGCAAAAATATTCCATAGAAATGCAAATAAGCAAACTTCAAATGTACTGTACCTAAATGGGTCAAAACCGGAAGTCGGCGAAAAAGTTTTGGTTACGAGCAGTGAAGGGCCATTAGTCCTGTATGCCAGTTTTGATTCTCTCGGTGTAAATTCACTTCTAATGATTTTTAATACAAAGTGGACTTATGTGGGATAAACTTGCTCACGTTTGGACGATTACAACTAGAATGAATGGGTGGATATGAATTTCTGTAACTGAAAGACGTCAGAGGGATCGATCTACATCAAGCAAGGGAATTACCGATCACGTTAAAAAGTGGATGGGATGTAGCTGGTTTAGAGCACATTTCACGAGTGATTTTTTTTTCAGATCTCGATTAAACTGAGATCCTCTGCAAAATTTTGTTTGTGGTGTACTAATATCATCAAAGACAAGTCATGAAAAGGATCTAATATGGTTCAAGTTCCTACAGTTTGATGGTCGGAGTCTAGGGAAAATCTGACAAGAACAAACGTTGTCTAAAAGGCAGGCCCGAATTGAGGATATTGATAGTACAAAGCCGGGCGTTAACGGCGCGTGATTTTACTGATTAATACACGTTTTCTCCCGTTAACGCCCGGTTTTTACCCGTTAATACATGTTTATAACGGCCCGAAAAGGCACAATTTATGCAATACTGATACATATTTTTTGAGATCAAATGTCGTACTTCAGATCACATTTTTGTCTTTTTCGGCGTAATGTTGCATTCGACAAAACATTGCATCGGCGAGATTTTGTGTTCAACCAAATGTCGCATTGGCGAAATCGTTTTCGACATCGAATTTGTCGTCTGTAAATGCTTTTTATTTCGACAAAAATGTTGTCGTGTGGGAAATGGTAAACACCTAACAAACAATAAGGCAAAGTGGAAAATTATTTATTTATGAAATTATCGGGCATAATTGAGCCTTAATTCGACCTTTAATCTAATTTTCTGTAATCAACAGTGTCCTGGATGTATGGTGATGTCATCAATAGCCATATCGCTGTGGTAAGCTTTTCCAATGTGACGTTCAAACTCGACCTTAAAGTAGTGACAAGTACTAGCTGTTTTAAATCAAAGTGCCGAAAGTACTGACAGACTATCGAATGTAGAATAAGCAGCCTTGGTAAAAATGAAATTTGTTTTGGCACAAGAAGATTGATGAAAAATAGTCCAATCCGGTTATCATTAAGTCTGATCCAATTTAGGCCGTAATAATCAGGCTATTAAGTTCGATCCGGTCCGCTCCGGTGAATTTATCCACCGCTCATAGCCACTCACATGTCACAGTAGGAAATGCCATGAAAAAAAATCTGTTTGTTGGTCTATAATTGAAAAAAAAGAGAATTAAGAACATATTAATTTGATGATTTGGAATTTGAATACTTTCTAGAATTCATTTTTAGAAGAATTTTCCTTGCATTTTCACTTTTACTTCGTTATCGATTGTACGAACTCATAGCTAGACGAGACCTACAACACCTACTAGGCCTAAACACACAAGGATGAAACAGGTTGCGGTGCGATAAGTAAACTCGAGCCTGTTTTGCATAGGTCACTTAGCCAGCTTACATATAAGCAAACATCTTGTATTTTATTGATGCCATCTTGTTCAGTCTATGGCTTTGTGTATAGACATCGTTCAAATTAGAGTTGTAGAGATTTTCTCGTTCATGTCAACATTATCATATTTAACAGAATTACGATTTCTAACAGACAGAAATATTTTCTGTGGGGCAGTATTTGGCGACTGTGGTTTTTTTTTTTTTTAAACATTTAAATCTTGGTCATTACCGATGGCAATAGACTAGTGTTTGCTAGTCTAACTAATGAACTGATTAACCCCCTCAGGCTGCCAAGCGCCACCCAAGACACTTTTTGCAGACTGTGTAGATCAAGACCAGACTTCACTAAACGTGCAGTCTGATCTTGGATCTACACTCTCTGTTACGGGGAGAATTTCTTGGCAAAAAGAACTCTGAAACTAACTTTTCGGGTTTTTCTTTCGACTTTTTTCCCCCAAATTTAGCTCCATATTGTCCATTATTTCTTGAGATACTCCGACAAGAACGATTTTGAAATGCAATTACCGGGTCTTATTAACTTTCTGTAAATATCTGTTTTATTTCATTTAATAAGGCTCTTGAGCATATTGCCAGTAGCTAGCATAATGCCAAATGCCATTTATACTTCAGTCACCATTGTTATACGACTATGATGCGGCGGTTGTAAGGACAAGTTTATGAAATCTAGAGATCGCGGTGGTCTGGAAGTCATGGCGTATCCCAGTATTTTCAAGGACTAGGATTTCAATGTAGAAATCATCGCGAAGAGTAATACATTTTTTGTTCATGTCTATGGTCTCTGTTGATTAAGACACGCCACAGACGTTCCGTAAAGTGATTTTAGTCATGGAGACCATATCTCGGCCACACGATTGCTATGCGTTTGCGTGAGAACAGAAAAAATTATCACTTTTTTTCGCATTAATTTGTTCAACTTCTGTTTAGATCTGTCAAGTAAACTGTAGTCAATGGGTTCTCTTTTCTGCGGATAAGACTTTGTTTCGAATATTAAAAACTTCGTGAAACACTGGAGCAAAACAGGGTGTTATCGACAGCTGCTGTCTACCTTTTAGGCCGCATTAACGCCAGTGGGTTTTCTATCTATAAAATCGAATACAACTTGATTGCTTTAGGTGTAATATGGCTGCTGTAAAATTGCTGCCTGTCTTTGATATACTAGACAACGAGATGGCCGCTGCAAAGCTGATCGAGGCATTATCAAATGAACTGCAAAACTGAAGTATTAGATTTCTCACTCCTCTGTGCCCGCATTTACCAACCATTTTTTAACCACATCTAGGTATAGAAAGTAAACAATTTTCGATTGGCTATTGGCTATCAAGTTTTGAAAAAAAATCTTAAGTATCGGTTATGGATTTCTTCAGAATACTTGATGGAAACGGACCCGAGTCTGAAAAAAGGGTTTTGCTGCTTATTTCTCAAATTTTTCATCGCTCCCTTCTAAATATCGCAAAAGGTATTTTATTGTTTTTGGGCTGTGACAAAACTTACATTCAGGAGATTCATAAATCTTCGAAGTGAGATTTACTTTCGGTGTTCCGCTGGTGTGAATACCAACACTGGCCCTCTG
The DNA here is from genome assembly GCA_946811185.2 of Hippopus hippopus. Taxonomy (NCBI): domain Eukaryota; kingdom Metazoa; phylum Mollusca; class Bivalvia; order Cardiida; family Cardiidae; genus Hippopus; species Hippopus hippopus. The sequence goes on from OX328096.1 coordinate 42,199,032, forward strand.
GTGAGACAAGCGAACACCACGGTTACTAGACCGTATTTGTACTTTCAAAGTCTTGGACCCGGCTTTCATGTTTAGCATTAAAGTTTCTAATAATGTAGATGATATCACAGACCTTGAATGTCCCGCTTGTATGAATGTTGACGCTAGCTCTTTGGTTAGTCCATCGATCCCCGTGGTTACCAGACCACGTGTGTACTTTCAAAGTCAGGGAACCGGCTTTCACGTTCAGCGTCAAAGTACCGATATCAGAACCATACATATGGTAATTAAGGTCCACACAGTAGTCCCCTCCCGGACATGATTCTGAGTCCAGTGGGCTTATTTGATTAGTGTGTCCAGAGGCTTCCAGGTATGAATACCAAGAGGAACATGATGGTCCTAAATCGCTCACCTGAAATGCAACTCAGCTGTCATTGTTATGGCCACTTGCCTCTGCTGGAATGTTTTAGTTTTGAAAATGATTCATCCATATGACAATACCAACAATCAGAGCAGGTAAGAAAATGATACAGCTGAAATTATAGGCCCTAGAGTGTAAACAATGGAATTGTTATCAAGATCCCCTATTTTGATGCTTTTAGCTTGTCCCCATTTTGATCAGATTTGTCCTTAGGTCATTATGAACATCCAGGGAAATTTTGAGTATGACTGATCCAGAATTGTGGTTGCTGAGTGTGTTCATGTTCATGTTCACAACCTTACAAACATTCTGGGCGATGGATCAAGATTATGCTGGAATTCCGATAGCTATATAATAAACAGTGGAATTTTGGCGACACATTATCAAGGATACATAAAAGCTAACCATGAGTATGTTATGCTCAGGTGAGCTGATAATGGGTTTTCAGACAGAATCACATGCCAAATGTATGTTGTGGGCCATACAATATGGAAGAGGAGGATTCCAAGAATACACTCTTTACATATTTGATCCCACATTGTGACTACAAAGGACTTTTTGTGATTCCAAGGAAGAAATTTGGTAAATGCTAATAGCAAACAAGAACCGTCAAGTGGTTGTTGAGAAATCGCTTCCGACAGACAGACAGACAGACGAAGTGGCGACTATATGCTCGCCCTTATGGGAGCATAACTATCCACCAGTCCATGCTGAATATGTAAGCTCTAGGGTTAATCTTTGGATGAAAGAAGATTCTAAAAGATCTTTAATTTGGATGTGGAAACTGGGATCCAAAAAGATCTTTAATTTGGATGTGGAAACTGGGATCCAACAACAAAGCACTTTTTTTTTTTTTCCTAAGGTCACAATTCGATGTACTTTGGTAGAGTGCTACTGTTGCCAATTAAGTTGTAGGCTTTGTGTTTGGGTTGATTTTTTTTTCAGCAGTTGACATGGAAACCAGAGTTGTTCATGAATTCCAATTTGTCAAAGGGCAATACAGTTGATCTTGCTTAGCTAAGCGACTACGTTTATTAAGCCAACACTTTTATTAAGTGATAGGAATTCCAATGTCTCTGTTGAAATATATAAGACTAGCTGGAAATGAATGTCCCATGGATTAAAGCCTTTATGCTGAGCTAAATACTATGTTGTTAGTACTTATTACAATCGTCTTGTGAAATCCGAGAACCCACAACATAGGGCCATTTTCAAACTAGGGCCATAATTTGAAGTATTTTAGTAGAGGGTCACTAGATGATGCTACATGCCAAATATGAAAGCTCTAGCCCTTACGGTTTGGGACAAGAAGATTTTTAAAGATTTCCTTCTTTATCTCTATGTGAAATCCGAGAACCCACAACATAGGGCCAATTTCCACACTAGGGCCATAATTTGAAGTATTTTGGTAGAGAGCCACTAGATGATGCTACATGCCATATATGAAAGCTCTAGCCCTTACAGTTTGGGACAAGAAGATTTTTAACGTTTTTTCTTTCGGTTGCCATGGCAACCAGAGTTCTTCATGGAATTCAAATCTTTGAAGTATTCTGAAAGTGCATCACCTAAGGATCATTTCTGTGAAGTTTCATTGAAATCTGATTACCGGTTTCAGAGGAGAAGATTTTTTAGTAATTGTTTACGGACGGACAGACAGACGGACAGACGGACAGACGGACGACGGACATTGACCGATCACAATAGCTCACCCTGAGCACAGAAAATACTCGATACTTTTTATTTGTTATTAATCCATTCTTTTCTTAAAAGCATTTCAGGCGTATTGCAGCCCATGTACGAGACTGTTTAACGAGATGAGGGGAAAACCCACATGAAAGGTACCTTCCAGAATGACAAGCTCGGAAGGGGTTCGAGCTTGACATATCTATAACAGTCTATGCCCTGATACCTAATCATGGTTTATATTTATTAAAGCTTCAAGAAATATATCATTTTTGTCCTTTTCTATAACTTCTTTCCTTAATCCTTAACCCTTCTCCACGCATTCCCGAGTTTTAACAACCCAGAGGAAGAAGCTTTTTGAAATCTTTGTAGGAAAAGGAGAACATGTTGGTAACCAGCATTTTCTCCTTTTCCACAATGGTTTATTCACAGTCAAAGGCAAAATTCATCATTTGAGCTACACTGACTTTGTCGTCTGCACATGCTTTGAATTTTGACGAGCCAGAGTCACGAGGTTACGTGACTATCACGTGGTTATGAAAAAACTGTTTAGGAAGTATGGAGGCCTAAACAGACCATACCTGTTATATAAAACACAGAAAAAATAATTATTTTCTAAACAATGTCAGCTAGTCTTTTAAACCTAAGTTGATTCAGAGAACAAACAGGGGCAAATCATTTTTGCAGGAACTTTTCAGAAAAGCTGAATTGTGATACAATATAATGCAGAGGCAATCTCCACTGAAATTACTTATTGCATAAGCAGTCATCATCAATATATTATTGTTCTGTTTTGCTTGGTCTTACCCATTTTTTTTTTTTTTTTTTGTATTTTTCAGAATATGTGTACAAGCCAAAACCAATATTCCAGAAAAGGGTGATATACAGACCTTATTCTCCTTCAGCTATGACCAAAGCCTACTTCTGTGTGATAGATGATGGCATGTCAATCAGGAAAGCAGCAAGTAAATTCGGCTTACCAGAAGCTACACTGCGAAACAGAGTGAGTGGTAAAGTTGGACCAGAGGTAACCAAATCTGGGAGAGAGCCCCTATTAAGTATAGAAGAGGAGAAGTGTATTGTAGAGCATATTAAAGTCATGGCGTCCTGTGGCTACGGATATAGTCGTTCAGAAGTTGTAGATATGGCTAGTCAGTATGCTGTTGCTTTGGGTAAAAGAGATTATGATCATCCTTTCAGTTTGATGTGGTTGCACAATTTTATGAAGAGATGGCCAGAGTTGAGAGTTAAGAAAGTCGAGGTCCTTAGAACTTGCAAGAGTAAAGGCTACGTCAGAAGAGGCAGTGTCAGCTTATTTTAATGAACTTGATAAGAAACAGACTAAATATGACCTAAAAAATTCCCCTGAGTCCATATACAACATAGATGACAAAGGTTTGAAAGTGAACTACTCCCCTCCAAAGATAGTTATCGGAGACGGCTCTAATGATGCCCCACCGCCCTGCAGTGACACCTGGGAAAGGAGAAACCGTAACTATGATCGGATGTGGAAATGCCCTCGGGCAGCAGATACCCCCGGTTTTTTTTCCCGGGCCTGAGAATGAGACAGGAACTGCTTGATGGAGCTATTCCGAGGACAGATGGAACTATAAGTCCAACAGGGTGGTCAAATACAGACATTTTCATCCACTATCTGACCAATCACTTTCCGAAATATGCACAAAGTAGATGTGAAAATAAGCCCTTGCTGGTTCTGTATGATGGGCACCGCTCCCACAATTTCTCTTCCTTTAATCAACTGGGCACGTGATCACAATATTCATTTGTTCATTCTCCCTGCTCATACAAGCCATGTGCTGCAGCCCCTTGACACAGCTTCGGGCCATTCGAACGTATTTACAATGCAGAGTTCCACAAGTATATGTGTGAACATTCGTGCACTGGACTTGATAAAATATTCTATTTGTACTGTTGCCTGCAATGCTTATAGCAAGTCTTTGTCTCCTGGTAATCTTGTCAACTCATTCCGAAAAGCAGGGATTTGTGAGTTTAACCCTTCTATTGTCAACCTATCAGTTTTTAAACCGGCAGAGGTTCTGAAGAAGTCTGAATCCTTAAAGAGTACTGAAGAGAATGTCACTGACCAACTTTCCCCAGATCAAGATGAAATTGCAACACAGCAAGGAGGTGAGGAGATTGAAAATGGGGATAATGATAATGTGATTTCTATGTCTGCCAACTTCTTTAAGATGAAAGAGGACAATCTTGGTCAAAGGAAGAAACCAGCTAAGAAACGAAGGTGTCTCAGTTCTGTTGTTTCTGGAAAACCAATCACAGAGACCACTATTCTTGAAAAAATTCAAGACCACAATGAAGCTGTTTCAGCTAAAAAAAAAAAAAAAGCCTAATACCCTTAAAAAAATGTTCTAAGAAACCCCATCCCCCCACCAAAGCTTCAAAGTGTAGATCACCAGCTAGAAACCCAAAGACTTCAAAAGTATTATCCCCTAAACCAGGAACATCTGGTGTTCAAAAACAAACCGTAAGAAAACACCCAATTTCACTTTCTTCTGATACCTCATCGGATGAAGAGATAGCCGATGAAGACAAGTCCTGTCAGTGTGGTAAATATCAACCTACAGAGTTAGCAAAGGCCAATACTGTTTATTTCACTAAGTGGGGTCAATGTATGTTTAAGAACTGCTTGCACTGGACACATTTAAAATTCTGTTGCAGCGTCTGGCGACTTAGAGCAAAAGATCTTTTTTATTGCCCTTGTCATGGTGTGCCCTGTGCACCTGTTGAAGAGTAGAGTAGACTTTATAAAGTATTTCAAAAACCAAATTGTAAATATGCTAATTTTTTTAGACTCAAAAACTGTTAGCTATTTTGAGATATCTATTAGTTCAAATTTTCAACAGTTTCAAACCTTATACTCTATGGATTTCACCACTTATATACTCTGTTTCAAATTGATAAGTAAGTTAAAATTCTGATCCGCTTGGTCCTCCATACAGAACTCATTTTTGAAAAGTGCGCGACTATTGATGACGTAGAGGGCAAACCGCCATATTTCTATTGGACTTTCAGATTGACAACTACGGTGAATGACAAGCGACTTTTTAAATTCTCAATGGTAAAAAAGAATGTATTAAAGTAAATGAAGGTAAGGATATAGAAACTTTTTTGTTCGACCTTCTTGCATATAAAAAATGAGCCGCGAAACGTTAGGTGCGTGATTATTGCTTACCCTAGGTTACGTTTTTTTTTTCTGTTTACAATCCTTAATCTTCATTTCGAGCCTCTCCGAAAATAAGTTCTAAATTTTTTTTAACGCAATAATTTTAACCCTGAACCCAGGATCGGTTTTCCACGGAAATGCCAGACTTATATTATTTGATTTATTTGACATAACTTTGATAATTCAAAGACCTTAATGCCAGAAAAAGAAATGTTATAAATGTTGACATGCAATTCGCTTTTAAACATTATTTTAAAAAAAAAGCACGAGTAAGTAAGTTTACTTACTTCTCGCCACTAGGGCATTGGTTAGGGTGTTGGTTGGGACTAGAGTAGTCAAGCTGTTGATCGGTGCAATTGTTACATGTGCAGATGATGATGATTTGCATCCAGACAACAACTGTATTTCTTCAATATCAACCGTGCCCAAGTGTGTCCGTTGTCCAGTTTTTGCCCCTGGTTTCTTTGGTTCAATGGTTGGCTTAGAACGGTCGATGCCAAAAGCATAGGCATTGTATTGCATCACACTGTCGTAGTCGTAGGGTACGTTAAACGTATCAATGTGAATATATGTATGTTTTTGCATATTTGGATATATGTTTTATATATATATATAATTATGTGCGTTTATTCATTGTAAGGTAATGAGGTATGGCCACGACCCTTATAAACCCATGGACGTGTCGAATAAAGGTAACAAAAATCATATCAATGTATGATGTTGGGTATTTTTAGAAGTTACCTTCGTGACCTGATACGAAACTTGTATATCGGTCAGAAAAGTAGAAAAATATCGACGGTGAAAATAACGAGCTAACCATTGTTTTTTGATATAAGAATCTCCCTGAATTTGAATGCTTATGAACCTTAAGCAGCTAAGCGCGACAACGTTAAAAACAGACTGCTCTGTCAACGGAAAAAACATTGAAATTGCAATGTGTCAATGTAAATTGTAAATTTTCATTTAATTTCTTCAGGGTGTTAAAGTGGATATCTCTTAATGCAAAGAAAATGTAGGAGCCAGGATGGTTTATCTTAACTCTTTACCAAAACGACAAGACTTTCGACTCGAACTAATTAAAAACATTTGCAGACGAGGATATCTGTCTTTGATAAATTAGGAAACATTGTAGAAAAGGGAGAAAATACTGTATACGGGCATCTTCTCCTTTTCCGTCGATGTTTCAAAAATCCTTTTTCTCTAGGGTCGTTAAAACTCGGGATTGTGTAGTAAATAGCTAACACGTACATGTAGTATTTAGTTGTTAAAATTAAAGATTTCGTGCCTTTATTCAAAAGCCTTGATACAAATGATTGCAAGGTTATTTAGAGTTTCGGCAAATAAATATAAATTGCTATTCATCATCAATTTCAGCATATAACAAAGTGTGCAAATTCTATTCAATCTGTCTATGTTTCGGTGTCTACCAACTGTAATATTTAGTTGAGGCGAAGATATCTTTATTTTTACAAGAGAGTTTCTATACCTTAGTTATATATTTTCACAAGGCAATTCGAAGGTCCCATATCAGAGCATTTTTAAGCAGATATGAAATTCAGTAACAAAGAAATCCGTTTACCTTCTTTTTAGGATCGGTAAAAAAGATGTCAATGTTTACAGATGCTGGGAAACACCATATATCGTGAAAACCACAGCGTTCCAAAAGATGTTTCACTTTCGACGCCCGATTCGGTTTTGAAACTCTGTCGATATTTTCGCACTGTAGCTTATTAATAACTGTAAAAAGGGTGCAATTGTTCCTTTTTCAGTAGTAGAGATTTAAAAAATACTTCAAAATTTTAATTTCGGTATTTATTGATAGTGGAAATCTACCAAGCTCTCCATATATTACACTGTTACTCGTAGACTGTTTTACATTTAAGATTAATTTTTAAAATTTCCTGTTCACTCTTTCGGCAGTTGCAGGTCTGGTAAAATCTCAAACTTCGCTAGAGAAGGTTAGGATCGGCGATACAAAAGAGACAAATAAAGAAAGCATGATTTTGACTGGGATATCTTTGTCCCAGGTAATCGACAGTAATGCGCTCATTGCCAGGAATATTTTAAAGATAACCGATAATACTTACAGAATACTAAAGCAATAGCTTTCACGATTAGCGATAAAAGGACTTTTAAAGGTTTCACAGTATAAGCCCGTGTAAGCCCCAGGGCATTGCCAATTTTGACACAAGGGCTATAATCTGAACAATCTTGGTAGAGATATACAAGATGAAGCTACATGCAAAATTTAGTAGCCCTGGGCTTTATGGTTAGGAACAAAAAGATTTTTGTCGAGGCAAAGGCTCAACAATCATCAATTCTCCGAACCTCGTTAGATATTTTTGATATACGACAACACTAAACAACATTAAATATATTGAAGTGATACTGAAAGCGGTGATGCGGTCTACGAGGAGTGTTCAATTATGAATGCATCTAAGCACCTAAAATTTGATTCTTCATAGGTTTCTACGAATTTTTTATTCTGTTCCCTCAAAGTATTCACCTCCAATGACTTACCATCTGTGCAGTCTATTTGGTTAGAAATAAAGCATCTGTCAAATTTATTCATTCTGTGCTCGACATATAGACCCTCGAATTCACTTGTTTCAATCTGGGACGACTTGAATGTTAGTAATGAAAGAGTGTTAGATATTAGTTCGAACGTAATTTTGCTGGGTGACCTTAATGAAAATCTTTTAAATGAAAATTTGGTAGAAAAAACATTATGCTTATCAATGATTTAAGCATTGTTATTGACACACCTACTAGAATAACGGAACATTCCTCTACACTCATAGATCCAATTATCGTCTCAAATCATGTTGATTTTTACCGTTCTGATTGTTTTGAAATCACAGAGTCAGTGAGTGACCATAGAGCAACGTTTATTTTTTTAAGTCTATTCACCAAAGCCATGAATGTTTGACACGTAAAGTTTGGTACTACAACAAAGCAGATTTTGGCCGTCTTAATGAATTAATTGAAAATGAAAATTGGGATTTTATTGACTCTCTTACCGTTGACGACTCTTGTAAAAATCAACAGAAATTCGTTTAAATCATGTCTGAATGTATTCTTTCAAAGATGTTATAATTAGACCAAATGAAAAACCTTGGTACGGCTCAGAGCTACTTCACAAATTACCGAGACAGACAAAAAAAGATAGCACTAAAAACTAATACCGAAAGTAGTAGGAACAAATACAAAGTCTTCGGAACAAAGTGAACAATTTAAAGAAATTTGCCAAAAAAAGCTTCTATGACCATATTGAAAGCAGAATAGAAAACGACAGTTCGAACAACAGCAGAAATTATTGGAAACATTGAAAGACCTGATGAAAAATTTTAAGTCAGCTGATTCTATCCCTGTGCTAAGTCACAGTATCAATGGTATTGATGAATATTATTTACTGATCAGGAAAAGACCAATTGCTTAAATGAATATTTCAATTCTATTTCAAATCTAGATGATTCCAATACAAATGTCCCTCCTTTTGAGTTTAAGGTAAAAGGAGTTAAACACTCAATTTCTAAACCTCTATCCCGTTTGACGAATAAATCACTACGTGAAGGTATTTTCCCGCAGTCATGGAAATCTGCCTTAGTTCTGCCCCTTTTCAAAAAAAGCGATAAAAACTGTCCTAGTAATTACCGCCCCATATCTTTATTTATTTGTATAGGCAAACTAATGGAGAGATGCGTATATAAACATATGTACAACTTCCTTATCAGTAATAACTTAATATACTCAAATCAATCTGGATTTTTAACTGGTCATTCTACACTTTACCATCAACTCGTTCAGTCCTTTGATTATAAAACTCAAACCTGTGTCATCTTCTGTGATATTTGTAAAGCTTTTGACAGAGTTTGGCACAAAGGGTTAGTATTCAAAATGAAGCAGAATGGAATATGCGGACAATTGCTTCATTGGATTGAAAACTATTTATCTGATAGAAGCCAATGTGTGTTCATCGGAACCTCCTATTCTCGTCCTGAAAAAATACTGGCCGGAGTTCCCTAAGGTTTTGTCCTTGGCCCTATTTTTGGTTTATGTGAACGATATTACTGAGTCACTACTAAGTGTTGTAAGGCTATTTGCAGACGACACTTCTCTTGCGTGTACAACCTCAAACACAGCTGATCTACAGAGTATTCTTAATCATGATTCGGATATTATTACAAAGTGGTCGAAACAATGGCTTGTCACATTTAATGCTGCTAAGTCTGAAGTTCTCTACTTTGGAAGTCAGCAACCTCCCGTTTTGAATTTTAATGATACTTCGTTAGATGTTACTGACAATCACAAACACTTAGGACTGACTTTTAGCGACAACTGTAAATGGCATAAACACATAGATAATATTATTCTCTCAGCATCAGCATCGAAGCTCCTAGGAACTATGCATAAGTTAAAATTTACTGTTAGCCGTAAAACACTAAATCAGATATATGTTTCTTTCCTAAGACCAATCTCGAGTATGCATCTGTTGTTTGGGACAACTGCACTCTCAATGAAAAGGACAAATTAGAAAAAAAATCAAATTGAAGCTGGAAGAGTTGTTACTGGACTTACGCGTTCAACCAGTCTGTATAACCTTTCGTGAAGTAGGCTGGCTGACATTATCAGAGAGACGTAAATATCAAAAGCTTGTTCTTGCCTTCAAAATCACTCATAATATGGTTCCGCAAATTGTAGGTTCACTTTTCCCACAAAACGTTGGTAACTGTTAGTTATAATTTGAGAAATAATGATGATTTTGTGTTTCTGCCATGCTGCACTACGCTGTTCCATCTTTAATCTCCCTCTGGAATCAACTTCCTCTGAACTTGAAATATTTACCTACCATTTCATCCTTCAAACGAAAAACTTCTAACTATATGTTTCAAACAAACAATGTCCCGTCATATTTTTCACATGGAACACGCTATCTTTTAGTAATTCATGCAAGAATACGAAACTATTGTAGTGCCTTAAAAATTATCTCTTTTTAAACCACATACCTTTTGAATATATTGTGCCTTTCGTGACGAATGTCAGGACGCTGAACATCATTTCTTCAAATGTTCAAGATTTCATATTGAACGTCTTCAGCTATTTAATACTTTAAGACATCTTCATCCCTTGAACTGTCCTCTTTTATCACGTGGTAACCCTGAATTATCTGTAGAAGCAAATATTCTAATTTTTGACACCGTACATAAGTACATAGCAGCAACAGGGCGTTTCAGGATGGTTAATTGACTCCATATTGTCTGAAAAAGAGTAGAAACTGATCTGAGTCACCTATTAGTACCACTTCTCTCTGTCTCTGTCTCTCTCTCATATCTATTTCATATATTATGCCGTATGTTTGACCCTCTATATATGTATTTTGTCACTCTGTCCTTTCTTTGACATAACAATATTCATATATAATTATTATTATTCCCCCACATACAAGATACATTGCCAAAAATAGTTCTCTGCCATTTAGTAAAGTATGTTATTTCATTGATCTATGGGGAGAGCCTTAACTAAGTTTTTGACCTTGTGCCTCAACCCATTTGCCGTTTTTTTTATTTTTTATTTTTTTTATTTTTTTTAATATGTATTGTATATGTATGAAAATTATGGCAACAAAATTAAACTAAATCTCCAACAGATATACAAAGTTTAAGTCTCCGGATCCAATCTTTGAGGCATTTTCGTAGTTATTATTTTTTTTTTCAAGCATACTATGAAGAGAGTGGAATATTGCAGAGCCGAGGTGGTGTTTGCGTTGAATAAATTTTCGACCTGAAAGGTATGGTGGCATATTTCTGCCACGAGATATGAGATAGCTATCATGATAAGTTTAGAAAACTATCGCGATAAATCAAAGTTACCTGGAAATTTTATCGAGATAGTGAAAAGTTTCCTGAAAAAAATATCACGATTAATTTTGTTATCTAGAACTTTGTTCTCTAGAAAATTTTACATTAATCAGTAAATATTTTTATATTATCTCCATCGTGCACGAAGCTGAAATTCGAGATAAAATTATCGTGATAGTTCTATCCGTTTCTCGATATCTATAAATAGGAAATTCAACATTTGGATGAACTCAGTAGTTTTTACTTCACAAAATTGCAGTAAGTAAAAATTCGGATTATTAACAATTGTAGTTTAATTGGTAAATTTTGACAAGACTCGAAATGAACAGAGGTTTGTAAAATTGCAAAGACGACTCGAAATGCCTCCTACGAACAACTTTAAATAAAACCATTCAGGGAAAAGGAAATTCATAAGGTTGTAGACGAAGATGTTCCGAAACCCATTCTAATGATAGAAACCGAGAATGTCATTTCTGGGCACGAAAGCAAAATAAAATCATGATAACAGAATTATCGCGATATTTTTATCATAAAAAAAATTTTATTATCAGATAATATTTTCAGGAAACTTTGTTTTATCGCGATAGTTCTCTTAAATTATCGCAATAGCTATCTCGTATCTCGGGGCAGATATATGCCTCCATAGAAAGGTATATTTTTTTAGCTTTGGAAACAAAAAGAAGACATAGGGGCAATGTCAGGTGAATACGGAGGGTTGGGGAGCACAACGACTTTTTCTTGGTTCAGAAAGTCCACACCTTGAGCGATAATGCGTTGTCATGCAGCAGTCTGACAATAGCCAAATCGAAGACGCGCAACAGGTTTAGCCTATGGGGCAGGCATTTACTCTTTCTAGACTTTATTGTACAGGAATACAATGAAAAGTCGATCATTGAAAATGAAATATTTGCATTATGTCGGCCTAGAGGAAGTATAAGAGCAGTTCAGAACCGTATTTACCAACCTTTCTAAAGAGTATTCGTAGTATAATTTCAAAAAAATAATCAAGTTTCAAAAGTAAAGTGATTTCTGATTGGCTAAACGAAATAAGCGATACTTCCGTAATTTCCCAGTTCTATATTGTGTGCTTGCCACATGCGTGAAACCATACGTGCGTGCGTGTATGTAGGGGTGTGATTTAATCATTTTTTTTTTTGTATATCAGTCTTATACCTAATATAGAAATCGTTATTAATCAGATATAGACTATTTGACACTTCTGAAATAAAATAATTTTAAATTTATATTAACGATCATCACTTCTAAGAGAAGCAGTACATCCGTGCATTTCTTTAACTAGCATGCACACGTACACAGACGCACACGCACGTATCCGTCCGTCCGTCCGTCGATCGATCCACCTATCCAACCATCCATACATACCTCAACGGCAGTACATGAAATTAGGATAAATATAAAATATTATACATAATTTATATCGTTCGATATATGTATACAATAAAATATCTCATATAATTTGCATGCTTTGAAAGTAACCGATATGAAATGACCAGTGAGCTTGTCAAGCAAATTTCTGTTCTGTTTTGTATAAAATAAAGTGATTTAGTCCCAAACAAATGTTCGTTTAATCAACTTGAAAAGTTTCTCGTTGTATGGTCGATAAAAGACTTTCAGGTTTTGTTCAAATTCAGGATCTACATAGGGTTTCGGCCTTCCGCCTTTTCCTTCTTGCAAGCATGTATAATCCTTCTCATCATCATTTTTAAAACAATAGAAACCTTTGTTTTCATCAAAGTACAAATTATTGTTTGAGATGGCATGCTCCAGTCCCAGAAAGTCTTCAATAAGATGAATTTCCTCCAAAGGATTTGTTATCAGCTTTTCTCCATCGACAACATGTATCTGTTCTTTCGGAAAATACATATACCACTGTTTCATGTGTTCTACATAAAGGCTTGTATTCAAAGGTCTACAGGTTAAATCGAGTGCACCAGATCGTTTCGTAACATACTGTTGAAATGTTTCTCTTAATTTTGGGTGTCTGTCCTTGTAGTGACGGTAATCTGCGATAGCCCGAGTAACTGGGTGTTTCATTATTACTAGTATTTTCATTGCGCGATTAAATTTCGATATTCTTTTCCTGGCCAATTCAGACTGAAAACAACACGGTGTTTTTTCAAGCGTGATGTCATTCTCGTAAGAAAGGGGCATTTTCTAGAGGTAATACTGCAGTCCCCTTTTTTTCGAAATCTATTAAATCAAAGAAATGAGTTTCCCTGCTTGCCACACAAATTCTTGGATGTAGAGACAGCAAACGTCTCAAGGCAGACGTTCCACTTTTCATTGTTCCAATAATTATGCACTGTGGAAAACGTTGTTTTAGGTTGTCGCTCCTTGCAAAGTGGTTTCTAGAACCACCATACAAAGATTTAGACTGTATTAATGTCTCGAGCGTTCCATTGTTTTCTCCAAAACTCGTGGGACGTTGTGAGTGATATCCATATAGCAAAGTAAGGCCGCCACCAAGTATCGCTATTGTTAAAAGCCATCATTGTTTAAAAGCAAAAAAAAAAACAACCAAGCAGTGCGAAAAACTATCTTCTATATTGGCTCAATTCTGAAATAGACAAAATTTTGTTTTGAGAATAACAAGCATGCAAGGAATATAGAATACATGAGCGACGCCCTGACAAAAGGGGGTTAAATGCATCTCCGTGATGCATTCTACCAAGCAAGACACAACATAATTAGAGATCCATAAAATCCATTTTTGTATAACATCCAACTAAATCAAGGGGAACATGGTCCTTGAGCATTCAGAAATTTAACCAATAGCAAAAACTTCGACCGGTGTCAGCCTACGTAGTATGCATTAAACACCCTTTTCAAATTGCATGACTCGTGCATATCACGTTTAAATTCATTATTTATTTAGCATACATGCATGAGTAACCAGGTAGAAAAGGTATTTGTTAACTTACCTTTGCAGGAATAAAACTTACTTTTACAACATAAAATGTTTTAGGCAGTCATTCTAGGCAATTAACTGTGTGAAAATAATTACTGCGCGGGTAAATAAGATTAAAATTCTCGAATTTTGCGACCAACCATAATGTGTTACACCCATTCTCTGTGGACGAGTCAACGTACATTTGTGTCTCGCAATCTGTGTATTAAAGATAACTTTCCCCAACTGTGATTTTAGTTTTTGATGGGTCGCATTCGGGTACAGAGACCATTGCAAAAAGTGGAAGAAATCTCCGCACAGATTTTGTGCGCACGTTCAAACTCTCACATTTTCACAAATGGACAACAAAACTAGAATTTGAGCATACACCTCATGCGTGTGTATTCAATAATGCTCCGTTTCAAATACATATATTTTCAAGTTAAAGTCTAAACATAAGAAAAATAGTTTTATTCATATTTTACTCGAGATGTTTACGTTCCCCAAAATAGGCACAAAATTGCTGCCAAACGCAATAATTTCGTTCGTTTTTTTTTTTTTTTTTCCCGAGATTTACATGTTATAAACGACTTCTAAAGGCACTTTAGGTCCTGAAACGTTTAAAGATACATCCTTACAGCCAGAGAGAGAGAGAGAGAGAGCTGTGGATATTTGAATAGAGAATGGTGCAGAATTTTATCAGTTGTGTAAACATAGATAACTTTCCGATATATAACATTATGTGTATGGTGCAAGTGGATAAAGGGAAACTCAATAGATTGTCTGAGGAACCGAATCTTGGTGAGTCCACTTGTTAACAATCGAAGCGGTAAACAATGGCAGAACGTCACGGAAATTTATCGCTGGATTCAGCCAAAAGTCAGATACAAAGTATTTTGCATATAATTTCGTTCTTCCACACTTCTTAGTATCCATTTCCTTTGTTGACCTCGTTACACACGTGACAGAATGCATAACGATCATACGACTACCTGATGGTATTACGGAAGTATATCGGAAATCTATTTAAAACTGGAAACGTCCGTTATGACATCATGGGTTTGAAGTCTAGGGACTACATCAGGGCCTATAATATTTTTTCCTATTTTTTCTTATTAAAATTCCTCTCAATAACAACGAGTGATATGCGAAACATTCAAGCAACCGGCCTGAAAAAAGATAGCGTTGCAGTGCGCAACAGCGGGATTAACGCTCATTCCTACGTCAAAACAATCGTACTTTGCACTCTGCTCGAGACAACACAAACCTTGATTTACCAGTAAAGAGAATTATCCGCGAACGCTGTCTTGTCCAGTTCATGTGTCCCAAGGACCACTGCTCTCTATTATTGCGATGGAAGAGCGTCAAAACTAAGCCGATGTACGTGCGAAGTCTGTGTAAACCGTTATCAGCTTAACGATTCTCCATTGTCTGGGTGGAAATCCGGTCGTTTTAGACATCGAATTTGTCGTCTGTAAATGCTTTCTATTTCGACAAAAATGTTGTCGTGTGGGAAATGGTAAACTTTCTACTGTTGGCCAATCTCCTACACGTCATGAGGTACACTGGTCCTTTGACGTATAGGGACTCTACACAGTCCAATATTGATTCAGATATGTTGTACTTACGTGATAGTATTTAAGCGACTTCATTTGAAAACATCATGGGCAAAGGTAATCAGCATTTTCTCCTTTTTCTACAATGTGTTCTAAACATTCCAAGACAAATCCCATCAACAGAGTCAAATTTACCTTGCAGTTTGACTAGCCTCAATTTTTGTCGGTTTGTAAAGAGTAAAATAGTACACAATTAATCTTTTTACTTTTTGAGCCGTCCCCAGGTAGCTCAGTCAGTTACCTACAGGTCTTGAAACCAAGCGTAGCTAGTTCGAATCTCCCAGCTTTGGCCCATTTCTGTCCGATAATTAATGATAGTCATTGCGACAGGATTCTTTCCTCCCTCACCGACGATTATTATTTCGACGATGGTAATGTGGCAAATTAGCCAATGGCTTGGAAAAAATACTGACCAAAGTACTTGTAAATGAAAGTACAGGAAAGCATCTGTAGGTGCAATAGACGCCGTAATATAACTGAAATAATGATGAAAACGACGTTAAACACCATTTAAACATACGCATTTACATTTTGAAAATAACATAACCGAACAGTGGTGAAGCAAAGGAAAAATATATACCCACAGAAAGAATACTTCAGTACAAAATTTACAGTGAAACAACATACTCGTACAAGTACAGTTACAATTGAGAGTAGGAACAACTCGTTCATGAATAAAGCAACTGTGTTTACTTTATCTTTCCGAACTTTATGTTGATTAGAAACAAGATGTCTATTCCATTACGTCACTTAGCCATACATCCGAAAATGAACTAGCATCCAAAAAAATAGGTTACGAAAAACAGATATCGTTCAGATATAGCAGAAGCGTAACAATTACCGAAACTTTCCCTCCTGTAGACCGAGACGGACTAATATAACAACTGAAATAAAATGTGCTCCCGTAAAATAAGTTTAAGCTGTTGTTGTAAAGTTATCTCTGCTGATCTTATCGTGATGAAAATCGATTCAGGTATTTTCATTTCTACGACCATCAAAGCTAAGTTGCAGATACTGGTAGGTCACGATCAGACATCCCGATGTGCACAGTCTGATCTCAGTCTACACCGTCCGATAATTTGACAGATTCGGTACAAAATAGACACTGAGTTGCAATATGGGTCTTTTTATAACCTTAGAAATAAACGACATCTATTATTTTTTACACAAAGTGTTAATGAGCAACATATTGTTTTGTCATCATGACGACAGCTTGACTTTACTTTCTGATTTTGTGCACACATATGACCCTTGCTTTGGCAAAAGGAAGCTAAATGCATCTCTGTGATGCTTGATACCAGGCAAGTCATCACATAATTATTGATCTATAAAATCTATTTAGTTTAACAACTGATTGAGTCATGAGGTACACTGGTTCTTTGACGTATAGAAGATTGGCCAACAGTAGAAAGTATCGGTCCAGGTCAGCCTGCGCGGACTATGCAGGCTGACCTGGTCGATACTTTTTGCAGATGGATTAAGCCCTCTTTTCACAGAGCATGGCTCATATACATGATACTAGTATACATGAGCCACGCTCTGGCAAAGGGGGTTTAATGCATCTCTGTGATGCATTATACCAAACAAGTCATCACATAGCTATGGATCCATAAAATCCGTTTTATCTGAGAACCGACTCAAGCCTCAGGTCGAATGGTCCTTGGGTATGCAATAGCAAGGAAGTATCGACTCATGTCAGCCTGTGCGCACTGCGCAGGCTGACATGGTTGATAGTTTTTGCAGACGCATTAAATTCCCTTTTCACAGATAGATCCACGGCCTGCGTTTACAAACCATTATAAAATACATTGTTTGTCTTAATCTAGATTTAGAAAGTATAGAAAACACGATACTTTGGAAGTTAGAAAATTGGTGAGTATTAGACTAGGAATGTTATTAGGAACAGCTGGTGGACAGGATCCCATAGCATTTCGTCGAAACCACTTGGTTGGAGAAAAAAAAAAAACATTTCGTCTCACCACAGCGACGATTTGCCGAATACATTTTGCCGAAGCGACACTTAGTTGAAAACCGCCGAATATAGACTATAGAATTTTCCAGAAGTTAGTGATACAACTATTGCTAAGGTGCTTTGTTGTACTAGTAATCAATTTCTGCTACAGGTATGTGCTTTTCTGAACAGAACATATTGATCAGACAATATAGGTTAAGTCCACGGTCTGTTAAACAATAGATAGTTTAGCTCAAGTTTTCCTAGCATTATGATTTTTTTTCCCACGGGATAGAAGTGAATGTTATAGGCAATTCCATTCATAAATAATCACAGATGAGGATGATCAACATTTAACCAGATCTTACAACCATTTTACTTAAAATGATCTCTCCATAATGACTGACAACATATCAGGTACAAAGTTAAATGTTGAGCTATGCTCTGTGAAAATAGAGTTTAATACATTTGCAAAAAGCTTCGACCCATGTCAGCCGATGAAGTCCACGCAGGCTGACATGGGTCGAAAATATTTGCTCTTTCTGGTTGTATATTTTCTATTCTTGGAGGACCATACTGCCTCATGAATCGGTCGGTGTTTAGAAAAATGTATTTTATGGACTCATGATTATGTGATAATTTGCATTGTTTGACAGGCATGCATTAAACCCCCTTTTTCGGAGCGTAGCTCATATAATAGAGAAACAAAATATTTTTTGAGATCAAATGTCGTACTTCTGATCACATTTTTGTCTTTTTCGGCGTAATGTTGCATTCGACAAAACATTGCATTGGCGAGATTTTGTATTCAACCAAATGTCGCATTGGCGAAATCGTTTTCGACATCGAATTTGTCGTCTGTAAATGCTTTCTATTTCGACAAAAATGTTGTCGTGTGGAAATGGTAAACACCTAACAAACAATAAGGCAAAGTGGAAAATTGTTTATTTATGAAATTATCGGACCTAATTGAACCTTAATCCAACCTTTAATCCAATTTTCTGTAATCAACAGTATCCCGGATGTATGGTGATGTCATCAATAGCCATATCGCTGTGGTAAGCTTTTCCAATGTGACGTTCAAACTCGACCTAACAGTAGCGACAAGTACTAGCTGTTTCAAATCGAAGTGCCGAAAGTACTGACAGACTATCGAATGTAGAATAAGCAGCCTTGGTAAAAATGAAATTTGTTTTGGCACAACAAGATTGATGAAAAATGGTCCAATCCGGTTATCATTAAATCTGATCTAATTTGGCCCGCAATAATACGGCTATTAAGTTCGATCCGCTCCGCTCCGGTGAATTCATCCACCGCTCATAGCCACTCACATGTCACACAGTAGGAATTGCCATGAAAAAAAAAAATCTGTTTGTTGGTCTATAAATGAAAAAAAAAAAGAGAATTAAGAACATATTAATTTGATGATTTGGAATTTGAATACTTTCTAGAATTCCATTTGTGGAAGAACTTTCCATGCATTTTCACTTTTACTTCGTTATCGACTGTACGAACTCGTAGCTAGACGAGACCTACAACACCTGCTAAATACGCAAGGATGAAACAGGTTGCGGTGCGATAAGTAAAGTCGAGCCTGTTTTGCATAGGTCACTGAGCTAATTTACATATAAGCAAACATCTTGTATTTTATTGATGACCTCTTGTTCAGTCTATCACTTTGTGTACAGACATCGTTCAAATTGGAGTTGTAGAGATTTTTTAGTTCATGTCATTATCAATGATTATCATATTTAACAGAATTACGATTTCTAACAGACAGAAATATTTTCTGTGGGGCAGTATCTGGCGACTGTAGGGTTTTTTTCTTGTTTAAACATTTAAATCTTGGTCATTACCGATGGCAATAGACTAGTGTTTGCTAGTCTAACTAATGAACTGATTAACACACTCAGGCTGCCAAGCGCCACCCAAGACGCTTTTTGCAGACTGTGTAGATCAAGACCAGACTTCACTAAACGTGCAGTCTGATCTTGGATCTACACTCTCTGTTACGGGGAGAATTTCTTGGCAAAAAGAACTCTGAAACTAACTTTTCGGGTTTTTCTTTCGACTTTTTTCCCCCAAATTTAGCTCCACATTGTCCATTATTTCTTGAGGTACTCCGACAAGAACGATTTTGAAATGCAATTACCGGGTCTTATTAACTTTCTGTAAATATCATTTAATACGGCTCTTGAGCATATTGCCAGTAGCTAGCATAATGCCAAATGCCATTTATACTTCAGTCACCATTGCTATACGACTATGATGCGGCGGTTGTAAGGACAAGTTTATGAAATCTAGAGATCGCGGTGGTCTGGAAGTCATGGCGTATCCCAGTATTTTCAAGGGCTAGGATTTCAATGTAGAAATCATCGCGAAGAGTAATATATTTTTTGTTCATGTCTATGGTCTCTGTTGATTAAGACACGCCACAGACGTTCCGTAAAGTGATTTTAGTCATGGAGACCATATCTCGGCCATACGATTGCTATGCGTTTGCGTGAGAACAGAAAAAATTATCACTTTTTTTCGCATTAATTTGTTCAACTTCTGTTTAGATCTGTCAAGTAAACTGTAGTCAATGGGTTCTCTTTTCTGCGGATAAGACTTTGTTTCGAATATTAAAAACTTCGTGAAACACTGGAGCAAAACAGGGTGTTATCGACAGCTGCTGTCTACCTCTTAGGCCGCATTGACGCCTGTGGGTTTTCTATCTATAAAATCGAATACAACTTGATTGCTTTAGGTGTAATATGGCTGCTGTAAAATTGCTGCCTGTCTTTGATATACTAGACAACGAGATGGCCGCTGCAAAGCTGATCGAGGCATTATCAAATGAACTGCAAAACTGAAGTATTAGATTCCTCACTCCTCTGCGCCCGCATTTACCAACCATTTTTTAACCACATCTAGGTAAAGAAAGTAAACAATTTTCGATTGGCTATTGGCTATCAAGTTTTGAAAAAAAATCTTAAGTATCGGTTATGGATTTCTTCAGAATACTTGATGGAAACGGACCCGAGTCTGAAAAAAAGGTTTTGCTGCTTATTTCTCAAATTTTTCATCGCTCCCTTCTAAATATCGCAAAAGTCATTTGATTGTTTTTGGGCTGTGACATAACTTACATTCAGGAGATTCATAAATCTTCAAAGTGAGATTTACTTTCGATGTTCCGCTGGTGTGAATACCAACACTGGCCCTCTGGTGAGACAAGCGATCACCACAGTTACTAGACCGTATTTGTACTTTCAAAGTCTTGGACCCGGCTTTCATGCTTAGCATTAAAGTTTCTAATAATGTAGACGATATCACAGACCTTGAATGTCCCGCTTGTATGAATGTTGACGCTAGCTCTTTGGTTAGTCCATCGATCCCCGTGGTTACCAGACCACGTGTGTACTTTCAAAGTCTGGGAACCGGCTTTCACTTTCAGCGTCAAAGTACCGATATCAGAACCATACATATGGTAATTAAGGTCCACACAATAGTCCCCTCCCGGACATGATTCTGAGTCCAGTGGGCTTATTTGATTAGTGTGTCCAGAGGCTTCCAGGTATGAATAACAAGAGGACCATGATGGTCCTAAATCGCTCACCTGAAATGCAACTCAGCTGTCATTGTTATGGCCACTTGCCTCTGCTGGAATGTTTTAGTTTTGAAAATGATTCATCCATATGACAATACCAACAATCAGAGCAGGTAAGAAAATGATAGAGCCGAAATTATAGGCCCTAGAGTGTAAACAATGGAATTGTCATCAAGATCCCCTATTTTGATGCTTTTAGCTTGTCCCCATTTGATCAGATTTGTCCTTAGGTCATTATGAACATCCAGGGAAATTTTGAGTATGACTGATCCAGAATTGTGGTTGCTGAGTGTGTTCATATTCATGTTCACAACCTTACAAACATTCTGGGCGATGGATCAAGATTATGCTGGAATTCCGATAGCTATATAATAAACAGTGGAATTTTGGCGACACATATTCAAGGATACATAAAAGCTAACCATGAGTATGTTATGCTCAGGTGAGCTGATAATGGGTTTTCAGACAGAATCACATGCCAAATGTATGTTGTGGGCCATACAATATGGAAGAGGAGGATTCCAAGAATACACTCTTTACATATTTGATCCCACATTGTGACTACAAAGGACTTTTTGTGATTCCAAGGAAGAAATTTGGTAAATGCTAATAGCAAACAAGAACCGTCAAGTGGTTGTTGAGAAATCGCTTCCGACAGACAGACAGACAGACGAAGTGGCGACTATATGCTCGCCCTTATGGGAGCATAACTATCCACCAGTCCATGCTGAATATGAAAGCTCTAGGGTTAATCTTTGGATGAAAGAAGATTCTAAAAGATCTTTAATTTGGATGTGGAAACTGGGATCCAAAAAGATCTTTAATTTGGATGTGGAAACTGGGATCCAACAACAAAGCACTTTTTTTTTTCCTAAGGTCACAATTCGATGTACTTTGGTAGAGTGCTACTGTTGCCAATTAAGTTTTAGGCTTTGTGTTTGGGTTGATTTTTTTTTTCAGCAGTTGACATGGAAGCCAGAGTTGTTCATGAATTCCAATTTGTCAAAGGGCAATACAGTTGATCTTGCTTAGCTAAGCGACTACGTTTATTAAGCCAACACTTTTATTAAGTGATAGGAATTCCAATGTCTCTGTTGAAATATATAAGACTAGCTGGAAATGAATGTCCCATGGATTAAAGCCTTTATGCTGAGCTAAATACTATGATGTTAGTACTTATTACAATCGTCTTGTGAAATCCGAGAACCCACAACATAGGGCCATTTTCAAACTAGGGCCATAATTTGAAGTATTTTAGTAGAGGGTCACTAGATGATGCTACATGCCAAATATGAAAGCTCTAGCCCTTACGGTTTGGGACAAGAAGATTTTTAAAGATTTCCTTCTTTATCTCTATGTGAAATCCGAGAACCCACAACATAGGGCCAATTTCCACACTAGGGCCATAATTTGAAGTATTTTGGTAGAGGGCCACTAGATGATGCTACATGCCATATATGAAAGCTCTAGCCCTTACAGTTTGGGACGAGAAGATTTTTAAAGTTTTTTCTTTCGGTTGCCATGGCAACCAGAGTTCTTCATGGAATTCAAATCTTTGAAGTATTCTGAAAGTGCATCACCTAAGGATCATTTCTGTGAAGTTTCATTGAAATCTGATTACCGGTTTCAGAGGAGAAGATTTTTTAGTAATTGTTTACGGACGGACAGACAGACGGACAGACGGACATTGACCGATCACAATAGCTCACCCTGAGCACAGAAAATACTCGATACTTTTTATTTGTTATTAATCCATTCTTTTCTTAAAAGTATTTCAGGCGTATTGCAGCCCATGTAAGAGACTGTTTAAAGAGATGAGGGGAAAACCCACATGAAAGGTACCTTCCAGAATGACAAGCTCGGAAGGGGTTCGAGCTTGACATATCTATAACAGTCTATGCCCTGATACCTAATCATGGTTTATATTTATTAAAGCTTCAAGAAATATATCATTTTTGTCCTTTTCTATAACTTCTTTCCTTAATCCTTAACCCTTCTCCACGCATTCCCGAGTTTTAACAACCCAGAGGAAGAAGCTTTTTGAAATCTTTGTAGGAAAAGGAGAACATGTTGGTAACCAGCATTTTCTCCTTTTCCACAATGGTTTATTCACAGTCAAAGGCAAAATTCATCATTTGAGCTACACTGACTTTGTCGTCTGCACATGCTTTGAATTTTGACGAGCCAGAGTCACGAGGTTACGTGACTATCACGTGGTTATGAAAAAACTGTTTAGGAAGTATGGAGGCCTAAATAGACCATACCTGTTATATAAAACACAGAAAAAATAATTATTTTCTAAACAATGTTAGCTAGTCTTTTAAACCTAAGTTGATTCAGAGAACAAACAGGGGCAAATCATTTTTGCAGGAACTTTTTAGAAAAGCTGAATTGTGATACAATATAATGCAGAGGCAATCTCCACTGAAATTACTTATTGCGTAAGCAGTTATCATCAATATATTATTGTTCTTTTTTGCTTGGTCTTACCCATTTTTTTTTTTTTTTTTTTGTATTTTTCAGAATATGTGTACAAGCCAAAACCAATATTCCAGAAAAGGGGTGATATACAGACCTTATTCTCCTTCAGCTATGACCAAAGCCTACTTCTGTGTGATAGATGATGGCATGTCAATCAGGAAAGCAGCAAGTAAATTCGGCTTACCAGAAGCTACACTGCGAAACAGAGTGAGTGGTAAAGTTGGACCAGAGGTAACCAAATCTGGGAGAGAGCCCCTATTAAGTATAGAAGAGGAGAAGTGTATTGTAGAGCATATTAAAGTCATGGCGTCCTGTGGCTACGGATATAGTCGTTCAGAAGTTGTAGATATGGCTAGTCAGTATGCTGTTGCTTTGGGTAAAAGAGATTATGATCATCCTTTCAGTTTGATGTGGTTGCACAATTTTATGAAGAGATGGCCAGAGTTGAGAGTTAAGAAAGCCGAGGTCCTTAGAACTTGCAAGAGCAAAGGCTACGTCAGAAGAGGCAGTGTCAGCTTATTTTAATGAACTTGATAAGAAACAGACTAAATATGACCTAAAAAATTCCCCTGAGTCCATATACAACATAGATGACAAAGGTTTGAAAGTGAACTACTCCCCTCCAAAGATAGTTATCGGAGACGGCTTTAATGATGCCCCACCGCCCTGCAGTGACACCTGGGAAAGGAGAAACCGTAACTATGATCGGATGTGGAAATGCCCTCGGGCAAAAGATACCACCGGTTTTTTTTTCCCGGGCCAGAGAATGAGACAGGAACTGCTTGATGGAGCTATTCCGGGGACAGATGGAACTATAAGTCCAACAGGGTGGTCAAATACAGACATTTTCATCCACTATCTGACCAATCACTTTCCGAAATATGCACAAAGTAGAAGTGAAAATAAGCCCTTGCTGGTTCTGTATGATGGGCACCGCTCCCACAATTTCTCTTCCTTTAATCAACTGGGCACGTGATCACAATATTCATTTGTTCATTCTCCCTGCTCATACAAGCCATGTGCTGCAGCCCCTTGACATGGCTTCGGGCCATTCGAACGTATTTACAATGCAGAGTTCCACAAGTATATGTGTGAACATTCGTGCACTGGACTTGATAAAATATTCTATTTGTACTGTTGCCTGCAATGCTTATAGCAAGTCTTTGTCTCCTGGTAATCTTGTCAACTCATTCCGAAAAGCAGGGATTTGTGAGTTTAACCCTTCTATTGTCAACCCATCAGTTTTTAAACCGGCAGAGGTTCTGAAGAAGTCTGAATCCTTAAAGAGTACTGAAGAGAATATCACTGACCAGCTTTCCCCAGATCAAGATGAAATTGCAACACAGCAAGGAGGTGAGGAGATTGAAAATGGGGATAATGATAATGTGATTTCTATGTCTGCCAACTTCTTTAAGATGAAAGAGGACAATCTTGGTCAAAGGAAGAAACCAGCTAAGAAACGAAGGTGTCTCAGTTCTGTTGTTTCTGGAAAACCAATCACAGAGACCACTATTCTTGAAAAAATTCAAGACCACAATGAAGCTGTTTCAGCTAAAAAAAAAAAAAAAGCCTAATACCCTTTAAAAAAATGTTCTAAGAAACCCCATCCCCCCACCAAAGCTTCAAAGTGTAGATCACCAGCTAGAAACCCAAAGACTTCAAAAGTATTATCCCCTAAACCAGGAACATCTGGTGTTCAAAAACAAACCGTAAGAAAACACCCAATTTCACTTTCTTCTGATACCTCATCGAATGAAGAGATAGCCGATGAAGACAAGTCCTGTCAGTGTGGTAAATATCAACCTACAGAGTTAGCAAAGTCCAATACTGTTTATTTCACTAAGTGGGGTCAATGTATGTTTAAGAACTGCTTGCACTGGACACATTTAAAATTCTGTTGCAGCGTCTGGCGACTTAGAGCAAAAGATCTTTTTTATTGCCCTTGTCATGTTGTGCTCTGTGCACCTGTTGAAGAGTAGAGTAGACTTTATAAAGTATTTCAAAAACCAAATTGTAAATATGCTAATTTTTTAGACTCAAAAACTGTTAGCTATTTTGAGATATCTATTAGTTCAAATTTTCAACAGTTTCAAACCTTATACTCTATAGATTTCACCACTTATATACTCTGTTTCAAATTGATAAGTAAGTTAAAATTCTGATCCGCTTGGTCCTCCATACAGAACTCATTTTTGAAAGTGCGCGACTATTGATGACGTAGAGGGCAAACCGCCATATTTCTATTGGACTTTCAGATTGACAACTACGGTGAATGACAAGCGACTTTTTAAATTCTCAATGGTAAAAAAGAATGTATTAAAGTAAATGAAGGTAAGGATATAGAAACTTTTTTGTTCGACCTTCTTGCATATAAAAAATGAGCCGCGAAACGTTAGGTGCGTGATTATTGCTTACCCTAGGTTACGTTTTTTTTTTTTCTGTTTACAATCCTTAATCTTCATTTCGAGCCTCTCCGAAAATAAGTTCTAAATTTTTTTTAACGCAACAATTTTAACCCTGAACCCAGGATCGGTTTTCCACGGAAATGCCAGACTTATATTATTTGATTTATTTGACATAACTTTGATAATTCAAAGACCTTAATGACAGAAAAAGAAATGTTATAAATGTTGACATGCAATTCGCTTTTAAACATTATTTTTAAAAAAAAGCACGAGTAAGTAAGTTTACTTACTTCTCGCCACTAGGGCATTGGTTAGGGTGTTGATTGGGGCTAGAGTAGTCAAGCTGTTGATCGGTGCAATTGTTACATGTGCAGATGATGATGATTTGCATCCAGACAACAACTGTATTTCTTCAATATCAACCGTGCCCAAGTGTGTCCGTTGTCCAATTTTTGCCCCTGGTTTCTTTGGTTCAATGATTGGCTTAGAACGGTCGATGCCAAAAGCATAGGCATTGTATTGCATCACACTGTCGTAGTCGTAGGGTTCGTTAAACGTATCAATGTGAATATATGTATGTTTTTGCATATTTGGATATATGTTATATATATATATAATTATGTGCGTTTATTCATTGTAAGGTAATGAGGGATGGCCACGACCCTTATAAACCCATGAACGTGTCGAATAAAGGTAATAAAAATCATATCAATGTATGATGTTGGGTATTTTTAGAAGTTACCTTCGTGACCTGATACGAAACTTGTATATCGGTCAGAAAAGTAGCAAAATATCGACGGTGAAAATAACGAGCTAACCATTGTTTTTTAATATAAGAATCTCCCTGAATTTGAATGCTTATGAACCTTAGGCAGCTAAGCGCGACAACGTTAAAAACAGACTGCTCTGTCAACGGAAAAAACATTGAAATTGCAATGTGTCAATGTAAATTGTAAATTTTCATTTAATTTCTTCAGGGTGTTAAAGTGGATATCTCTTAATGCAAAGAAAATGTAGGAGCCAGGATGGTTTATCTTAACTCTTTACCAAAACGACAAGACTTTCGACTCGAACTAATTAAAAACATTTGCAGACGAGGATATCTGTCTTTGATAAGTTAGGAAACATTGTAGAAAGGGGAGAAAATACTGTATACGGGCATCTTCTCCTTTTCCGTCGATGTTTCAAAAATCCTTTTTCTCTAGGGTCGTTAAAACTCGGGATTGTGTAGTAAAAGGCTAACACGTACATGTAGTATTTAGTTGTTAAAATTAAAGATTTCGTGCCTTTATTCATAAGCCTTGATACAAATGATTGCAAGGTTATTTAGAGTTTCGGTAAATAAGTATAAATTGCTATTCATCATCAGTTTCATCATATAACAAAGTGCGCAAATTCTATTCAATCTGTCTATGTTTCGGTGTCTACCGACTGTAATATTTAGTTGAGGCGAAGATATCTTTATTTTTACAAGAGAGTTTCTATACCTTAGTTATATATTTTCACAAGGCAATTCGAAGGTCCCATATCAGATTTTAAACTTCTGAGTAGGGTCAGAGAAGTGTTAAGCAGATATGAAATTCAGTAACAAAGAAATCCGTTTACCTTCTTTTTAGGATCGGTAAAAAAGATGTCAATGTTTACAGATGCTGGGAAACACCATATATCGTGAAAACCACAGCGTTCCAAAAGATGTTTCACTTTCGACGCCCGATTCGGTTTTGAAACTCTGTCGATATTTTCGCACTGTAGCTTATTAATAACTGTAAAAAGGGTGCAATTGTTCCTTTTTTAGTAGTAGAGATTTAAAAAATACTTCAAAATTTTAATTTCGGTATTTATTGATAGTGGAAATCTACCAAGCTCTCCATATATTACGCTGTTACTCGTAGACTGTTTTACATTTAAGATTAATTTTTAAAATTTCCTGTTCACTCTTTCGGCAGTTGCAGGTCTGGTAAAATCTCAAACTTCGCTAGAGAAGGTTAGGATCGGCGATACAAAAGAGACAAATAAAGAAAGCATGATTTTGACTGGGATATCTTTGTCCCAGGTAATCGACAGTAATGCGCTCATTGCCAGGAGTATTTTAAAGATAACCGATAATACTTACAGAATACTAAAACAATAGCTTTCACGATTAGCGATAAAAGGACTTTTAAAGGTTTCACAGTATAAGCCCGTGTAAGCCCCAGGGCATTGCCAATTTTGACACAAGGGCTATAATCTGAACAATCTTGGTAGAGATATACAAGATGAAGCTACATGCAAAATTTAGTAGCCCTGGTCTTTATGGTTAGGAACAAAAAGATTTTTGTCGAGGCAAAGGCTCAACAATCATCAATTCTCCGAACCTCGTTAGATATTTTTGATATACGACAACACTAAACAACATTAAATATATTGAAGTGATACTGAAAGCGATGATGCGGTCTACGAGGAGTGTTCAATTATGAATGCATCTAAGCACCTAAAATTTGATTCTTCATAGGTTTCTACGAATTTTTTATTCTGTTCCCTCAAAGTATTCACCTCCAATGACTTACTATCTGTGCAGTCTATTTGGTTAGAAATAAAGCATCTGTCAAATTTATTCATTCTGTGCTCGACATATAGTCCCTCGAATTCACTTGTTTCAATCTGGGACGACTTGAATGTTAGTAATGAAAGAGTGTTAGATATTAGTTCGAACGTAATTTTGCTGGGTGACCTTAATGAAAATCTTTTAAATGAAAATTTGGTAGAAAAAACATTATGCTTATCAATGATTTAAGCATTGTTATTGACACACCTACTAGAATAACGGAACATTCCTCTACACTCATAGATCCAATTATCGTCTCAAATCATGTTGATTTTTACCGTTCTGGTTGTTGTGAAATCACAGAGTCAGTGAGTGACCATAGAGCAACGTTTATTTTTTTAAGTCTATTCACCAAAGCCATGAATGTTTGACACGTAAAGTTTGGTACTACAACAGAGCAGATTTTGGCCATCTTAATGAATTAATTGAAAATGAAAATTGGGATTTTACTGACTCTCTTACCGTTGACGACTCTTGTAAAAATCAACAGACATTCGTTTAAATCATGTCTGAATGTATTCTTTCAAAAGATGTTACAATTAGACCAAATGAAAAACCTTGGTACGACTCAGAGCTACTTCACAAATTACCGAGACAGACAAAAAAAGATAGCACTAAAAACTAATACCGAAAGTAGTAGGAACAAATACAAAGTCTTCGGAACAAAGTGAACAATTTAAAGAAATTTGCCAAAAAAAGCTTCTATGACCATTTTGAAAGCAGAATAGAAAACGACAGTTCGAACAACAGCAGAAATTATTGGAAACATTGAAAGACCCGATGAAAAATTTTAAGTCAGCTGATTCTATCCCTGTGCTAAGTCGCAGTATCAATGGTATTGATGAATATTATTTACTGATCAGGAAAAGACCAATTGCTTAAATGAATATTTCAATTCTATTTCAAATCTAGATGATTCCAATACAAATGTCCCTCCTTTTGAGTTTAAGGTAAAAGGAGTTAAACACTCAATTTCTAAACCTCTATCCCGTTTGTCGAATAAATCACTACGTGAAGGTATTTTCCCGCAGTCATGGAAATCTGCCTTAGTTCTGCCCCTTTTCAAAAAAGGCGATAAAAACTGTCCTAGTAATTACCGCCCCATATCTTTATTTATTTGTATAGGCAAACTAATGGAGAGATGCGTATATAAACATATGTACAACTTCCTTATCAGTAATAACTTAATATACTCAAATCAATCTGGATTTTTAACTGGTCATTCTACACTTTACCATCAACTCGTTCAGTCCTTTGATTATAAAACTCAAACCTGTGTCATCTTCTGTGATATTTGTAAAGCTTTTGACAGAGTTTGGCACAAAGGGTTAGTATTCAAAATGAAGCAGAACGGAATATGCGGACAATTGCTTCATTGGATTGAAAACTATTTATCTGATAGAAGCCAATGTGTGTTCATCGGAACCTCCTATTCTCGTCCTGAAAAAATACTGGCCGGAGTTCCCTAAGGTTTTGTCCTTGGCCCTATTTTTGGTTTATGTGAACGATATTACCGAGTCACTACTAAGTGTTGTAAGGCTATTTGCAGACGACACTTCTCTTGCGTGTACAACCTCAAACACAGCTGATCTACAGAGTATTCTTAATCATGATTCGGATATTATTACAAAGTGGTCGAAACAATGGCTTGTCACATTTAATGCTGCTAAGTCTACTTTGGAAATCAGTAAACTCCCGTTTTGAATTTTAATGATACTTCGTTAGATGTTACTGACAATCACAAACACTTAGGATTGACTTTTAGCGACAACTGTAAATGGCATAAACACATAGATAATATTATTCTCTCAGCATCGAAGCTCCTAGGAACTATGCATAAGTTAAAATTTACTGTTAGCCGTAAAACACTAAATCAGATATATGTTTCTTTCCTAAGACCAATCTCGAGTATGCATCTGTTGTTTGGGACAACTGCACTCTCAATGAAAAGGACAAATTAGAAAAAAATCAAATTGAAGCTGGAAGAGTTGTTACTGGACTTACGCGTTCAACCAGTCTGTATAACCTTTCGTGAAGTAGGCTGGCTGACATTATCAGAGAGATGTAAATATCAAAAGCTTGTTCTTGCCTTCAAAATCACTCATAATATGGTTCCGCAAATTGTAAGTTCACTTTTCCCACAAAACGTTGGTAACTGTTAGTTATAATTTGAGAAATAATGATGATTTTGTGTTTCTGCCATGCCGCACTACGCTGTTCCATCTTTAATCTCCCTCTGGAATCAACTTCCTCTGAACTTGAAACATTTACCTACCATTTCATCCTTCAAACGAAAAACTTCTAACTATATGTTTCAAACAAACAATGTCCCGTCATATTTTTCCCATGGAACGCGCTATCTTTCAGTAATTCATGCAAGAATACGAAACTATTGTAGTGCCTTAAAAATTATCTCTTTTTAAACCACATACCTTTTGAATATATTGTGCCTTTTGTGACGAATGTCAGGACGCTGAACATCATTTCTTCAAATGTTCAAGATTTCATATTGAACGTCTTCAGCTATTTAATACTTTAAGACATCTTCATCCCTTGAACTGTCCTCTTTTATCACGTGGTAACACTGAATTATCTGTAGAAGCAAATATTCTAATTTTTGACACTGTACATAAGTACATAGCTGCAATAGGGCGTTTCAGGATGGTTAATTGACTCCATATTGTCTGAAAAAGAGTAGAAACTGATCTGAGTCACCTATTAGTACCACTTCTCTCTGTCTCTGTCTCTCTCTCATATCTATTTCATATATTATGCCGTATGTTTGACCCTCTATATATGTATTTTGTCACTCTGTCCTTCCTTTGACATAACAATATTCATATATAATTATTATTATTCCCCCACATACAAGATACATTGCCAAAAATAGTTCTCTGCCATTTAGTAAAGTATGTTATTTCATTGATCTATGGGGAGAGCCTTAACTAAGTTTTTGACCTTGTGCCTCAACCCATTTGCCGTTTTTTTTTTTTGTTTTTTTTTTTTTTTGTTTTTTTTTTAATATGTATTGTATATGTATGAAAATTATGGCAACAAAATTAAACTAAATCTCCAACAGATATACAGAGTTTAAGTCTCCGGATCCAATCTTTGAGGCATTTTCGTAGTTATTTTTTTTTTTTTCAAGCATACTATGAAGAGAGTGGAATATTGCAGAGCCGAGGTGGTGTTTGCGTTGAATAAATTTTCGACCTAAAAGGTATGGTGGCATATTTCTGCCACGAGATATGAGATAGCTATCATGATAAGTTTAGAAAACTATCGCGATAAACCAAAGTTACCTGGAAATTTTATCGAGATAGTGAAAAGTTTCCTGAAAAAAATATCACGATTAATTTTGTTATCTAGAACTTTGTTATCTAGAAAATTTTACATTAATCAGTAAATATTTTTATATTATCTCAATCGTGATAGTTCTATCCGTTTCTCGATATCTATAAATAGGAAATTCAACATTTGGATGAACTCAGTAGTTTTTACTTCACAAAATTGCAGTAAGTAAAAATTCGGATTATTAACAATTGTAGTTTAATTGGTAAATTTTGACAAGACTCGAAATGAACAGAGGTTTGTAAAATTGCAAAGACGACTCGAAATGCCTCCTACGAACAACTTTAAATAAAACCATTCAGGGAAAAGGAAATTCATAAGGTTGTAGACGAAGATGTTCCGAAACCCATTCTAATGATAGAAACCGAGAATGTCAGTTGTGGGCATGAAAGCAAAATAAAATCATGATAACAGAATTATCGCGATTTTTTTATCATAAAAAATTTTATTATCAGATAATATTTTCAGGAAACTTTGTTTTATCGCGATAGTTCTCTTAAATTATCGCAATAGCTATCTCGTATCTCGGGGCAGATATATGCCTCCATAGAAAGGTATATTTTTTTAGCTTTGGAAACAAAAAGAAGACATAGGGGCAATGTCAGGTGAATACGGAGGGTTGGGGAGCACAACGACTTTTTCTTGGTTCAGAAAGTCCACACCTTGAGCGATGACGCGTTGTCATGCAGCAGTCTGACAATAGCCAAATCGAAGGTGCGCAACAGGTTTAGCCTATGGGGCAGGCATTTACTCTTTCTAGACTTTATTGTACAGGAATACAATGAAAAGTCGATCATTGAAAATGAAATATTTGCATTATGTCGGCCTAAAGGAAGTATAAGAGCAGTTCAGAGCCCGTATTTACCAACCTTTCTAAAGAGTATTCGTAGTATAATTTCAAAGAAATAATCAAGTTTCAAAAGTAAAGTGATTTCTGATTGGCTAAACGAAATAAGCGATACTTCCGTAATTTCCCAGTTCTATATTGTGTGCTTGCCACATGCGTGAAACCATACGTGCGTGCGTGTGTGTAGGGGTGTGATTTAATCCTTTTTTTTTTTTTGTATATCAGTCTTATACCTATTATAGAAATCGTTATTAATCAGATATAGACTATTTGACACTTCTGAAATAAAATAATTTTAAATTTATATTAACGATCATCACTTCTAAGAGAAGCAGTACATCCGTGCATTTCTTTAACTAGCATGCACACGTACACAGACGCACACGCACGTATCCGTCCGTCCGTCCGTCGATCGATCCACCTATCCAACCATCCATACATACCTCAACGGCAGTACATGAAATTATGATAAATATAAAATATTATACATAATTTATATTGTTCAATATATGTATACAATAAAATATCTCATATAATTTGCATGCTTTGAAAGTAACCGATATGAAATGACCAGTGAGCTTGTCAAGCAAATTTCTGTTCTGTTTTGTATAAAATAAAGTGATTTAGTCCCAATCAAATGTTCGGTTAATCAACTTGAAAAGTTTCTCGTTGTATGGTCGATAAAAGACTTTCAGGTTTTGTTCAAATTCAGGATCTAGATAGGGTTTCGGCCTTCCGCCTTTTCCTTCTTGCAAGCATGTATAATCCTTCTCATCATCATTTTTAAAACAATAGAAACCTTTGTTTTCATCAAAGTACAAATTATTGTTTGAGATGGCATGCTCCAGTCCCAGAAAGTCTTCAATAAGATGAATTTCCTCCAAAGGATTTGTTATCAGCTTTTCTCCATCGACAACATGTATCTGTTCTTTCGGAAAATACATATACCACTGTTTCATGTGTTCTACATAAAGGCTTGTATTCAAAGGTCTACAGGTTAAATCGAGTGCACCAGATCGTTTCGTAACATACTGTTGAAATGTTTCTCTTAATTTTGGGTGTCTGTCCTTGTAGTGACGGTAATCTGCGATAGCCCGAGTAACTGGGTGTTTCATTATTACTAGTATTTTCATTGCGCGATTAAATTTCGATATTCTTTTCCTGGCCAATTCAGACTGAAAACAACACGGTGTTTTTTCAAGCGTGATGTCATTCTCGTAAGAAAGGGGCATTTTCTGGAGGTAATACTGCAGTCCCCTTTTTTTCGAAATCTATTAAATCAAAGAAATGAGTTTCCCTGCTTGCCACACAAATTCTTGGATGTAGAGACAGCAAACGTCTCAAGGCAGACGTTCCACTTTTCATTGTTCCAATAATTATGCACTGTGGAAAACGTTGTTTTAGGTTGTCGCTCCTTGCAAAGTGGTTTTGCAATGTAGAAGTTATCGCGAGGAGTAATACATTTTTTGTTTATGTCTATGGTCTCTGTTGATTAAGACACGCCACAGACGTTCCGTAAAGTGATTTTAGTCATGGAGACCTTATCTCGACCACACGATTGCTATGCGTTTGCGTGAAAACAGGAAAAATTATCATTTGTTTTCGCATTAATTTGTTCAACTTCTATTTAAACCTGTCAAGTAGTCAATGGGTTGTCTTTCCTGCGGATAAGACTTTGTTTCGAATATTGAAAACTTCGTGAAACATTGGAGCAAAACAGGGTGTTATCGACAGCGGCAGTCTACATCTTAGGCCGCATTGACGCCAGTAGGTTTTCTTTCTATAAAAATCGAATACACCTTGATTGCTTTTAGGATAGGGCACCCTAACGGAAAACAGCTATTTCCACTATAATACTATCCTACAAAATTTGCTTTGACTAAAAATGAGTATTATTGTACTACTTTAACCCTTTTCCTTATTTTTCCTCCTTAGAATTATCATTTATAAATCTAAAACCACTATATTCTCATTACAAAGGGAGATAATAATTACCTCCCTTTTCAGGAAACTAACAGAAATATCAACAAATAATTTCAAGATAGACATCAAATGAATTTCTGGTCGTTTAAAATGTGCAAAAGTATTATGTCATTATATATCCTTATTTATCAAGTAACAAGATATTTTATTCCATGTTGCACTAGAAGCGTTAGGGTGCCCTATCCTTAAGTATGATATAGCTGCGGTAAAAATGCTGCCTGTCTTTCATATACTAGACAACGCCGAGGCCCGGTAGCTCAGTCGGTAGCGTGTAGGACTTGAGAACAAGGGGTCAAGGGTTCGATCCCTGGCTACGACCCCTGGCTCGGCCAATTTCTTTCCGAGGATTGATGATAGTCACTGCAACAAGATTCATTATCTCTCACTGCCGACCATTGTTTCGACGATGATTACGTGGGAAAGCAGCCAGTGCCTTGGAAAGGAAATTGTGCGGAGTACTGGTAAAAGATACTCCAGGAATGCATGGATAGGTGCACTGGCCGCCGCGATATAACTGAAATAATGTTGAAAATGGCGTTAAACACCATACAATCAATCATATACTAGACAACAAGATGGCCGCTGCAAAGCTGATCGAGGCATTATCAAGTGTATTGCAAAACTGAAGTATTACATTTCCCGCTCCTCTGCGCCCGCATTTACCATCTATTTTTTAACCACATCTAGGTAAAGAAAGTAAAACAATTTCTGATTAGCTAAACCATTTGGTTTAGCCAATCAGAAATTTATCACTTTCAAATTTAGAAAAGAAAATATTGAGTATTAGAGTTATGGATGTTATTCAAAATATACTGAACCAAAAAAGAAACTTCCCCTGTGTTTAAGTGCAGATATACACAAATATGAAAATCAGGATTAAACTAGATCTATATGCATTGAAAGAGTATTTTATTGCGACTTTGTGTAAAAAAAATTATTGCTGAGGGTTTATTCAAAAGTAGTGAAATGGTAGTTAAAATGCGGAAGGGGTCACTCACCAAAATCACAAATTAATACCGGGTATGACCACCTTCAGCATGAAGGACTGCCTGGCATCGTTGGCGCATAGAACGGATAAGTGTATTGATTTCGGCTTGTGGAATGTTGTTCCATTCCTGAATTAAGGCTTGTCTTAGCTGAATGACGTTTGACGGTGGAATAGGGCGACGTCTAACACGCTGGTCCAAATTATCCCAAAGGTGTTCAATGGGATTCAGATCAGGGCTTTTGGAAGGCCAGTCATTAATAAATGCAATGTTATTCGCCCTGAGAAAATTCACATTGTCCCTAGCTGTATGGCTTATGGCATTATCATGCTGAAAAAGAGTGATATTGGCATTATTTTGAAACAGTGGGATAACGTGCCTCGCAAGAATTTCATCTCGGTAGCGTTGGGCATTCAAATTCCCTTCGATAACGACGAGATTAGTGCGAAAGCCATGTGCAATGCCCGCCCAGACCAAGACAGAACCCCCACCCCCAAAACGATCTCGTTCAAGTACGCAACAGTCGGCATAACGTTCATTTCTACTACGGTATACTAAAACCCTGCCATCACCTCGATGAATGGAAAACCTGGACTTGTCAGAGAAAAGAACGCTATTCCATTGTTGTCTAAGCCAGAGGTGGTGTGTACGTGCCCAATTAACACGATTTACGCGGTGACGTCGCGTCAAAACACAACCTACGTATGAACGACGTGCACGTAGCCCACCCTCGCGCAAACGATTGCGCACAGTTTGGGCAGATATACGGTTGTTATGTGTACCAGGGGTGTTAGCAGCAGTGGCTGTGGCAGTTTGGAAGCGACTGCGCAGGTGGGTGTTCCGAATATAGCGGTCTTGGCCGCGTGTCGTGACGCGAGGACGTCCACTACGTGGTCGATCTTCCGTACGCCCTGTTGCTTGAAAACGTTGCCTAAGGTGTCGAATAGCACGAGTAGAACATCCAATATTCATAGCAACAGCATTCATCGTCATACCAGCATTAAGCATGCCAATGGCACGTTCGCGTAAATTTTGCGGAATTCTAGGCATATCAAAAATAAAGAAAACTAAAAAGACTTTAATTTTTTTCAACGTCTTTTTCTCATTGACATGAAAGTCTATAAAATTAGACTGAAAGGTTTCAAAAAATATACACAAATTATACTGGTCCGTGCATGCACGTGAAAATCGCTTTCAGCGGGTTTCTTCTGCAAAATGCTTTCAATCGAGTTAAAATTTGTTTTATCGGACACAAAATCGTTCGCCCGAATATATGTTGGTCATCTGATATTTTGATTTTTTTTAATAACATTGCATTTGCACTTATGTGCTGCTTATTTCTCAAATTTTTCATCGCTCCCTTTCAAATATCGCAAAAGGCATTTGACTGTTTTGGGCTGTGACATATCGTATATTCAGGAGATTCATAAATCTTCAAAGCGAGACTTACTTTCGGTGTTCCGCTGGTGTGAATACCAACACTGGCCCTCTGGTGAGACCAGCGATCACCACTGTTACTAGACCGTATTTGTACTTTCAAAGTCTGGGACCCGGCTTTCATGCTTAGCATTAAAGTTTCTAATAATGTAGATGATATCAGAGACCTTGAATGTCCCGCTTGTATGAATGTTGACGCTAGCTCTTTGATGAGTCCATCGATCCCCGTGGTCACCAGACCATTTGTGTACTTTCAAAGTCTGGGAACCGGCTTTCACGTTCAGCGCCAAACTTCCGATATCAGAACATATCGTAATTAAGGTCCAAACAGTAGTCCTCTCCTGGACATGATTTTGAGTCCAGTGGGCTTATTTGATTAGTGTGTCCAGAGGCTTCCAGGCATGAATGATAATCTGAATAAAAAAAAAAAACAGAAAATACTCGATATTTTTTAATTGTTATTAATCCATTCTTTTCTTAAAAGTATTTCAGGCGTATTGCAGCCCATGTACGAGACCGTTTAAAGAGATGAGGGGAAAACCCACATGAAAGTACCTTCCAGAATGCTCGGAAGGGATTGGAGCTTGACACATCTATAAAGGTCTATGCCCTGATACCTAATCAAGGTTTATATTTATTAAAGCTTCAAGAAATATATCATTTTTGTCTCTTTCTATAACTCCTTTCCTTAATTCTAAACCCTTTTCCATGCATTCGCGAGTCTTAACAACCCAGAGGAAGTTCTAAGCTTTTTGAAGACTTTGTAGGAAAAGGAGAATTTGTTGGTAACCAGCATTTTCTCCTTTTCCACAATGTTTTTTATTCACAGTCAAAGGCAAAATTCATCATTTGAGCCACACTGACTTGTCTTCTGCACATGCTTTAAATTTTGACGAGCCCAATAATTTGTGGTGTGGTAAGGAGTAATTATCATTTAAGGTTCTAACAAACTACATGTACACACATGAAGCTTACTGGAGGTAGATCCATGATGGTCACGACTCGGTCCAGTTTGTGAAGATGGTGTTGCGCCATGTCGTCTTCTCTAGTCTCTGTTGTCAGAGTGAGACTGAGTCCAGTGACACAAATTGGACTGGAAGGAACAGTAATCCGCTGAAACAAATAAGGATCACTATCATCGTCGTCGTCGTCTAAATACAATAAACGTACATTTTTTTTTCAATCATTGATCTTAATTTCGTGCTGCTCCGAAAATAAGTGCTGATTTTTTTTTAAACACAACAATCGGTTTGATCGGTTTTCCACGGAAATGCCAGACTTATATCATTTGATTTATTTGAAATAAATTTGATAATTCAACGACCTTTTGCTAGAAATAGAAATGTTATAAATGTTGACATGCAATTCACTTTTAACCATTATTTAAAAAAAAAAAAGCACGAGTAAGTAAGTTTACTTACTTCTCGCCACTAGGGCATTGGTTAGGGTGTTGGTTGGGGCTAGAATAGTCAAGCTGTTGATCGATACATTTGTTACATGTGCAGATGCTGATGATTTGCATCCAGACAACAACTGTATTTCTTCAATATCAATCGTGCCCAAGTGTGTCCGTTGTCCAGTTTTTGCCCCTGGTTGCTTTGGTTCAATGGTTGGCTTAGAACGGTCGATGCCAAAAGCATAGGCATTGTAGTGCATCACACCGTCGTAGTCGTAGGGTTCGTTAAGCATATCAATGTGTATATATGTATGTTTTGTATATTTGGATATGACCACGACCTTCATATACCAATGGACGGGGCGAATAAAAGTTTTTAAAAAAAGCATATCAATGTATAATGTTGGGTATTTTTTTAAATTACTTTCGTGACCTGATACGAAACTTGTATATCGGTCAGAAAAGTGGAAAAACAGCGACGGTGAAAATAACCAGTTAACCACTGTTTTTTAGCATAAGGATCTCCCTGAATTTGAATGCTTATGAACCTTAGGCAGCTAAGCGCGACAACGTTAAAAACAGACTGCTATGTCAACGGAAAGAGCATTGAAATTGAATTGTGTCAATGTAAATTGTAAATTTTCATTTAATTTCTTTAGAGTGTAAAAGTGGATATCTCTTAATGCAAAGAAAAAGTAGGAGCCAAGGTGATTTATCTTAACTCTTTACCAAAACGACAAACGACAAAACGACAAGACTTCCGACTCGAACTAATTAAAAGCATTTGCAGACGGGGATATCTGTCTTTGATAAGTTAGGAAACATTGTGGAAAAGGGAGAAAATACTGTATATGGGAATCTTCTCCTTTTCCGTCAGTGTTTCAAGAAGCCATTTTCTCTAGAGTCGTTAAAACTCGGGATTGTGTAGTAAAAGGCTAACTCATGTAGTATTCAGTTGTTAAAATTTAGGTGTTAAAATTAAAGATTTGGTGCCTTTATTCAAAAGCCTCGATACAAATGATTGCAAGGTTATTTAGGGTTTCGGCAAACAAGTATAAATTGCTATTCATCTTCAATTTCATCATATAACAAAGCGTGCAAATTCTATTCAATCTGTCTATGTTTCGGTCTCTACTGACTTTAATATTTAATTGATGCGAAGATATCCTTAATTTTGCAAGAGAGTTTCTATACGTAGAGTTATACATTTTCATAAGGCAATTCGAAGTTCCTTTTTCAGATTTTAAACACTTTTATATGGTCAGAGAAGTTTTATGCAGATATGAAAATCAGTAACAAAGAAATATGTTGACCTTCTTTTTAGAATCGGTAAAAAGATTTCAATGTTTACAGATGCTGGGAAAAACCATATATCGTGAAAACCACAGCGTTCCAAAAGATGTTTCACTTTCGACGCCCGGTTCGGTTTTGAAACTCTGTCGATATTTTCGCACTGTAGCTTACTGATAACTGTAAAAAGGGTGCAATTGTTCCTTTTTTAGTAGTAGAGATTTAAACAATACTTCAAAATTTTGATTTTGGTATTTATTGATAGTGGAAATCTACCAAGCTCTCCATATATTACACTTTACTCGTAGACTGTTTTACATTTAAGATTAATTTTAAAAACTTTCTGTGCACTCTTTCGGCAGTTGCAGGTCTGGTAAAACCTCAAACTTCGCTAGAGAAGGTTTGGATCGGCGATACAAAAGAGACAAATAAAGAAAGCATGATTTTGATTGGAATATCTTTTTCCCGGTTAATCGACAGTAATGCGCTCATTACCAGGAGTATTTTAGAGATAACCGATAATACTTACAGCATACTAAAGCAATAGCTCTCACGATTAGCAATAAAAGGACTTTTAAAGGTTTCACAGTACAAGCCCATGTTAGCGATATACAAGCTACATGCAAAACTTAGTAGCCCTGGTCTTTATGGTTAGGAACAAAAAGAATTTTGTCAAGGCAAAGGCTCAACAATTATCAATTCTCCCAACCTCGTTAGATTTTTTGATATACGACAACACTAAACAACATTAAATATATTGAAGTGATACTGAAAGCGGTGATGCGGTCTACGAGGAGTGTTCAAATATGAATGCATCTAAGCACCTAAGATTTGATTCTTTATAGGTTTCTACAAATTTTGTATTTTGTTTCCTCAAAGTATTCACCTCCAATGATTTACCATCTGTGCAATCTATTTGGTTAGAAATAAAGCATCTGTCAAATTTATTTATTCTGTGCTCGACATATAGAACCTTGTTTCAATCTGGGACGACTTGAATCTTAGTATTGAAAGAGTGTTAGAAATTAGTTCGAACGTAATTTTGCTATGTGATCTTAATGAAAATCTTTTAAATGAAAATTTGGTACAAAAAACATTATGCTTATCAATGATTTAAGCATTGTTATTGACACACCTACTAGAATAACGGAACATTCCTCTACACTCATAGACCCAATTATCATCTCAAATAATGTTGATTCTTACCGTTCTGGTTGTTGTGAAATCACAGAGTCAGTAAGTGACCATAGAGCAACGTTTATTTTTCTTAAGTCTATTTATGAAAGCCATGAATGTTTGAAACGTAAAGTTTGGTACTACAACAGAGCAGATTTTGGCCGTCTTAATGAATTGATTGAAAATGAAAATTGGGATTTTATTGACTCTCTTACCGTTGACGACTCTTGTAATAAATTAACAGAAATTCTTTTGAATCATGTCTGAATGTATTCCTTCGAAAGATGTTATAATTAGACCAAATGACAAACCTTGGTACGACTCAGAGCCACTTCACAAATTACCGAGACAAAGAAAGATAGCACTAAAAACTAATACCGAAAGTAGTTGAAACAAATACAAAATCTTCGGAACAAAGTGAACAGTTTAAAGAAATTTGCCAAAAAAAGCTTCTTTGACCATATTGAAAGCTAAATAAAAAACGACAGTTCGAACAACAGCAGAAATTATTGGAAACATTGAAAGACCTGATGAAAAATTTTAAGTCAGCTGATTCTATCCCTGTGCTAAGCCGCAGTATCAATGTTATTGATGAATATTATTTTACTGATCAGGAAAAGGCCAATTGCTTACATGAATATTTCAATTCTGTTTCAAATCTTGATGATTCCAACACAAATGTCCCTCCTTTTGAGTGTACGGTAAAAGGAGTTAAACACTAAATTTCTAAACCTCAATCCCGTTTGTCCAATAAATCACTACGTGAAGGTATTTTCCCGCAGTCATGGAAATCTGCCTTAATTCTGCCCCTTTTCAAAAAAAGCGATAAAAAATGTCCTAGTAATTACCACCCCATATCTTTATTTATTTGTATAGGCAGACTAATGGAGAGATACGTATATAAACATATGTACAACTTCCTTATCAGTAATAACTTAATATACTCAAATCAATCTGGATTTTAACTGGTCATTCTACAGTTTACCAACTAATTTCACTCTACCATCAACTCGTTCAGTCCTTTGATTATAAAACTCAAACCTATGTCATCTTTTGTGATATTTGTAAAGCTTTTGACAGAGTTTGGCACAAAGGGTTAGTATTCAAAATGAAGCAGAATGGAATATGCGGACAATTGCTTCATTGGATTGAAAACTATTTATCTGATAGAAGCCAATGTGTGTTCATCGGAACCTCCTATTCTCGTCCTGAAAGAATACTGGCCGGATTTCCGCAAGGTTCTGTCCTTGGCCCCTTATTGTTTTTGGTTTATGTGAACGTTATTACCGAGTCACTACTGAGTGTTGTAAGGTTATTTGCAGACGACACGACTCTTGCGTGTACAATCTCAAACACTGCTGACCTACAGAGTATTCTTAATCATGATTTGGATATTATTACAAAGTGGTCGAAACAATGGCTTGTCACATTAAATGCTGCTAAGACTGAAGTTCTCTACTTTGGAAATCAGCAACGTCCCGTTTTGAATTTTAATGATACGCCGTTAGATGTTACTGACACTCACAAACACTTAGGATTGACTTTTAGCGACAACTGTAAATGGCATAAACACATAGATAATATTATTTTCTCAGCAGCGAAGCTTCAAGGAATTATGCATAAGTTAAAATTTACTGTTCGCCGTAAAACACTAAATCAGATATTTGTTTCTTTCCCAAGACCAATCTCGAGTATGCATCTGTTGTTTGGGACACCTGCACTATCAATGAAAAGGACAAATTAGAAAAAAAAAGTCAAACTGAAGCCGGAAGAATTGTTACTGGACTTACGCGTTCAACCAGTCTGTATCATCTGTTTCGTGAAGTAGGCTGGCTGACATTATCAGAGTGACGTAAATATCAAAAGCTTGTTCTTGCCTTCAAAATAACTCATAATATGGTTCCGCGATTTTTAAGTTCACTTTTCCCACAAAGCATTGGTAACTCTGTTAGTTATCATTTAAGAAATAATGATGATTTTGTGTTTTTGCCATGCCGCACTACGCTGTTCGGAAACTCGTGTGTTCCATCTTTAATTCCCCTCTGGAATCAACTTCCTCTGATCTTGAGACATTTACCTACCATTTCATCCTTCAAACGAAAAACTTCTAACTATATGTTTCAAACAAACAATGTCCCGTCATATTTTTCCCATGGAACGCGCTATCTTTCAGTAATTCATGCAAGAATACGAAACTATTGTAGTGCCTTAAAAATTATCTCTTTTTAAAGCACATACTTTTTGAATATAGTTGTGCATCTTGTGACGAATGTGAGGACGCTGACCATTATTTCTTCAAATGTTCAAGATTTCATATTGAACGTCTTCAGCTATTTAATACTTTAAGACATCTTCATCCCTTGAACTGTCCTCTTTTATCACGTGGTAACACTGAATTACATGTAGAAACAAATATTCTAATTTTTGACACTGTACATAAGTACATAGCAGCAACAGGGCGTTTCAGGATGGTTAATTGACTCCATATTGTCTGAAAAGAGTAGAAACTGATCTGAATCGCCCATTAGTACCACTTCTCTTTGTCTCTGTCTCTCTTTCATATATTCCATATATTATGCCGTATGTTTGACCCTCTATATATGTATTTTGTCACTCTGTCCTTCCTTTGACATAACAATATTCATATATAATTATTATTATTCCCCCCCCCATACAAGATACATTGCCAAAAATAGTTCTCTGCCATATAGTAAAGTATGTTATTTCATTGATCTATGAGGAGAGCCGTAACTAAGCTTTTGACCTTGTGGCTCAACCCATTTGCCGTTTTTTTTTTTTTTGTTTGTTTGTTTGTTAATATGTAT
This sequence comes from Hippopus hippopus, assembly GCA_946811185.2. Taxonomy (NCBI): domain Eukaryota; kingdom Metazoa; phylum Mollusca; class Bivalvia; order Cardiida; family Cardiidae; genus Hippopus; species Hippopus hippopus. The sequence continues at coordinate 42,243,000 of OX328096.1, forward strand.
TGTATATGTATGCAAATTATGGCAACAAAATTAAACTAAATTATCCAACTGATATACAAAGTTTCAGTCTCCGGATCCAATCTTTGAGGCATTTTCGTAGTCTTTTTCGAACATACTATGAAGAGAGTAGAATATTGCAGAGCCGAGCTGGTGTTTGAAAAATTTTCGACCTGAAAAGTATGGTGGCATATTTCTGCCACGAGATACGAGATAGCTATCATGATAAGTTTAGAAAACTATCGCGATAAACCAAAGTTTCCTGGAAATTTTATCGAGATAGTGAAAAGTTTCCTGAAAAAAAAATCACGATAAACTTTGTTATCTAGAAAATTTTACATTGATCGGTAAATATTTTAACGCAAAATTTCTCAATCTTGCACGAAGCTGACATTCGAGATAAAATTATCGTGACAGTTCTATCCGTTTCTCGATATCTATAAATAGAAAATTCACCATTTGGATGAACTCAGTAGTTTTTGACATCAAAAAATTGCAGTAAGTAAAAATTCGGATTATTAACAGTTGTAGCTTAATTGGTAAATTTTGACAAGACTCGAAATGAACAGAAGTCTGTAAAATTATGAAGACGACTCGAAATGCCTCCTACGAACAACTTTATATAAAACCATTTAGGGAAAAGGAAATTCGTAAGGTTGTAGACGAAGATGTTCCGAAACCCATTCTAATTATAGAAACCGAGAATGTCAGTTGTAGGCACGAAAGCAAAATAAAATCATGATAACAGAATTATCGCGATATTTTTATCATAAAACTTTTTATTATCAGATAATGTTTTCGGGAAACTTTGTTTTATTGCGATAGTTCTCTTAAATTATCGCAATAGCTATCTCGTATCTCGGCAGAAATATGCCACCATAGAAAGGTTTTTTTTTTTAGCTTTGGAAACAAAAAGAAGACATAGGGGCAAGGTCAGGTGAATACGAAGGGTTGGGGAGCACAACGACTTTTTCATGGTTCAGAAAGTCCTGCACTATAGACGTCTTGAGCGATGACGCGTTGTCATGCAGCAGTCTGACAATAGCCAAATCGAAGACGCGCTACAGGTATAGCCTATGGGGCAGGCATTTACTCTTTCTTGACTATATTGTACAGGAATACAATGAAAAGTCGATCATTGAAAATTATTTGCATTATGTCGGCCTAGTGGAAGTATAAGAGCAGTTCAGAGCCCGTATTTACCAACCTTTTTAAAGAGTATTCGTAGTATAATTTCAAAGAAATAATCAAGTTTCAAAAGTAAAGCGATTTCTGATTGGCTAAACGAAATAACCGATACTTTCGTAATTTCCCAGTTCTATATTGTGTGCTTGCCACATGCATGAAACCATACGTGCGTGCGTGCGTGTGTGTAGGGGTATGATTTAATCATTTTTTTTTCTTTTTGCATATCAGTCTTATACCTATTATAGAAATCGTTATTAATCAGATATAGACTCTTTGACACTTCTGAAATATAATAATATGAACTTTATATTAACGATCATCACTTCCAAGAGAAGCAGTACATCTGTGCATTACTTTAACTAGCATGCATACGTACACAGACGCGCACGCACGTATCCGTCCGTCCGTCCGTCGATCGATCCACCCATCCAACCATCCATCCATCTATACCTACCTCAACGGCAGTACATGAAATAATGATAAATATAAAATATAATACATAATTTATATCATTCAATATATGTATACATTAAAATATCTTATATAATTTGCATGCTTTGAAAGTAATCAATATGAAATGACCAGTGAGCTTGTATGCTTAATTGTCAAGTAAATTTCTGTTCTGTATAAAATGAAGTGATTTAGTCCCAATCAAATGTTCGGTTAATCAACTTGAAAAGTTTCTCGTTGTATGGTCGATAAAAGACTTTCAGGTTTTGTTCAAATTCAGGATCTAGATAGGGTTTCGGCCTTCCGCCTTTTCCTTCTTGCAAGCATGTATAATCCTTCTCATCACCACTTTTAAAACAATAGAAACCTTTGTTTTCATCAAAGTACAAATTATTGTTTGAGATGGCATGCTCCAGTCCCAGAAAGTCTTCAATAAGATGAATTTCCTCCAAAGGATTTGTTATCAGCTTTTCTCCATCGACAACGTGTATCTGTTCTTTTGGGAAATACAAATACCACTGTTTCATGTGTTCTACATAAAGGCTTGTATTCAAAGGTCTACAGGTTAAATCGAGCGCACCAGATCGTTTCGTAACATACTGTTGAAATGTTTCTCTTAATTTTGGGTGTCTGTCTTTGTAGTGACGGTAATCTGCGATAGCCCGAGTAACTGGGTGTTTCATTATTACTAGTATTTTCATTGCGCGATTAAATTTCGATATTCTTTTCCTGGCCAATTCTGACTGAAAATAACACGGTGTTTTTTCAAGCGTGATGTCATTCATGTAAGAAAGGGGCATTTTCTGGAGGTAATACTGCAGTCCCTTTTTTTCGAAATCTATTGAATCAAAGAAATGAGTTTCCCTGCTTGCCACACAAATTCTTGGATGTAGAGACAGCAAACGTCTCAAGGCAGACGTTCCACTTTTCATTGTTCCAATAATTATGCACTGTGGGAAACGTTGTTTTAGGTTGTCGCTCCTTGCAAAGTGGTTTTTAGACGCACCAAACAAAGTTTCAGACTGTATTAATGTCTCAAGCGTTCTATTGTTTTCTCCAAAACTCGTGGGACGTTGTGAGTGATATCCATAGAACAAAGTAAGGCTACCACCAAGTATCGCTATTGTTAAAAGCCATCTTCTTCTAAAAGCAAAAAACAACCAGGCAGTGCGAAAAACCATCTTCTATATTGGCTCAATGCTAAAATAGACAAAATTTTGTTTTCCGAATAACAAGCATGCAAGGAATATAGAATACAAATTATATATGAGCGGCGCCCTGACAAAAGGCGGTTTAATGTATCTCCGTTATGCATTATACCAAGCAAGACACAACATAATTAGAGATCCATAAAATCCATTTTTGTATAACATCCAACTGAATCAAGGGGAACATGGTCCTTGAGCATTCAGAAATTTAACAAATAGAAAAAAAAAAAAATTCGACCGATATCTGCCTACGTGGACTGCGCAGACTAACACGAGTTGATACTTTTTGCATAATATGCATTAAATCCCTTTTTCAGACTGCATGACTCATGTATATCACGTTTAAATTCATTTATTCAGCCGTATAAATTAACCGCTCACCAGATACTTGTCTGCATTTTGCTCCTTTCTCACAATGTTTTCTGACCTTTCTTGTATTTGACTCCTTCCAAATTTTCCTTTGCAGATGTTTTCAGCATCGACCTCCTCATGTGTGTCCTCAACTTTGTATCGTATAACTATTGTCACATAATTGTGGTAAACGTTTCCTCTAGAATGAATAGAGGGTCTTGCTCCTGGAAAAGGGCTTTGCTTGCATTTGAATATGCTTGAGACTTCAGATATACCACAAACACTAAGCATACATGCATTAGTAACCAGGGTAGAAAAGGTATTTGTTAACTTACCTTTGCAGGAATAGAACTTACTTTTACAACACTAAATGTTTCAGGCAGTCATTCTAGTCAATTAACTGTGTGAAAATAATTATTGCGTGAGTAATTAAGATTTAAAATTTCGAATTTTGCGACCAACCATAATGTGTTACACCAATTCTCTGCGGACAAGTCAACTATTTTACGTACATTTCGTGTTTTGCTATCTGTGTATTAAAGATAACTGTACCCGACTGCGATTTTAGCTTTTGATGGGTCGCATTCGGGTACAGAGACGATTGCAAAAAGTGGAAGAAATCTCCGCACAGATTTTGTACGCACGTTCAAACTCTTATATTTTCACAAATAGACAACAAAACTAGAATTTGAGCATAGACCTCATGCTTGTGTATTCAATAACACTCCGTTTCAAATACAAATATTTTCAAGTTAAAGGCTAAACATAAGAAAAATAGTTTTATTCATATTTTACTCGAGATGTTTACGTTCCCTAAAACAGGAATAAAATTGCTTCCAAACGCGATAATTTCGTTCGTTTTTTTTTTTCCGAGATTTCCATATTTTGGCTGCATGATACACGCTAAAAAAATGTTCTAGAAGGATAAAGTGTTTCTAACTCTTGAAAAAGGCAATAGCCGAAATATTGAACATTAGACTGTTATTTTTCATAGTGTTTTAATTATTCCCTAAGGAATTCAAAGTGTCATTGTGTTATTATTAGAAGTTCAATACGCTAGAATTAAGGTAGTGGACCCGTAATAGAAAACAGCTATTTCCACTAAAATATAATCCTACAAAATTTGCTATGATTAAAAATGAGTATTATTGTACTACTTTAACCGAGCCACTTTTTCCTTTTTTTCCTTCTTAGAATTATCATTTATAAATCTAAAACCACTATATTCTCATTACAAAGGGAGATAATAATTACCTCCCTTTTCTGGAAACTAACAAAAAATATCAAAAAATGATTTCAAGATAGACATCAAAGGAATTTCTGGTCGGTTAAAAATGTTCAAAAGTATTATATCTGTATAAATCCGTACTTATCAACCATCAAGAAATTTTATTCCATGATGCACTAGAAGTGTTTCGGGTCTACTACCTTAAGTTGAAAATAAGATTGTTTAAACCCAGCAGGGTAACAATAAGTTTTCAGCTCTCTCTTTGAATTTACTGTTGGATTTTTTTTTTTTTTCCGGTATTCAGAAAAAATAAATTCACCCAGCATTTTGAACTTCGGACTCGATATAAAATCAGCACGAAAAACATTATGAAATCTCGTATACATGTTTGTTTATATTAGTTTGACTGCAAAAGTAGTTCCGGCACTGCTGATTTTTTTTCATGGAGCTTTGAAAAAAAAATTTCAGCCAATCAGAATTCGGCAATGTTCATGAAAAAAACTAATATTGAATTATTGAGTGATATGCGAAACATGTAAGCAACCGGCCTGAAAAAGGATAGCGTTTTGTTGTGAGCAACAGCGGGACTAACGCTCATTCCTACGTCGAAACAATCGTACTTTGCACTCTGCTCGAGACAACACAAACCTTGACTTATCAGTAAAGAGAATTGTCCGCTAACGCTGTCTTGTCCAGTTTATGTGTCCCAAGGACCACTGCTCTCTATAATTGCGATGGCAGAGTGTCAAAACGAAACCGATGTACGTGCGAAGTCCGTGTAAACCGTTATCAGCTTAACGATTCTCCATTGTCAGGGCAGAAATCCGGTCGTTGGGAGTCTCGGGGGTAATAGCAGCTGTTTGAAAGCCATCTCGTAGGTAATGGTTTAAGATATGGCGGTCTTGGGCTCGAGTCGTGACGCGCGGTCTGCCGCTCCGTGGCAAGTCTCCTTTAATCCCGATCTGCTCAAATCACCGCGAAGGCTCCTGAACGAGCTGCAACCTCTACAGTGGGAAGCCCTGCCCTCAGCATGCCCCCGTCCCTCTCTCCTATATTTTCCGGAATTCTTGGCATTGAAATTTCTTATAAAAATCTTTTTTACAGTTTTTTAATTTATTTTTTGCAGTAGATATGCGACTTAAGCAATATTTTGGTACAGACAAATATTCAATACTTGGACAGGATATGCACGTGAAACTCAAACTTTGCGTTACATAAGCCGACCGGACTTTTTTCTAGGGATTAACAAACTGATTTTGCAAACTGTAATGGTTTTAGAAATTACCAAACGTGTACACGCGTCTTCATCTCAAAGATAACCTTGCAAATTTTGCAGGTGCTTTACGAAGGTTTTTTTTTTTAGTTAAGTATATACGAGTATGGCGCGATGTGATGAGATGTGGTTCTGCAATGAACGAATACAATCGATATCGGTATTGTACCCAAGCATGTTAAAAGACCGCTTTATTTCACACTTACGTATTGACCTTAAAATTAACGATAAATGTACGGACTATTTCATAACAAAATATGTGGGGAAAAAAACAAAGGAGGGTTTTTTTTTTTAAAGGACTAATTGTGATTTATGACAACAGATTCCGGGAGACTACTCTTCCGAGCGAATTTCAATGTTCCATTTGAAAAATCCATATTACTGGACTCTTGTCTCCTTCTAAAAAATCCATATTATACCCCCATTCCACTGGGCAGCGATCCCACTGCGCTCATGGCGGTCATGGTGCTTCTCCAAAATCTTCCGAATCGCCGAAGAAGCGCCGACACGTGCAACATTATGGGACTCATGCATTTCCAGTACGCTTGTCGAACGCTTCGATCACGATTTCGCAGCGCTGGTCACGATCCTGTCACGTCGTTCTTTCGCTTCTATTGCGCTTCCAAGACGCTTATACTACGCTCCCACTACGGCATGGTATTTCAGGTTTACTACGTTGCTGCTGCGACCTTGCTACGACCTACGCGCAGAAGCGTCGCTTCTGTTGCGCTTTTGGAGCGTTTCTATATAGCAGCAGTTGAACATCGGCTTTCGAAGGCAAGAGGGCCATTGGCCCTAAAGCGCTCATCTGAGAAAAGTCATCTATGGTTGATAGAGCTGAAGAGATTCTGGTTTTAATGATGTAAAGCGCATGCGTGTAAGTGACCTACTTTTTGACCAACTTGACCTACTTTTGAACTTGTCAGACATACATGTATCATCCCGACAAACATTCTGATGATGTTTCATGAGTATCATACTGAAAATGTGTCTCTAGACTGCACACAAGGTTTTTCTAAGATTTGGCACAGTGACCTACTTTTTGATCTGTTGTGCCCAATTTCAAACTTGTCTGAGATTTCAAAAAGATAACCTTTCTGACCAAGTTTTATAAGTATCAGGCTGAAAATGTGGCCTCAAGAGTGCAAACAAGGGTTTTTTTTTCAGATTTGGCCAAGTGACCTTTCTTTGACCAGACATGACCCAACTTCAAATATGTCCAAGACATCATCAAAAGAAATATTCCGACCAAGTTTTATAAGTAACTGACTGAAAATGTGGCCTCTAGGGTGCACACAATGTAAATGTTGACGCCTGGACAGCGGACGACGGACACAGCCCGATCACAAAAGCTCACCTTGAGCACTTTCGTGCTCAAGTGATCTAAAATGGATCGAATTGCTGCAGTAGCTGTGCACTTATGAACAATAGATTGAAAGGGTTGGGTGTTGCTTTTGTTTCGATGCTCTGCATTTTCGCTACGTTACTCGCGCCGCCGCTACGATACTGCTCCGTTCACGAATTTCTTGCTACGCTTTTACTACGTTTTTGTGGCGCTTCGAGCCTACGGCGATCCTGTTACGTAAATTTTAAGCAAGATCAAAACAAGCGCCGTGAAGTGGCGATCATGAAGCTTTCGATACGCTTCTACTATGATCAAAGTGTTTCTACTGTGCTGTTGCCGTTCCTGCTACGCTTCGCGGCGTTTTGACCAAAATTTTGAAGCGTAACGGAATCTCAGTTCAGTGGAATGGGGGTTTAAAGTGGCGATCATGAAGCTTCCGATACGCTTCTACTACAATCAAGGCGTTTCTACTGCGCTGTTGCCGTTTCCCCTACGATTCACGGCGTTTTGACCGAAATTTCGAAGCGTAGCGGAATCGCCGCCAGTGGAATGGGGGTATTAGGGACTCTACAGAGTCTAATATTGATTCAGATATGTTGTACTCACGTGGTAGTATTTAAGCGACTTCATTTGGGAGTTAAATTGTACATGTGAAATAAGATTCTCTATTCAGTCTCGGTTTCACTTTACACCTATGAAGTAACGTTTCATTTTACACCAATGAAGTAAACTTTTGTGTCACCACTGGCTCAAAAATAAGTCTTAAACTAAAATGCCTCAAATCGTATATCTTTTAAAGACGCAAAAGCAGCCAATAAAAAATTTGTCATCTTCACAGTAATTTCCTTACTTTTAAATGGTTTGGTTTAAATCTAAATACAATAAACACCCCCTGTGTTTACCTTTGGCAGCAATGGGTTTGAAAGCTTTCTTTCACAGGACCGCAAAAATACGGAATACTTCGCTGTATTTCCCGAGTTTCAAAGACCCTGACGATTAAGGCCCGTGAAAACATTGGCAAAGGTAATCAGCATTTTCTTCTTTTTCTACAGTGTATTCTAAACATTCAAAGACAAATCCCATCAACAGAGCCAAATTTACCTTGTCGTCTGCAAAAACTTCAACTTTGACTAGTCTCCATTTTTGTCGGTTTGTAAAGAGTTAAATAGTATACAATTAATGTTTTTACTTTTTGAGACGCGCCCGGGTAGCTCAGTCGGTTACCTACAGGTCTTGAAACCAAGGGGTAGCTAGTTCGAATCTCCCAGCTAGGCCATTTTCTGTCCGATAATTAATGATAGTCATTGCGACAGGATTCTTTCCTCCCTCACCGACGATTATTATTTCGACGATGGTAATGTGGGAAATCAGCCAATGACTTGGAAAAAATACTGACCAAAGTACTTGACAATGAAAGTATAGGAAAGCATGGGTAGGTGCACTAGCCGCCGTAATATAACTGAAATAATGATGAAAACGACGTTAAATACTATTTAAACATACGCATTTTCATTTTGAAAATAACAAAACCGAATAGTGATGAAGCAAAGGAAAAAATACACCCACAGGAAGAATACTTCAGTACAAAATTTACAGTGAAACCACATACTCGTACAAGTACAGTTACAATTGAGAGTAGGAACAACTCTTCATAAATAAAGCAACTGTGTTTACTTTATCTTTCTGAACTTTATGTTGATAGGAAACAAGGTGTCTATTCCATTACATCACTTCGCCATACATCCGAAAAATAAACTACCATCCAGAAAAAAATAGGTTATTATCGTTCAGATAGAGCAGAAGTGTAACAATTACTGAAACTTTCCCTCCTGTACAGTAGACGGACTAGTATAACAACTGAAATAGAATGTACTCCGGTAAAATAAGTTTAAGCTGTTGTTGTGAAGTTAACTCTGCTGATCTTATCGTGATGAAAATCGATTCAGGTATTTTCATTTCTATGACTATCAAAGCTTAAGTTGCAGATACGGTAGGTCACGATCAGACATCCCGATGTGCACAGTCTGATCTCAGTCTACACCGTCCGATAATTTGTGACAGATTCGGTACAAAATAGACACTGAGTTGCAATATGGGTCTTTGTATTATCTTAAAAACAAACAATATCTATTATTTTTTACATAAAGTGTTAATGAGCAACATATTGTCTTGTCATCATGACGGCAGCTTGACTTTACTTTATGATTTTGTGCACACATATGCACGGGTAGGAAACTTCATATTCAGAGCCAATGGCTCTGACGAGAAAATGTTGTGTTGGTCTTCCGTTTCTGAAGATGTCTGCTGAAAAACAACCAAAAAACAGGTAAGCTTGTCATTTTTTGTAATCATGTGTTCTTATATCTTTGAAAGTCCAAAAAAGGAGAATGTCATGCAATGCTCTGGTCTTCCAACGTGTTTTCTACACTACGGAAAGTTGTAACAAGTGTACGATGTTGTCTGAATCATTTGTGGCGTGGGTTGACCTTAGCTAAAATAATAAGTCACGGACCTAAATTCAGTCTATTATTGCCATATAATTGGCAATTAGAAGAGAGTCTTGCTGTCCCAAAAGCGTGAATTAATGTCTTGAAATGTTACATTCACTGCTGGTAAAGAATTGAAAAGAAATAGCACAAAAACGATGAAAATAAAGAAGGGCTCCGATTATGTGGGCCGGCTCTGAATATGTAAGTCGGCACCGATTAATGAGGGCTTCATTTTAGAAATTTAGTTTTTTGTAAAAATTTACTTAGGAAGTAGGCTTTGTTTTTCCGTTAACACCTTTCAGTCCAAAATATAGCACTATTGTTGGATGGAACATGACTGAATTTATGAACATACAAAGGACTGGTATTGTCACGATTGAAAAAAATGCTGTTGAACATTAGTCTATCTAAATTTTGAAAATACTTTAGTAGATTTTGATTAACAGAATGGTCTATACATGTATATAGCATTTGTCATGCTTTCGTCGTAAGTGCAGCCCACACGTAAGCAAAAATAATGAAAAAATATTTGGCATCTTTGGAAGGCTCTTTGGTCTTAAAACAGTCATTAAAAAGCTAGATAGAAAATGTACCGACCGTAGCAGAGATGATGAATAGAAAAAAAAAACTTTTACAAAGCGTGAGAAATACGATTGATCTATTCGCAATACACGCCTCAGGGTATATGTGTGAACACTCTTAACTCTTTTTAATACTTAACACTACACAACAGTATGTCAGGTGGGTGGGGTATATACAAGTCTTTAACAACGAAAAAAAATCTATTTCACAAGCACGTCAAGACCAAAAATGTTCATAGATACCTCATTCTGATAGTGCTTACTCATATCTTTCAATGTTCAATTAACCAGATGCATATTAGACCAGAAAATGTCACATATCAGTTATCTTTAAGCCGATGATAAACAAATATTCATCCAAACAAACAAACGATCACGTTTTGTAGTCTAGTATTGATCTATACTGGCTGCAGAACCAACTTAAGTTGTAACAGGCACTTTAAGGGTTCATAATGAATAGCTTTGAGTTATTTATTTTTATTTTTCCATCCTAGATATTTGTATGAATGTTCTAAACATTGTCGTTTGCACTTGTTTCAGAAATCTCACACCGACCCTTCCCCATTTCTAATGTAATCATTAGAAATCACTCACTTTACGCCGTAATTAGATTGAGATTGCAGCTCCAATATCATGATTTACTGATCGTGTATGCAATTAGCTGTTTTGGGTCATTATTTAGAATAAAAAGGCTTAGAAAATAACTAATATATGACATATTCTGCATTGAAAGATCTGAGAGAGTACAATCAAAATCAGGGATCTATGAACATTTTTGGTCTTGGCGTGCTTGTGAAATTGATTTTTTTTTTTTTTTTTGTTAAAGATTTGTATATACCCCACCCACCCGGCATACTGTTGTACTGTTGGCATACTGTGTCGTGATAGGTGTTGAGAAGAGTTGAGAGTGGTCACACATATACCCTAGGCGTGTAATGCGAATAGGTCAATTGTATTTCTCACGCTTTGTAAAAGTTTTTTTCTGTTCATCATCTCTGCTACGGTCGGTACATTTTCCATCTAGCTTTTTAATGACTGTTTCAAGACCAGATAGTCTTCCGAAGATGCCAAATATTTTTTTCTTTTTTTTTGCTTACACGTGGGCTGCACTTACGACGAAAGCATGACAAATGCTATATACATGTATAGACCATTCTGTTGATCAAAAGCTACATAAAAGTATTTTCAAAATTTAGATAGACTAATGTTCGACAGCATTTTTCAATCGTGACAATACCAGTCCTTTGTATGTTCATGAATTCAGTCATGTTCCATCCAACAAAAGTAATACATTTTGGACTAAAAGGTATTAACGGAAAAACAAAGCCTACTTCCTAAGTAAATTTTTACAAAAAACTAAATTTCTGAAAGGAAGCCCTCATTAACCGGTGCCGATTTACATATTCAGAGCCGGCCCACATAATCGGAGCCCTTCTTTATTTTCATCGTTTTTGTGCTATTTCTTTTCAATTCTTTACCAGCAGTGAACGTAACATTTCAAGACATTAATTCACACTTTTGGGACAGAAGACTCTCTTTTGATTGCCAATTATATGGCAATAATAGACTGAATTTAGGTCCGTGAAGTATTATTTTAGCTAAGGTCAACCCACACCACAAATGATTCAGACAACATCGTACACTTGTTACAACTTTCCGTAGTGTAGAAAACACGTTGAAAGACCAGAGCATTGCATGACATTCTCCTTTTTTGGACTTTCATAGGTATAAGAACACATGATTACAAAAAATGACAAGCTTACCTGTTTTTTGGTTGTTTTTCAGCCGACATCTTCAGAAACGGAAGACCATCACAACATTTTCTCGTCGGAGCCATTGGCTCTGAATATGAAGTTTCCTACCCGTGATATGACCCTTGCTTTGGCAAAAGGAAGCTAAATGCATCTCTGTGATGCTTGATACCAGGCAAGTCATCACATAATTATTGATCTTTAAAATCTATTTAGTTTAACAACTGATTGAGTCATGAGGTACACTGGTTCTTTGACGTATAGAAGATTGGCCAACAGTAGAAAGTATCGGTCCAGGTCAGCCTGCGCGGACTATGCAGGCTGACCTGGTCGATACTTTTTGCAGATGGATTAAGCCCTCTTTTCACAGAGCATGGCTCATATACATGATATACATGAGCCACGCTTTGGCAAAGGGGGTTTAATGCATCTCTGTGATGCATTATACCAAGCAAGTCATCACATAGCTTTGGATCCATAAAATCCGTTTTATCTAAGAACCGACTCAAGCCTCAGGTCGAATGATTCTTGGGCATACAATAGCTAAGAAGTATCGACTCATGTCAGCCTGCCCGCACTGCGCAGGCAGATATAGTCGATAGATTTTTGTAGATTCATTAAATCCCCTTTTTATAGATAGATCTAGGGCAAGTGTTTACAGACCATTCTAAAATACATTTATGAGCTGTGCTCTGGCAAAAGGGGGCTTAATGCATCTCCGTTATACCTGATACCTGCCAAAGTCATCACATAATTATGGATGCATAGAAGCCACTTTTTTCAATAACCGACTTAATCATAGGGTAGATTGGTCTTTTGACAAACAGAAAATTGACTCGTAGCGAAAACTTTCGGCCCAGGTCATCCTGCGCGGACTGCGCAGGATGACCTGGGTCGATACTTTTTTGCAGATGCATTAAGCCCCCTTTTCACAGAGCATGCCTCATTTTTATTCTTATCCTTAATTTCGAAAGTAAGGCAAATGCGGTACTTTTAAAGGTAGAAAATAATTGAGAATTGAACTAAGAATGTTTTATTAACAATGGTGAATACGGGCCCATGGCATTCGTCGAAAACTATTCGGTCGAAAAACAATTTCGTCTTAGGTTCGCCTTGTCAAAGCGACGTGTCACCGGATACATTATTTTGCCAAAGCGATACTTTGACGAATTTCGTCAAATATCGACTATAAAAAATTACCAGAAGTAAGAGAGTCGACTTGTTCTAAGGTGCTTTGCTGTATTCGACTTATGTTACTGGTATGCGCTTTATACGAGTACAGAAAAGAATATTTCAGACATAATTTAAGTCCAAGGCCTGTTAAACAATAAATAGTTAGGTTCCAGTTTCCCCATCGTAATGTTAGGGTTTTTGTTTTCCTAAGAATAGAAGTGCATGTTACGGGCAATTCCTTTCATAAATAGTCAGTCAAAGATGCAGGTTTATGGTAAAATCCTTACTGGTTCAGAGAAAATCAGGTGTTGATAAATATGCTTTGCTATTAAATCGTACTTCTGACCAGATTTTGGCCATTTTCGGCGAAATGTCGCATTCGACCAAATGATGCATTGGCGAAATTGTTTTCGATATCTTATTTATAGTCTACAAATGCTTTCAGTTTGGACAAGTTAAAATGTTATTGTGAGGCAAATAGTAAAGACCTAATAAACAATAAGGCTAAGTAGAAACTTGTTTATTTTTTAAATTGTCGGCCCAAATTGAACCTTACTCCAACCTTTAATCCAGTTTTCTGTAATCAACAGTGTCCCGGATGTACAGTGATGTCATCTATAGCCATATCGCTGTGGTAAGCTTTTCCAATGTGACCTTCAAACTCGAACTGAAAGTAGCGACAAGTACTAGCTGTTTCGTACAATCAAAGTACTGACAGACTGTCGAATGTGGAATGAGCGACCTCGGTAGAGATAAAATTTATTTGGCCCAAAAAAGATTAATGAAAAAGTTCCAATACGTTTAATAAGTCTGATCCGATTCGGCTCGTACTAATCCGTTTATTAAGTTCGATCCGGTCCGCTCCGGTGACTTTTCTTCACCGCTCATAGCAACTTACATGTGACCACAGTAGATAATGCCATGAATAAAACTGTTTGTTGATCTTTAATTGAAAAAAAAAAAAATGCGAACGAAGAACATATCAATTTGATGATTTAGAATTTGAATACTTTCAAGAATTCCCTTTTAGAAGAACTTTCCATGCCTATTTTGCTTCTCTATCGATTGTACGGACTCGTGGCTAGACGAGACCTGCGAAAAACGCAAGGATGAAAAATGTTGCGGTTGGATGATTAAAGTCGAGCCTGATCTGCATAGGTCACTGACCTAAAAACTATTTTGAAATGCAATAACCGAGACTTATTTAATTACTGCAAATATGTTTTATTTCATTTATAGAGCGCTTGAGAATAATGCCATTAGCTAGCATAATGCTATTTATGCTTTATATGCAATTGCTATACGACTAGAATGCGGCGGTTGTATTGACACGTTTATGAAATCTAGAGATCGCAGTAGCCAGCAAGTTTGATGTCACGGCGTATCCCTGTGTTTTAAGGACTAGGATTTCAATGTAAAGATTATCGCGAGGAGTATTACAGTTTTTGTTCACGTCTACGATAGGTTTCAAAATTTTGGTCAAAAGCCGTGAATCGCAGGGGAAACGGCAACAGCGTAGAAGAAATGCCTTGATTTGGAAGAAAGGTATCGGAGGCTTCATGATCTTCACTTTTAAACCTCCATTCCACTGAGCGGCGATTCCGCTTTGCTTCGAAATTGTTGTAAAAACGCCGCGAATCGTAGCAGGAATGGCAACAGCGCGCAGTAGAAACACCTTGATCGAAGTAGAAGCGTTTTGAAAGCTTCATTATCGCCACTTCACGCCGCTTATTTTGATCTTGCTTAAAATTTAAGTAGTGGGATCGCTGTGGGCTGGAAGCGCCACAAAAGCGAAATAAAAGCGTAGCAAGAAATTCGTGGATGCAGCAGTATTGCAGTCGCACATGTGCAGCGCATCGTAACAAAAGCAGCACCCACCCCTATTAATCTATTGTTCATAACTGCAAGCTGGAGAGATACTGCAGCATTTCGATCCATTATCTTCGAAGGCCTATGTAAACTGCTGCAAAAGCAGTTAAGTCGCCGATTCTATATAGAAAAGTTCTGAAAGCGCAACAAAAGCACAGGTGCTGTGCATAGGTCGTAGCAAGGTCGCAGCAGCAAAGTAGTAAGCCTGAAATCCCGTGCCGTAGCGGGAGTATAGTAGAAGCGTATTGGAGAGACCTCAAACGCCGTGAAAGCGCAACTAAGGCGTGACAGGATTGTGACCAGCGCAGCGACATTGTTACTGAAACCTACCATATAAGCGTATTGGGAACGCTTAAGTCTGAAAATGTTGCACATGTCGGTGCTTCTAAGACGATTATAAAGATTTTAGAGAAGCGCTATGATTGCCATGAGCGCAGTGACATCGCCGTCCAGTGGAATGGGGGTATAAAGTGATTGAAGTCATGGAGACCGTATGTCGGCCGCACGGTTGCTATTCGTTTGAGTGAGAACAGTTAAAATATCATTTGTTTTCACATGAATTCATTCATCTACTATTCAGATCTGTCAAATAGAATGTAGTCAACTGGTTGTCTTTTATTTAGACAGGATTTTATGTTTCCAATGTTGAAAACTTCGCGAAACATTGGAGCAAAATACGGTGTTATCGACAGCACCAGTCTACCTCTTAGGCCACTCTGACGCCCTACAAGTCTTACAAACAAAGTTCGTAACAAAGAAACAAATAAACAAACGCATGGCAGAAATACAGGGACCGGGCAGGATTCGAACCTAGAACGCCCAGACGAAAGGCCAACACCATAACCACTGAGCTAAAGAGAATACATGGATCCGTGGTGATAAGATAAACCGACTTCCTTGGTTACTGTTGCCAAGGGCTCCCAAACAACCACAGTAAATACATATACAGTATAGCAGATAGGCTACTTAACTCTTGCTGTCATGACTGTTTCTCTCAATAAAATTCAGGAAAAGTAAGATGGGTGCTCGTCCGGGATTGGCCATTGAGCCATTAATCCCATTTGTTGTCCAAAAAACGGACTTTCTGCCTAATAAGGCTTTGAGTCATCAATAAATGATGACTTTAAGAGGGGATGTGTTACGGGAGACCACTCCTTCATGCATGGCTTCATCCCGATTTGAATACAATACCTAACAACTGCATCAGGGAGAATTCTCGTTAGCTCAGTGGTTATGGTGTTGGCCTTTCGTCCGGGCGTTCCAGGTTCGAATCCTGCCCGGTCCCTGTATTTCTGCCATGCATTTGTTCATTTGTTTCTTTCTTACGGACTTTGTTCGTAAGATGGGTGTTCGTCCGGGATTGGCCATTGAGCCATTAATCCCATTTGTTGTCCAAAAACGGACTATGTCATCAATAAATTATGACTTTAAGAGGGGATGTGTTACGGGAGACCACTCCTTCATGCATGGCTTCATCCCGATTTAAGTACAATACCTAACAACTGCATTAGGGAGAATTCTCTTTAGCTCAGTGGTTATGGTGTTGGCCTTTCGTCCGGGCGTTCTGGGTTCGAATCCTGCCCGGTCCCTGTATTTCTGCTATGCATTTGTTCATTTGTTTCCCAGTTGCGGACTTCGTTCGTAAGATAAGCATGATACGGCTGCTGTATAATTGCTGCATGTCTGATATTCTAGACCACAAGATGGCCACTGCAAAGTTGATCGAGGCATTTGCAAGTGAACTGCAAAACTGAAGTACTACAGTTCCCTCTCCTCTGCACCCGCATTTACTAACTATTTTTGAATCACATCCTTAGTTTTACATTAAGAAAATAACACAATTTCTGATTGGCTAAACCATTAGGTTTAGCCAAAAAGAAATTTTTTACTTTGAAAAAGAAAAAAAAAATCTTGAGTACCAGTTATGGATGTTATTCAAAATGCTTGATGAACACGGACCCTGACTCTGAAAAAAATGTTTTGTTGGTTGTTTTTTCAAAATTGGCATTGCTCCCTTTCAAATATCACAAAAGGTATTTGATTTACAAATCTTCGAAGCCAAACTTACTATAATGTTCCGCTGGTATGAATATCAACACTGGCCCTCTGGTGAGACCAGCGATCACCATGGTTACTAGACAACGTGTGTAGTTTCAAAGTCTGGGACCCGGCTTTCACGCTTTGCATTCAAGTTTCTAAAAATTTGAATGATATCACAAACCTTGAATGTCCCGCTTGTATGAATGTTGACACTAGCTCTTTGGTGAGTCCATCGATCCCCATGGTTACCAGACCACGTGTGTACTTTCAAAGTCTGGGAACCGGCTTTTACGTTCAGCGTTAAAGTTCCCATATCAGAACCATACATATGGTAATAAAAGTCCACACAGTAGTTCCCACCCGGAAATGATTTTGAGTCTAGTCGGCCGGTTTGGTTGGTGTGTCCAGAGGCCTCCAGGTACAAATAATAATCTGAAAAGAACAGGAATACTCGATATTTTTTTTAAAAATCCTTTCTTTTCTTAATATTATTTCAGACATATTGGAGTCCATGTACGAGACCGTTTAAAGAGATGAGGGGAAAACCCACATTCCACCATGACCGAATCGGACGGGGTTCGAGCTTGATATATTTATCTATAACAGTCTATGGCCTGGTACCTTATCATGGTCTATATTTATTACGGATTCAAGAAATATTTCCCTTTTGTCTTTTTCCATAACTTCTTTCCCTTAATCCTTAACCCTTTTATAGGCAATCCCGAGTATTAACGACCCAGATGAAAAAAAACTGTTTGAAAAAATTGTAGGAAAAGGAGATGATGCTGGTAACTAGCATTTTCTGATTTTCCACAATCGTTTCTTCACAGTCAAAAGCAAGTTTCATCATTTGAGTCACATTGACTTTATCGTCTGCACATGCTTTGAATTTTGACAAGCGTTATGTTTTGTTGATGTGGTAAAGGATAAATATCATTTAAGGTTCTAACAAGCTACATCCACACACAAAAAGCTTACTGGAAGTAGATCCACGATGGTCACGACTTGGTCCAGTTTGTAAAGATGGTGTTGCGCCATGTAGTCTTCTCCAGTCTGTGTTATCAGAGTGAGACTGAGTCCAGTGACACAAATTAGACTGGAACGAACAGTAATCGGCTGAAATAAATAAGGATCACCATCATCGTCGTGGTTGTCGTTATCATCATTCATTCAAATTGATTTTAAATACAATAAACGTACATTTTTTTTCAATCGTCAACCTTAATTTCGAGCTTCTTATAAAACAAACAAAAAAAGAAAAATCCGGTTTTTTTTCTTCTTCTTTTCAAAAGAAACAATTTGAACCCTGGACCCGGTCGGTTTTCCACGGAAATACCAGACTTATATCATTTTAGTTATTTGACATAACTTTGATACTTCAACGGCATTAATGCTACAAATATAATTGTTCTAAATGTTGACATGCAATTCACTTTATTATTATTAGAATCATTATTCTAAAAAATGTTCGAGTAAATAAGTTTACTTACTTCCCGCCACAGGGGCGCTGGTTTGGGTGTTGGTGTGGGTTCGAGTGGTAACACTGTTGATTGGTGCATTTGTTGCACGTGCAGATGCTGATGATTTGCATCCATACAATAATTGTATTTCTTCAATATCAATCGTGCTCAAATGTGTCCGTTGTCCAATTTTTGCCCCTGGTTGTTTTGGTTCAATGGTTGGCTTAGAACGGTCGATGGCAAAAGCATAGGCGCTGTAGTGCATCACACTGTCGTAGTCGTAGGGTTCGTTCAGCATATCAATGTATGATGTTGGGTATTTGTTGAAGTTACCTGCATGACCTGAAAAGTCATCATAGATCAAGATCAGACTGCATTGTCCAATTTTATCATAGATATTCTGGTAAAAAGAAACTTCCAATTACCACAAATAGGTTTTATACAGTAACTGAAAATAATGCTATATTTATCTGGTGGTCTAAGAGTTAAACCTCGATGTGAACAAATAAAACGAAATTGCTTTGTACAGAAAGGTAAAAGCATCGCCAACGTTGAAAAAACGGAGAAGAGTGACATTGATCCTTGAAATTCGATGTACGAACCACCAAGGGATTAATCATATTTTTGTGTTTCTATTTATTCTTTGTGTTGTTAACTGGAAATTTTCATTTGGTATATTTAACGTTTAATTTATAAGGCTTTGGTATGGTCACAGACACTAAATGATTCCCAAAGAAGTAATCTACCAAAATTACCCTCACTTTCACTAGAAATGGTCAAAATCAACACCAGAAACATATCTAAGACCTGTCGTTTCACATTTCTGATCTTAAATAGTAGCAGAAGTGCTTGATATCAAGTTTGAAATTAACAATTTCACAAAGCATTTGGCTCCTCCGTACTTCAGTGCTTTGATCTGCAGTACCTCATTGATCGAACTAGAACTTCTTCATATCAATTAATTTACCACGGATACAAAACTTGTATATGTTACAGTAAATCTGTGAAACTAGGAATTTCATGAAATTCCTAAGAATCAGGAAATTCGTGAAATGACTGTTTCACTTTGGGATTTCGCGAAATGCCTGACTGAAAATCATGAGACATTTTTACACAGTTTTACTACAGGCCTTTCCATGATTCAGGAAATGTGTGAAATGATGTGTCTTTTAGACAGCTCATGTGCTACTTAATTACTAACTCTTTATAACTTGCATTTTTTTTTTTTAAATTTCATTAATTAATCACATGCTTATTGACTTGCTTAAAAAAGTCTGAGTTCATATTGCATTTTATTGATTCAGGAAATGTGTGAAATGATGTGTCCTGTAAACAGTTGAGTGATACTTAATAACTAACTCTTTATAACTTGCTATTTTTTCATTAATTAAACACATACTTATTAGCTTGCTTAAGATTTTTTAACTAATTGCATTTTATTGTAAAAAAAAAATTTGACATGCATCAATTTGTAATTATGATGATACCAAAAATACATAAGTTGATACAAGTAGATTGATATGTTTGCAGGTGCAGCAGCTTTGCAATAGTATAGGTCATAATAGTCTGACTAGTAAAAACAAAATCTAAGATTTTGACATTTGGTAACTCTCAAGTGGTATTTACTCGTACATACCAGTTTAACCGATATGCTTTCTGAGTTTGTTTAACTCACAAGTACTTGGGAAATGGTAAATCAAAACTGTACTTAAAGTACTTAATATATTAGGTTTTAGAACCATTAACTTATGCTAATGCTTAACCCCTTTCTACATTGGGAGAAAAAGTGAGTTTGGACTGAATGAATAATTTCATATTTTGTCTCAATATTTGAAAGTATGAAAATGAGAGAAATGTTTAATTCAAACAGTTAAAACATCTTAACAGAATGAAATATTTTCTCAATATTCATTCCTAGCTCTACCGGCTGAAAGCCAATGCAGAGCTTTTGTCACCGCGTGGTTTCCGTCATCCGTCTGTCTGTCCGTCCCTTCGTTAGTCTTTTTCTTGTTTAAGTAATTAAGTCTGCATTTGTAGCTGAATTTTTGTGAAACTTGCACAGTTTGTTTAAATTATTAATAGCTTGAAGCCTATCAATTTTGAAAAAAAAACCCTGACAATTAGTAAGCGAAAAGTAGCCATTTAAAGTTGAAGATACAAAGTTGAAGATATACATTGCTTGTTAACACGATTACATGCTCGTCGGCCTTTTTGAAACTTGCATAGATCATGTGAAGCATCAAGGAATTTAACCCTGTCAAAAATGAAGAAAACCCAGCAGTCAGTTTAGGAAAAGCAGCAATTTGATGACTTGGTCTTGTTCACTCAACACAGTCCATATTGTTGCTCACATTTCTTTGAAACTTGCAGGGATTGTTTTATACAGTGAGTTAAACCCCATCAAATTTTGCTGGATTCCAAAGTATTGGTTTTGACAAACTTTATTTCAATAACTTCACTATTTGTTCAGCTCACCATGCCTACTTACTATGCTATTTTAGTGGGTTCAAGCTCATTTGCAGCAACTCTTTCCCTCTTTTGTGTGTTTGTCTTTTCCCTTTTTGCATCATGAATAAATGATTTATGACAGAAAATAAGCTAATTTCCTGTCAGTACAGCGATTCAGACGCTAAAGGGCCTCTAGTTTATGTAATATCTTGTCAAGTTCATTTTTAATGTAGTTTGTGAAATAGGTAAAATTTCGTGAATAAACATATGAATAAACAAGTCACATTCAAAAAAAAAATGTTGAAAAAAAATGTGCGAAAAGAAAAAAGTTTGCAACCAGTATTTTCACCTTTCCAGCAATGTGTTCTATCCTTTCGTTAACAAATTTCAGCAGAACAGAACAGAACATCGTTTATTTGACAAAAACAATTTGCAAAGTTTATAGTCATACATATTGTATAAGTAGTGTATGAACCTAAAAATTTGTTGTGTGGCACATATTTAAAAGTATTTCAGTCATGTAAAATTATCTGAGTTGGGATTTATCAATATCATACTGCCAATCAATAAAGCAATGAAGATGAAGTCATTTCAGGAATTTCATGAAATGACTGAAGGTATTTTCTAGTGATTTCACGAAATTCCTGAAAAAATCAGGCATTTCGCGAAATCCCTAAGTGAAACAGTCATTTCAGGAATTTCCTGATTTTTTTAGGAATTTCATGAAATTCCTAGTTTCACAGATTTACTGTAACATATATAGGCCAGAAAAGTGGAAAAGCATCGACGCTGAAAAAAGACAAGTTTACCATTATTTTTAAGCATAAGAATCTCCCTGAATTTGAATGCTTATGAACCTTAGGCAGCTAAGCTCGACAACGTTAAAAACAGACTGCACTACACAAACATCATTAAAATCGCAATGTGTCAATGTATTTGATTTTTACTGATGACAAACATTCATTTAATTTCTTCAGGATGTTATAATGAATATCATGAAAATTCTTAATATGAATTAAAGAATAAATAGTTGAAATATGACATACAGCCTGACCTTTCTGCACATTGTCCAAATGAATGGTGACATACGTGTCTCTGTCAGTTCTACTCTGCTCATGCCAGAATCCCAGCCCGTGCAATATTTCGTGCATCACTGTGCCTTTTCTCTCACATCCATGACCGATTGTAACCGACGATTTTCGTCCTATATACCCAACAGGTGTGTGGCATCTAAAAATCAATAAAAATTAGATAGAAAGTAATACCATTTAAGATAGCTTATGTTAAAGATATTTTCTTACATAGCACTATATTTGGAAGATATTCATTCATTTGCTTTTCTTTGTAAGTAAAAAAGTAGAACTTTTCAACGTTTCCAAAATATATGTACATGTAGATAATTCGTTTAGATTTTTGGGCTTTCTTCGAATTACTTGTATGTATATATTTAGATTTAACACTTTAAAAGTTACTACACATAAAAACAATTTTCTCGTCATCATCATACAAATCAACGTTTTCTAACTGAATTCAAGGCACCTTGATGATGTAAACATATACGATAAATGACCGTTGTCAATTACTGTTTCTTATTAGATAGTTTCATTGTCGCAGAACAAGCTTCAAGTTTAGTTTCAACTGACCAGCTAGCGCAATAAAATCTTATAAAACTTTACATGCATTAGAAAATAAAAGATTATGATAATGACAAGTTGTATTTGTGAATATATAAGACATGCTTTGTAAAAAGGAGGTCTAATGCATCTGCAAAAATTTTCGAACTATATCAGCTTGCTCGGACTGCGTCGAAGCCTTTTGCTATTTGTAAATTTTCTGCATGTAAAAGGAGCATTCTATCTCTGATTCAAGCAGTTGTTGGACAAAATACGTTTTATAGACCTTTAATTATGTGATGATTTGCTTAGTACCATGCATTACAGCCCCTTTTCTCAGAGTGCAGTTCATTCGTTATTGACAAAAATTGATGAAATGAAGAGACACTGTGAAAGAAATCTACGAGTATAAGTGTTTTGCTGATACCCTGAACCAGTCTCAAATCGAATATATGCAGCTTCCCCAGATCGAGGCTTAAACGTGATGCATTTTTTACCATTGACCATGGTTTGTTGTGTTATTGTGTTCATCGCGTCCTGGAAAATGTTTTTCACGGCCTGAGCTGTGAATAAATAAGATAAACACATGATCCTTTGCCTATAATAATACAATAGAACTTGTACAGGACAACTTTCAACCACATATGATTGGTTTTTGAAAAGCTTCACCCATTAAAACCTGACATATAGAAGAAGATTTCCAGTCGTACAACGTGAAGAACACCACCAAGAATCAATTGGCAGTGTTTTTCACACATTTCAAATGGATATAATCGTTACCTTTATTATGTTCTGCTACGATGGCATATTAAATGCATCTCATTGATAAAAACTTTTTTTTGTATCGCGCCGTTATTTCACAGCTGATATTCAAATTTCATTCACCAATCAGATTCATTCAATATATTCACTGGGGTATTAAAATTTCAGTCTCACGATGGGTAAAGCAAAATTTGTCAACCTCCAGTTTTTATCTTATTTATTCCCTTAATATTTAATCGTGTGGGTGTGGGTGTGGGTGTGTGTGTGGTACATAAATTACAGTGGGACACGATACGATTAACGACCTTTTTTCCATTCCAGTTTAGAAATGTGTATATACTGACAAATAATAGTGGGTCATGTCCGTTAGGTATGTGAAAAGGGGGCTTAATGCATCTGCAAAAATTAGGGATGGAAACTTTTACAAAAACAGTTATTCGAATATTCATTTCTAATGTTCGAATATTCGTTTCAAGAATTCTAGAAATTTTTTTCAGTGTCCGAAAACATGATTGTCTGGTTACTGATACACTTTTAGCCAGGCGTTGATCTAAGTGTCAAATCAAACATGCACGTTGGAACAATTTCACTCGCTAGTTTTCTAACGTTTACAAAGAGAAAGGTCCTGGGTGAATGGAAGATCAGTCAAATGCCTGTAAATACTTTACTGCACTCCTGACGATTACTTACAGAGAAAGAGCGAGATCAAAGTATGACGGTTATCACAAATTCGGTCGTCGCACTTAGCATAAATATTCAGTTTAATATACTCGAAATAAAAATTTCACGCGGTGGAACTTACTTTTCATTCTAGGATTTTTAAAAAAAAGTTTAATTGCTTTTTTTTTTCGGCGATAAATTTATCTACGCCAACAACAACAACGAACACTGGCAAATAAACATTGACAAAGTTGCATGTACGTCGGCAAAACTAAAGGTTCAAACACGAGCAGACAAAATGGGATAGTGACATTTTTAATCGCAGACGATTAATGGCAGCCAATTGTGAGGTGTTATTAAGAGTTGTTAAAAACCATTCAACATCTGTAATCAATACATCGACAAGTAAACATTTGAGTACCATCTGCGGAATCTTATCTTTGCATGAATTTTTCACTTTGATAACGGACATCTTGTAAGCGCTTTTAATGTGAAAAAGAATGTTCGATTATGAATTAAATATTAGAATATTCGGGGCTTTTTTGTTTGCTTTCGCTTTTTCGATCCCATTGCTTGCAAATAGTATCGGCCCAGGTCGGTGTTTCGTTGTACTCCAAAAGTGGTTCTCTCGTCAGTACCGAGTAAGTTGCCAAAGTTTTACTGTACACCGCTTAAGAATTAGCCAGTGGATCGTTACCTTTGTGTAGTTCAATGACGATCTTGATTTAGTAAATGAATTTCAAATATTTTTTATTGATGTGAATCAGATTGACCATGGTTTGAATCCCGCCTTTCAAAGATACATGTATTGGTGGAATGCAATTGCAAAACACATTTTACTCAGTTAGTACCCCTTTGCTCAGAAGAAAATGTAGTAGAACCAACTGCTGCTGTGAAACAAATTGCATAATCTTGAAACAGTGTAATTCGCCAAACAAACAATCAACCAAAAGAACAAAAAGACTTTGATACTGACGGTAGGAGCTTTGGATTTCGTATGGAATTATTCCGTTACCCCACGTTCGTCTGTGATCACGTACTGCATTTCTGTGCTGGAATTCGAAGTGCAAAAGGTTGCGTGATGAGCATGACTACATGGATCGGTCAATCATATATATAATTTTGTTTTGTAGGACTTTATGCGTAGTTATAATACGTCCGTCCGTCCGTCCGCCCGTCCGTCCGTCCGTCCGTCTGTCCGTCTGTCTGGGTCGCTGGTACAATCCCCGGCTCGGCCAATTTCTTTCCGAGGATTGAGGATAGTCATTGCAACAGGATTCATCCTCTCTGGCCGCTGACCATTGTTTCGATGATTATTATGTGGGTAAGCAGACACTGGCTTAGAAAGAATATTGTACGGAGTACTGGTAAAAAAAAACTCCGGAAAAGCATGGATAGGTGCACAATCAATCAATCAATCGTCTGTCTGTCTGTCTGTCTGTCTGTCTGTCTCTTTCTCTCTCTCTCACACACACATACACACATATTTAAAGTATGTTCGTTGTATTCAAATCATTCACAACCTGCAGGCTATTTTGGGGCTATAATATACCAATCAAAATAAAACAAAATAGAAGGGAAGAAAAATATTGTATGAAAAGGTCCGATTGCTTCTAGTAAGTAGTCGCTCCTTTTAACGAAATATTTTCAATAGCTGTCCATTGCAGGGACGTAAAGTCGTATCGGTACACTACAGGGTAACTTTAGTAATATGTATTCAGGCTTACAAGAGGGTTTTCTCCGGGCAGTAGAACAATATCTCCCTCAAAAAGGTTTCCTTCCTCTGGTAACACTTCTTTGAAGTCTAATTCTAGAATTAATAAAAATACGGTGGAAGTCACGTTTTACTTTGAAAAAAAAGTGAGGAAAAAGGCAAAAAATAAATATGGTAGTACTTACGAATCGCTTTTAGTCTGGATTTGTCTAAAATAGGGTATTTATTCAGAATCTCACTGAGAAACTCTAGAAAATTGACGTGGCATTTCAGAGCGATAATCAATTACACAAAAGAAGTTGACAGAAACCTGCATGGGTTCAATTTCGCATGGGCCGAGCCCCGGTAGCTCAGTCGATAGCGTACAGGACTTGAGAACAGAAGGTTTAGGGTTCGATCCCCGGCTCAGCCAATTTCTTTCCGAGGATTGATGATAGTCATTGCGACAGGATTCATTCCTCTCCCTCCACTTATTATTGTTTCGACGATAGTTATGTGGGAAAGCAGCCGGTGGCTTGGAAAGAATATTGTGAGGATATTGTGCGGAGTACTGGTAACAGAAACTCGAGGAGAGCGTGGATAGGTGCACTGGCCGCCGCGATGTAACTGAAATAATGTTGAAACCGGCGTTAAACACCATTCAATCAATCAATCAATCAATCAATCAATCTCGCATGGTCATAATTATTTGAGCCATGCTCTGTGAAAAGAGGGCTTAATGCATCTGCAAAAAGTATCGACCAACGTCTGCGCAGGCTGACGTGGGTCGAAACCTTTTGCTATTTGTTAATTTCCTGCGTGACAAAGGACCACTGTACCCTAGATTTAGTCGGTTGTTAGACGAAATGAATTTTGTGGATCCACAAGCACGTGATGACTTGCTTGATATAATGCACAGAGCATGGTTCATTTGTTAGTAGAATGATTGAATATTAAAGTGAATTACTTACCGACCTCAACTTGAGACTGAAATAAAAAAATTATAGAAGAAATAAATAAGTACGTTGCATCTTGAATGTCATACGTGTATATATCCAGATAAAGTTTATGTCAAGAAAACTAGATTCAGCTTTTCAAGTCAACAATATGTATATATAATGAACCAAAAAAGAAACTTCCCCTGTGTTTAAGTGCAAATGCAATGTTATTAAAAAAAATCAAAATATCAGA
Source organism: Hippopus hippopus (assembly GCA_946811185.2). NCBI lineage: Eukaryota > Metazoa > Mollusca > Bivalvia > Cardiida > Cardiidae > Hippopus > Hippopus hippopus. Next base: position 42,269,770 of record OX328096.1, read on the forward strand.
TGACTACATATATTCGGGCGAACGATTATGTGTCCGATAAAACAAATTTTAACTCGATTGAAAGCATTTTGCAGAAGAAACCCGCTGAAAGCAATTTTCATGTGCATGCACGGACCAGTATAATTCGTGTATATTTTTTGAAACCTTTCAGTCTAATTTTATAGACTTTCATGTCAATAAGAAAAAGACGTTGAAAAAAATTAAATTCTTTTTAGTTTTCTTTATTTTTGATATGCCTAGAATTCCGCAAAATTTACGCGAACGTGCCATTGGCATGCTTAATGCTGGTATGACGATGAATGCTGTTGCTATGAATATTGGATGTTCTACTCGTGCTATTCGACACCTTAGGCAACGTTTTCAAGCAACAGGGCGGACGGAAGATCGACCACGTAGTGGACGTCCTCGCGTCACGACGCGCGGCCAAGACCGCTATATTCGGAACACCCACCTGCGCAGTCGCTTCCAAACTGCCACAGCCACTGCTGCTAACACCCCTGGTACACATAACAACCGTATATCTGCCCAAACTGTGCGCAATCGCTTGCGCGAGGGTGGGCTACGTGCACGTCGTCCATACGTAGGTTGTGTTTTGACGCGACGTCACCGCGTAAATCGTGTTAATTGGGCACGTACACACCACCTCTGGCTTAGACAACAATGGAATAGTGTTCTTTCCTCTGACGAGTCCAGGTTTTCCATTCATCGAGGTGATGGCAGGGTTCGAGTATACCGTAGGAGAAATGAACGTTATGCCGACTGTTGCGTAATTGAACGAGATCGTTTTGGGGGTGGGGGTTCTGTCTTGGTCTGGGCGGGCATTGCACATGGCTTTCGCACTAATCTCGTCGTTATCGAAGGGAATTTGAATGCCCAACGCTACCGAGATGAAATTCTTGCGAGGCACGTTATCCCACTGTTTCAAAATAATGCCAATATCACTCTTTTTCAGCATGATAATGGCACAAGCCATACAGCTAGGGACAATGTGAATTTTCTCAGGGCGAATAACATTGCATTTATTAATGACTGGCCTTCCAAAAGCCCTGCTGATCTGAATCCCATTGAACACCTTTGGGATAATTTGGACCAGCGCGTTAGACGTCGCCCTATTCCACTGTCAAACGTCATTCAGCTAAGACAAGCCTTAATTCAGGAATGGAACAACATTCCACAAGCCGAAATCAATACACTTATCCGTTCTATGCGCCAACGATGCCAGGCAGTCCTTCATGCTGAAGGTAGTCATACCCGGTATTAATTTGTGATTTTGGTGAGCGACCCCTCCCGCATTTTAGCTACCATTTCACTACTTTTGGATAAACCCTCAGCAATAATTTTTTTCACACAAAGTCGCAATAAAATACTCTTTCAATGCATATAAATCTAGTTTAATCCTGATTTTCATATTTGTGTATATCTGCACTTAAACACTGGGGAAGTTTCTTTTTTTGGTTCAGTATATATAGCGCAAAGGTAACTTGTTTGTTTTTGCTCCAGAACATGATCGGAATCTCAAAAATCATGGCGAACGTTACGTATGCACCAAGGTTAATATCCACCAATGATACTGAATTCAAGCTCGCCTCATCATTCATCTGATTGGCAGAGACAAAAGATATGGGCCAGTCAGATGGCAGTCTTGGAATTTAAAATTTTGGAATCTTAAAATAGAGAAATTTCGAAAACTGATGGAGAACTCTTTTTTCTTTCCTCCTTCTGTTGTTTGCAATCCCCGTTGCACCGTGATTTGATTGTAGCAAAGCAATTTTTGTTTGTTTTTGCTGTTGTTGTTGTTATTGTTTAAGTCCTTATCAGACGGCATAAATTTAGAATGCAAATGGAAAGCATTTGCAGAAGACAAATGTGGCTCAAATAACGGGATTTGTCAGTGAAAAAGATAGAAAACAATGTGGGTAAGCATTTTCTCCTTTTCTCACAATGTTTTCAAAAGCCTTTTTCGTTGGCGTCGTTGAAACACGGAATTTTTTGGTAAAGGCTTAAATTTAACGCCTCCAAGTATGTTTCATTTATTTTATTGTGGTCAGCGCTTCCATCCTTGTGTTCCCTTGGATTTTTTTTACCATCGTTTCAAATGACATTCTTTTCAAGCCCCTGTTTCTTGAGGTTCCATAATTCCATAATGAGAATATTACTTAACTAAAGATTTCGCAATATCATAATGACCACGATTGTTTATACGACATTTATGAAACGATTCGATTGGTCAATGATTCAGTTCAGAAGCTAGGTCTGACACATGAAGTTAACAAACTTCAGTCGTGCTGCTAAACAAGACTAAACTGTTTGATCAGATAAGAGCTATCTTTGACCTATTTCCTCCAGACGTACGTGAAGGTTTTAACGTTTTGAAATCCATAATTTAACCCTTTCAGCACCGTAGGCGAAAACAGGGACTTTTGCAGACGGCATAGATCAAGGTCCGACTTCGCATAACGTGCAGTCTAATCTTGAATCTATTCCATCTCACTGTTATGTCAAGCTTGTAAGATGAAAATCTGCCTGACTTTCAATTGATTGTATTTTCAACCGTCGAAAGAGATTGAGTGAATAATGTTATATGTACCACTAGAGAGAAATCCGAGCAAAAAAGAACACTCATGTTCGGTTATGAAAAAATATATTACTCAATATTTGCTAGGCACCACGATTTTCTTGCACCATAGCAGAGACTGTATTGTATATTTTTGTGATGTTTATATCAGAAATCATCGGTGGTGTATCGAGAAGGTCTCCAGTACACACATTGCCTTGTATGACAAGCAAATGCCTCGTGCAAGTCTTGCAAATGCAGATACCCTCAATTTTCATAATGTATTGAAACACTGCATATATGTACCAAACTTGTGTGCACTCTTAATTCTTCACTTTCTTTTGAAAGGCTGAACGTTTCTGACGTTGATATGGCAAATGGGAATGTCAGAAGGCATTTATCAGATGCAGACATTTAGCGGGCAGTTGGAATGTTGGAACACGGGGCTCTTCATCGTGAGTTTAGTGAGGCACTTAATGTGCACCATACTGTTATCACCAGGGCGAGGTACCAGCAGTATGGTACACCTATCAGGAGGCATGGGGGTGGCAAGAGAAGGGCTGGCTACATCTGCAGCTAATGATAGATATTTGGTCATCCAGGCTCGGAGAAACCGCTTTGCGACTGCAACTCAACTGCGCTCTGACCTTCAAAATGCTTCTAGGGTCAGAGTTTCGACTCAAACCGTACGCATACAGTTGCACAAAAGTGGCTTCCGATCGAAAAGACCATGTATTTGTATCCCCGTATCTCCAAACCAATGTCAGGATCGGTTTGCTTGTAGATGAACCATGTTGGTTGGAAGAGAATGGACTGGCGACCTGTCTTCTTTACAGATCAGTCCTGATACTGCTTGAACTACACGGATATGCGTATTCGAGTGTGGAGAAGGCCAAGGGAGAGGTTTCATGCAGCAAACATTGCTGAGCATGATCGATATGGGGGCGGCTCTATCATGGTATGGGGTGGGATAAGCTGGGATGGACGAACTGACTTGATTGTGGTCGATCGAGGTACATTGACTGCCCAGCGGTAGATGAAATTCCCGACACACAGGTAAAGTTATATGCTGTAGCTGTTGGCGATGGGTTCGTTTTAATGGATGATAATGCTCGTCCTCACACGGCTCAGTTGTCCAAGAGTACTTGCAAAGGAAGGGTATTCAGCGTATGGATTGGCCATCCCGTTCCCCCGACTTAAATCCAATTTAACACATATCGAATGAGTTATAGATCCGCATTTCAGCCCGTCAGGTCCAGCCACAAAGCATTCAGCAACTTGGTGCATTCCTTGTCGAGGAATGGAATTCCATTCCACAAATGGTTATCAAAAACCTAATCGGGGGCATGCAAAGACGATGCCAAGCTGTCATTGATAGCAACGGTTACATACTCGTTATTAGGCCCATACCAAATTAATTACTATATTTTTTTTCGCAAATTCCGTTTTTCACTCGTTTTTAGAAAACAACCGTTTTAGTGACCATCCTGTTAAAAATGAAAATAAAATCAAAAGAGCGCATAACAAGTGTAAATTTTTTATATACAATTAAAAATTAAGCACAAGGTACATGTTCAACAAGAAAAAATACTAAACATTTAACTACAATCTAAGATATGTACAACAGTATTCTTGGTGCCTAGCAAACTTTGAGTAGTAGTACAGATAAAGCCATATATAGAAGCAGAGATCGATATTTCAGTTTATCGTCATTAGTCTTCAACGAAAAAACTAAATACCTTTTCTGTTTCTGTTTTTAAATGTAGAAAGGGGCATGAACTGCAAGTGCATAATTTACATGTCACTTTTTTAGACAGGATTGCCGTGGACTACGTTCTAAAATGTGGCAAAAGAAGAAATTTGTTTTTGCCACGTTTTTTTACGTTTACTAAAGTATCAAACCATTGTTTATGTAAATAACCTCCATTGTGCAAGAATGTTTCTAAAGTCTCCTGTAGAAAATTGATTTTAGAAGCTCCAAATGGTTTTAGCGATGATGTATGAAAAGGGAGTTTAATGCATCTGCGAAAGTATCGACCCAGGTCAACCTGCGCAGGCTGACTTGGGTCGATACCTTTTGCTTTTGGTCAATTTTATGCATTTCAAAGGACCAATCTATCTCATGATTCAGTCAGCTGTTAGACAAAATGGAGTTTATGAATCTATTGTTATATGTCGACTTGCTTGGTACAACACATCACGGAGATGCATTAAAACCTTTTTTGCTAGAGCGCGGCTCATTTAGATGTAAAGTAAGATTTAAAAAAATCCTAACGTGGCCTATGGAAAATCGTGACTTGTCTTTCCCTTTATAGATATTTGTATACACTTTCTCAGTTATCAACTTTTTACACAGCCACAACTTATTGAAGTTCGTCGCTATAATGTACTATTCTATAGATGGCGAAGTTTGTTACAAAACAGTTGCTTGTGGCAATGTCAGCGTGGTGAAGAACATGCTTTCAGAATTCAATGGCAATATAGTGTTCGCTTTTTCCCCCGATACTAGTATGTAATACCAAAAAGACTGTTTATGGTGTGGTCTTTTAGTCAAGTCGATTGATTAGCTTTCTACCAAGAACAGCGCTTATATTTAATGTTCAACTCAGTTCCTCAACTTAAAAGAGGCAATCAGTATTCGGGCTTTTAGTATCATACAAAACTTCAAAATGTTTTAATACTGAATCCAGTACGGCAAAAGCTTGCTATCTATTAATCCACAAAGAGAAATATAATGAGAAAGTGATTTTTGTGGTAATGCCTTAGACAGATTGTGGTTTCTTAAAAAGTAGTTAAGGGACTTCAACAAAATTTTGCAAAGGCTTGTTGGATTGGTACATGACCAACAGCACGCGTCGATTACGTGGGATAATATTCAAATAAGTACGATTACGTCATATCCTGTATCATTAATAATAGCCGGAGTACAACGGTCAGCCCGTTATGTATTTAGGCAAAAAATGTACCTTTATAGCTGTCCACTTACGTTTTGCTTATTAAGGAAAAAGGAGCCATGCTCCATGAAAAGGGAATGTAATACATCTGCAAAAAGTATCGGCCCACGTCAGTCTACGGATTGGCTGACCTGAATCGAAACGTTTTGCTTTTGGTAAATTTTCTGCATGACATATGACCAGTCTACCTCCAGGTTCAGTTCTTTATGAGACAAAATGGTTTTTTATGGACCCATAATTATGGGATGATTTGCTTGGTATAATGCATCACGAAGATGCATCAAATTCCCTTTTGCCAGAGCAAAAGAACAGAATTGGTCCTTATATATTTGGTTTTAGTTACTGATGTTTTACAACAAATCTTAGTTCACGGGAAATATCTTAGCATACTCCTTTAAATGTGCATAAGATTTCAAACTTTATTTAATGTTACGCACCTCAAGATGTACCTAATCTTTAAGAACTGTTCTTTCTTCTTATTAGATTAACTATTTACAACATGACAAAATTTTAGCCATGCCCATATTGAAAGCATTCGTGGAAGGCAAATGATGGGATTTGTCTGTAAAAGGGTAGAAAAAATGGGGGAAAAGGAGAAAATACTGGTTACCATCATTCTGTCCTTGTCCCGCAATTGTTTTCAAAGGCCGTCTATCTCAGGGTAGCTAAAATTTGAAATTGTTTAGTATTTGATTAACACTTTACCAGTCCCGTATCTTACTATTCTAAAGAAGGCTTTCGGCGATTTTCATTCATTCATTCATTCATTCATTCATTTATTCATTCATTCAATCATTCATGAAGAATCACAAAGGTCCACCGTTGCGAACCTCTGTGGGCGAACATAATTTGTTTTAGAAATGCTCTCACCTCTAGCACAGAACACAATCCAGATTTCAGATTATAGATTGCACCTTTTACCATAAACGTTTTTGTTGACTCATATAGGTGTTTTCATGTCTTTCGAACGTTTCTTCGTTCTCTTCATAAACTCGGCAGGACTAAAATAAGCCTTGTCGGTAATGGCTTAATCGACATGATGCCAATTTAGAACGAACCAGTACTTAGCGCTGTACAAAAAAAGTAAGGAAAAAAATGGCGCACTAACGCAAGTTTGTTTTTCGTGATTTTAGTAAAGATAACAAACATTAGATACATAAGATCATGCCGTGATTTCAATGCTGTTTAATCTTTACCTGCATTGTCTACAAAATCGACCTAAAGTCGTATATTAAAGTTTTGAAAGCTTAATTGTGAATAGACACGGGACTATGTAATCTTAACCGAACGATTGGACAATATCATTGGCACATTGGGTTCTAAAGCAGCCCTTCTCCGTTTTGCAGCAAACCTTTTATAAAAGACTTTTCCAAAGGCAAAAAGAGAGATATTGCTCGTCATAAGCGATTTCTCCTTTTGTCACAATGTTTTCACAACCATTTCCATAGCTATCGTTCAAAAGGCTGCTTTCAAATAAGTCGGATGTGAATTTGTTGCGGGAGGTAATCAATTAAAAAGATTTTTCTTCCTTTAACCCTTTAGCTGCCGAGCGCGACTCACTGACCTTTTGCAGACAGTATAGATCCAAGATCAGACTGCACAGAACGTGCAGTCTGATCTTGGATCTACACTGTCCGATGAGGAGATATTTTTCTCCAAAAAAATAAGCTTGAAATCGCATTATTGGGGTTTTACTTTCGGCTTGAACGTTTCATTTAACTTATTTAGCAGGATAAGGTTTAAGTGACACAAGCTGAGAAGATGAATAACGTTTATACCTCGTCTGCGACTGGCAAAGTCTCGTCTGCTAGCGGCAAACCCCTTGCTAATCCTAGAACTAGGCAGACTATTAAATTCCTCATTGTTCCGATGGTGCGAGATGTCTGACACTATCTACGGAGATATCTTATCTAGTTAGACAACAGTCCTTTTTAAATAGGAGGTCAAAAGCAATCATGTTGACATATTTTCCATTTAAAATTTGTCTTGTCTTGAATTAACTCTTTGCCAGACGACAAAAATTTAGGTTGCACACTTCTTCAAATTGAGGGTAATTGCAGGCGACAGATAAAATTCCACTCAAACGATAGAATTCGTCTTTGAAAGTCTACAAAACATTGTTGGAAAAGGAGAAAATGGTGGTTACCAACATTTTTCCCATTACCACTGTTTTCTAAAGCCTTCTTCCCAAGGTTCGTTAAAATCAGGATTGTTTGTAAAAGTGTTTAAAAAAAAACCTGCACAGACTTTAAGTCAGATGTCTAGGTCATGTATGTAATGGATGCTCGAAAGGACAGCTGGACGATTTTTTTTTGAGATTCACACAAATTGAAACGTGAAGGACCGAACACTTCAATTAGAACTATGTAACTAGCACGTGTACCAATAGATCCGTTTTTTTAAGTAATACTCGTTCTGTAAGAATTATATAAAACTGATTGTCATATTAACTTTTTCTTTGAAACCTGCTTCGGGTTTTCTAGTTCTAAAGATAATCTACCCAATCACCATGCATATACAACTCGTAACGGGCATGCGATTCTAGATAATGTTTTAACCCTTATCCTGCTAAATAAGTAAAAATTAAACTTTCAAGCCGATAGTAAAAACCTAAATGTTGCCATTTCAAAGGTAATAAGTAAAAATTAAACTTTCAAGCCGATAGTAAAAACCTAAATGTTGCCATTTCAAAGGTAATAAGTAAAAATTAAACTTTCAAGCCGATAGTAAAAACCTAAATGTTGCCATTTCAAAGGTAATAAGTAAAAATTAAACTTTCAAGCCGATAGTTAAAACCTAAATGTTGCCATTTCAAAGGTAATAAGTAAAAATTAAACTTTCAAGCCGATAGTTAAAACCTAAATGTTGCCATTTCAAAGGTAATAAGTAAAAATTAAACTTTCAAGCCGATAGTAAAAACCTAAATGTTGCCATTTCAAAGGTAATAAGTAAAAATTAAACTTTCAAGCCGATAGTTAAAACCTAAATGTTGCCATTTCAAAGGTATTTTTGGGAGGAAAAATATCTCCTTATCGGACTGTGTAGATTCAAGGTCAGACTGCACGTTCTGTGCAGTCTGATCTTTATCTGCGTTGTCCGCAAAAGGTCAGTGAGTTGCGCTTGGCAGCTTAAGGGTTAATAATATCGTGGAAAAAAAGGGCAATTTCCGGATTAGCTCTCAATCCGTTTCGGCCATGTTGATAAGAAAGGTCTCGTTCAGGGTTGACTTTGCAAATTTACGGAAGTGTGATGTAACAGCAACGTAAAATTCGCTTTTCGCCTTCAAAAAACGGTATCTTCTATGTAGTATAGGTACGGGCCTTTTCGATGAAAACACCAATATTAATTTATACAAATGTTTACTAAAGCTTATAACGACAACAAATAAGTAGCGACATATCTCCCTGGTCTTTTTGTGTGTCACTATAATTAGCAGTGTCCCGGATGAATAGTTATATCATCTATAGCCATGTCGCTGTGGTAGCTTTTGCCCACGTGACCCTCGAACTCAAACTGAAATGAAAACGGCGAAGTCAGTTGCTAAATATATACACGTACAGTTTTTGCGGACGGTGCAGATCAAGATCAGTCTGCTCAAAAGTACACTCTGATCTTGGATCTACACGGTCCGCTACTTTTGCTTAACTTTTACCAAAATTATCGTTAACTCTTTACCACACGACAAAATTTCAGACTGGTCCAAATTCATATCATTTGCAGGAGACAAAATAAATGTGACTCAAAATTAGAAATCTGCCTTTGGATAGAAAGCATTGAGGGAAAAAGAGAAAATGCTTGTTACTAGCATTTTCTCCTTTTCCCACAAAGTTTTCAAAAATGTTTCTTTTCAGAGTCGTTAAAACTCGGGATCTGTGTTACAGGGTAAACTTGAATAGGAATCTAACCAACTTAAAGAACCAAAACAGAGCTGAATTTACTAAGTTAGCAGCGAAATAGTTAACGGATCTTTCAAAAAATATTACTGCAATCAGAAAAGTCGGGAAGAAACATTTGAAAAGCAGGCAAATCATTTTAAATTCTTTTAAGGATGCAATGGGCTAATGAATGCTAATAATTATGGTTAAATTACATGATATCACAAACCTTGAAGGTTCCGCTTGTATGAATATTTACGCTAGCCCTTTGGTGAGTCCAACGATCACCATGGTTACCAGACCACGTATGTACTTTTAAAGTCTGGGAACCGGCTTTTACGTTCAGCGTCAAAGTTCCCATATCAGAACCATACATATGGTAATAAAAGTCCACACAGTAGTCCCCTCCCGGAAATGATTTTGAGTCCAGCCTGGCATATTGGTTACTATGGCCGCTTGCCTCCACGTAGAGATAGTTGTCTGAAACGATAGTACATTCAGTTTTCTTTACGAAATACTACATGTACTTTTGAAACAAATCCGCACATGACGACTTTGGAAACATCTCCGTAAAGTATTGTTGATTGTATCAACCATGATTCCATAATGTGAATTCATAGAAAAGTGTCGTGATAAGAATTATTTCTAATTTTGCCATAATCAATTTCCAAAATTGGACCGATGCAAGATCGACAAAAAAAATTGTCTGCTTGCAGTAATTGCTTAACTTGTTACCATACGACAAAATTTTACACCCGACCAACTGGAAGCTTTTCCACACGACAAAATGAATAGAGTCTCAAAGATTCTTTTTTTCTTTCTTTAAAATGGTCGACAACATTGTGGGAAAAGGAGAAAATGTTGGTTACCAGCATTTTCTTTTTTTTCCCAACACTGGTTACAAAGGCCTTTTTCTCCCGTTGTCTGCGCATGTCATATTCTTCGAAGATTCGACCTCTCTGCTATGACGCATCACTATCCCAAGTATAGGAGAAATCATTACGCCGCTAAAAAAGAACCAATGGAGAAAATAGCCTTAAACAATATATCTGTGGAAAATGTAGCCTGTTTGTTGCTCCAAATATCTTGAAAATTCAATAATTTCAAAAGGGGAAAATAGTTGTTACAAATACTCTTGTTTTACTGCACATCTTTGAATACAGTTACTAAATATAGACTTTAAGGAAACCAGAATTCGTTCAGGGTTTTTCAACAGACTTTTTTCGACAAGAAGTGTCTGGGCTTATATTGCCGGTGAATAGGTTACATGCTGGCTGACCATAGCTGAATGAATCGTACCAGTTAGCGTTTTATTGAGTAAACGTTTATCTTATTTTGAAATTCAAATAACGGTTGTCGTTTTGAAAAGTAGTCCGCTTCTGTTCCCAGAATGCCCAAATCTGATAGATGTGTTTTTGAAAAATGCCACCTAGCGGAAGATAATGCTTTTTTCTTCAGGATCGTTAAAACTCAGGATCGTTTGATAAAAGATTTAAAAAAATTGGATTGGTCATAAATATTGATGCCCCTTACATAGATTGCTACAATATTTTTTGTAGATTCATGTTTTAGACGTCCACAGTATTATTTGACCACCAAAAAGTAAAAAATTTTGTTCTTTTATGTCATACTCACTTGAGGTTGAGCCCAAATGGTCTCGGCTGGGTCCGGTTTGAGAACTAGGCGTTGCTCCGTGTCTTCTCTTCCAGTTTGTGTTGTCTGATCTAGACTGTGTCCAGTGGCAGAGATTGGACTGAAAGGAACAGTAATCCGCTGAAAATACAAGATAGGCAGACAAATTAGCTATAATTGTAGGACAAGACTAAAACCAATATACAGTAGATGTACGCGCTACCGCCTGAAGAAGACCCTTTCTTTATCTCGCGGCAGAAGGCTTTTAAAATTTCTTCTTGTTAGGAGAAATTGATCGCAACGAACAGCTTAATCTTTTATTATTATTATTATTATTATTCGCACACGTCGATAAACAAATTTAACACGAGTACCAAAGTCAAAAGGTTTTGATGGCAGGCACAACGATAAACATGGTTTACGATAAACAGCTCACGATAAAAGACACAGCAAAAATAGCTCTATGGACACACACAAAAAAGTTGACAGCAATTGTAGAAGACAAATGAATGTGGATCAATGATTGAAATTGTTCCAGAAAGAGAAGGAAAACATCATTGGAAAGCAGAACATGCTGAGTACCAGCATTTTTCACCTTTTACAACAGTGTTTTCAAAAGCTTCCTTCCATGGTGTCGTTAAAACACTAAACTGTGTGGTAAAGTGTTAAAACTGTCTTCTTTTCATGGCAGACAGGTTTGCTATCAGTTCTAGGAAAGCAGGCACCATATAAAACACTTTGAAAGTACGATTGTAAACTATTTCCTTCTTCAAAGCTCTGTTGGGTGCTTCACAATAAATAGACTTTGGCAGCAGTATCAGCGCTAACTTGTTTGTTACCTCAGGCCTCCCGATTTAACCACTTCCTCTATATAGTTAATGCTTCGTACAACTCGAAAACAATTTACCAGTGAAGAAACTTAGACTCCCGATGAAATTTGCAAGGCTGTTGCTCTAACCTGACTTTTTGTGAGACATAAAAAAGAAAATGTTTCCTTTAATCTTAACTCTTTCACTAATAATGGCGATTTTAAAAAGCCTTTACGAACGGCATAGATCAAGATCAGACTGCACAGATCTTTGATCAGATCAGACTGCACAGATCTTTGGTCTACATCGTCCGCGGACTGAGCTGCCTTTCACTAAACTGCGTTCGCATGATATTTGCGTACGCAGGTTAGCTTTACTGCAAGCATCTAGTTTGAAAACAAGTGTCACTAAACTGCATTACTTTACGATATTAGTAAATATTTGCATAAATTTACGCCAGTTCATATCTTTGGGTAAAACAGTGATCGTATGTGTAATTCCAAATAATTTGCTTTCATCTTCGCAGTTTATTGAAAAGCAGCCCTGATGAGAAAATATTAACACAATTATCTTCAATTGCAGTGCAACAGTACTCTGAGACTTAGATTTTATAAGATGGTAGCGAAAATTTTAATTCTTTACCAAACGATAAAATAATTAAAAGCATTAGCAAACGACATATAAAGCATGTAAGAAATGGTGGAATTTGCCTTTAGAAACCATTCAATTTTTTCCTTTCCACACAATATTTGATTCTTCAAAAACCGTCTTCTTCGAGGTCGCAGGATTGTTTGGTAAACGGTTAACTCTTTACCAGACGGCAAAACTTTGAACTAGACCAAATTGAAGGCAATTAAATTAAATGTGACTCAAATGATGATTTCTGTATTTAAAAGGGTAGAAAACACTATGGGAGAAGGAGAAAATGCTGGTTACCAGCATTTTCTTCTTTTCCCGCAATGTTTCAAAAACCGTCTTCTTCCGGGTCGTTAAAACTCAGGATTGTGTGGTAAAGGGTTAAAAAGAAAAAGGGTTTTGTAGGCATAAATTTACTTACTTCCGGCAACTGGGGCACTGGTAAAAGTGCTGATTGGTGCTTTTGTTGTGACACTGTTGATCGGTGGGTTTGTGGCATTCGGATCTGTGGTGCACCCATATAAGAGTTGAATTTCACGGATATCAATCGTACTCAAGTGCGTTCTCTGTCCAATTTGTGCTCCTGCTTGCTTTGGTACAATGGTTGGCTTTGAACGGTCGATGGCAAAAGCATAAGCGCTGTAGTGCATCACACTATCGTAGTCATAGGGTTGTCCCAGCATGTCGATGTAACCGACAGGATACTTGTTAAAGTTACCCTCATGACCTGGAAGGGTAAATCTTATCAAAAGATTAATTTCTTACCAGAAGACAAAATTTTAGATATGTCCATACTTTTTACAAGTATTTTGCAGACGGCTTTTAGCTATGAAAGGGTAGAAAACATAATATGAAGAGGAAAAAATGTTTGTACCACCATCCTGTGTGAGTATGAATGCATGATTTGATCAACTGAGTCTTTACTTTCAAAAACTACGGTGTACCGTAAAAAAATGATGTATAGACAAGGTCTCGCGGTTGGCTAGGAAACTTGAAATTCATGCTATCTGGGGAGTGTGTGATGGTATTTTATCGACAGGAAAATGAAGTTTCGGTACTTTGAACTTTGTTCTTTGCAATATCAGTAAATGTACATCAACATTAAATCATACAAAATCAGATATTTAGTTTCTCAGTATAGTGACTTGCATTGAATGAATGAAGAGTACAAATCGTATCACCAATCATTTTTGAGAACGTTCTTTGTCTAATTCTTAAGCATTTTCTAAATTTCAAAGTAACGCAACTGCTAATTGGCTAAACCGTTTGGTATAGCCAATCAGAAGTTGTGTTTCTTTCAAATTTAGAAAATCTTTGATGATAAGACTAATAACGCTTTTAAGAATGGTTGGTGAATACGGAACCTGGTCGCGTTACCAACTGCAGACGATTTTTTATTTATTTATTTTTTTTTTTTTGAAACACGTCGCTTTTAAAAACAGTAATCCAAAAAGAAGAATAACTGGTGATGAACAATTTCTTTTATTGCAATATTTCACATGCATTCTTGCATTGAGCCTTACCGAATGTTGATCCATACTCAACACGGATGGTTTCAAATTGTACAAGTTTTTATGCAGCGGATAATGGATCACATTATCTTTCATTTAAGCATCGTTATATCCTCTTTGGTAATATAATTTTGGGAAAGTGACCCTTTAGCAAACAATCCTGTGCTTTAACGACCTATATAAAATGGCTTTTGAAAACATTGTGGAAAAAGAATGAAATGCTGGTAACCAGTGTTTCTGTCCTTTCAAAGTCAACTGCCATCATCTAATCCAAATTTAATTATACAAATGCTTTCAATTAGGACAAGTCTAAACTTTTGCCGCACTGTACAGAGTCATTAACAAGATCTGACGAATAAAATCTATGACAAATCCTAACAATTTACTTGCTTCCTAATAATGTTGATTAGAGGGACGCCTCACGGATGTTGTGGATGCTACCTTCCCTCTAATTCTCTGTAATTTGGTTTATTATAGACAGAGTACAGTATTTATATGGCTTTTAGATGTGTCTAATTGACTAAAATAGATTTCACTACTAATTGGGACATAATATGGCTATATTCCTATTATTCTTATAGATCTATTTCAATTTTTAAGTTATCGAACCACACGAATTGAAAAAATCTGTTTTAAACCTGTGTGAGTCCAACAAGCAACTGCATCCTTTCCCACAATCTTTTGGAAAAACTGATTATGGTAAGAACGTAGAGATTTGTATTTGTATGGTAATGGTAAAAGTCTTCTGTTGACACCTAGTGTACATAGGAAAAATCTTTCAGTGCCAAATGTATAAACCTGACCTCTTTCGACGGCTAAAAATAGAAACCTCTGCGACCATGAAAGATCTTCATCTTGTATGCTTGACCAAACAAACGGATGGCATAGATCTAAGATCAGACTGCACATAACGTGCAGTCTGATCTTGATCTATGCCGTCCGCAAAAGCCCCTGTTTTCGCCCTTGGCGCTGAAAGGCTTGACAACTTTTGAACTGCTTCTTGAAAGGCCATTCTTCCGACGGTTGTTTCAATCAATTAGCCTAATTTCATTCGTATATATACCTTTTTGTACATTTTCCAAATGAATAGTGACATATTGGTCTCTATCAGTTCTACTCTGCTCGTGCCAGAACCCAAGGGCGTGCAATAGCTCATGCATAATCGTACCCTTCCTCTCACAGCCATGACCGATCGTTACGGATGATTTTCTTCCAATGTAACCAACAGGGGTGTGGCACCTGAAATAATTCGGGAACAAGATGAAACAATCGGCCTATAGTAAACATAACAAGAAGGTCATGATGGCCCTTAAGTCGCTCACCTAAGCCGTTTTACCAAACATGACCCTTTTCCGATTTCTTTCGAGATATAATGACAAACATTCTTACAAACTTCATTGGTTTTTGATTTAAAATATGGCCTTTAGAGTGTACACAGGCTTTTTCTGGAATTTGTCTCGGTGACCTACCTTTTAGCTCAAAATTGCCTACTTTCAAACTTGTAGAAATTATCCAGACAAACATTCTGACCACCTTTCATGAGTATTTGAGAGCAAATGTGGCCTGTAGAGTGTACACAAGGTTTTCTAAAATTTAACCTGGTGACCTAGTTTTTGATCCAACACGACCCATTTTCAAATTCGTCCATGGTTTCAATAAGACAAACATTTTGACCAAGTTTCAAGGTTATTGAACTGAAAATGTGGCCTCTAGAGGGTACACTAAGTTTTTTCAAAGATTTAAATTGGCGACCTACTTTTTGACCCGATGTGACATATTTTAAAACTCGTACAGGATATTTTCAAGAGAGAAACATCCTGGCCAGTTTTCAAGAGTATTGTACCGACAATGTGACCTCTAAGGTGTAAAAAAAATTTTTTTTTTTTTTTTTTTTTTTTTTTTTTTAACCCAGTGACCTACTTTTTGACCCGACATGACCAATTTTCAAACTTGTTTAAGATATTGTCAAAACAAAGATTCTGACAAACACTTTCATTGGTACTGAACTGAAAATGTGGCCCCTAGAGCGTACACAAGGTTTTTCAAAGATTTGACCTGTTGATCTATTTTTTGATCAAACATGACCCATTTTCAAATAATCCAGGATTTTATCAAGACAAACACTCTGACCAACTTTCAAGAGAATTGCACTGAAAATATCGGCTCCAGAGCGTACACAAGGTTTTTCTAAGCTTTAATCGAGTGACCTAGCGTTTTACCTGACATGACCAATTTTCAAACTTGTCCACGATATCAGCATGACAAACATTCTAGCCAACTTTCATGAGTAGTGTACTGGAAATGTGACCGGTAGAGCGTATACAAGGGTTTTCAAAGATTTGACCTCGTGACCCAGTTTTTGATCCAACATGACCCATTTTCAAAGTGGACCGAAATATCATCGAGACAAACATTCTGACCAACTTTCATGAGTATTGTACTGAAAATGTGGCCCCTAGAGCGTACACAATGTTTTTCGAGGATATGACCTAGCGATCTAGTTTTTGACCTGACATGACCCATTTTAGAATTCGTCCGAGATACTAGGACATACATTCTGACCAAGTTTCATGAGTATCGGACTGGAAATGTGGCCTCTGGAGCTTACACAAGGTAAAAGTTGACGACGCACGACGCATGACGGACACAGCACGATCACAAAAGCTCACCTTGAGCACTTCGTGCTCAGGTGAGCTAAAAACGGAAGCATAGAAGCAAGGCTGCTTTCTACCAATTAAGATGGAACCAGAAATGTTGTCACTAGGCATAACACAAATTAGCACGATCAGTCCCTAATTAATAGTTGTCCATCATATTTTTTTTTCAAGGTGATAAGCTTACCTGTATCGAGGAGTAAAACTAATTAAAACGAGGAAAAAAAAAAATATCCAGCTTTTCTAATTATGCTACAGCAAAACAGACCTTATGTTAAATACAAGATGTCACCAAATTTTACAACGTTAGTTTTCTCTGGTTACAAAGTTTAGATATAAACCCTTTCAATTGCCAAACTATCCCTTGTTTTGATAAACCCGGTAAAGAAAGATCTTAAAAGGATAGTGGTAAAGGAAAAAAAATGCTGTTAAACAGCACTTAGCATTTAACATTTAGCATCTAAAAGAAGATTTATTTCCTCAATAGGGAAAACTCTTGGTACCGTTTAACCTTGTTGTTGGAAGTTATGATAGCACTTGGGGGTTTACAAATTATAAAACCAATGGATAAATAAGTGGTACTTACGAAAATTTTACAGTAAATAATACAAATATATTTCATAAACATAAAACAATCGAGAAACTGCTGAATTTGAGCAACTTTTCCTTTTCAAGGCTTGTTAAAATCCAGTGCCAACAGATTCGTCAATGTAACGTTATATGTAAATGGAACAAAAAACATTGACAAAAAAATGTGACCTACCCGTTGCCATTTTCAAATCGAACATATGCATTTTCCCCTGAGCGTGGTTTGAAAGTAATGCATGCTTTACCGTTTACCTTCGTCTTGTCTTCAATCGTTCTCATGGCTTCTTGAAACAGGTTTTTAACAACGGCAGCTGAAAAGCAAAAAAGAGTTCCAATGCTTGTTTCGATTTAATAAATTTAGATACAACGTCGACGGTCCGAAATATTGATTCAGTATTTTTAATAGCTCAACATACCTTGTTGAAAAAAAAAAAATCTTTATTTTTTTTAGCTGAGCGCAAAAAAAAAGTGACATAAGCATGAACATTATCATATTTGCCTTTGTTGTTGTCCATGAAGCGTCCCTTCAACAATTTTGACATTATTCAAACTTAGTAATCCGATTGTTAAGACTTCAGTGATAAGGTTACAGTAATTCATATTGTTTATTTGATATTCTTCAATTTCTCTACAACATTTCAATACCTTGTCGCTTTCATAATCCAGCACAAATCTGCTTCTCAGGACTTGGATTAAAAGCAGTTAGGATTGAAGAACGTAATAAGATTGACTGAACCGATACTCACGGTATGTGGGCTGAATTTCGTATGGTACCACACCATTCGCCCATGTGCGTCTTTTGTCAGCAACGGCATTTCTGTGCTAAACGAGAAGGTAAAGGGCTTTAAAATGACACATGCACTACAGTATATCTGCGTCCCAATTCGAACTTACAGTTACCAATTTTTTCCCTAGCCCCAGAACTGGTTCTTAAAAAGAACATGGATAATACTATTTTCGCGGTGTATTAAAATGCGTCAACTCGTAACCAATTCCAAACTTTAACGACCCCGAGAAAAAAAGGTTTTGAAAACATTGTTGACAAAGGAGAATATGTTGGCAAGCTGCAATTTCCAACAATACCTACTACACTTTCAGAAACTAATCTTAACCTTTAAGCAACATATAATTTATCGTCTAGAATAGCTTTGAAGTTTGTACGAGTCCTTTTGTTGTATGGCAGAGAGTAAAATGTTTCCGTGACAACAATAAGAAGACGCAAACATGGTAGCATTACGCTAACAAATGTACTTACCAACGGATTCTCCCCAGGCTGAAGCACGATGTCACCTTCAAATAGACCGCCCTCCTCTGCCACATTGTCCTCAAAGTCTAAGTCTAAATGGAAGTAAAGCAATTATGACAATTATTTATGTGGCCATCTTTTTACGGTGTACTGTACACGAAAACCACGATCGCAAACTATTCTAGTTTGTTTCCTAGGTGTTTTAATGGTTTTCCCACACATCAGAATTTTAGACTTGTTCAAACTGAAAACAACTGTAGACGACAAATTACACATGTGTTTCAAATGATAGATATTGTCTTTGAAACGACAGAAAAAAGAATGTGTAAAAAGGAGAAAGTGCTGCATTGCCAGCATTTTCTTTCTTTCGTTTTCAAAAGTGTTTTCAAAAGTATTCTACCTCAGTGTCGTTAAAACACGGACTTCTTTGGTGAAAGGCTAACTCATTACCAAAACAGTCTAAACAAGTTTGCAGTAGACGGCTTTTAACACATCTCTGTCAAAGTTTGGATGGTAAACACAATAAATTCAAGCTCTGTGAAAATGGTCTTGATACATCTGCAAATAATATTTATAATAGTATTATTAATAGTATTAAATAATATATCTGCAAATATGATGCGCAGTCCGCGCGGGCTGACTGTAAGTCGAAACTAACTCGTGATTCAGTCGGCTTAAACAAAATGAGCCATGCTCTGGCAAAAGGGGGCTTAATGCATCTCCGTAATCCATCACACCGAGCAAACCATTACATGCTTATGGATCCATAACAGCCACCTTTTTTTAATAATCGACTAAATCACGAGGTAGACTGGTCCTTAGACATACATAAAAATTGATCAATAGCGAAAAGTGTTGGCCCAGGTCAGCCTGCGCGGATTGCGCAGGCTGACCTGAGTCGATACTTTTCGCAGATGCATTAAGCCCCCTTTTCACAGAGCATGGTTCATATGTAACATGATGCGCAGTCCGCGCGTTAAGTCGAAACTAACTCGTGATTCAGTCGGCTTAAACAAAATGTATTTTATGGATCCATAATGACGACTACATTCTGACTTGCTTGGTATAATGCATCACAGACCTGAATTAAACCCCTTTTTACCAGAGCGCCGCTGCATTCGGGCCAAATACCTGACTTGATCAGGAAATTTTTCTTCTGCAAAACGAAATGGGTGTTGCAAGTTGTTGTCATTCTTTGGCGTTAAAGCATTCAGACTTTTATAGATGTAGAGAACAAATTATCGGAAAAGAAAGAAAGTATAAAAATGAGCCGCGCTCTGTGAAAAGGGGACTTAATGCATCTGCGAAAAGTTTCGACCCAGGTCAGCCTGCGCAGTCCGCGCAGGCTGACCTGGGCCGAAACTTTTCGCTATTGGTCGATTTTCTGCATGTCAAAGGATCAGTCTACCTCATGATTGAGTCTGTTGTTTAAAAAAGTGGCTATTATGGATCCATACGTACGTGATGGCTTTCTTGGTATGATGGATTACGGAGGTGCATTAAGCCCCCTTTTGCCAGAGCACGGCTCAAATGTTTTGGAGGAAATGGGGCGCGATTCATAGCAAAGCGGCACCCAAGCTGGTGACAGGTGACAATATCAGAGATCTTTCTCTTACTCTATCAGCACCCTAATATACTATTAACATGACCTCATACGATGACTACCAAATACAATCCACTAAAATTCAGATAGATTTTTATCTTGCAGGCTTGACTAAACAAATGGAAGGAATAGATACAAGATCAGACTGCACATCCTGTGCCGTCTGATATTGATCTTTGCCGGCCTAAAAGCCCCTGTTTTCGCCTTTGGCTCTGAAAGGGTTACATTCATCTCTCTAAATACATCTAATCAGCTGAACCAATACATTAAAAAAAAATTATTTTGAATGGATGCAGGGAAAAGCTTACAGGGTAAGTATGATACAGATTCAGATCAGACTACACGGATATGCATTTCGATCTTATTCTTGGCTTTTCTCAAAATACCAGAGATCACGATGCACACTCGGTATAACGGAAACATCGCCCTGTGTGGTTCTCTAAAATTGCGTGACCTGATAAAATTCTTTGGCTTTTTCTAGAAAAATTCTTGTGTGTGTGAGGTTATTTTTTCTTTTCTTTTTCAGACATCAACTTAAATTTAGGTTCTAGAAAATCGTTATTTTGGATTACAGAAGTTTTGTGGCCATGAGCGGTGCCTGTATACTTTTCAAAGTAAAAAATGTATGTCACAGACTGAAGCACCGTTAAAAAATTGAAGTCCTGTTGTTCCTTATCCTGCTAAAAATTAAATTTTCAGTTCGGTAGTTAAAAACCTAATATTACTATTTCAAAAATATGATTTGGGGAATAATATCTCCTTCTCGGACAGTGTAGATCCAAGATCAGACTGCACGTTCTGTGCAGTCTGATCTTGATCAACACTGTCCGCAAAAAGTCCGTGAGTTGCGCCTTTTTTGCCTGTTACTCAAAACTGCTGTCTTGTCACAGTAGTTTCATTCATTCGTGAAAACTTGTATGATATTTTTCTCAAACTTCATGATACATATTTAGAACGTAAATAAGCCATTCACTCCACGCCAATCTGATAGCTAGACCATGTTCTAGTCTTAGATCATGAATCTACATTAGAATACATATAAGATTACTCAGTAAATTAGGCCCTAGATCATTCTGTCGAACAGCGAAGGATTACGATACAGTGATGAGTATATGACGGCTTTAATAGGCAACATTAATCCCTTTACCACACAAGGTCGAGTTTACACGGCCCTGAGAAAGAAGGCTTTTGAAAACATTGTGGGAAAGGGAGAAAATTCTAGTAACTACCATTTTCTCCTTTTACCACCAGCTCGAAAACAGTTGTATTGTATTAGAGTTTAACGCCATTGTAACAATTTCGGTCATACCACGGCGGTATGTGCGCCTACGTATGTGTTTCCTGGCATTTTCACACCAGTACTGACACAACTTTCTTTTCAAGTCACTGACTACTATTTTTCACATGCATCAGAGGTGAGAGGCAAAAAATCGACGGAAAGTAAGTTTGCCTCAACCGGGTATCGAACTCGCAACCAAGAGGTTATGAGTCAGATACGCTAACCACTCAGCTATCCGGCCGGGGTTAACTCGACAACAAAGCTCATCAGCTGAATCACGTTTAATCTGGCGTCCTCGAATGCTCTCAAAATGTTAAAGCCTTAAGAAAAAGAAAGAAAACTACCACAAGGGAAAATTTGAAATTAACTTACCAACACTAATGTGTGACTGAAAAAAAAAAGGTGAAAGATTAAGATACTCCGGGCAGTACACAGTTACGGTTACCTATCAACTGGTAAAAAGCATAGCGACTTTCTCGGTTTCAAGCTAAGGCCTCTGGATACTTTCATACTTGTTGTTTTCTGCGTTAGCGCAAACTAAGGATAAGATACAAGAGTCGTTTGCTCGAACAACAGTACGCTCTTAGCTCCAGATAAGACGGAGTGATGGTATTGTAAATCTATCGTTTCCTTCGAAACTCTATGTTGTAGGTACTCGTTAGAATCGTCTCGATGAGACGATTCTAAAGAGTACCCACAACATAGGGTTTAGTGGAGTATAATTAATATTTTCAATTTTGAAATCAAAATCACTCCTTCTGTCTGGAGCTCTGAGTATGCTTGTACCCAGCTTCGAAATTAAGGCAAAACCAATACGTTCAATTGCTGGATAAAATTTGCTGTGGTCTAAAATTAAGGAATCAGTTCACAACCCTGTATCGCACAAATGAACAATTCCTTGTTTTCCGACTCTGAGGAGAAAGAAAACTTGAAAACCAGCATTCTTACCATTTCCTATCATGTTTCTACCCTTTCAACCATGACTTCCATCATTTGAAGGACTTTTCAAATGTCGTCTGATATTTGTTTCAAGATAAACCATTGTAAAACTCTGTCATGTGGTAAAGTGTTAATTCTTTACCAGACGACAAAATTTTCGACTTGTCCGAATAGAAGGGATTTGCAGACAACAAATTTGCTTTCAGTTGTTTGAATTCCCTTTAAAAGGGTCAAAAACATTGTGGGAAAAGGAGAAAATGCTGGTTACCAGCATTTTCTCCTTTTCCCACAATGTTTTCCAAAAGTTCTTTCTTTGTGTCGTTTCAACCCGGGATTGTATGGTAAGCGGTTAAGCTAAAAAGTGCTAAGCATTAATTTTTTTTATCTTTCATTTGCAGTCGGCACAACTCAAAACTTGGTATTTAATCTAGGATCTCCACCGTTTGATATTTTACGTGATTTTTTGGTAAAGTCAGCCTTGACAATCACAATTATCTTACTGGAGGAAAAAAACAATTATTTGATTTTCAAATACGTTTGATCCATGTTCTGTAAAAATGGGGCTTAATGCATCAACAAAAAGTATTGACCATATCGGCCTATGCAGTCCGGGCATGCTGACGTGCGTCGATACCTTTAGCTGTTTGTTAAGTTTCTGCATTTCCAAGGACCATTCTACCTCATGGTTCATCCGGCTGTCAGACAAAATTGATTTTATATGTCCATTAATACGGTATTACTTGCCTGGTATAATGCATCGTGGAATTACATTAAACCCCCTTTCGCCAGAAAACGGCTCATTTTTGCTAATGACACAACAGGTTTTTTTTTTTTTTGTTAAAAAAAAGAAATAATTTGTACCGAACTGCGCGTATCCTACATCAGACACTTATTCTGTGCTTTTTCTTTTTGTCTTTTACTAGTTCGCATAGGGTTTTTATGTTTACCTATTGTACTGAAAAGGTCAGAAATCATCTTTAACAAAAACAAATGTACATCAGACTGAACTGTTTATTTCAGGCCCAATAGCTGCCAAATTCAAACAGTTCAGGAGACAAAATGCACACAAACTTAATTCATATACCATTTTTAGAAAAAAAAGCATAGATATTTTTCTGTGTTCTAGTTTACAATACACTTTTCTATCAGCGACTGGAACTGTGACACATTTCACTGTAACACATCGAATTCATAATAATGTCCATACTTTCAAATTGTATGATTTAAATTTGTATGCAATTTGACCCTTGAATTGTATTCTGGTGGAAGAAATACTGATATCTGTTTTGAAAGTTATAACAAAATATTTGCCTCATCTTCAACAGGCAAGGCTGTTGTAATTCCAAGTAGCAGAAGGATATATAAAATCCTCATAGTCCAAACGTGGGATCGATTCAGAAGGGCGACCAAAAATGTAGGTCCCCTTTATAAAGCCCATTATGTATGCATACGTAACAAACAACTAGATAGGGGCCATTCGGACATTTACTTCTACATACATTTAGAGATCTTCCATGGCTCTATTACCAACTCTTTATCAGACGATAAAATGTTATTCTTATTAAAACTAAAAGCATTTGCATACAAAATATTACATATAGCTCAACTAATTGGATTTGTATGTGAAATGGTTCTAAACATAGGACCAACACTTTCTCCTTTTCTTTCAATGTTTTCTCTTTATCTATATCCCTCAGTGAGGTAAAACTACGAGGTTGTTGGGTAAAGGGTTGAATAGTTAAGACGTTGAACAATTATTCTACCTATATATAGTTGATCGTACACATATAAAATGTTTTACGTCGACAAACAAGAAATGCGTTTCTTTGAGAAAAGCAGCAACAAGGAAAAAGATATATAGCCAAACGTCCTTTTTAATACCAAAGCGCTTAAACTCCTGTCACACCAGGGCGGTGATCCTACGTCGTCCAAGAAAAAACGCAGAACGCCGAGGTGCGCGCAGTACGATCGCAAGCATCGTCACAGCAACGCAGTGACATCGCGAGTAGACGCGTTGGGATCGTCTAGGACGCCGAGGGACGGCGCGCATTTTGAGCATGCACAAAACAAACGCCGTCGCTCGGCGTTCTGAGAACAGCGCAGTGGGATCACAGGAAGGTCGTCTTAGCGGCGCAGTAAGATCTCCCACAACGCCACGGGAGCTCCGCCGGCGCGCACAGAGGTCGCAGTGCGAACGCTATGGTTGTCGGTGGCGCTTGCATGGAGATTGTACCGAGCGCTTTGAGATGTCACCGCGTCTCTACTGTGCTTATACGGCGCGTCAGCGACGCTTATACGGCGCGTCAACGGCGCTGACACGGAGTGTTATTTATTTCACTGCGCTCTTAAAACGACTCCTCCGAGCTGTAACGGCGACCATTGCGCTTGTAAGGCGCTTCTACAGCGTCCATCAGTCTTTGACAAAAACGAACATATAACGTTAGTAGAAGAAGTATGCAAATAAACATTCAATTTACCATGGCTGATGTACGCTAGCAAGCCGGGCTAGTAATGGTTGAGGAGTTGACAGTGGTTGACACGCTTCTGTTTGAGAGGGTTGGGATTTATGTCTTGCCTTTTCCCCTTTTCTTTTTACGAGCATAGTTTTTATTCTCCGTTGACTTTTCGAGACCACAGCAAAGAAACAATTGATGAATAAATGTGTATAAATACAATTCGTTTTTCATAGATTGTTCATTATCACGCCTTCAGAGTAGTGTGAGCGCCTTGAGAACGCCGTGAACGCCCAGTGGTCAAGGTCAATTTTTACTTTGCATGGCAACTTGTCACACCGAGTGTGGTCTTGGTCCATTCTAGCTGCTTCAGCTGTACCCAGGGCAGGGATTTGCAGATATCAAAAAGCAAATAATATCTGGACTATGTTCTTCCAGGTGATGAGTGATGATTTTAATTCTTTTCTTCAGACCATGAAAATGGATTCACTCAAAACTGCATTGGAAGTAATAAATAGCTGTTTTACCAGTGTTAGTATTGAATTTCAAGTATCTCATCATGCTACATCATGTTTTTTTTTTTGCACATGTCCCTGCAGTGGTTCAATTATGTAACATGACTCAAATTCACAAAGACGTTGCTCAAAACTTCAAAAAGGAACCTACATCTATATGTAAATGAATAAAACTTACCGGCATAATCACTGACAAAATGTCAAAATCCCACCACACGTTAACTGTAACTTTAAATATTATGTGAGACTTAAGTCCACTGTTTACATTGTACTTATTCACACCTGCATTTTTCTAAGTTCAGACTGTGCAGGTCTAAGCTTGAACCTATGCAGCCTATATTTTTTTTATATTTGCATCAATATAGCGGTGAAATGACATAATCCTGTTCATTTATTTAGTGAGGTTCTGTGAGACTGTGGCTGATTGGTGAAGTTGTCGGTTGAGTTATCCCGCATTTTATCCTCACCCAGTTGCCAGGATTTTGTAGGAGTGCCTATAGACAAGACACTGCATAGAATCAGCCTAGCCCTAGTAAAACCCAAGCCATACACAAATAAATGGGTTGTTGTCACTGTAAGACTGAAACAGTGTTGAAACTAATGTAACCACCAGAAATCAGTCAATCATCAAATCATTATTGAAGGTAGTTACAATCAATTTCATGTTTTGTGCCAGTGCATGAGTTAACCTTACTTTTCTTTTGTGAAATCATTATTTCTTGACTTGTGTCTTTATGATGATACAAGGTGAATTTTCATTTATGTAACAGAAGGAAGGTATATTCAATACTCATGAATTACACATGGCCTAAATCTTAGAAAATACTAAACACACGATTTAGTTTTCACCTTTCAGACTATTACATAACATCAGGAATAAAACCAAGAATTTTCTTTTTAAAGGAAAGAAGAAATCATTGTATCTGAACAATCAAATTGTTGTGTCTAGTTTGATTTTGTACTTCATTTTGAAATTAATAGTTTCAAGTTGTGTAGTAATAAGGAAGAACCCTTGAAGGAATTCCTAGGTGTTAGAGTCATGGAAAGGACAATGTGCTTTCAGTAGGAAATTACATTCAAAACGTCATTGTTTCTATTTCCCTGGGAGGACTCCAGTGTGTTTTTTTTTTAACTCTTTACCACACAACAAAATTTTAGACTTGTCCAAATGGAAAGCATTTGCTGATAACAGAATCAATGTGACTCAAAATGTGAATATTATGAAGACATTGTGGGAAAAAGAAAACTGCTGGTTACCAGCATTTTCTCATATTCCCAAGTTCTTTTTAAAAGCCTTCTTCCTCAGGGTCGTTTAAATTCGGGATTGTTTTGTAAGGGTTTAAAGATGCCTGTCTACAGCCGGTAAGCAAAAACGCTGTTAAATTTCGAACAATTTAGAATGGTACAGAAATCAGTCCTTTGTGTAAACATGGATAAATTACTGACATACATGGTGTAATTGAAAAAAAAAGAAATACGGAGATTTGTATCGGAAACCGAACATTGGTCGAAGAAAACTGGCTGACGATCGAAGCTGTAAACAATGGCGGTGCGTCACGGAAATTTATCGTTGGTTTCCGCCTAGAGTCGGATACGGTGTAATTTGCATATAGGTCGCGACCTCCGTCTGAAAATCGAGACAGCAACAGAGAAGCCTCCATTTTCCTTTGTTTACCTCATTAGACGCAGGGCGAAGGTCAAATATAGTCACGTGACAGAATGCATGATCTTCATACGAATCTATCCGAGTGTATAACGGATATATCGAAATCTTCGATTCAAAAACCGGAAACGACGAGTCTGTTTACATGGAAGACCGCAACTCAGCGAAATGCATTTTCTATCGACCGTAATCTAAGCAACCTTGCAACCGTCAGGCGCAATATTTGGCATGAAGGTATAAGAATGACTATAGTTTGATAAAATAAAGACAAAATGAGTTAAAACTGGCTGAAAATGAGTATAAGGGCCTCTTTAAACTAAACCATACTAGTTTCAAAACAATACAAGCTTTATACATGTACTTCAGAATGAGGACAGTTTGTTTCCTTTGTGGCAAGAGTAGATTAAGATCAGACCACCTAACATAGTAAAATCCCACTCCTATAGGCACACTATTTTAGTTTGAATTGTTTGCAGTGTATATGATTATACCCACTACATGAAAGTTTAGAAAGTGTTGTGTTTATAGTCTGACTAGGTTTGAAAATCAAAACCTTGATATCTGAGTACAGAAGTTTCAATATTTCAAAAGAGTCTTGCATTATGATGATTAATGATGATTTTAGAAATACCTAAAATGCTATGGTAAAGGAAAATATAGTCATCATGTTTAGTGTATTTATTTAAGCTCACATGTTTACAAACCCTAGGGTGAGCTGCTGATATTTTCAGTATGACTTAAAACATAATCTCAGACAAAAACCACCATCACTAGTCCTGAAAACCCTTGATTTTTAGTACAGCCAAATAAAGCTCAGCCAAATGGGTAAGTTGTTTCA
Source organism: Hippopus hippopus (assembly GCA_946811185.2). Taxonomy (NCBI): domain Eukaryota; kingdom Metazoa; phylum Mollusca; class Bivalvia; order Cardiida; family Cardiidae; genus Hippopus; species Hippopus hippopus. The sequence goes on from OX328096.1 coordinate 42,297,519, forward strand.
AATGTTTTTCTGAACATCCTTCAAAATGGGATAATATAGCCACACCTACCTTAGTTAAAACACATTGTATCCTTTATGGTGTTATGAAATGACTTTGGTAAGAATAAAAAAAATTTTTTTGTTTGTCTACTGTTTTCAAAAACTTAACAGCTACATTTTGTGAGGCTGACAGAAATGTCAGATAAAGGTTACCCTTGCAGAAGGCCAATGTTAGATCCACACTTGATTAATTGAATGGTATTTAATGTCGCTTTCAACATTATTTCAGTCATATAAGTGCTACAACTAGCTTATTTATGTATGTCTGGGTTTCAGCAGTACTAGGCTAGGGCTCTGAAGTGTCTTGCCTATGGACACTCCCACAGAAAAACATAATGGCCATCAGGTAACAAGTCCTAAACTTTACTATTAAGCCGTGCAGGACGCCAGATCCACATTTAGAGAAGATTTAATTTTTGTAAGAATTTTCAGATTAGTCTATGTCCACCATCTATGTATAAATTACTTTTTTTTTTTTTAATCAAAAATGGTAATTAAATGGATGCTATTTCGTTATTCATTCCTTCCCCATATGATAAGGTTAAGGCTCTTTAAATGTATCTGCAGACAACAATTCAGAAACTGATACAAATGAGCTGAAGTTCACTCTTATGATTGAAAACACTGTTCCAACAGGAGAAAATACTGTCTACCAGAATTTTGTCCTTGTCCCATGATGCTTTCAATTGCCTATTTCCTTCAGGTTTATTAACCCTTGTCCTGCTGAATAACTCAAATGATACTTCAAGTCGATAGTAAAATCCCAAAGGTTGCTATTTCAAGGTAATTTTGAGGACGATAAATATCTCTTTAACGGACAGTGTAGATCAAAGATCAGACTACACGTTCTGTGCAGTCTGATCTTGATCTACACTGTCCACAAAAGGTCAGTGAGTCGCGCTTAGCAGCCTAAGGGTTAACATGAGTGTTCAGTAAAGTGTTAAAATAAACCCCAATCAAAATTTCCTCCAAATTAGTTGTCAGATGGTAAGGAAACCTGACATGGATCCATAATTATGTTGTATACTGGTCTATCCCACAGATTGATATAAATGTATAGCTTGTGTTTGTATAAGGGTACACTTACCTGTCTTGCTATAGAGCTAGCTTTTGTAGCAATGTGGTAGAGCATTTGCCTATGGAGTTTGGACCTGAAGGTTCTAGGTTCAATCCCAGCCTTTGGGGCTATTTAACAGAACTGTTACAGATACATGTAATCAGTATTCAGAATACCTTATGGATTGTCCAAACATGGCCTATATTTGACCCTTGAATTTTATGTCATACAAAGTTAAATTGGGAGAATTTTTGAGGATTTTTCTTTTTTTAGCCCTTTAACACACAATAAATCCTATGTTTTATGAGTCCTGTGTAATAGGGCTTATGAAAACAATGTTGGAAAACAAGACATCAGTATTTCTTTTCTTTTTTTCTTCCAGAATTTTTTTCTACCCTTTACAAATACAAACCACATAATCTGAGGGCTCCATATCTATTGAATTGTTTGTTTATGCTCTGAATAGCAAGCTATTTAGTTTTTATACCACAAATCAAATTATTTCGTAAAAGTCCAATAAATACTACCGGGTATACATTTCTTTTCATATAAAGTGTATGGTTAAATTCAGTAAAATGATGCAATTTTGTGCATTTGATAATGGAATTGTAGGATACTTTAGCAATAGGTCACTCTGTTTATTTTTATTACACCAGATATGATGTCTTGATACTGATTTGAATCTATAATCCTTGTTGACGGCGCATGTTATTGATTAAGTACCATTCCCTCAAAGCTTTCCAAAACTGTGGCATGAAATCTAATAATACTCAAAGAGGCTGAGTAGCACTTTAAGGAAATACCAATTCAGATATGTTTTTTCTAAATCTTATCTTTCTTCTTTACTAATGATTTTCCAGCTATAATTCAGTAAGTCATTTTTGAGTTTGTTGAGGGTATGAAAATCTAAATAGTTGGTTTTAATTTGGGGGAGTCAAAAATCTTGTCCTCTGGTAAGAAGTTCAACAAGAAGGCACAAAAATTTCATATTGCATACATGTGTAAGTAGCAATATATTGTACTCTTTGATCAAATTTGCTCATGATTGCTGAAACTGATTGACAGCTGTAGACCTTAACACTGTGTTTTTACAGAAATATCATTATATATCATCATCCTGTTTTGTACAGTTCTTTTAAGTCTTACTCATCAACAAATCAACAACTAAAGTGTTCTATATATTTGTCAAATAACTTTCACTTTTAAATCCATCTTGGTTTTTTCCCAGTCCTATGCCTGTTTACAGTCCTAAACATAATACTAGCAGAAAAAAAACATCAAATTGTTGGATCAAATTAATACTCTAATAAGTAGTAAAATAACAGTTGCTGCGCAGCACACTTGGTAGAACAACTTCGACTCCCATTGCCCTTGCTTACTCTACTAATTACTTACATATTATACATGTATTACATGTGATAAAAAAAATAAATTTCATTACATCAAATCATAGCTTAAAAGTGTTCAACAAATCCGCTTTTCAGGACTTTCAGTCCTTTGATTTGGTTCTGATAACAAATGCATAAATAGAAATCAATGATTGGTAAAAAAAAAAGTAGATATGTTTATTTCAAGGGCCCCTGTCCATTTGCGGGCAAATTTACGCCGTCTGTCTTTTTAAAGATATTTCTTGTTTGCTTTTTGGATGTTACTTTGTCAAAAATGAGGCGATAAAAAAGATAGCTACAAAATATTATCAGCAGATCGCCAGTAGGTGAGCTTGTTACGGAGTAAGATTGAAGAAAATGACCCGGGCTAAAGTAACGTAAGCGTAGATTTCCGTGTTTTTTTTTTCCTTTGTTTTACGGCTAATGGATAGTACTGTAAATACAGTAGGGGATAAAAGATGAATTTTAAGTAAGTAAACCGACAGAATTTTGTTTTGGTTTTTAAAGAAGCAATAACAGTAATTTCAATTGCGATATGTGAATCAGCCTGTGCGTCAATCTATGCACTCCAGCTGTTTCCTGACTTCACTATTTCTAGGCCACAGTGTATTGGGGACGAAGAAGGGGTGAACCACTCACTCATGTATTTCTGCGGAGAATATTGTGAAGTCTTTATGCAAATATGATTGTGCTAAATACACAACCTTTTGGGGATTCACTCTTTCATACAGCTGTAACAAGAGCGAGGCTTACATGTATCAAGTCAAACTAAAAATGAGACATGCTCTGTCTGTTTAATGCATCTGCAAAGAGTATCGACCCAAGTCAGCCTGCGCAGTGCGCGCAGGCCAACCTGTGTCGAAACTCTTTTGCTTTCAGTAAATTTTCTGCATGTCTAATGACCATTTCTATCTTATAATTCAGTTGGTTGTGTTCGGCAAAGTTGATTCTATCGATCTATAATTATTGGTGACTTGCTTGGTATAATGCATCACGGAAATTCATTATACCCCCATTTGCCACAGCATGGTTCTTAAGTATTAAAGTGAAGCATTATTGAACAGGGACAATTTATACTTCGGCACACTCTTCGTCCGTTCCCGTGAAGACCCTGTTTACAAGGATCAGACAGAATATTGTAACAATAGTTATGGTCAAGTTCGGACGACGCGCTTTACCGAAAGGTTCACAGAAAAATGTCACAGGTCACAGATGTCTCACTTAATATGTCTATTGAAAAAGTCTTCAAACATTTTCTTTTAAGATTGGACTCCGCAAAGCGGTAAAATTAACTTATCTTTATTGTAAACGGCCGAAGCGGTACACAGATAAATGAACACCTGTTGGTGTCACACATTCTCTTGACCTCTGATCTCATCAAGCAGGTCATTGAAGACTCTAAAACAAACAAATACTTGTACTTTTTTCCTGAACTTTTTTTCTCTGCCATCTAAACTAACCCCACTGTTTTCGAGTTTTAAAAGTAAAGTTCAGCTGCAAAATAAAGATATGTTTTGGTCATATTTTGACATCGGACAACGCTCATTGTAGATGAAAGATCAGATTGCTTTTACTGTACTGTCTGAACTTCATATAAGCTGTCCTCAAAAGCTATTTAGGTTGCCCTGGGCCGTAAAGGAGTTAAAGCTTTGTTAAGCGTGACTTTGAGTGTTTTTGTTGGTTTTGAAGATGGTGATCTGGCAGCACTAAACCGCCCGAAAACAGCATCCTTTTCGAGCTATTGCTTTTTTCCTTCCTAAACGTCGTCGAACCTATATTCGGTGTTTAGAACTGAATGAATCATATCACAATGACATTCATCAGTCCCACCCCCTTTCCCCACCCTTAAAATAAAATTCACCGTACTCACATTCATAGTCACCATCCTGCACTACTTGCTGGGCAACCAGATACAGTCTCACTCTTCCCAATACCAGTATAGAGAGTTTTCGACTTGTTCCAAAGTGAAAGCATTTGAGGACGACAACAAATTGTATTCTGTAACCAGTATGGCCAGAAAGACAAGTATATTCACAAAGGCTAGTTGACATACCATATATACTCGTATGTGGACGAAGTTTTAAGTCTAAGGCTGCTGAGCGCGACTCACTGACCATTTGCGGACAGTGTAGATCAAGATCAGACTGCACAGAAGGTGCAGTCTGATCATGGATCTACACTGCCCGATTTCGAGATATTTTCCCCAATAAAATACCTTTGAAATAGCAAAATTTGGGTTTTTACTATCATCTTGAAAATTTCACTTCACTCAGCTGGATAAAGGTTAAAAAAGTGGCAAGAAGGGATGCTGCAGAACCTCGATGGTAGTCGATAAACTGTTTACAAAGCTTTAAAGATTTGTTCATGTTGAACACATTTGCAGACGACTACACAATGTGGCGTAAATGATTGAATTTTTCTTTGAAAGAGTGGAAAACATGGTTGGTAAGGTATAAAAACGCTGGTCACTAGTATCTCCTCCTTTTACCAAAGTATTTTCAAAACCCTCTTTACCCAGGGTCGTTTAAACACGGGATTATTAGGTCAAGGATTCGTCTATAGCGAATGTGAGAAATTACTGCACTTGCGTGTAGATGCAGGTTAAAAAATGCTTTGACAATAAAACAGTTTCAATAGAAGCTCTACCACCTGTAGATGTAATTATTATACAGATCCGATCTGGGAAGCCTTACGTAGAACTTGATTGATAGAATGCACGAAATCATTTCTCGGTCATACAAGATTCAGTCGCTGATGATAAAAACCGTACAACGTGTTTCCATTCTATGTTTCACTCGCTTTTTTATGTGTCAACAAGCAAATTGAATATGTATCTAACCATTCATGTTTGTTTGTTTGTTTGTTTGTTTCATTGATTGATTGTTTGTTTGTTTTTTTTTGGATCAATGATGATAAAATAATTGGCAACCTGCTTTGAAACTGAGATTGGTTCATACTCTATTTTTGTAATGTGTTTCTCGTCTTTTTGCTGTGTTCATTAACCCGTAGGCTGCTAAGCGCGACCCACTGACCTTTTGCGGGCAGTGTAGATCAAAGATCAGACTGCACAGAACGTGCAGTCTGATCTTTGATCTACACTGCCCGATAAGGACATATCGTCCCCCCCAAAAAATACCTTAGAAATAGCAAAATTTAGTTTTTTTACTGTCGGCTAAAAAAATTCATTTCACTTATTCAGCAGGAGAAGGGTTAATGAGCAATTTGAATAGTTATCTGAGATTGATAGTTATCTCTCAGTTATAATTTGGTTCGAATTTATAGGTCCAGGAAAAGTAGTACCTTAGATGGTCATTTCACAGCTACACCTCAATTCTTGGGCACCGCTTTCTTGGTTAGCAATTCAGTTCCACATTACCAATACATATAAACCATGCTCTGGGCAAAAGGGGGTTTACTGCATCTCAGTGATCCATCAAAACAAGCAAGTAGACCTTTGTCACTTACGCTGACTACCGACCTCGGACACCTGACTGAGGACTATTAAGAGGGGTTGTCTCAAAGTTTCAAACGTTTCAAACGTGATTTGTTTTCATGTACATAATTAAGTATGGACTGTATAGACTGCAGGCCGGAGCTATGTTAATTAGACCTTGAGCCACCAGTAGACCCCCCTCCCCCCCTAGGGGGAATTTTCGGCACTATTATTTTCTGAAACCCCAAGGTCTCCTGGGCACTTGTCAAAGTCTGCCACCTGGCGGGGCTTTTGCGAGTTATAGAGGTCAAAAGTCATCAAGTGCACTGTTGCATGCAAGATATCAATGAATAACAGTTCAGGTTAAATTTTCATTTCATTTTCTACATTTAATATGTCAGAAACATGTTCAGATGGGTTTATACACTCATATCTTTAGTCAAAACAGCTGTTTCACACAAATAGAAGCAATTTTGTTTGAATCAAAGCACTGAGAGAACTGTTCTTGGCCATGTTTGTGAGAGTAAAATGGCTGGTACCCCAAAACTTATCCATAGTCTACAAAATCAACAATTATGATCTTAGTGATACAGAATAGATTCCATGACAAACATTGTGCCTTACCATTACAATTTATCCTATCTATAAGCTGTGTCAGCAAAGGAAATCAGAGTATTAATAGTGACAAATGTTGAGCTTTTTTTAAAATCTTACGATATTTGCTGGAATTAAAGATATTTCTTGCTGTTGACCAATAAGAACTCACTGACGTCAGGATTTTATTTATCATTTCTATAATCAACAGTAATTTGCCACAATAAATTGGTATTGTATTAAATCCAGTGAATAAAGTTGTTTAGATATTTTTCTTAATGGTGGCCCTTTATAGAGTTTGAGACAATATGAAGTTGCCTTTCATTGAAATGGTAACTATGATTTTTACAACAGATCATTCCATGCTAAATGAAAATCTATCCACTATCGCCAATTGGCCACATTCATGAAGTCAACATTGTTATCATCTTTCTCATCGCTTGGTTAGAATATATTTCAATATGTTAACTAAATCATTACTATGATTTATACTCTGTATTATTTATACACATACTGCATGTCTATGACATGAGGAAGTAACCAGTAAACATTGTAAAAATTCAATAAAGATTCTGTTCTGTTAACAATATGACATTTTTACCACAATTGAAAAACCTCAAAATGTACGCAAAGAGGGCATGCATAAAATCATTTCTGAAACAGTCTGGGTTTGTTATTCTCTAAGTGATTCCAAGGTAGCATTTTGCAAAACAGGATTTACTTTTGTCGATCTACAGAGACTTCCCTTCACAGCACAGACTTTGCGAATGAGAAATCAGGTCAGAAAAGAAGAAAATGTCTCCCCAGTAGATTACTGATCATTTCTTCCTAAAGATGGGCAATTATTGGTGCATCACTTATATGGAATAGCACAGTAAAATGAAATCTACCATTTTTAATATGGAAACAAAATCCTGGAAATAATAATAAGCCCATGATCGTGATACCAAATGCAAAAAAAAATGTTCATTTGTTCATGCAGAATAATACAATTATGCTGATATTGGATGAGGTGGAGCTAAGCGCAGTCTAAGGATATTGCAGCAGGCGTTTTCTTTTCGACATACGACAGGTACCTTTATATACATGTTTGATAGAAAGAGAGAAAAACAGACCTCATGCACAGGCCTTTTGCCCATAGCAGAAATAAGGAGAGTCACTAATCATCTATCAAACAAGGTAAATGATAACTGGCCTGCTAAAATATCAAAAAAGCTTCTGTCTCTGTTTAATGTGTACAATATCAAACAAAAAACTAAGAAAAAAGCAAGTTTTGAATTTACACAGATGATAAATCACTAGAATACAATGTAATTGAGTAAAAGAAGACATGCAAGCAGAAAGCAATTAGTTATACATATGTAAGAACAAGATAATCTGAGCCATAAAAGGATTGCCATATGAATGATGATAATGTGCATGATTTTTATGCCAAAAATACGTTAATGACAAGAACATTAACAGTACATGGTAACAAAAAAATGACCTTTATTTCAAAGGTAACATAAAAGGGGAAAAAATGGATAAAAGAATAGGGGAAAAAAGCAACGACTCTTCATTGCATAGTTTAAGACTTACTGCATATTATATCAAACTCAATGCATCTCATTTCCAACATTTTTATTAGCTTTTTTTTATAGTCATGGCGCGATGCTTCATTTTATTTTTTTTGTTTCTTAATGCCAAGCAGTTAACCTGACATAATTCTGAACAGGTAAGAACGGAAAAACGGCAACCACAGTTTTCATAACAAAAACATAAAGTCACAAATATGGCTGGTAGGCATGAGAATGATGATGGTGAAGATTTTACTGAGCAAATACAAGCATGAATGAGCTCTCATTCACTATAACACTATGGTCCTCTGTAAATGAATACTGACCAACAATGTAAGATAACAGTTGCATCTGCCCTATTGAAATATCAAATCCGCATGAGGAATTCAATTCATCTTGGTAACTCACATTGTAAGTAAATCACCTGATTACATAATTGATGTGTGTAAAAAGTGAAACAATATTAACTACGAATAATATGTCTCTGATTTTGGGCAGTCAACTCTTTCGGCGCCAAATATTTAATGTCCACCTCTTTCAATGCCTGGAAATAGGCTCCGCTGAAACTCAGAAAGAGTTTTATCATATTAGGCTTGACTAAACAAGTTGATGACAGAATTCCACGATCAGACTGCATATTCTGTGCAGTCTGATCTTGATCTATGTCGTCCGCAAAGGCGTCTGTTTTTGCCTATAGCGCTGAAAGGATTAAATTCATACATATGTATGCTATATTTAACTAAAAAGGTGGATATGCCTGTAGGCCATACCTTTACTACTTTGTCATGGTAAGTTCAACTTTTAGTACTTTGATATCATTGTTTGAGAGAGCTAAATTGATAAAATAACAAGAGAAGGCACTGTAGATAGCATATGCAATGTCTTCTTAGTAAATAAGATCAATATATATTTCATTTTTAAACTTTTTTTGTCCGTTTTTTAGATGCAAGAGTTAAATGCTACACAATGTATCAGTAACTTCAGTACTTTGATTTACACTAAAAGTTTTTTTTTTTTTTTTGTTTTCTGTAATGAATATAATTATTAAGATCATGACAATAAGCATACCAATAAATTTCAATTTTTTTTAAATCTGAAATAAAGAAATGAACCAGATAGTTGTTGAATTCTCAGCAACTGATACAAAAAATTAAAAAGTATGCTAATGAACTTCGGTTATAAGTGCTTCCATTTTATCCATGAATATGACAAATTGGTATACAGTTAATCAGAAAATGCCATTTGGGTTGCTTCTAGGATGTATTCAAGGCATTTGTGATCAAGAAAATGTGCTTTATCTGAAAAATATCCCTGTAGTTTCTCAGATTATGATTTTTTAGAAGCTTGAATCATAAAAAAAATAGTGCTGTCTGTGCTTTGATTTGCATTAAATGTTCTTTTACTTTGTTAAAAATGCATATAATTATCTAAATATAAGCTTTTTACATTACCTGAGATCATTTGGGACTTTCACAAGGTATAAAATTTCCAATGAATTGCCAAATAAGGATCGACTAATAAGGTTAGGGTTAGGGGTGCACTTGATGACCTTTGACCTCTATAACTTCCAAAAGCCCCACTCGCCAGGTGGCAGACTTTGGGAATGTGCTCAGGAGACCTTGGGGCTCAAGAAAATCACAGTCCCGAAAATTCCCAAGGGGGGGGGGGGGGAGCAAACACCCTGCTGGCTCATAGTCTAAATTCACTCCATTTTAGATTTGAGGTGAAATAAGTAATACAGAAATCATAGTGAGTAGCCGTTTGAAATGCAACATAACGATCAAGAACGCGAGAGCTGAACGACACAGATAAGACGCACATTTTTTTCACATTGTTTGCAGACAGTAAAAGATTGATTGACTGAGTGGTGTTTTACCCCGCTTTCAACATTATTTCAGTCATATCACGGTGTCAGCTCACATATGCATGTATTTCCTGAGTTTTACCAATACAAGGCTAGGGCTCTGAAGTGTCTTGCCCAAAAACACTCCCACGAAAAACCCAGAGACGGTAAAAGAGTATGCACTTCATGTGTCTATAAAGCAAAGGATCGATAAAGTACTGCTATGATGAAAAATAAACTGGTCGAATCATGTCAAAGGTTAGTCACGCCCTGCCAGGTCAATTCTTACAGCCTATATGTATTATCTTCTGCATAGACTGGGCTTATTCGGGGTTCACGTAGAATTTTTGGAACTTTCTTTTCATGAATTCCTGATAATATCCGCCAGAGACCACAAACTGGATATCAATATGTCGTGAGAAGAGTATCGAACATGTAGTATCGTACCTCAAGTTGCACGAAATCATTGGTCTAAATCCCTTAATGTTAAAGGAACTACCTTGAAATAAAAGAAACTTTGTAATTAAATCTGTTTATTTTTTTAATACTGTGAGAAATGGTGAAACTTCCCGTTTTGAGTAATTAATCCATTTCCTTCATACCGCCAACACAACAACAACAATAGCAACCGCCTTGTTGGCCAAACGGTTAGAACACCGGCCTCTTGGGGGCAATGTCGTGTGTTCGAATCTTGCCTGGTCATACCGAAGACATGATTTGCAAATAAAAGTAATGACTTCCCGCCCTAGGCCGTCAAGATTACGGAGATAGCAATACGTCTTGCTTTCCAGTGGCAGGATAATGGACTGGGCAAATCCTGTTTAAAAAGTCCAGGTAAACACACGGATAAGTAAATTGTCGCCGTATATAACTGAAAAGTTATTGAAAAGGGCCTTCAACTCAAATTACTCACAACAATACCAAAATATTGTCGCTATGTTTTAGAGATAGTTTCATGGTTTGTATGATTTGTTAGATTTTAACCATGAAGAGAAGTTTTGGTTTTATCAATATCCATTTATTCCACAGGATATGCCTCCAACAAGAGAAAGACTTTTGCTTTCCATAATGCCAGTGCTGTATTGAGCACAACCAAGCATGTATGACTTTTTTTAAATTCCTTGATTTTTCAGCTGCTTTACCGGACCGAGTAGTTCTCATCCTTTCACAACCCCTATATTATACTACATTAAAACTTGGTGTTGACGACAGGATATTTACTGGAGACAACAACGTGTAAGAGACGTATTGTCCTCTTTTTCTGAGGATCATCGACAGTACTGTTATAAAACAGGGGAGACACATGAGACATTTCTTCATTTAATCAACTTTCTTAATGGTCTTGCATATAAACTGTCAGTTCTTAATGTTCAGGGTTCTTTTATTTGCAATGTGTTTGCGACAGTAACCTAGCTTGTGTTTTCTATCCAGTATACTTAACGTTTGCGTTTCCTTAGTTAAAGGGACATTTTCTCCATGTTTCAACTTTTTGAAAACGATAAACCCATTCCCTGGCTTTCAAAAAATTAGTGGCAAGATCTATACTGGAAATTAGATAAAATCCCATCAGCAGTCGGACCCATTGACGGGACTTTACACCGAATAAACATGCTTGCCTGCGATAGAACCACAGAAACAGTAATATTCAGGTCATCGGAGCTGCTATGTTATGCATTCACAGATAGTGACGAACATTAAAAAAAAATGCTATTGAAAGCAGTTTTCTTTGACATGTGAATGACGCACAACAGCTTGCCTTTTTGGCATAGAATGTCCTTTGGAAGCACTTCCCCGCTGACTGCTATATACTTGCAGATAAATATATCCTAATCGATATCCCCTCCTTACAGCTTTAACAGTGACCCGACTGAAAAAAAAAAAGGGAAGAGAACTGCGGAAATGTCGAACGTTCAATCGACACTTGAAATCTTAGAGTGTGACAGTCAAACACACATTAGCTAGACTAAAGTCATGCAAAGTAAGTGGCGCGATTTGGAGAAATCCATGCTACTTCTACGCAGAACAGTCAAGATTTCTTGAGGTCATGTCTGTCGACGTAATGAAATTGGGTTGAACCACTGAAATAGCAAGTTAAATTTAATAAACAATTATTCGGTTTTTGGTTCTCCTTTAAATCCAGTTTATTATTGCATTATTTCGTTTGAGACATCCCCCTTGAATAGTCCGCAGTCAGCGGTCCGTAGTCTGCAGTACGCGACTGTGACAAAGGTCTAGTCATCACATAAATATCGATCCATAAAATCCATTTTGTCTAACAACCGACTGTTTCATGAGGTAAACTGGTCCTTTAACAATATCAGAAAGGTTCGACCCATGTCGGCCTGCACAGTCCAGGCAGGCTGACATGGGTTGATATTTTATGCAGATGCATTTAGCTCCACTATCACAGAGCATGGCTCAGGTCCATTGTCTAGACTGTAATATGAAATTGCCTATGATTAGGTATAATCAGTCTCTTGGTGAAAGATATGTGATGTAAGAATTCTTAAAAAAGGAGATCCAGCATAAAGGGAAATAAATCATATACATGAGAAAAAATGAAACCCGCTAACTTAAAATTGTTATTGATTTATTGTATGGTGTTTAACGCCGTTTTCAACATTATTTAAGTAATATCGCGGCGGCCAGTGCACCTATCCATGCTTTCCTAGAGTTTCTTTTACCAGTACTCCGCACAATATTCTTTCCAAGCCACTGGCTGCTTTCCCACATAAACATCGTCGAAACGATGGTCAGCGGTGAGAGAGGAATGAATCCTGTCGCAATGACTATCATCAATCCTCGGAAAGAAATTAGCTGAGACGGGGATGAACTAGCGACCTCCTGTTCTCAATCCTGTACGCTACCGACTGAGCTACAGGGGTTCAGCTTAAAGCTATTAATACTAATAATCGATGAGCAAAGAATGTATGAAAAAGCGACTTTACAAATCGGCTTTTCTGATTGTCCAGCCCACTATTCTTGAGAAATGTATAAAATAAATGAAATAATGATCAAGAAATGCAATGTATGGGCGTCAAAGTCTACAGCAGGTACACGAAATAAGGACACTTTCAAGAGCGACCTTTCGTAAACTAGTTCTATCGTGTGGTTCTTATCATTTCGTTTATAAATATAGTCGAATTCGTACATAATCCCACCATGTAATTGGCCTGGCTTGAGAAAAGTCACCTGATATGATCAATATACGAGATTAAGGTAAACATCTCTGTAATGAGAGCAAAGGTTCTTTTCACCAACTATGGTTCACCAACCATTCTACAGTCAATATGTACGTGAATGAGACTATAATGAAAGACAGAAATAATAATGATAATGAAATATTATAATAATAATAATAATCATCATTTGTTACTTTCGAATTTCAAGACTAGCCTTTTGGGACCATTTTCAAGGACATTCTCTGTCTTTTTATCTGAGATTTTCTAAATTTGAAAATAACACAACTTCTGATTGGCTAAACCGAATGGTTTAGCCAATCAAAATTTGCGTTACTTTCAAATTTAGAAAATTCTGGAGAATAAGACCAAGAATGTTCCTAATAGTGGTTGGTGAATAAAGACCTTAGTTGGCCCAGATAGAGCGTCTCCGCCCATCAAACGGCTAGACTTAGAATTTTGAACACTATTTAAGAAAATGGATGATTAAAACAGCCTAAAAAAATCCATAAAAATAAATTCGAAGAACGCTTGTATCGGTAATTTTGAAAAGAGCACTGGAAATTTCTTTAATTGTCTAAGATTAAACTCTTAGCCAAATGAACACAAAAAAGGCCTGTCTAAATTCAAAACATGTATATGAAGATGACCTAAGTAGATGTGGTTTATCTAATTGGTTTTGTCTTTTGAAAAGCAAGAAAGTTTTTTAGAAAATGCTGAATACCAGCAATTTCTCCATTTCCACACTGTTTCCAAAACCTTCTTCCTCATAGTCTTTAGAAAATAGGATTGTTTACTAAATGGTGAAGGGATGATAGAGCACTGCCTTAGCAAAAGGAGGTTTAATTCATCTCCGTGATGCATTATTCCAAGCAAGTCATCACATAATTATGGATCCATAAAATCTATTTTGTCTAACAGATGACTGAATCATGAGGTATAGTGGTCCTAGGACGGACATACAGACATTTTACAAATCGTAAAAACTTTCGACCCAAGTAAGCCTGCGTGGATTGACATGGGTCGATACATTTTGAAGAGATGCATTGAATCACCTTTTCACAGAGCATGCCTCACATAATTGGCCTGCAACACGCAAAAAGGGGTATTCGGACATTGCGTCCGCAGTCCGCGCAGGCTAATCCGAGACGGCACTTTACGACGACATTAGATTTTGTCGTACAGTAGACTTGCGCAAAACAAAAAATTACAAAAAAAAAAACGGAAAGTGTCGTTTCGAATCAGTCTGCGCAAACTGTGCAGGCTGGTCCGGTACGACACTTTACGCAAGTATCCGAATGCTCCTTTTCGTGTGTTGCAGGCCATATAATTGTAGGGATTATTCATCTAATAACTTAGTGTTTCTCAAGAGCGCAGCAGCATTTCTGATTGCTCGGTTGAACAACTAGAACTGCTGAGATCTGAAAAATAAGATCCAATATAATAAGAAAAGCTTTTCGGAGATGCTACTAGTATTTTATGGATTATAGAATTTCCCTAGTAAATTATCATTTTATAATTAGACGGTGATGTTAGAATTTCAGACAAGATTGATGGGTCGTGAGCCTAGCGATCTGTAGACAAAGTGGATTTTTTCCGTCTGTGGCTTTTGTTGTTTTCCTTGGTTTTGTTGTGTCCAAATAGTTCAACACAATAAGTATACACGTCTTTACTCTTTTCCAATAATGTAGAAGACCGTCAATGGTCAGGCTGCTACTTGAGACGAAGTTTTTCTCTTTAATCATAAAAATGTCCTCTTTTTCATGTATGAAGTGGGCAAAACCGAACATGATATGGAATGTTGAATGAATAAAGGCAACAACCCTTGTGACGCATAATACTAACACTTTATTGATCGCTCCTATACAATCCATCGAATGTTGCCACCCTGACAGACCTTCCAAGACAGGTATCATCATTGGGATCTCCAATCTCTGCTTAAATTCTTATACCTTTTTAAGGTTACATAATGAATGGGTACTCCTACCTGTACTGCATGAATAATTTCAGAATCTGGACTATCTAGGCACTTGTTCAGTGAAACTTACCGAGCTACCAGTTTTTATCCACTTGTTCCGTTCCATGTACCAGATCGAAAATATGTTATTGCAGAACAAAATGAAAGCAACGACTTTTTTACATTGCAGTGTTTACATTTGTGAAAAATATTGACAAAAGACAAGGTTGAAATCTAGTTGGAAAGTCGTATACCGTGTATGTTAGGTTACTGATGGCAAAGTTGGCCTGTGTCCTGGGCCCCTCTAGTTAGTTCAAACGATATTTAATCACTGCCCACTCAGCAATATTATGCAAAAACTTCTTACTAAATTTGCCCGAAAGTACTACCACTTTGAAAAGCAGCAGCTATTGACCGAGGCTTTTGGCTTTAGAGCCAAAAACGTTATAAAATCAATATGAATGAAATTGAGCAACACTATATAATTCCCTCAATGTACGGCTGACAGTTTATTAACCATCCTCCTTATACAAACAAGTAGTTCACGGTACTCCTTATATTAAAGAATAGATTAGCAAAACAATACTAGTAGCCGTCTGCTTCTAATCAGACGTTATAGGGCTATTTTGTAGGCGTGATGATGCCTGACTCTATGGTAATCTGGTAAATGGCAGAATCAGGTTGGTTCATATATATAAGTAGACCTTGAGTTATCCTTAATAGTGTAAAAACCTTGTCCACACGATGACGACTACCATCCACGAACTTTTCTGACGGAGTTATACTATATTCTCTTAAAGTTGAATAAAGTGTATACAAAAACTTTTAAAGCCGCAAACCGTTTTAAATCCATTCACTTGGCCTAAAAATTACAAAACCCCATTAAAGGATAAATAGCAGTTTCATACATGATACCGTGTTGTATCTCGCATAAAACATTAACCCACAAAAAAATACGGAAAACCTCTGAAATACATATTTCAAGCAGTATCAGAAATACTATAATAAGGTGGGAGATATTCTACATATGAGCATGCATACAGGAACACGCGGTTCATATTGCGCTACTAGATGCCGTGTCACTAGATGAGGTATTTCCGCTGCCATTTTCAGACCGATTCACACTCCCTCACTATGATGCTCGATCTATGGCAAGACTTAGTGGGTAAATCTCGCAATTATCGCTCAGCCAAAAGTTGAACTTATCACTTACTTGTTTTGTGCCGGCAAATGAAGTATCTATAGTTAGTAGCAAAAAGAAAAACACATATAAGTCGCAAGAAACCTCGCCCCCTGGCTTGTCTTCGCACTGACAATCAAGTTGTGTTATTTTAACAAATTTTAACAACAAAATAACCTCAAAGAACAAAAAAAAAAAAAAAAAACGGCTCATCAATTATCCAGCACCGATCACTTAAATCTATTTTTCACAAAATCTCAGTAATATTTCACCTTCTCTACCTTTTAATAACGAGATGGTTTTTGTGGTATTTGTCGAAGACAATACCACTATGAGTTCAATATTGAATTTTGAAGACCATGTATCGTATTTTGTGCAAAGCCGAAGGAAATAAACCCAATTAAACTCAATTTTTCTCAGACAAATGAGTTTTTCGGATATGTAATTGGAAATGGCATGTTAAAATACACTGGTTGAGGCCATCGATCGTGGAAATACTAATTTTTGATTGAAAATAGCTTCACTCGCTCATAGCCTTCTATTGGCGCAATGATACAAAATTTGTCTACTGATCGCTTGGTCCTGGGCTTTTTCGTTCCAAAACCAGTTCGTCCCATGGCTTGTTCATCCAATGATTGCGCGCCACTCCATTTGATTGGGCGTGAATATTTATAGATCGAAATAATTGATTGTAATGTTGGTAATTAAATGTTAACGGCCAAAGATATTTCAAAATCATAGTTTCCAGGTACAAATTTAATTTTATTCGATATATTCACATGGTTTCTCTCTCTATCCATCATGCATCCTTCTGTCAAGGGACGTTACTCCTGACTCCTCCTTATGATCAAAGGGAGACTACCAATACACAAATAATCCTAACTTTGTTATGAGTACTCTCCCTTCATTCAAAAAGGTATTCATTTGCTTAGTAGGTTGACTTTCAAGCCAATATTTGAATAATATTTCTCTTTTTCTTTCAAATTATTAACTCCACACAATGGCTTGCTTGACAAATACCACTTCAGCGTTCTCAACGCTTTGATTAAATAGAGGAGCCTACATAACTAATTGCTCTTTGTTACAAAATTACAAAAAAAAAAATATGTGTAGCACAACAATAATTTCATCTCCCTTTTTTTCTTGATTTTGCTGGTACAGAATACACAGGCTTACTTTTTAGGCCATTGCGAAGAAAAAAGTTGTTCGACGACCTTTTACGTCTTGCATCAGAGATATTTTGAAAATATTATGATAAAAGGAGGAATTACGCGTTAAAGCAAATTTATTTTTAATGTAATGTTTCCTCCTCTATTTATGCATTGAATGTTAATTTTCAGTTTATTGCCTTTATTTTGCCTGCACGTTTTTAAAGTCAGTGCTACAAAATTAAGTTGTATTATGATGTGAAGACCAGCTAATAATCCATGGAGCGTAGCTTCATTTCCCTCCACATAGGGCCATGAAGTGAGCTGGAAAACTTTATTCTTCGACTATTTATCCTTTGACAGCTCAGTGAATGAAATAATTATCTTAACATGCCAAGTCTCTTAATTCTTTACCAAACCACAAAATTTCAGATTTGTCCAAATTGAAAACATTTGCAGACGACAAAATAAACGTGACTCAAAAATTGAAACTTGACCTTAACACGAGTAGAAAACATTGTGGGAAAAGGAGAAAATGTTGGTTACCAGCATTTCCTCCTTTTCCCACAATGTTTTCAGAAGGCTTCTTCCTCTGGGTCGTAAAAACCAGGGATTGTTTGTTAAAGGGTTAAAAGAGATCCCGATATTCTTATTCATTGGTTGATTTGGCAAGCCCAAGTAAAAACAAGTCTATGAATACACATTGTTCGGGATCTGATCTATTTAAGCGCTTAGTAGAACAGAATCGCGAGTCCTTTCAAGCATGCTAGAATGTTTGAAGCGGATAAGGCCTGACAATCAAGAGCGATTCGACACCAAGATGCCATAGTCATATGTATATCATACAAAGGTTTCAGGAAATAACGGTATCTTTGTTTCTCTTCACACAGTCAGTTTTTACTGTAATTCACGTTCAATCTCGTGAAAAAAAAAGGCTGATAATTAGAAACTTAGTTTATGAGCCAAATTGGAAAGGACAGCTTATGTCCTTTTGAAAATTTTCAGAAGTTTAGATCTGAACTTAGTACTCAATGAAAAATATAGAATAGGATTGCAAACAAAATTGATTTTATAGATTGGGTGTAAAAGATAGCTGACTATGCGAAAGTTTCTGTGTTTAGTAGAAACATGTGCTAGAGTGCCTGACAGTATACTAAAAAACCATGTCAGTAGAAAGAACATCGTTAAAATAAACATAATTTTTGTTGTGACATGAGCTTTCCGTTTCGTGATTTCAACGCTATTTTGTATCTTTAAATTCATATCTGCGTCAAGAGCAGCCTCTTCTGCAAATTGTGGTCTCTGAGCTGCGTTTTCATCTAGTCGATTGTAAGAGATGTTAACGACCCCTCTATCAGGTATACCTTCTGGACTGTCGTTCCCAACTTCACCATCACTCAGTATATCTATGTCTTCGTGGTTTCGATTGATGTGATAGGAGCCTACTCTCCGACTTGTAAGCAGGACACCCTGATGGTTTTGGGAATGTTTCCCTTGATAACAATCTTTGTCCAGCTCTAGTTTACTTGTGCATGGCACGGGTGTAATCTTAACTCTGTTTATTTTTACGGCTTTAAGGCCAAGTGGTTTTGTATGTGGGTGGGTAACTTTATTCATGACTTTTAGCTTCATCCTCCGTAGTACGATTGCTATTTTGCTGTATGAAATTATTGGAATTGCAAACAATAACACAAAGCTCAATCCCATGCCGATTTTCCACCAAAGTTCAAATCGGCTCAGCTCGGGTCGCTCTGTACAGACGGCGGTTTTTTCATCATAGCCATAGACCCAAAATGATGGAGAATATAAAACTAACACGGTAATCACTGTCATAATAGATAGCCACTTAGCTTTACCTACTGTCATCAATTTTGAATGTGGTCGACAAGCTTTGATGTATCGGTCTATCGCAACCATACACAGCAGCATGGCCGATGTAACACTTGTCACATATATGGCGTAAAAATGAACCTGACATAGAAGTGAGGTATTTTCGATCTCTTGCAGACCCAGGACAGCTGCTGTAATTATGTAGAAAAGAGCGCTTAAACTGGCACCGCCCAGGTCAATGGTCGCCAAGGCTGAAACAAACCAATCTGTACTGGACTTCGTCGCATTCTTGAACTGTAAGAAGAGTATGAGGACGTTTCCTGGTATCCCGAGAATGAAAATGCACACCATGTATGTGATTCGTATGTACCTGGCCCAGTCTGGCACATGCATATACACCGGCAGATTGATTTCGCTCAGGTTACTAGCATCGGAAAAGTTCGTATCAAAATCCGAATGGGAACTCATTGCAAAATTGCTATAGTAACAGAGATTTAGTCACTCTAATCAACCTGGAATGATAGCAGACGCAATATGGATTGAACAGTGTTTCTAGTCCAAATGTCTTTATCAAATCTGCTGCTTCAATCAGTCGGTGGGTCTAATCCCTGAAAGTGTGAAACATAAGGGCCATGCTCTCTGATAAGGGGCTTTAATGCATCTGCAAAAAGTATCGATTCATGTCAGCTTGCGCAGTTTGCGCAGGCTGACGTCGGTCTAAAACTTGCTATTTGTCAATTTTTTGCATGTCCAAGAACCATTCTTTGTCATGATTCAGTCGGCTGATTGACAAAATGAATTTTATGAAGCCATTATGTGACGACTTAATCGGTATAATGCATCACGGAGAAGCATTAAACCCCCTTTTCCCAGAGCGCTGCTTATATATAGTACTTAGTTGAAAGATGGCTTTATAAACAAGCTTGTAACTAAAAGTAACAAGAGACAACAGCCTTTTAAGTATCATGGTACTTTTTAACAGATGACTAAATTTTGGACTCGTCCATAATCAAAGCATTTGGAGACAAACATATTTAATTCAGTTTAAATCATGATACATGTACATGTATGTGTCTTTGACAGGGTAGAAAAGATAAAAGGAAAATAGGAAAATACCGTATACCAGCATTTTCTGTTTCCATTTACGTTTCAATCGTGTTCTTTTTCTGGTAAAGGGTTTACTGAGGTAATAGGAAGAAAAAAAAATGAAAAAAAAGTCAAGATTTGAAAGTATGGACTGAAACTTGAACAAACTCATTTAGGGACCCACACCCAGTGCTAAAGAAAAATTGATTAGCTGTTGACGGCGTCTGCTGCCACCACCAGGATGGGGCCATTTTATTGGAGACGGAACCGTCAGCAGGCCGTATTTGACCACATGTTTAAATTAAGAACAATTTAAACAAATTGCTGCAGAAAACGTCCTTTTGAAATATCGACAATCAATATAGATAACGCTTCAAACATGAATAATATTATGATTTAAAGTATGGTGGTTTTGTAGGATTAATTGCGCGTTATGGGTAATTTCTGATTTTTTATTTTTTTCTCAATGTTTTCAAATGAGTTAAGTTGCGTGAAACAAACAAAAAAAAAAAAACCCATCTTCATGAGGTAACATGTTTAACTAAAACATTCCAATAATAATAAAGAATATTATACCATAGTATGTTGTCGCTATTTCCAATAGTAACGCGTTCGGGGAAGTCCTGTCCTTCTCTATCGAAGCAAGGAATCCGTAGTATAACCTCACCTGTCAGTATTTATACAGAGTGAAGCGTCATCATTTCGTTACCATAGTAACTGTTGACGTTTCTAGAAGTGAATAGAGAACCTATCCTTAAGCCAAGTTCTATAAAATTAAAAAAAAGGGGGATTTAATGCATCTAAAAAAAAGTATCGCCTCAGGTCAGCCTCAGTAATTTGAGTTAGCACATTTGGCGTAAATATATTTGCTATTTATAGTGTTTCCTGTAAAGGTGAAACACAGTAAAGACAATCGCACAAAGCTTGTACAATGCTGTAGAGTAATCGTTAGCCGCATATTTTCCTTATAAACCCGCAGAATAAACTTTTCTAATTACTGGGCCCGTTTACATTGGCGCTGAAATACAAGTCGGAACCAGTAAATACTCTCTACAAAAGAGAATTTTTCAAGTAGGCGTATACGAAAATGAATTCTACCAAAATTTGAAGTGAATGACGAACGATTTCTCGTTACCTTGAGGATTATTCGATCTGAATATTGCAGAACCATAAAACTGGATTACACTGTTATATTGTCTGATTGATTAAAGGCACTAATGCCACAGAAGAACAATAATTAATCTTTCTCTGGTGACTTAGCAGGTCATTTGCTTCAAAGGTCAATCATAAACACACCATCCCTGTTTCTCACTAAGGCCAAACACCAAATAACGAAACAAGAGGGCCATGATGGTCCTCTATGGCTGCACTGACTAATAAGTACAAACGCTACAGGCCAAATATTGCAATTCTTTGTCAATTGTTTTCCAACTAGGAGACATACAAAGTTTTCTCTATAAAAGCGAAAGTTATGACCCCTGCGCATGGCCATTTCTTGACCCCTGCGCATTGCCATTTCCGACCACAGAGCTATAATTACTTGAATCCTGATAGAAGTCCATAAGATAAAGCCCCAGACCAAATAATACAGATTTAGAGTGTATGGTTATAAAATAGAAGACTTCAAAGTTTCATCAATAAAAAAGTCATGTAAACATGAGACCCCTGATGCAGGACTAATTTCAATCTCGAGGCTCAATTTTGAACAAAATCGGAAGTGAACTACAACATTAAACTATGTGCCTAATTTGGTAGGCCTAGGATTTATGGCTCAAAGCAAGATTTTTTTTAATATTTACTCTATAAGCACTGACCCATGGGGTGGAGCCAATTTTGGAAGAGGTCTACTAGATGATAATACTCACAAAATATTACGTCTATAGCTAATGGTCAGAAACAAGAAGATCTTTTTTAAAGTTTTCACTCTACATGTATAAACCATGGAAGGTATGTCACGTGATACCGGTCAGCACAGTCAGTTTTAGCTCGTAATTTTTTTTGGAGAAAACTCCGTCAAAAACCATATTACTTCAATTTTTTCGCGAACGGGATAAGTTTGTTACTTTTCTGCATGATTTTGGTACAAGCTTTTGGTGAGTAGATGGAGAATATCACCCACAAGGAGACTTTGACTGGACGAAGCAATGGAGATAAACGCCACATCACTAGCAACAATGGCGACCACTACGATGTACATGACCACTTACAACAACGGGTTCGACCGTCGGCTCGACACACGAAAAAGAGACAAAGGCACTCAACAGGTAGGACTTGTGTCGCTACAAACGCTGATAATGACTCTTCTGTCTAAATTGTTCTGACTCAAATTGAAAAAAGTGACTTTGTAAAACAGTCTGTTGATGATAAACTCATAACCATATTTGATATGCTCTCTACGACCAACTCTGTCACTTTGAGAACTTTAAATTTAGAAGGCCGAATGGGTAGTGTTGAGAAGGACAACCAAGAAATAAAAGAGCGAATTAAAGCCCTAGAATATCAGAACCTTGATCTTGAAGCTCGGTCCCGCAGGCTTAACTTAATTTTTCGAGGAATCTAGGAAGAAGAAAATTCAAAAGAAAATTGTTCCATGCTGGTTATAAACTTTCTTAAAAATGAATTAAATATGGTTAGAGCCAATGATATAACTTTTCAGCGTGCTCATCGACTCGGTAAAAAAAAACCCATCTAGACCCTCCGGTTCAAGCAGGTTGACAAGGTCAAGGCCGATCATAGCTTGTTTCTCATTCGAGTCCAATATGCAGAGCATTTTGGAAAACGCCCATCTCCTCAAGGGGAAAGAGAACTTAAGCATCACAAGGGATTTTTCAGTTGAAATAGTGCAAGCAAGGTCAAGGATTTGGGGCCGACATAAGGAAGAAAAATCTAGAAATCCCCCTAAATCAGTTTACATTGCCTACCCAGCCAAACTCATAGTTCGTGGTAGAGTCGTTCAGGATGAATTCCCCGATTGGAATGTCACTATTCGACAGTTTCGTTCAAGACAAACAATCTGATCGTGAGGTACCTGATCACAAAGCTCAAAATGTCAGAGCTCATGATGATAGTCCGAAAACTGCTACGGAAACACCTGTGTCAACTAGCAATCGTTACAGTGCTCTCGAGACCATGAACCCGTCTGAACCCGAAAACGACTCGGATATGTCGTAGATTGACCAGGAGACATATATCGCTTCACCACAACAATCGCCCGTTAATCCCTATAACGAAGCTATGCAGATTCTGGAACTACAACAGTCGCAAAATGCAAAGAAACTTCCCCTCGATAATACATAGGACAGCGCGGAAAGTGCTCGTATTCCCAATCCTAAAAATAGACAGGACATCAAAAAAACCCAGTTTTCTATTAATAGATCACCACCAACCAATAACATTACAGTATCCTCCTTGAATGTCTGCGGCCTAAAACGCCGAACTATGTACAGTGAATTTGTAGAACTGGTCCAAAACTACGATCTATTTTTTATAAACGAAACGAAAATGGACGAGCATGATCATGTGTCTATTCCTGATTATACGTTTATAAACATGCCGAGGAAACAGTCATTTAGAAGAAAGTCTGGTGGACTCGGCGTGTTTATAAATCACAAAATATCTAAATATTTCGACATAATAGAATCCAAATGTGATTACATTTTCTGGCTGAAGTTCAATGACAAGCAACATCCACAGTCTGAATTTGTTATTGGTAGCGTATATATACCACCGTGCCAGTCTGATTTTTTCAGTAACGATCTATATCATGATTTTCACAGATATGAGTACTAAATATGATTGTTTATACTTGTGTGGTGACTTCAATGCTCAGACAAGTAATCTACAAGATTTTGTTTGGGTTGATGATTATTTTTCTGAACTATTTGATTTTGAAGATGAAAATAGATTTTCTTTGAATGAACAGTCTTTTAGTACAAAAAGGCATTCAGATCAAGCTGAACTCAACCGATAATAAGAAAAATTCTCATGGCTACAAGCTTATTGATCTGTGTAAAAGTACTAACCTGCTCATAGTAAATGGCAGGACAAGTGGGGATATACTGGGTAAAAAAACATTCAAAGATTCTTCTGTTATTGATTATTTTATTTCTTCACCAAAAGGTTACAATATGATAGAGGACTTTTCCATTGAAGATTTAGACCCTCTTTTTTCAGATGGTCACTCTTTGCTAAGTTGCAAGTTAAATATTAATACTCATATCCACTTGTTAGATAATAATAGTAGCTTTCAACCTAAGAAATGGAAGGAATCATGTAAACAGAACTACTGTGACAACATGGATGAAACAGAGATTGCTCATATACTAAAAGAAATGTATGAGAACAGTATTATTGATCAAAATAAGCTTGATAAAATTGTTGACAGTCTCTCTAAAATATATATAAATACAGCAGATAAAACATTCCCCCATATAAAATCTAATATAAAACAAAAAAGTACTAAAAAACCATGGTTTGGTCCAAACTGTAATAAGGCAAAAAAATTATACGATAAATCAAGGAAAAAATACAAAAAGTATCCAAATCTGACAAATAAAGAAGAAATGAATTCAAAAAGCAGAGATTACATAAAAATCATGAATAAATACATAAGTATAATAAGCAAAATGAGGAGAAGCTAAGAACCCTTAACTACGAAAATCCCAAAGAATACTGGAGATACCTGCACTCTCTGAAAGACCCAGTTAGGGGCGAAAGGCCAAGTCTTTCATCCTTATATGAGTATTTCAGGGATGCTAGCAACAACCCCTCTCATGAACATGATGATCAAACAATAACCAACAGAATAAATGTGGAAGATGATGATGAATTTTTGAACTCAACAATCACAGCTGATGAAATTTTGAAATGTATCAAAACACTAAAAAACAGTAAATCTCCAGGAATTGATAATATCATAAATGAATATATAAAAAACTCCCAATCTAAGCTTCTTCCAGTTTACGTAGCATTATTTAATACAATCTTAAAGAGTGGAAAATACCCTTCGCAATGGTCAATAGGCACTATTATACCAATATATAAAAAGAAAGGAGAGAGGGTAAATCCTGAAAATTACAGACCAATCACCTTATTAAGCTGTATTAGTAAGCTATTTACATCTGTATTGAACAATAGATTAACAAAATTTCTGGATGAATATGATATTCTATCAGAGAACCAAGCAGGCTTTAGATCGGGCTATTCCACAATAGATCATGTATTTACCCTTAACTCTATTCTAGAACTGTTTAAACACTACAAACAAAGCTTGTACTGCTGTTTTATAGATTTTTCAAAAGCTTTTGATTCAGTCTGGAGAACCGGTCTTTGGAAAAAACTTCTTGATTCCAATATAAATGGTAAATTTTTAAACTTAATCAAAAACATGTATGAAAACACCAAGTCTTGTATTAAGTCTAATAATGAACTGTCTGATTTTTTCCTATGTAACTGAGGTGTCCGTCAAGGCGAAAACTTGTCTCCGATTCTATTTTCCCTGTTCTTGAATGACATGGAACAATTTCTCATACAAAATGGCAACAATGGAATAAGTCTACAAAGTAATGAGCTTGGGCTATTTATAAAACTACTTGTTCTACTCTATGCAGATGACACTATCATACTCTCAGATAATCACCAAAATTTACAAAAATGTCTTGATACCTTTTCTCACTACTGTAACCTATGGAAACTTAATATTAATGTAAACAAAACTAAAATTATGATCTTCGGAAAAAGAAAAAGAAATAAAACGCCATTCAATATAAACAGAACAGAAATAGAAATTGTAAAATCATACAAATATCTTGGCACACTTTTTACTTCAAATGGAAATTTCCTACAAAACTGAAAAAATATTGTCCAACATGCCAATAAAGCTCTATTTTATTTTTATGAAAGAATAAATAATCTGAATTTACCAGTAGACCTAGTCTTCAAGTTATTTGACAATACAGTTCTGCCTATATTAATTTTTACGTGTGAAGTATGGGGCTATGGAGATAACACTATTCTAGAAAAAGTTCATCTTTCTTTTATTAGAAAAATCTTACAGTTAACTGGCAGAACCCCTATTGACATTATCATTAAAACATAAGTTACCAGTAGAAACTGGGAGGTGGAGTAATACAGATATTGGGGAAAGAAAATGTACAGTATGTAATCAGAATGATATAGGCGATGAGTTTCATTACATGTTAAAATGTCCTTATTTCCACAACCAAAGAATGAATTTTATAAAAACCTATTACTACAGAAATCCAAATACCATTAAGTATAAGGAACTAATGACAACACAATCAACTAAACAATTAATTAAATTGTCTAAGTTTGTAAACATTATTATGCAGCAGTTTAGGTGAGATTAAGTACAGATATTCGTATTACATAATCTATCATGTACTTTCCTAGGTAATCTTTGCCATCAGACATTAAACACCTCTAAGTTTTAAATGGCACAACCATCATGAAGACTTAACTTCGAGATGAGACGCGAAATCACATGACATAATAAAATACATGCTTTTCTCATCTTTGCCCCCTTTTCAATTAAAGAAAAAAAGTGAAACTTACAAATTAGCATCCCTCTATTAATCCGATGGCCTTACGTTATTGCAATTCGCCTTCATTCGGGAAATACATGTTTCAAAGCCGCTAAAATTGTAGCATCTATCCATTCCTCGCAGAACTTCTTACGCGATGTTTTAAAGTTAGGCAATTTATCTGAATTTCATGCGGTCAAGGCCGATTCCATTCATATATTATTTACTACATACTTATAGTTAGGCAATAGGAAGATAAACGTGTGTGACTTGTGCTATTTTTAGAATACGGATGGTCGCTCCATTGCATTTTCTACATGCTGTTAAAGATGGACCTTTTTTTTCCCCCTTATTTCCTTTTTTACCAAAGATTTCACTTAAATATAAGAAAAACCTACCCAACCGCGGCTAAAAACAAAAAATCAACTACCTTTTATTCCATATCTATAGAAATTATTACTTCATAAAAGATATTTCAAAGTTAGGCAATATAACCATACTACATGGAGTCAAGGTTGACCCTACAAGAAATACTATGTGTTCATGGTTAGGCAATATAGTATAAGTGATAAACAAACAACTGTAGTTAATTTTAGAATAAGGCTTAGAATCATGAGTACACTTATGGCACTTAAAACATATTTGTCGGTGAAATGAAAACAATTTTTTTTTTCAAAGATACTAGCATTAATAAATTACCCCATTACTGTATAGATTTTTATGTGTAGAGCGCATACCCACACTATGTAATCATTTTGCTTGCTCAGTCCTGTGCTTCAAGGGGAATGGTATTCATGAATGGTTTGGATGAGGGTCAACACCACCCGACATGTTTTCTCGGGACTGGCGTGGCCCTCATCCTTACCATTCGTGTTTATAACAACGCGCCTTCCCCAGTACCCTACTTGCCTGCCTGTCTGTCTGTCTGAAAATATTTCATGATTATCATGTGACACAGTTATTGATTTAATGAAACTGTTTATTTTTCCCATGTATCTATGTATTGTAGATTTGAGAATAAAAGTATTTGTCTGTCTGTCTGTCTGTCTGTCTGTCAGCTAATGTAAATCTTGTGACCTGTGGGGTGAGGCCAATTAGGACCCCAGGGCTATAATTAGGGCAATCTTGGTAGATGTCCACTAGATAAAGCTAGTTGCAAAGTTTAGTAGCCCAAGGTCTTATGGTAAGGAATGAGAAGATTTTTAAAGTTTTCACTAAATAAGCCCAGGTAAAACTTGTGATCCCTAGGGCCACGCCAAATTTGACCCAAGGGCAATAATTTGGGCAATCTTGGTAGATGCCCACTAGATAAAGCTACATACAAAGTTTGGTAGCCCTAGGCCTTATGGCTAGGAACGGTAAGCTTTTTAAAGTTTTCTCTATAATCCTATGTAAACTTGTGACCCCAGGGCTATGATGTGGGCCATCTTGGTAGAGGCTCACTAGATAGAGCTATAGGGAAAATGTGGTAGCCCTAGGTCTTATGGCTAGGAAAAGAGAAGATTTCCAAAATTTTCTCAATATAAGACCATGTAAAACTTGTGATCCCAAGGGCAGGGCCAATTTTTACCCAAAGGCTATAATTTGAAAAATCTTAGTAGACATATATTAGATAAAGCTGCAAGCCAAATTTGGTAGCCCTGTCCCTTTTGCTTTTGGACTAGAACATTTTTAAAGAGTCTCAATATTTTTCAGATTTGTTGCCATAGCAACCAGAGTTTTTATTGGAATCAAATTCTTTCAAGAGAGTCTGAAGAGGACCATGGCAGGATTATTTCTGTGAAGTTTGGTAAAAATTGGATGGGTAGCTTAAGGGAAAAAGATGTTTAAAATAAAAGTTCACACATAGACAGACGGATACATGACAGATACAGGGCCCTGACATAAGCTCGCTGGCCTTCAACCATTGGAGCTAAAAGACTAGAATGTGAAAGCCAAAACCAATTTCATGAAAGCTATATATTTTCATAACAAGTAATGCAACAGCTTTTAAAGCATAATTATTCTATAAAAGCAGTAAAATATCCAAGCTTGTACATATGATTTACAGAATAAGGTTTTTTGTGATATATCCTAGTCTATATCATCTGGAATTACAACTGTTGGACTTTTCTAAACTAAATACAATTGCTTGTTGAAAAAACAATGCTTCAGCAAATTCTAAAAATAGCTTCGTAAATATTGATAATAAACATGAACCATGACTTAACTCTTTTCCAAACAACAAAATATTTGACATGTCATAATTGCAAGCATTTGCCCACAACGAATTAGATTTAACATAAATAATGGCATTCTCCTGAAGGAGTAGAAAACATTGTGGAAAAGGGAGAAAATGATGGTAACCAGCACTTCTCTATTTCCTAGCTTTTCAAAAGGCTCTTTCCTCATGATTGTTAAAATATTGGATTGTGTGCTAAAAGGTAAATTATGCATAAATACAAGTGACAATATTGTAAAAGTAAGAGAAACTACTCCTTATGAGCAATACCTCCTTTTGTCCCAGTATTTTTAAAAGTTGTCCACATCAAGAATAACCCTTTATTATACTATCCCAAGTTTTAATAACTCTGACAAAGACGGCTTTTGAAAACATTGTTGGAAAGGGAGAAAATGCTGGTAACCAGCATTATCTCTTTTCCCATAATGTTTTTTTTTCATCTTTCAGAGGTGGAATTTCAGTTTCTTAGTTACATTTAATCTGTTGTTTGCAGACACTTTCAAAATTGACCAGTCTAAATTTTTTGTGGTTTGGTAAAGGGTTAGAAAATAAATTGTCTGCAAGAAGCAATGGTTGACAGTCTAAAATAGTCGCCATTTCTGTTGTCAGACCAGTACGAGTTAATTCTTTACCAGATGACAAAATTTTAGACTTGTTCATATTGAAAAGATTTGCAGGGGACAAATTAACTCTGGCTAAAACCAGGAGATTTGTCTTTGGAGGTTAGGTTAGAAAACAATGTATGAAAAGGAGAAAAGCATTTCCTCTTTTATGAACAATGTTTTCATCACTTCTTTTACCACAAGATCGTTACAACACGGAATCATTATGATGAATAATGAATAGCGTTTTAAGGCCCGTCGACAACTTAGGTCATATTGGGCGCACTTACTTAGTAAACAATAATGCGAGGTGAAAATAACATACATGTGCAACAACATAAGACAAACATGATAAATGAGGAATGGACGAAACACAAAATGATGCCCCTTTTGTCGCCTTTTACGACATGCATGCTGTCACTTTTGTTCCGCCAGATGAAATGGCAGATGTGACGATCGCGGGACTGCAGTGGTTTATTCTTATACCCCCGATTAAACCACACGGGGTCCCACAGGCCAATTGATTCCCATTCCAAACCCTATTTACATCGAGAAAAAAATACAGGATTTGGAATAAGAACTACCCAGCCTGCTGCAATCCTACGAATTACGAGGAAAGCAGCCGTTTGTCTCTAATTTTAGTCGCCTTCTACGACATGCCATAGAGAAAGGCCGAGGTCCTATTCTATAAATTAAAAAAAAACCCGGGACCCCACGGAGACACGGAATCATTGAATGAAGGGATAGATCTAACGCATTTTAATGTATGGACCATTCTTTTTTTTTATCATTCAGCAGAGAACTTTTGAAAAGGTTGTAGCCAACATCAAAAGTAAAATATTCATTGAAATTAGAATGCTTTCAATTTGTACTTATCTAAAATTTTGTTTTCAGGTAAAGAGTTATTGTAATACATAGAAACTAATAACAACATTAGATGTGGGTGACAGTGCTCAAACACAGCTGCTCTTAGAAATACAAAGGGCATAACTGATTCCAAGCAAGAGTACTTCATAAATCAAAATGGCATAACTGTGTCAAAAACATATTTGAAGGTTACCTTCCCTACTGGTGTGGTTCACCCTTTGCTATTTAACAACTAGCCCAAAGTTTGAAGTCATGAAGTAAATATATTCAGTAATGATTGAGATATCGGAAAAATGTCAGCGTTTGCAAAAACCATGCAGACAACACCACGGCTATAACAATACTTAAATATTTTGTCAAAAAAATACATCTCAAAATCCAATATAAAATTTACTGGAATGCCACAATGAATAAACTAATAATAAAATAACAATTATTAATGACAAAATACAAAAAGTATATTTGCAAAGACCCAAACATCAAATGATATAACAATGGCATCAGAAAATTTTATAAAAATGAAAGGGTTTCGGGTACAAAAATATTTATATTAATTAATCAAATACATAATTTTCACTCTGAATATCATTTCATCATGAAAAGACAAAACCAGAGCAAGAACTGTTATTTTTTCATATCAATGTACATGTATACTTTGGTCCTTTTCAAAACAATCCTGCCTTTTAACAACTCTGAAGAGGAAGGCTTTTAAAAACATTGGAGGAAAAGGGGAAAATGTTTGGAACCAGCATTTTCTCCTTTTTCCACAATGTTTTCTTCCCTTTCAATGACAAATCCCATCATTTTATGCACATGTAATATGTTGTCTGCAAATGCTTTCAAACTGAACAAGTCTAAAATTTTGTCATCTAGTGAGGCGTTAACCTATCTACATGGAAATATAGGTATTTATTGTAATGTTTTCCTCCCCTTCCATTTTCCTGTCACCATCAGGACCCCCCTATCATCATTAAAGAAGTATCTCAGCTATATGGTGTAATGCATATGCTTGTAAAATCATATTAAAAAAAAACCTAAAATCATGACAGCCATGTCATGATAAATTTCAACAAGAGCGGCAAATTGTCGCAAGATACGCCCGTCCCACCACTAGTTGTCGAGGGGGTATAATAATCGTAAAGGGCAGGTAATGCAACAAACATGTTTACCAAAGTCTCAAGTCAATTTGACTTGAGGTGACAAAGTTCCATTCCAGACAAGCAAGAAATACTGTAAAAATGAAGATCAAAGGGGAATTACTCAAAATCCGCACTAGGCAAAGTTATTGTTCTTGCGCACAGTACTCCGTAATATTGCAACAAACATGCATACCAAGTTTGAAGTCACTCTGACTTGAGATGACAAAGTTATATTCCGGACAAGCACTAAATGCTGTAAAAATGACGATCAAAGGGAAATAACTCAAAATTCGTGCTAGGAAGAGTTATGGTACTTGTGCACTGCACTCCGTAAATTTTCAACAATCATGCATACCAAATTTGAAGATGTTCAGACTAGAGATGACAAAGTTATATTCCTGACAAGCAGAAAATGCTGTAAAAATGACATTCAAAGGGAAATAACTCAAAGACAGCATGAGGTAGAGTTATGGTTCTTTCACACTGCACTCCGTATTATTGCAACAAACACAAATGACAAGTTTCAAGTCCATCAGACTGGAGATGACAAAGTTATGCTCCGGACAAGCAGAAAATGCTGTAAAAATGATGATCAAAGGGAAATAACTCAAAGACAGCACGAGGTAGAGTTATGGTTCTTTTGCACTGCACTCCGTATTATTGCAACAAACACAAATACCAAGTTTCAAGTCAATCAGACTGGAGATGACAGAGTTATGCTCCGGACAAGCAGAAAGTGCTGTAAAAATGACGATCAAAGGGAAATAACTCAGACAGCACAAGGTAGTGTTATGGTTCTTTCGCACTACACTCTGTATTATTGCAACAAACACAAATGCCAAGTTTCAAGTCAATCGGACTGGAGATGACAAAGTTATGCTCCGGACAAGCAGAAAATACTGTAAAAATGACGATCAAAGGGAAATAACTCAAAGACAGCACCAGGTAGAGTTATGGTTCTTTCGCACTCCGTATTATTGCAACAAATACACATGCCAAGTTTCAAGTCAATCAGACTGGAGATGACAAAGTTATGCTCCGGACAAGCAGAAAATGCTGTAAAAATGACGATCAAAGGGAAATAACTTAAAGGCAGCACAAGGTAGAGTTACGGTTCTTTTGCACTGCGCTCCACATTATTGCAACAAACACACATGCCAAGTTTCAAGTCAATCAGACTGGAGATGACAAAGTTATGCTCTGGACAAAGAACTGGACGCTGCCCGTCCGCCCGTATGCCATCGGTGATCCCATAATACGTCCCGTCTTCGACGGGCGTATAAAAAGGTTGCAAGATTACTCTGATAATATAAAGCCACCATAATACTATTTACATCATAAAGATACTTAATCATCAATTTCAGGTTTTTAATGACCTTTAGGAAATCAGCTTTAGAACACAATTTTGGAAACAGAGAAAACACTGGCAACTAGCATTTTCTCGTTTTCCAACGATCTTTTTTATCTTCCAAAGACATTTCCAATCATATGAAACACATTTAATTTGTTATTTGCAAATTAAAAGCATTTGAGCCATGCTCTGTGAAAAGAGGGCTTAATGCATCTGCGAAAAGTATCGACCCAGGTCAGCCTACGCAGTCCGCGCAGGCTGACCTTGGATGAAAATTTTCGCTATTGGTCAATTTTCTGTATGTCAAACGACCAGTGTGCCTCATGATTCAGTAGGTTGTTATACTAAACGGATTTTAGGGATAAATAATACAATGATGACGTGCTTGGTATCATGCATCACGGAGATGCATAAAGCCCCCTTTTGCCAGAGTATGGCTCATTTTCAATTTGCAAAACTCTGAAAGTTTGGTAAAGAGACAGCACAATATATGGACCATTCTCTGTGAAATATAGGATCTGACATAAGTCGATGTTGAGATAAAATTTTATTAAATGAGTCAAGGGAAAATGTTATTAAGCAAGCCTTTGGCGAGCTTAATAACATTTTTTCTTGACGAGTTTAATAAAATTTTTATCTCGTACACCAACAAATGTCAGATTCTTATTCAAAAATCATAGATAAGAAGATGCAAAACTATCTATAGATACACCCATGGCAATATCCATCAGAACCCATTCACTTCTATGAAATATGTACAAAATGACGTCAAAAATGACATCACACAATTATGATATTAAACGTGTACGAGATAAGAAAATTCGTAATGGGTATATTACACTGAAAACAAGGGAGGTTATGTGATAAAATTGGATGTAATGCATCAACAAAAGGCATCCACCCAGGGTAACCTGGGCAGAAACTTTCTGATATTGGTCAATTTTCTACATGTCAAAGGATCAGTCTACCTTATGATTCAGTCAATTGTAAGACAAAATGGATTTCGTGGATCCTTCATTATGCAATGTCTTGCAGAGATGCATTAAACCCCCTTTTTGGCAGAGGGCGGCTTCAACGTAATTTATTTTCTATGTCTTACATATAGCTGATCATCATAAAGAGGTAAAAGTGATATGGTAAGATGGATATGCTTGACTATCATGAAAAATCACGAACTCCATAGGATCATCTGGATTGTCTGCTGCAGAGTCATACAACACTGTGGGTTCATCTGGGTATACAGGTGGGAGGTACCGCATACCATAATGGCCTCTACAGTACTGACCTGTCATGGCAGAAAAAAAAAGCATTGATTTTTTTCAGAAATACAGTCATACCTGACCATGTTTTTTTCTTGCCTTACTAGGGGTCCTGCATGGCTCAGCAGTAAAGTGTAGAACTCGTAACCTGGAAGTCCAAGGTTTGCACCTTACTGGAAGCACCAAGATTTTTGTGGGAATAGCTTCTGACAAGCGACTTAAAATCCCTAACCTAATACTGGTTAAACCCAAGACATACATGAATATGTTAGCGGTCTCTGTGATATGACTATGGATGAAATGATGTTTAAAGGTGCATAAAACACCATTCAATCAATTACTAGTAATAATTTAATTCTTGCCTTACTGAACTTTGGCCTACATAACAATGGATTTATACAAATTGTACATGTAGGCTACAGCTTTATTAATAATTAAAAAGTTCATAAAGATCTACTGGAAAACCTTTAGAAAAAACAAAAACATGTCTTAAAATGAAATTTTACACTAGACAATATACACACTCATTTCAATTACAACAGTATAGGAATTCACAATAAACACACAGAAAACCCTCTCATGATCACAATGAACCATCATGAAAAGCTGAAATGTACAGCCTAATTTTTTCTACTGGATATCAACATCAGGGATCAAATGGTTTAATTAGCAACCTTTCCTTTTTCTACAATACTAGTATTTATAAAAGTTGTCCATATCGGGAGGTAAAAAGGTACTGGCGGGTATTACACCCAATAGACATTTAACACATCTACTGAGGACAATATTCTATATACCTGTGATAACATCTGCAAGAAAAACATGACCCTCCCCATTTTCTTCTGGCATGCACTGTGTGATCCATGCTCGTGCAGCGTACGAGGCATCTACAGCAAAGTACACACCCTCTCCATACCAGGTACCTACAATAGTATACATGGATTTAAATTCTTTGTCAAACAGTTCCATCCTCTGCTGACCCTGGGGCTTTTCAAAACATTTTGGGAAAAGGATAAAATGCAGGTAACCATCATTTTCTCTTGATCAATTGAATGGCAATTTACTCCACTTTCAAAATCATCATAGTCATATGATGGTAACAGATCACTTATTCATGTGTTTTTTTTCTCTTTTTACAACGGTGAAAAAGAAAAATTCAATTATATTAAAATTTTCTGTCAGCTGATGCTTTTAATATAAACACTGCTATGAATTCACTGCCCAGGAATTTTTTGTTACACCCAACCTGCTTGGTGTCCAATTTTTCACAGTAAAGGAAAAAAGATTATTCATTGTTCAAATGATAAGGAGTACTGTTAATAATGTCTGTTTGAAAGGGGAAGATAATTGATGAATGTTAACCCCAGAAATTCAGGTCTTTGTTTTTATAAATTTGGGTGTAACAGTTGGACACGAACTACAAACTAACATCCAAATATTTGATATTTTGTTTAACGAAGCAAGTTCATTCCGGCTGTAGTACAAAGCACTTATGTATTACTTTGTGCCAAAAGAAGAAAAATGCTGATGCAGATTATATATTAAGAATTATGCATGTCGCCAAAAAATGGGTATAACAGGACACAGACATGGTTGTCAACATAGCTTCCTCTGCATGTAGTATGTTGCATCTTGTTAGCCTTAGTGTTTTGTCAGCTGCATGAACACTGCCCATGTGGCAGTGGCTCAGTTGGTAGAGCATCAGACTCGGGATCAATGGGTTACAGGTTTGATTTTTGGTCGGTTAACTATCCATTAATCCTGATTGCAACTTAATACATTTGTTTAAAATATAAACAGTTGAAAAGGGCAGTGTTCATAAATCACTTAGATAAATTTACAATTTTGTTAGTTTATGTCGTTTTCTTGATATGCTCATATATATGTAGCGTGTATACATGTAAATATGTACCCATTTCTTGTAGCTGCATGTCTTTGTTCTTCACTTCTTAACCTTGTTACTTCAGCTGTATGCTGCCCTTATCTCATTAGCTACATATGCACATGCTATGGTGCTGGTAACATAGTGCTAGTGTAGACGGTTTACTCACACATCATCGTAATGGGATGGGGAAGTCTCAGATTAATACATGGATACTAATCATGTTCATCATATACTATTTCAAAAATGGCATAAGTTTCTATACAGATCTAGGCATTTTCATACAAAATTTTGTATATATTATACATGTACAGTCAAGCATGTGTTAAAAGCCACCTCAGTAGAGCAACCAACCTACGTTTAACAGCAGAAAGACAACTTCCCAACTAACATTTTGTTCTAATCTCAACCTCTATCAACCCATTACCAAACAACATATTTTGGACTCTTCCAAATTGAAAGAGTCTGCAAATTAATGGCAAATCAAAACCTGAAGTAAATGAATTGCAATTCTCTCAATGGGGTGGAACACATTATGGAAAAAGGCTAAATTGCTCATATTTTTTACCTGTTCTTAAATGTTCTCAAAAGAAGCTCATAATACTTGGGTTGACTGGTGACGGGTTCAGCGGCCATAATTTTCACTTCCCATAAGTGGCTGCTAAAACAAGTTTGACTGTACATACTTAATTACTGAGACTTCCTCCCAACCATCATTCAGTGGATCTTTCATCTCATCACCTTTTGATTGCATTGGATGTGGTTGGTTAACAAGGCTCCCCTAGTGTGTAGGGACCTTGAGGCTTACCATTCAATTTTATCACACTTGTTGACTAAAATGTATATGATGCTTGCCAAGGCTCGCGTCATATAATTATAGTCAACTCGTTTGATAAAAATGATAATACATAAACATCCATGTAAGATCCTCTATTTAATGTCTGTTCAGCAATTGTTTTTAGTTCTTCAGAAAGTGCCCATAAAGGACACTTGAAAATTCAAACAACGAAATCCATTTACTTTTCATATTCCACACCTGATAAAACATAATAAAAGCATTTTTTCCAAAGAAAAAAAAAATTTGTACAAAATGGAATGCACAATGTAATTAAACATCTATTGCAAAGTTTATGAACAATTCTTCCAAAGTGATCTGGTACTTTACAGAAAAAGGTAAAAATAATTGCTGATCAATGTTAAAATATTCAGAAACAATCCTGTTTAAACCAAAATTTTATTTTTTATAAACAGTGCAAACAACTGGTACGAGCACAGATTACTGCCACTGGTCAGACTTTGGCATCTGAAAAAAGAAAAAGCAGACAAGTGATAATGTTAGGTGGATGAAATTTAGTGTGAAAAACTACCATATCACATGTTTACATGTACAGTGTTCTTTACACATCCTGAAATAGTTACAAAAAATTTTGCCTTCTAGCATTTCAAAATATCTATCAACATGTCATTAATTTTATTTTATAAAACACTAGAAATTTATGAAATGTAAATATAATAATTTGGAATACGCCAGCTCTGTATGATCTCCTCATCTAAAAAAACAACAAGTCAATATTAAAAATGTACTGAGGAGAGCCACAAAGTTTGTACGAAACATCAGCAATCTCTCATACTAAAAAGGATTGATGCATTTAGGCCTTCCCTCTTTGGAATACAGACGTATTCGTGCAGACATGCTACAAGTATTCAAAATACTGAACAAAATCGATAAACCATTTAGTCAAGATTTACTGAAACTTTCGAGTCACAATAGAACAATGTGGCATAATCTCAAGCTACTCAAACCATCAGCAAATACAGAATTAAGAAAAAACAGCTTTAGCAATAGGGTAGTTGACACATGGGAAAGTCTACCGTTTGATATAGTAAATGCTACCAGTGTGAATTCCTTCAAGAACAAACTTAACAGTCACTGGAAAAAACACGCTTATAAATTTGACCCGCAATGCTACACCAGCACACCACAAAACAGAACAATAACAAACAGATGAACCACAAGAAGTCAACAACTTTCCCTGGGTTCGGAAAACCTTGAGTAAACCACAAGTAAATGGTTTAGCTCTCAAAGCGGTTGGAAGGAAAAATTACAATGCCTGTAGCTTAGGAAATGTGTATGTCCAGACAATTACCTTTGAATTGATACAACACCCGTGTACCTCCATACATAACTATTTCAAGTGGAAACAACAGTGCAGTATGCCTAAAATTGAGAAAATGAATGAGTACCCAAAATATATTGACCAGCTCCATTTAAAACTTGAATATTCACAAAACTAACATAGAAAAAGTTTGTAACATGGACGCTAAAAAAGTGATGTCAATGTTACACATACTTGCAAATTAACCAAATTATTATAAAAAAATGTAATGCAATGTTCTGTGTGAATGTTTTTTAAGGTATAAAAATCAAGGAAATATTATTTTGATTAAATAACCACAAACTTAAAAACGAATACCTCACAATGAGAAATCAATCCGGATGTAACAAAGACACTAAATTATTTGTGTCTTGGGTGCATCCTTTACTTTCCAGCAAATATCGAGAAAATAAAATTTGTGAACTGCATTACTTTGTCAAACATGTTCATTTATGACATTAGAAATCATACCCTCTTAAAAAAAATCAGCTGATAATATTTGTATGAACAAATTTGCAAAATGCTTTTCCGATGTAACACTGACACATCATTTCACAGTGTCCATTTTACAACCATGTTGGCTTTTCAGTTCTTGGTTAAGCTCATTGAATTTTAATAACAAGAGGGCCAAGATGGCCCTGGATCGCTCACCTGAATTTTTGAGAGGACCATAGCCAATTTTTTTTTAGGTATTGAAACTTTCGAAACAAAATCATTGTTTTGCCAAGCAATTTTGAAAAGGTCACCTGTAAAAGTAATTTCAAAATCTGTCACCACCTCTACAATCATCACCACAGCAATAATTTTGATGAATCAGAATTCTGCAAATAAATTTTTGGATAGATCACCCAAGGACAATTTCTTGAAGAAGAGCACATTCTCGATAGTGACTAAAAACATAAGATGAGCAACAGCACCACATGCAGGTGCCAACAATTGGCTGTTGTTTTTCGACGGATAAAGTTTCCCTAACAATTTTTGAAAAGGGTCAACCTAGGAACATTTCTGTGAAATTATTTCAAAATCTGACCAGCCGTTCCAGAGAAGAAGAATTAAGAAATTCCTCTTCATGTCCCTGTAGTGCAAATAGCCCCCACCATCAGAGCCATGTTTCTTGACAGATCACAATTTTGTGAACAATTTTTGAAAGGGGTCACCCTAGGAACATTTGTGTGAAATGATTTCAAAATCTGATCTGCGGTTTCAGAGAAGAATAATTTTTAAGAATTTCTTCATGTCTGTATAGTGTAAAAAGCCCACAGCCATCAGAGCCATGTTTCTTGATGGATCAAAATTTCTCGAACACTTTTTGAAAAGGGTCACCCAAGAAACATTTCTGTGAAATTATTTCAGAATCTGACAAGCCGTTTCAGGGAAGAAGAATTTTTAAGAATTTCTTAATGTCCATATTGTGCAAGTGGGGCCCCCCCCATCAGAGCCATGTTTATTGATGAATCAGCATTTTGCGAACACTTTTTGAAAAGGGTCACCAATGGAACATTTCTGTGAAATTATTTCAAAATCTGACCAGCCGTTTCAGAGAAGAAGAATTTTTAAGAATTTCTTCATGGCCATATAGTGCGAGTAGCCCCCATTTACCAGAGCCATGTTTCTTGATGGATCAAAATTTCGTGAATAGTTTTTGAAAAGGGTCATCCAAGGAACATTTCTGTGAAATTATTTCAAAATCTGACAAGCGGTTTCAGAGTAAAGAATTTTTAAGAATTTCTTCATTTCCGTGTAGTGCAAGTAGCCCCCATTCACCAGAGCCATGTTTCTTGACGTATCAAAATTTCGCAAACAATTTTTGAAAAGGGTCACCAAAGAAATATCTCTGTGAAATTATTTTAAAATCTGACTAGCCGTTTCAGAGAAGAAGAATT
This sequence comes from Hippopus hippopus, assembly GCA_946811185.2. Taxonomy (NCBI): domain Eukaryota; kingdom Metazoa; phylum Mollusca; class Bivalvia; order Cardiida; family Cardiidae; genus Hippopus; species Hippopus hippopus. Next base: position 42,337,711 of record OX328096.1, read on the forward strand.
TTTAAGAATTTCTTCATTTCTGTATAGTGCAAGTAGCCCCCATTCACCAGAGCCATGTTTCTTGACGGATCAAAATTTCGCGAACAATTTTTGAAAAGGGTCACCCAAGGAACATCTCTGTGAAATTATTTCAAAATCTGACCAGCCGTTTCAGAGAAGAAGAATTTTTGAAGAATTTCTTCATTTCTGTATAGTGCAAGTAGCCCCCATTCAACAGAGCCATGTTTCTTGACGGATCAAAATTTCGCAATTTTTGAAAAGGGTCACCCCAGGAACATCTGTGAAATTATTTCAAAATCTGACCAGCCGTTTCAGAGAAGAAGAATTTTTAAGAATTTCTTCATTTCTGTATAGCGCAAGAAGCCCCCATTCACCAGAGCCATGTTTCTTGACGGATCAAAATTTCGCGAACAATTTTTGAAAAAGGTCACCCAAGGAACATCTCTGTGAAATTATTTCAAAATCTGACCAGCGGTTTCAGAGGAGATTATTCTTAAAGAATTTCTTAGAAAATTCCATTTGGTTGCCATGGCAACCAGAGTTTTTGATGGAATCAAATTCTGTGAACAAGTTTTTAAGAGGACCTCCCAAGGAACATTCCTGCCAAGTTTGGTCCAAAATGGCCCAGCGGTTTAGGAGGAGTTGATGTTTAAAGAATTGTTGACGATGCACGACGGACGACGCACGACGGACGACGGACGACGGACACCGGGTGATCCTAAAAGCTCCCCTTGAGCACGTTGTGCTCAGGTGAGGTAAAAATGTGTGAAATCAAGACTTTTTCAGTATGTCCTAATTCTAATTATTATAACCTTGGAATTTCAAGTATTCGACGACTTGATTGATAAAATCAACCATCAAATCGTCATTCTTTGTTCATGGCGTAATACTGACAACAAAGTGTGCTTTGGCAGTTTAAAATCTGCCATCGATTATTTTCAGAATGCATGCTGTATGGCTACAAAAATACACAAGAAATCGCACATAAATATCTCGTATCATCAAAAAATGGAATTCTGCTTGATATGAAAAGTTAAATAAAGATTTATAATATATTTTTAAGATCAGATTAGTTTGTTTCCTGGGCGTAACAAACAAAATTACTCACCTTTTTTCGGTACCATCGTCACATCGACTCCATGCTTGTCAAAAAAAAACGCTGTACCGGAAAGCGACTTTGAAGGAACTGATGTCATTGTCGCAAAATTTATTGTCGTAAATCGCTTTAAACAATAAATACGCGGGAGGTGGCATACGTCGGCATTTTAAAGAGGGGTCCAGGTCGTAACATTTTGACACCAAAAAATTGCCCAAAAAATGCGAGCAGATTCTAAAGTCACACCTTCCTGATAAATAAAATATACTGCCTTTCTGTCTTTCTCACAATTACGCAATGTCAATGGAGTTAGTTTTTTGTTTTTCTCTGAATCCTGAATACCGTAAAAACAGACGATCATGGTCGTAACATACTTTTGACACGAAATGTTACGCCATGGAAACAAAAAATTATATTGCATATTTTCGTAATCTATTCATTGAATTTTTCAGTGTTTTTGTGTTTATTGTAATTAATCATTTAGAATTCCAGAAAGTCCAGCATGGTTGTCATAATAACAATAATACCAAATCACTGAATACATGAAATAACCAACCCCTATTTCAGTGCTACCAATTTGTCCAACAATATTATATGAATATGATTAAAATTTTCATACCTGACGATTTATGTATTCAGTTGACATGAGAAGTTATCTGGCAATATTAAATTCTAAATAATTAATGACTTTAAATTCTTATAGTGCCATTCTTGATTAAAATAAATAAAAAAGTTGTGGGTGTAACAAAAATTCCTGGACAGTGAATTCATAGCCACATATCAATTGTTTTGTCACCTGATACAGAATTAACATGGCCTAAACAAGACCGGCAAATTGTCACAAGATACGCCGATCCCACCGCCAGTCGTCGAGGGGGGAAAATAATCGTAAAGGGTAGAGGAAAATAGTAGTGCAGCAGAAATCATGTAAGTGATTGAAATAGGCATGAATGTCTCCTCTAATGTTAAGGAAACATGCATATAAAGTTTCAGGTCATTCCAACATGAAAAGACAAAGTTATATTGTAGAGAAGCATGAAAAGTTGTAAAATAAAAATAATGAATAGGGAATAATTCCAAAAGGGCATTTGGTAAGGTTACAGCTCCAGTGCACTGCACTTTTCGTAACTGCAACAAACAAGTTTACCAAGTCTCAAGTCAATTTGACTTGAGGTGACAAAGTTCCGTTCTGGATGTTACGAGAGATCACTCCTTCGTTACTGCATAGCTTTCCCGTATAAAATCAATACCTGACAACTGCGTCGGAGAGAATTCTCTTTGGCTCTGTGGTTATGGTATTGGTCTTTTAAACCTCGAAAAACAAGGATATTTGTCCGCACGGGTTCAAATCCCGCCAGGTGTGGTTTGTATTTGAGCTAAACGTTTGTTGCGAATTTTCATGTTCGTAAGATGGGGGCTCATCCGAGATTGGCCATTGAGCCATTTGTTGTCTAATTAATAGACTTACTGCATAATTAGGCTTTCTGACATCAAAATGATGACATTTAAGAGGGGATATGTTACAGGAGATCACTCCTTCCTTACTGCATAGCTTTCCCGTATAAACTCAATACCTGACAATTGCGTCAGAGAGAATTCTCTTTGGCTCAGTGGTTATGGTATTGGTCTTTTAAACCTCGAATAACGAGGATATTTGTCCACACAGGTTCGAATCCCGCCAGGTGCAGTTTGTATTTGAGCTATGCATTTGTTGCGAACTTTCATGTTTGTAAGACGGACAAGCAAGAAATACTGTAAAAATGAAGATCAAGGTGGAATTACTCAAAATCCGCGCTAGGTAGAGTTATTGTTCTTGCACACTGTACTCTGTAATATTGCAACAAACATGCATACCAATTTGGAGTTGTTTTGACTTGAGATGACAAAGCACTAAATGCTGTAAAAATGACTATCAAAGGGAAATAACTCAAAGACAGCACAAGGTTGAGTTACAATTCTTGTACACTGCACTTCCAAATATTGCAACAAATAAGCATACCATATTTCAAGTCATTCCTACTTAAGATGACAAAGTTATGCTCCGGACAAGCAAGAAATGCTATAAAAATGAAGATCAAAGGGAGAATAACTCAAAATTCATGCTAGGAAGAGTTATGGTTCTTGTGCACTGCACTCAGTAATTTTTCAACAATCATGAATACCAAAATTGAAGATGTTCAGACTTGAGGTGACAAAGTTATATTCCGTACAAGCAGAAAAATGCTGTAAAAATGACGATCAAAGGGAAATAACTCAAAGACAGCACAAGGTAGAGTTATGGTTCTTTCACAATGCACTCCATATTATTGCAACAAACACAAATGCCAAGTTTAAAGTCAATCAGACTGGAGATGACAAAGTTATGCTACGGACAAAGAACTGGATGCTGCCCACCCACCCGCCTGCCTGGACATTTGGACGCCCTGACGCCTGTACGCCATGGGTGTTCCCATAATACGTCCCGTCTTCAACGGGTGTATAAAAATCATTGACTGACTTGGCCCATCACCATGTGTACAAGTTGTTTCCAAGACTAATCAGAAAAGAAGAAATATAATAAAAAAGGAAGAAACTGAACTGGAAAAGTACATTTTGGTTTAGTGTACAAACATACTGCAAAGACATGACAAATACTGATAAAAGTGTTCATTCTCCAATGTCATCTTCTGCAGCCTAATTTACCCATGTTGAAAATATTCTTTTAATGTAGTCAGGTGTTGGACCATGGCAGAGGTGTCTTGTAAAGAGGTAAAAATTTACCTCTTTACCAAACAATCTGTCTTTAGTGACCCTGAGGGTGACAGCAACTGAAACATTGTTGTAAGCAGCATTTTTTAGCTCCACTGGCCGAAGGCCAGCGGGCTTATGTCATGGCCTGTTGTCCGTCGTGCGTCCGTCCGTCCGTGCGTCCGTCCGTCCGTCCGTGCGTTAACTTTTTTTTAAAACGTCTTCTTCTCTGAAACTACCCATCCAATTTTGATGAAACTTCACAGAAATGATCCTGCCATGGTCCTCTTCAGAATTTCTTGAAAGAATTTAATTCCTTCAAAAACTCTGGTTGCCATGGCAACAAAACTGAAAAATTTTGAAAATCTTTGAAAATCTTCTTGTCTGAAACCGTAAGGCCAAGGGCTACCAAATTTGGCATGTAGCTTTATCTAGTGGACCTCTACCAAGTTTCTTCAATTTATAGCCCTGGGGTCAAAATTGGCCCCGCCCCGGGGGTTACAAGTTATACATGGGCTTATTTAGGGAGAACTTTAAAATTCCTTTTCTACCTAGCCATAGGGCCTAGAGCTACCAAATTTGGCATGTAGCTTTATCTAGTGGACCTTTGCCAAGATTGTTCAAATTATAGCCCTGGGGTCAAATTAGGCCCTGCCCGGGGGTAACAAGTTTTACATGGGCTTATATAACAAGTTTTACATGGGCTTATATAGGGAGAACTTTAAAATTCTTCTTTGACCTAGCCATGGGGCCTAGGGCGACCAAATTTGGCATGTAGCTTTATGGAATGGCAATATTTAGGTTTTTATTATTTACATGAAAGTTTCATTTAATTTATTTAGCAGAATAAGGATTCAGAGGTCTGCTACATAACAAACAAAGATACTGCCCTTAAAAATACAATGATATGCTCAGTCACAAAAAGAAATTCAAAATGAAAGCACAGCTCCAGATAAGAGAGAGTGATCATATTCTAAATCCATTATTTCTCGTTCAAACCCTATGTTGTGGGTTACATATTTCAGATTCTTTGCTAAAAATTTGATCTGGCAATGGACGTGGCTGCTGTGGGCTTGGCTTTATTAAAGATTATAACTGGTTATAAGATTTAAGTTTACATACTGATAAAAGGAAATAACTCTTGTTCTGTCCATGCAAATATAAATGCACTCAAAACATTGCTGTTCCAGTACATTATAATTTATAGTCTACATCTTTTTTCCTTGCTTCAAAGTATGGTGGAGAATTTTAAAATCTTCTTGTCTGAAACCATAAGGCCCAGGGCTACCAAATTTGGCATGTAGCTTTATCTAATGGTCCTCTATCAAATTCCTTCATATTATAGCCCTGGGGTCAAAATTGGCTCTGCCTTGGAGATCACAAGTTTAACATGGGCTTATAGGGTGACTGTAATTTAGAATAGTAATCAAGGGAAATAACTCCTGTTATACAAGATAAAGTTTGTTACTATTTACCTCCCTTGATTATCAAACTTTAGTTATACATTATTGGAGTTTGGTATTCAAGTTTTTTGGAGAGGAAATGTTCTGTTTTAAGAGAGAGTTTTTTTTAACTGTATTTTTTTTTACTGTACCAAGTTTAAAGCCATTGCAAAAAGACAAATTGAATGTAGCTTAAATGACTATTTCTGTCCTTGATAGTTAGGAAACGTTGTGGGAAAAGGAGTAAATACTGGATGACAACATGTCCTATTCTTACGATGTTTTTGAAAGCCTTCTCTTTCAGGGTCATTAACACTTTGGTTTGTGTAGTAAAGGGTTAAAAAGCCAGTGGAGCGATACAGGGCCATCATGGCCCTCTTGTTTTTTCTCACAATGTTTTCAACTCTGTCAGAGAGTTAAAGCCCATTTGTACCAACCTTGAATCATCATCTGCAGATGTTTTGAACATGGGAGAGTCTAAAACATATCATTTTGAAAATGGCCAAGGGTTTACTAAGCAATCCTATTTTATACCCCTGAGGAAGAAGGCTTCATAACTTTTGTGAAAAAGAAGAAACTGCAATAGCAGGTATTTTTCTCCTTTTCCCATGACGTTTTGAAATTTCCCTATTCTTGTGCCACATCTAAATTGTTGTCTGCAAATGTTTTCAATATATTTAAATCTAACATTGCCTTGAGTTGATTACGGAAGCACAAACAGGAGTTGAATTTACCATTTTTTCCGCTGTACCCTCTGTTAAAGCCATGTTTTATTATGTTGTTGATCGAGTCGGGTGTTGTACCATGCCAGAGCTGTCTTGTAAGGGGAACATTTTGCAGGACTTCTCTTTTTTCATCCTCTACCAGCCTTTTTCTGACAAAGTACTGCTGGCGTAAACTGATATTCTGTATTTTTTCAATCTGCGGAAAACAATAAAATAATTAAAGAAGATTTCTTTTCGGTACAATTAAACTGTTACAAGCATTTTCTCTTTTAACCACACTGTTTTCAAAAGTAGTCTGCCATAAAATTAGAATGTCATCAGGAGATAAGCAGGTGATACATCAAACTCTGAAGTGATTGTCTAGTAAACCACATAGATGTTCACTACATAATTTGAACTACTTTCCTACCCTCATTCACAGTCTAATGTATGATATATTACAAGCCCAAAAAATTCTCAAACAAAAACAAGAAATCACCAGTATTTGTAATGGTTATTGGTAACATATGCCCAAGTGTATTTCATGCTGAGCAAATGATTCTAATCTTTTTTTTGAGACAATCTGAAACAAAGCTTACAAAAATATTGTGGGGAAAGAAAAAATGCATGGAATCTGTGTCTTCTTTCTTTTTTCACACAATATTTTCAAACCATTCAAAGAAAGGTTTCATCAATTTAGCAACCATTAATTTTTTGTCTGTAAAAGCTTACAGTACAGAGTTGACGACAAGTCTAAAATTTTGTTGCCAGGCAGACAGTAAGTGGCCCCTAGTTACTATAACCCACAATAACCATCGCACTTAGCTTTTTATCTCACAACAAATTTTTTATTCATCTGTATTGAAAGCATTTGCCATCGATTAAACTTGGGTCAAATTATTTAAACTGTCCATGAAGGGGTAAAAAACATTGCAGGAAATGGATGAATTGCTAGTTACCAGAATTTTCTCCTTTTCCTGCAATGATTTCAAAATCCTAGTACACCAGGGTCTTGAAATTTAGGATTGTTTGGTAGAGGGTTGAGGTATTTAACCCTTTACCAGACGACAAAATTTCAGCCTTGTCCAAATTGAAAGCATTTGCAGACTACAATTTCAATCTGGCTTAAATGGTGCAATTTTTCTTTGACAGGGTAGAAAACATTGTTGGAAAGGAGAAAATGCTGGTTACCAGCATTTTCTCCATTTTCCACAATGTTTTCAAAAGGCTGCTTTCCCAGTGTCGTTAAAAGTCGGCATTGTGCAGAAAAGGGTTAACCCACTGCACTTTTTTAAAATCATTGTCATACAATTGACATAATAATTTCCACACATGTTACTGCCTAAAAAAGTAATACATATATTCAGTTCTTCAAATTCAAGATAGATACCTGTGAAACTTTCAACTTCGTCACATCATACTCTATTTTATTGGCATACAGTCCAGATGTGGCCTCACTAAGGAATCGGCCTGCAATTTGCTTATATTCATCACTTGTGTTTCTTAAAACTACAACTATAAACTGCTCATCTACGCTCATAGCTATCCAGTCGGATGGGAGTGGTATTTTGTCAAGGGTAGAAGCGCCTGAGGATGAGTTAAAAAAAAAAACGTCTCTTTGTAACTTTTTAACTGTTATCCACACGATTCCGAATTGTAATAACTTTGGGGAAGAAGGCTTTCGAAAACATTGTGTGAAAAGGAGAAAATGCTGGTAAACAGCATTTTCTCCTTTTTCCTACAATGTTTCCTACCCTCCGAAAAACAAATTTCAATTTTTGAGTTACATTTATCTTTGTCTTCTGCAAATGCCTTCAATTTGGACAAGGTAACTATTTACCTTATGACCAAATCTTGGACTATACTGACATTATTTTATGTTTCAGGTGACTAATTGACTATGGCTGAAATGATGGGGCCTGTTTTTGAAAGTGAAGGAAGGACTGGGGGGAAAAAAAAGGCAAACATGCTGATCACTAGCATTTTCTCCTTTTTCCTTCAATGTTTTCAAATACTTTCCTCTGGTTTAGGATCATTTGGTAAAGGATTAAGCATGGTATGAACAAAATACAGCAGCTATGGAGAGTACAGGGTTCAAGATCAAAGTGTATACATGTCGTTCTGTTAGCCCTTAATTGATGACAAAATTTCAGACTTGTCCTGAAAGCAAAAGCAGATTATATGCTGCTAAATTGTTTAATTTTTTTTTCTGAAACATTGCTTGAAAAAGAAAAAAGAGGCTTGGTATCAGCATTTTCTCCTTTTCCAACGATGTTTTCTGAAGCCTTGTTTTGCAGGGTTGTCAAAGCTCAGGATTTTCTGGTAAAGTTTTCAAATAATCTAGAGAAAATTCATCTTTTCTGAAGAACATGGGAAACATTTCTCAGCTGACAAGCTTCAGCAAGGGCACTTGTTCAAATGGTGTCTATTGCAGAAACTGATCTTGTAAAGAAGAAGTATTTATGATAAAATTCTTAAAACAAATTATCTGCACTGCAGAAATACAACTTTTTGCATTTTTTCCCGAAGACAACTTCAGAAAATATTGAGAGAAAAGCAGTAATGACTTGTAAAATTAGCTTTTTTCCCCCAGTTTATTTCCTGAACAATAACAGAAAAACCTTCTACATTTCAAACTGTTAACAATAACATACAATGCAGCTCTTTGCAATATTAATTTGGTCTTTGATTTTTATTAACCCATTGCCTGCTAAGCGCGGCTCAAGGACCTTTTGCAGACAGGTTCGATCAAGATCAGACTGTACAGAATGTGGTCTGATCTTGGATCTACACTGTCTGATAAGGAGATATTTTTCTACCAAAATGACTTTGAAACTGCAGGATTTGGGTTTTTACTATCGGCCTAAAAGTTTCATTTAACTTATTTAGCAGGTCAAGGGTTGATATTCTACAATCAAGCTGTACTGGCCAACAAAGCACAAGAAGAGTTTTGTACCTCTTTGCATTGAAGTGCGTCTTGTTTGTGCCGCTGGTGTTCTTTGTGGTGCATGCTTTTGGTTTCCTGCTGATTGGCCACTATCCATCTTCACGAGAGCATTTGGGGCTGATGTGCGCCGCAAATTTGTTTTTTTTCCAGGAAACGCTCCACCTGCTTTCTTTACTTTGGTTTGGTGGAAATTTGAATCTTTAAGACATAAATGTTGTTTCTTTATGAATTAATTATATCTAGAAGACAAGTTTTAACATCAGCTGTTAACAATACATGTACAGAAAAGGAGACAATGACTGCATCTTACAATTTCTCCTTTTGCTGCTATGTTTTAACAGGTACTGACTGTAATCATTTGTTCTTTTTACTTACTTTACCACAATGGTTTCAAAAGTAGTCTGCTTCAATCTGAACAAAAGTCATTTGCAGGTGGTAAAAATGTCAATGATCTCTCTTCCACATTTTCGAGGACAATCTCTCAAAACTTGGAAAAAACAAGAAAATGAGTTCTTATTACAAGCACAAGTTGGTTTTGACTTTAAGCTTTTTCATCAAATTGCAAGATTCTATTTTTAATTCTTAACCAGAGGATATACATGTAATGGTAGATTCGTGAAAACTGAAAGCATTTGCAGACAAATTAAAGGTGGTTCAACTGATATGATTTACCGTAATCAGGGTACCAGCATTTTCTCCTTTTCCTACCATATTTTCAAGAGCTTTTTTTCACAGGGTTGTCAAAACTCAAGATTGAGTTATAAAACGTTAATCACGAGTACTCTCTGTAAACTACATTTGTCACTTGTCACATGTGACAGATTGTTAACCCTTAGACTGCTAAGTGTGACTCACTGACCTTTTGCAGGCAGTATAGATCAAGATCAGACTGCAGAAAACATCCTGTCTGATCTTGATCTGCACTGTCCGATTTAGAGATATTTTTCTCCAAAAAAGTTTTAAATAGCAATATTCGTGTTTTTACTATCGGCTTGAGAGTTTCAGTTAACCTTTTTAGCAGGATAAGGGTTAAGAAATACGAATATGTACAGAAATATACCACTTACAATCTATATTGTGGAACAAATGTGTCAAGAGACGAGGGCAAATCTTATTCCAAAAGACAGCTGGATGTTCTCCAAAGTCATCAATGACTTCTTCTGGAAGCTTCAAATAATGAGCTGCTGTATTTCTGATGGCTCGAAGAAGGTATCGCGTTGATGATTCCCTTCCTTGGTAAAGTAGTTTCCCATGAACTCTGTGCTGCTTCAGGTACTGCCTTAGATTATTAGGTAGATCTCTCATCCAGTTTCCATGTGGCAAAATATTATTTGGAACAATCCTGTCAATAGATTTTCTTTCCTCAACCATGGCTTCAACTTTTTCACTGCAATCACTGAAAAATTTCAAGATGACATCGTTATCCCACAGTGCTGGGTGCTCACATACCTCTTCAGCTGTTGGTCGTGATCCAGGACTACGTGCGAACATTTTTCTGAGAAGAGCTTCAAGGGTAAAATCTTCAGGTCTTGTGTGGTCAAAGTGTGGTTGACGGCCTGCTGCAATTTGCAGCTGGCTTCCCAGTAACTCATCCCCAAAGGGGTGGTTGCCATTTGTGTTGGTAAAGAAAAATAACAGTCCTAATGAAAAGATGTCACTTTTGTCTTGGATCTTTGGTCTTTCTCTGTTGTTGCGCCGCACAGCCTTACTTGCTTCTTCCCAGACTTCAGGAGCCAAGTAGCCGATGGACCCAACAGACAGTGACAGTGAAAATATTCCTCTATCAGTCACCTTGGACATTCCAAAATCTCCAATGACAGCCCTACACCTCCCTTGTTGCCATACCAGAAAAACATTTTTGGGTTTTAAGTCTCTATGGACAACGGAATTGCTGTGAAGAAATGTAATCCCCTCAGCCATATTTTGGTTGATTTCCAAGGGACTTATGTTTTCTCTCCAGAACTGAAACTCCTCATTTATGTAATCTTCAAGATCACCTTGACAGAGTTGAAAAGCAATGTAAAGTTCATTTAAAGCAGTTTGTGACTGATAGTATCCCACAATGTTTGGATGACGCCATGGTTCAATTCCTCTAAGAACTTCTACTTCCCTATATAGCTTTTTCCAAATTTCATCCATATCTTTCCTTGTTTTGGCTGCCATATGTTGATTTTTGCATGTAATGCGCTTTACAGCAACTGGCACGCCTTGGTAAGTTTCCAGTCTGCCTTCGAAAACAATTGAGCTTGGGCCCTGACCAAGTACTTTGTTTTTCATAATGAAGATATTTCCTATACAATAGGAATCATCATTGCCTCTTTCTGAAGAATTAGTTTTGAAATGGCTTGCAGTACTACCGAATGCATTCAGTAACTGTTCTTTTGTAGGAACTGCAAGAGTCATGGGGTCTATGTCTACATCTGATGGTAATTTAGTTTCATGAGCGCTTCCAGATGGAAGTACCATATCCCCATTGGCTGGATCTGCAAACTCTTTTTCTTCCCAGTCATTTCTCCCTAAAGCGGTTTTACTTGTGGCAGCACCTGGAGTAATCTCTCTGGGAGAAGTGCTTGATGAATTTGTGGCAAACTTTGGTCTTGCACCTAAAGATGTAAAATGCTGCATGAATCGTGATGCCAACGATTTTGTCTTTGTGTTATTTTCTTTACAGCTGCTATCAGAGTCTGCCTTTGAGGGCATGTTGCTCCTAAAAAATGGACTGGCATCATTATTGTGTTTTTGTGTGATGTTATCTTTTTTAGATATTTCTGAACTTTGCCCAATATTTATCACATTAGGAGGTAAAGCAAAGCTCTTTTCCGTGCCTTCTTTGTGCCTTTCATGGATACTTGTAACTGTTTGGTCGTTGATTGTAATGGTCTGTTTAGTTGGTTCTGAACTTGCTTTTGTATCCTTTACCTCCATCTGGATATTATTTGAAGCAGTTGCCTTGTTTGTCACCTGAGATATGCTATCAGGTATATGAAAATCTGAATGAGTTTGCTGATTTCTCTGCCGAGAGATTCCTGGTGCCTCTATGGTGTCGACCACTTGATTTATCTGGTCTGTGTTTTGGTTTGACAGTTTTGGTCTAGTATGATGACATGGCGCATCGCTTTTGCTATTGTTACTTTGAGGTATTAATTTCAGATGTGTGTCTTGTGCACTTACTCCTGACATCCCTTATGCTCTGTGGACAAAACAAATATAAGAAACTTTAACTCAGATTTTAGAGTATCAATATTAAATTCTTGTCTTCAGGGTCTGTATTCACCAACCATACTTGAGAACGGTCATAGTTTTATTTCAAGAGTTTCCTTAATTTGAATGTAAAATAACTTCTGATTGGCTACACCAAATGATTTAGCCAATTAGAAGTGGTGAAAATTTTCTAAATCTAGAATTAAACAAGGTATGCAACGAAGTATGGTTGGTCAATACAGACCCTGAAGTCTTAACCAGTGTAGCATTTAACCAGTATTTAACTCTTTACCAAATCACATATTTCAGATTCCTGCAAATTGAAAGCATCTGAAGACAACAAACTTGAGAGTGGTACAAATGAATTACAGATGAGATTTACTAGCATCAGGATTAGGCCTATAAAAAAGCCTGAAATTCTGTTGTTTTAACCCTTTACCAGACAACAAAATTCTGGCCTTGTCTGAATTGAAAGCATTTGCAGACAACAATTTCAATGTGGCTCAAATAGTGCAATTTTTCTTTGAATGGGTACAAAACATTGTGGGAAAAGGTGAAAATGCTGGTTACCAGCATTTTCTCCTTTTCCCACAAGGTTTTCAAAAGGCTTCTTTCCTAGGGGTGTCAAAATTCAGCATTGTGTGGTAAAGGGTTAAAGGGTCTCATCCAAATTTGAATAAATAACATGAAATTCATGACTATGGATACATGTTATATATAACCTACCTATGGTACAAAAACTAGTAAAAAGGACAAAAACAAGGAAACATCTGAAAGAAAGAATCATGTCAATTGAAAGTATTGTAGGAAAAGGAGCAAATGTTTGCAGCAAGAAATCCCCCCCTCCCATGATTTCAAAAGCATCAAAGACATCATTAAAACTAAGATCTATCATTGAAAAGAAGAAAATCTGTAATTTCAGAGGTTAACCTTTAGTGAAACAGGCTTTTTCTAGTAATGCAGCTTGCCCCTTTACCATACAACCCAATACTTACACAATCCGACAGAAGGAGGCTCTAACAAACATTGTGGAAAAAGGAGAAAATTCTGGTAACCAGCAATTTTTCATTTTCCAACAATGTTTTCTAACCTATCATAGACAATTGAGCAATGATTAAATAGCTTTTAGTTTAAACATATTTTATTCAATATAATATTTACATACATGGTAATATTCTGAAAATTAAAGTTGCGTGAAAAGGATTGGAACGAAAGCTGCTAGCTTATAAAGTTCCTCTCCTGTTAGTCATGTCAATGTCTGACATTTAACAATATAAAAAAATTGCAACAAAATATGGTCAACTGTGTCTGTGTCTCTGTGTGTGTGTGTGTGTGTGCTTTTGCTTTTAGTTTTCCCCCAGTGTTTTCTCCTCTTTCAAATACAAGTTCATACATTCATTCATCAACAGTTGCCTTTGAGACCAGTGTAGATCAAGGTCAGACTGCTGAAAATGTGCAGTCTGATCTTTGATCTTCACTGTCTCCTTTGCTGAGACATCTTGGGCAAAAGCTACCCTCAAATTACAATTATTTTAGTTTTATTTCTAGACTGAAAATGACTATTGCATTTATATGGCGTTCTGGAGGTTACCAGTAAGTTAAAGTTCACATATGAGTTTAGGATGGCTTGGTTTGAAGGACAAGGTTTGTCACCATGTAGAGAAGTGATAATGTAAAATTGTAAAGGCACATTTTGATATAAAAGGTTTGCTTTGTATTATGTGCATTAAGATAAGGCTATTCCTCTAATTTGTGTATTTAAACTTTAAAGCCCCTTTCACAACTATAGGTGCCTTTGCAGCCAGTGTAGATCAAAGATCAGGCTGCACCTTTTGTGATCTTTGATCTACACTGTCCACTTTGCTGAAACACTGGAGATGAAAGCATATAACTGCAATTATTTGGAAAGTATTTCTAGGATTTTATGACTGATAGATTTATTTGGCACCCTGGGGGTTAAAAAGAAGCCTTTAGGGAAAGAGAATCTCACATCGTTTCTCCATGCTTTCAAAGACAGCTCTCTTTATCTAGGTCATGTATAAAATGGAGAGTGTAACTGTATTACATGTATTTCTTTTATTACATGTATGTTAGGGATACGTTAGGATGTTCTATCGTATGTTTTTTACTATACTCAGTTCCATAAATAAGTGTGCACTTAATTTTCTTTTATTTCTCGTCGCATGTTTTACTGAAGACCAACAAATTTGGTATCATACTGCTGTTCAGAGTCTGTAGAAAATGCCAGGCTAATTAGATTTTGACTAACAGAAAGTTTAAGTTAGGTTTTTGCAGTTTAATTGAAGGTGGTACTAAAATCAAAGTTGCAAAAATACTCAAAGACTAAGGTAATATTAAAGTTAGGTTTTTCTTAAAATTTTTCAATCAATATCTTGTATGGCCACCTCTGCTGTCGATACAGGCAATAATTCGAAGACAAATAGACCTTACATAACGTAAAATCATTGCATCAGGAATATTCCATTCCTGAACGAGAGCGGTGGCCAAGCAATGAGCACGTTCCATTTTTGCAATGACATGGGCCTGCTATACTTATGCACGACAACGCACGTCCTCATGTGGCACGAATCAGTCAGCAGTTTCTGAACAGAAACAATGTTGACGTTCTTCCTTGGCCAGCTTTATCGCTGGATATGAATCCAATAGAACATGTCTGAGATTACTTAGGAAGAAAGGTTCGATCACGGCAAAACATCAGCAATCTCATGGACTTAGCCACTGCTCTCTTTCAGGAATGGAATAAACTGCAAAAACCTAACTTAAACTTTCTGTTAGTCAAAATCTGATTAGCCTGGCATTTTCTACAGACTGAACAACAGTATGATACCAAATTTGTTGGTTTTCAGTAAAACATGCGACGAGAAATAAAAGAAAATTAAGTACACACTTATTTATGGAACTGAGTATATATTTTGACCCTTAAGCTGCTAAATAAATAGAACTTAAAATTTCCAGCCGATGGTTAAACTTCATAGTTTACAACTTAAAAGTTTTGCTCATCACAGAAAGCTTACTGTAACTGACAGTGTGGTTCAAAGACCAGACTGCACATTCTGTGCAGTCTGATCTTGATCTACATTGTCCGCTAAAGGTCAGTAAGTTGCCCTTAGCAGTCTAAGGGATAATAACGGCATATTGGACAATTTTCAACAGGCTTCACCTGATTATTTTAAGCACTATATGTGAGGGCGAATCTAGCCTGTTGGCTAGAATTTCTACCTTGCATACAGTTCTTCAACCAATATCTAATTTTCTCCTATTATTTCAAAGGCTCTGTTTTCATTGAATGACTTTTGGCTACATTTTATTCAAGGGAATCATATTAAATATATAATTGTACACAGAGCCCAAAGCCTAAATAGTAAATACTTAACCCTTCACCAAACGACGAAATTGCAGCCCGACCCAAAATGAAAGCATATGCAGACGACAAAATAAATAGAACTCAAAAATTGACATTTGTTTTGGAACGGTAGAAAACATTGTGGGAAAAGGAGAAAATGCTGGTTACCAGCATTTTCTCCTTTTCCCTCAATGTTTTCAAAAGCTTTCTTTCACAGGGTCATTAAAAGTCGGGATTGTGTGGTAAAGGGTTAATGAATTTAACCTTATTCTTGAAACATGTGGACAGTATGGATCCATGATCACACAGCATGTTCTGTGTAGTCTAATCTTGATCTCATTTTTTGTCTATGGCACTGAGAAAGCAAAATCTAAGTAGATCTGTTTTGAAAGTATTATTTCTTATTTTGATCTCCAACCCACCTAACAACTTCAGACAATGAATATATCTGAAGAATTCAATTACTTGCATATACAGGACATCTATCAATACTTTTACTGAATTCTCATTGTTCAGAATCTTTGGTTAACACAACATTCAGCTTTCAAGAATTGTGGATGCTGGTATTCAGCTGCAAAATGATTGAAAATTGTGGAATATTATATATTAATCACTATTCAAGATCTCTCTTTGAGCAGATAATACCCATATATGCTTGATAATATAATGAAATATGAACTGTCGATCGGTCATGATGGAGAAATTTTTAATTAATTCATGGTCTAAGAGAGAAAACTCGTGCAGTCCGTATCGAAAATTTATAGAGAGTGACCTCCCCTAGTAGGACACACACGCTCTGGCCCCTTTCCTTTGCTAACCGCTGGACGAATCAAAATCTAAAATGAATAATCCATACTTACTTGAGGTAATAAAAACTGCACTATTGCTATATATGTTAGATCTAGTCCTGGGAATGTTGCAGTAAATTTATACATAAACTTGTCAAGGATTTATGTTGTAAAGAAAGCTATGCTCTCAGTATACAGCAAAATACAATCTTATCGTTTCTGTTTGAGACATAAAATGAATCGGACTTCTAAGCAAATATCGGATGTAATTGCTATCACAGTGGTTTTTTTTTTTTTAAGGTGGAGCTTTCAACACAGGGTTCTTTTTATTTTTCTACCATTCAAAAGTGTCTCGAAAAAATCTCAGTAAGAGTCAACACAATTACTCAGCTATATCTGTCGATGATCAAGCCTGGTGCTTGGTGAACAAAAATACAAGTGGCCTGATTATTGGTAGACGTGCGTTTATCGATCTCAGTGATCGCATTCATATAAATCTATTCAAAAGGCTTTCAGTACCTAAACTATATTCATATTCTTGGCGAAATCTTACCTTGAAAATCTTTATTTCCCAATTCAAATTTTTAACGGTCGTTTTTTACAAATGTGATGAAATAAAAGGGAGACTACTGCTTGTTCATCTTGATTTTTTTTTTTTTGCTTCAATTGTGATTTGATATATTTGGAACCATAAAAGTTTGTAGTCCTATCATAGGAATGATTTTTAAAGATAAAGATAATAAATAAATACAGCTCTACAATTAAAAAAAAATGTTTCCTAATGTAACAGTTCTATCAGACCTGTTTACACTACCGATCGTCTTCACAAACTTTATGTTGTCCACAAATTATAAGGTACGCAACTCTAGTTTAACAAGAGGGCCAAGATGGCCCTGGATCGCTCACCTAAATTTTTGAGAGGAACATAATCAATTTTTTGGGGGGTATTGAAACTTTGGAAACAAAATCATTATTTTGCCAAGCAATTTTGAAAAGGTCACCTGTAAATGTCATTTCAAAATCACCACCCCTATAATCATCACCACAGCAATGAACTTGATGAATCAGAATTCTGCAAATAAATTTTTGGATAGATCACCCAAGGACAATTTCTTGAAAAGAGCACATGCTCAATAGTGACTAAAAACATGAGTTGAACAAGAGCACCACATGCAGGTGCCAACAATTGGCTGTTGTTTTTTGACGGATAAAAATTTCCCTAACAAATTTTGAAAAGGGTCACCCTAGGAACATTTCTGTGAAATTATTTCAAAATCTGACCAGCCGTTCCAGAGAAGAAGAATTAAGAAATTCCTCTTCATGTCCCTGTAGTGCAAATAGCCCCCACCATCAGAGCCATGTTTCTTGACAGATCACAATTTTGTGAACAATTTTTGAAACAAGAGGACCATGATGGTCCTATATCGCTCACCTGAGTAGGCCCTGATCTATCGATGTGAGGCAGAAAATGCAACAATTTGAAATTTGATCAGTCTTGAATTTTGTCATTATTACCATGGATACGAGTTACAGACTAATCCAAATGGAAAGTTGTAGCAATAGCTGATCATATCATCAAAAGGGCAACATAAATCTAATTTGAGTAAAAAAGGGTACAAAACATTGATTGTAATTGATTACGTTACCAGCATTTACAACTTTTTCTTTTACTTTATTTCCATACTATGGCCAAAATTTGAAGTATATTGGTAAAGGGCCACTAGATGATTCTACATGCCAAATATGAAAGCTCTAGCCCTTACGGTTTGGGACAAGGAGATTTTTAAAGATTTCCTTCTTTATCTCTATGTGAAATCCGAGAACCCACAACATAGGGCCAAATTCGACACTAGGGCCATAATTTGAAGTATTTTGGTAAAGGGCCACTAGATGATGCTACATGCCAAATATGAAAGCTCTAGCCCTTACAGTTTGGGACAAGGAGATTTTTAAAGATTTCCTTCTTTATCTCTATGTGAAATCCGAGAACCCACAGCATAGGGCCTATTTCCACACTAGGGCCATAATTTGAAGTATTTTGGTAAAGGGCCACTAGATGATGCTACATGCCAAATACGAAAGCTCTAGCCCTTACAGTTTGGGACAAGAAGATTTTTAAAGTTTTTTCTTTCGGTTGCCATGGCAACCAGAGTTCTTCATGGAATTCAAATCTTTGAAGTATTCTGAAAGTGAATCACCGAAGGATCATTTCTGTGAAGTTTCATTGAAATCTGAAAGGCGGTTTAGGAGGAGAAGATTTTTTTGTAATTGTGGACGGACGGACGGACAGACGGACGGACGACGGACATTGACCAATCACAATAGCTCACCTTGAGCACTTCGTGCTCAGGTGAGCTGAAAAAAAAAAAAAAAAAAACTGGAAAAAAATTTTTTTTTTCCTGACCGACCCTACCTACTGCATCTAGGACTGAAACCCGAAACACAGATATTTTTTATTTAGGCCTCGGTAATATTGCAACAAACATGCATACCAAGTTTGAAGTCGTTCTGACTTGAGATGACAAAGTTATATTCCGGACAAGCACTAAATGCTGTAAAAATGACATTCAAAGGGAAATAACTCATAGACAGCACGAGGTAGAGTTACAATTCTTGTGCACTGCACTTCCAAATATTGCAACAAATAAGCATACCAAATTTCAAGTTATTCCTACTTAAGATTACAAAGTTTTGCTCCGGACAAGCAAGAAATGCTATAAAAATGAAGGTCAAAGGGGGAATAACTCAAAATTAATGCTAGGAAGAGTTATGGTTCTTGTGCACTGCACTCCGTAATTTTCAACAATCATGCATACCAAATTTGAAGATGTTCAGGTTGGAGATGACAAATTTATATTCCAGACGGGCAGAAAATGCTGTAAAAATGATGAGCAAAGGGAAATAACTCATAGACAGTACGAGGTGGAGTTATGGTTCTTTCACACTGCACTCCGTATTATTGCAACAAACACAAATGCCAAGTTTCAAGTCAATCGGACTGGAGATGACAAAGTTATGCTCCGGACAAAGAACTATTCTAAAGAACTTTCTAATTCAAGGGCAAATAACTCCAGTCGTTCCAGTCCGATTAGACCCATAATGGAACTCATCCCAGATCTTACAGTCATATATATTTTGACCAAGTTTGGTGCTGATTGGTTGATATTTGTAGATGCTAGAGTGTAAACAAAGTCATATATAGCAATATTTCTAATTCAAGGGCAAATAACTCCAGTTGTTCTGGTCCGATTAGACCCATAATCGGTCTCATCCGAGATCTTATGGTCATTTATATTTTGACCAAGTTTAGAGCTGATTGGTTAAAAATTGTAGATGCTAGAGTGTAAACAAATGCAAATATAGCAATTTTTCTAATTCAAAGACAAATAACTCCAGTTGTTCTGGTCCGATTAGACCACCCATAATCGAACTCATCCGAGATCTTATGGTCATATATATTTTGACCAAGTTTGGTGCTGATTCACTGATATTTGTAGATGCTAGAGTGTAAACAAAGCAAGAAGATTTTTAAAGATTTCCTTCTTTATCTCTATGTGAAATCAAAGAACCCACAACATAGGGCCAATTTCCATACTATGGCCAAAATTTGAAGTACATTGGTAAAGGGCCACTAGATGATTCTACATGCCAAATTTGAAAACTCTAGCCCTTACAGTTTGGGACAAGGAGATTTTTAAAGATTTCCTTCTTTATCTCTATGTGAAATCCGAGAACCCACAACATAGGGCCAAATTCGACACTAGGGCCATAATTTGAAGTATTTTGGTAAAGGGCCACTAGATGATGCTACATGCCAAATATGAAAGCTCTAGCCCTTACAGTTTGGGACAAGGAGATTTTTAAAGATTTCCTTCTTTATCTCTATGTGAAATCCGAGAACCCACAGCATAGGGCCAATTTCCACACTAGGGCCATAATTTGAAGTATTTTGGTAAAGGGCCACTAGATGAAAGCTCTAGCCCTTACAGTTTGGGACAAGAAGATTTTTAAAGTTTTTTCTTTCGGTTGCCATGGCAACCAGAGTTCTTCATGGAATTCAAATCTTTGAAGTATTCTGAAAGTGAAACACCTAAGGATCATTTCTGTGAAGTTTCATTGAAATCTGATTGGCGGTTTAGGAGGAGAAGATTTTTTTGTAATTGTGGACGAACGGACGGACAACAGACATTGACCGATCACAATAGCTCACCTTGAGCTCAGGTGAGCTAAAAAGTCACCCAAGGAACATTGCTGTGAAATTATTTCAAAATCTGACCAGCGGTTTCAGAGAAGAAGAATTTTTAAGAATTTCTTCATTTCTGTATAGTGCAAGTAGCCCCCATTCACCAGAGCCATGTTTCATGACGGATCAAAATTTTGCGAACAATTTTTGAAAAGGGTCACCCAAGGAACATCTCTGTGAAATTATTTCAAAATCTGACCAGCGGTTTCAGAGGAGAAGATTCTTAAAGAATTTCTTAGAAAATTCCATTTGGTTGCCATGGCAACCAGAGTTTTTGATGGAATCTAATTCTGTGAAGAGTTTTTAAAGAGGACATCCCAAGGAACATTTCAGCGAAGTTTGGTCCAAATTGGCCCAGGGGTTTAGGAGGAGTTGATGTTTAAAGAATTGTTGACGACGGACGACGGACACCGGGTGATCCTAAAAGCTCCCCTTGAGCACTTTGTGCTCAGGTGAGCTAAAAATGAAGACGAAAGGTTGTACGAGTTTTCTCCCTTAGACCATTACAAGCAATCGACAAACCAGTTGATCCGATGATAAAGTGAAATGTAGTGGAATCCGCCGAGTTCTCTGGAATGTGTAAGCCGTTATAATTTCAAAGCACGCCACTTTTTTTCTTTATGATGCACAAAAAGAGTAGTAGTTGAGAGGAAAGGACGAACAAATTAGTGAATAGGTCGAGGTGATTTACTCCAAGAAGTAGGACCCTAACCCCTTTTTTCCGTACATTTTTTTTGCATTCTTACGTTATTTCTCAACTGGGAGAATATTAACATGTAAAACAGAGATGACCCGATAAACTTTGCGTTTACTCATAGAAGCTCCCTCTGTTATCATCTGTTCCAAGATAAGTAGATTAAAATCAATAGCAGACCACGCCAATGTGTGGGGGCCCAGGGTTCAAGTTGTGGTCCTCCAACTGTTTCTTCCCCAGTTGCGCTTCTAATATAGAAACATCTGTATCTACCAATATCATCTTGATAGAAAACCCAGCAGTAATTTTCAAACTAACTACTATTGTGTAAACAGATAGGGCAGATTAATTTTGGGTAGTCATCTAGTCCTATTTAATATGAAAAAGGCAAAGCCTCAATACGAGCGACATGAATGATTTGTGGAACATATATATAGATGTACTAATTCGAATGACGAGCCAGATTCTAGATCTTGAAATCAAAGGGTATGAGTTCGAATTCCGGCTTTGCCAAAACTAATTTTGAGCGTTGTCGAAAGTAGAAAGCATTTTTCTTTCGTAGATTTGTACATGTGAAATAGGGCGAATGTCCCCGATTTCCTTAACAAAAGAAAGACAGTTCCTTGACACTCTCGTTAATTTATGTCCAGAAAAATAACTTGGAATAATTACTGGTTCACACACTTGTAAAGACCATTCTACGGGAATTATTTCCTCACTGCATGTAGATCTAGACCTATATAAGAGAGACTTTGACTTTTACGAGGAATCAGTCAGTAGGTTGAGAAGAATATTGAGCAGAGTACTGGTAAAAGGAACTTCAGTCCTGAACGCATGGTAGGTGCACTTGCCGCCGCAATGAATATACACACAAAAGGAAAAAACAAACGAACAAAAATCTTGAGCCATGTTGCGGTAAAAGAGGGTTTAATGCATCTCTGTGATGTATGATACCAAGAAAGTCATCACATAATTATACATCCATATTGTATGAAAACCGACTGAATCGAAAGGCATACATACTGATCCTTTGACATTCAAAACGTTGAGAAATAGATCTAGCAAAGAGTTTTGACCCAGTTTAGCTTGTGCGGACTACACAGGCAGACCTGGGTTGAAAGTTTTGCAAATGCAGTAAGACCCCTTTTCACAGATCATAAATCCGGCTTTCTCTCTAAATGGTATTTTGAAACAGTCAATAAACTAGTTTAGTCATGATTTCTACGACACAATATTTTCCCGCGAAAAAATGGCTCGTGCATGACATAAGAATAGTATGATTAATGACGTCATTATTTGCTAGCATACATCATTGCGTATGTTCATACACAAATAGACGTTTAATACGCTGAAAGTAAGTAAGAAATTAGATAATCTTTACTCATTAAACTGATAATGATTTTTAAGTAATCATTCGATTGGAAGATATTTATTGTCATTTTTGACTAATCAGGTACTTGTGCGAAAGATTGTCATACGTGTGACGCTGTGCGACTAACCGGAAGACACTCAGTTTTTTAATCATCCCTATTTAGATTTAGACTAAAACCCAGAACGAAGTCGGAATTTCATTTTTAAAAATCTAGAACGGTGTTACCGCAAAACGAGCTTCGCTCGTTACGGGCTTCGCAAGTAACTCGCTGTCGCTCGTTGTAAGACCCTACGTACGTTATTTCACATTTTGACGTTCATCGTGTACGTAACATGCAAAAGAAAAGTAAAATGTGAAATGTCCGATAGATAAATGTTGAACGGCAAACAAGCATGCGTACGTCTAAATATTTGGACTAGGAATCCGGGTCAAATCGGCCTCGGGTCAAGTCGGCCCGAGTCAACTCGGCCGTGTCATCTCGGCCTTTTACATTAAAAGGTATCTGGGCGTGTGTTGGTAGCAAGTTTATACAGGGAGATGGTTGAAATAGGAAGAATACTTATTTGTGTTATATTCGCCTTATTTTCACCAGAAATGTTCATCCGTTGGGGTCCTGACTGAGTCAGACGTGATGTGTAAGACTCGTAACCAGCCTGGCTCAGTGGTAAAGTGTAGAACTCGTAACCTGTAGGCCCCGTGTTTAAGTCTCACTGGAAGCAATAGTTTTTTTTTTTTTCATGGGAGCATCCTTGGTCCAGATACATGTACGTATACTTCAGACCCAAAGCCTAGTAGGGCCTACTGGTGAAATACATTGAGCTTTCCCTGTGATATGACTAATGTTAATAGTGGCATAAAACACCATTCAATCAATATACCTATCTGTAGCAAAATAACTATGTACAGAAGCTAAGTAACAGAGGGTAAGTCTTGATATAGCACACATGGCCTTTATTGGGCCCTGTTTGTCAATTTGTAAAAATTAAGCTGATGTGTCATGTTTTAAAGAAAGGTTATTCAGTGTAAAAATGCCCCTAGGCTATCATTCATATGTTACACAGGTTAAGGGGAAAGCAGGAGTGACACAACAAAAAAATAATCTTTCCAGATACTTAAGGTAGGCAAAGACTTGTATGTTTGATTTTTTTTTTCTACTTTTTATTTTCGTTATGTTTAATTTAACCAAAGAAATACTGATGAATCTTCTTAGACTCAACAGACAAGCATTCTGATTATAAGTGGTACAGAATGTCAATTCATAAAAGAAAAACTATCTGATCTTTGCATGCCTTTCTGTAATTCTGTGCTTTCCAATACATGTATTTAATTCTATCATTTGGTACAAAACAACTGCTGTCCTCTTTTCTCTCCATGATTCCAATACTTTTTAACTGTTAATCAAACAACCCTATGTCTTAAGGACCCTGAGGGACAGGGGAGCAGGCTTTTGAAAACATTCTAGAAAAAAGAGGAGTAAATTGGTATTTCTTGCTTTTCCGACAGTATTTTCTACTAGTTCTATTTCAAAAGTAAGTTCCATCATTTGAAAACAATTCAGTTTGCGACAAACAAATGCTTTCAATACTGACAATGCCAAAATTTTATGTTGCCTAGTAGAGAGTCAAAAATGTAACTGTCCATTCCTTCAATTGTAACTGTTTAGTCAAATAAAAAGGCCTGTAAATAAAGGACCAGAAACCTTTCAGCCCTTATTAAATAACCTTGACATCTTTCAACAGCTGACTATATGATCCACTGAAACTTGTAAAGGTTTTTATCTTAGTGGCTTGGCTTAGCAAGCAGACAGTATAGATTAAGATCACATTGCATGTTCTGTGCAGTCTGATCTATGCCATCCTCAAAGCTCCAAGTTTTAACCTATAGTGCTGAAAGGTTTAACATGGCATTGCAATAACTGTTGTTTTTTTTGCAAGTTCTTACGGACATGAAAGTTCGCAACAAATGCATAGGTCAAATACAAACCGCACCTGGAATGATTCGAACCCGTACAGACAAATAATCCTCATTTGTCAAGGTTTAAAAGACCAGTAACATAACCACTGAGTCAAAGAGAATTCTCCCTAACACAGTTGTTAGGTATTGATTTTATACGGGAAAGCTATGCAGTAAGGAAGGAGTGATCTCCCGTAACACACCCTCTCTTAAATGTCATCATTTAGATGACAGAAAGCCTAATTAGGCAGTAAGTCTATTAATTAGACAACAAATGGCTCAATGGCCAATCCCGGAGCAGCCCCCATTTTACGAACATGAAAGTTCGCAACAAAGAAACAAATGAAATGCATGGCAGAAATACAGGGACCGGGCAGGATTCGAACCTAGAAGGTCCAGACGAAAGGCCAATACCATAACCACTGAGCTAAAGAGAATTCTCCCTATCGCACTTGTTAGGTATTGTATTTAAACAGGGATGAAGCCATGCATGAAGGAGTGGTCTCCCGTAACACACCCCCTCTTAAAGTCATCATTTATTGATGACTCAAAGCCTTTTCAGGCAGAAAGTCCGTTTTTGGACAACAAATGGGATTAATGGCTCATTCCCAGATGAGCCCCCATCTTACGAACATAAAAGTTCGCAAGAAATGCATAGCTCAAATACACACCGCACCTGGAGGGATTCGAACCCGTGCGGACAAATAATCCTCATTTATCGAGGTTTAAAAGACCAATACCATAACCACTGAGCCAAAGAGAATTCTCCCTAATGCAGTTGTTAGGTATTGATTTTATACGGGAAAGCTATGCAGTAAGGAAGGACTGATCTCTAGTCCAGTCAAATTGTGGGAAGACCCAAAACAAATTGCAACACAAATGCCTTTTTTGTTTTGAACATCCTAGAGACACCTATTTAACATATGTAAAGTAGGACGAAATCGGAGGATATGAAATTTGATTTTTTAAGCATTTATTATTCATATTAATTTCGCCATTTTAAACTTTATTACAGCCCATCTCGCAAGTTTTACATGTCATTCCTAGTCGATTTTTTTTCTTGACAGTAATAGAAAAACCCAACAGCAACTTGTTACAAACTGCCTGCCATGATTTACTTACACGGCAGTATCCCTTCTGTCAATTTTGTTTAACACTGGAATTGGTTTACCCCACCCACAAATACAAAGTATATATACAGTAAACTAAGGTCGGTCACTTAAAATAGTTAATCTAGATTTTTGTTGTGAATCAATTTTTATATGCCCGAAGGGTCGTATTATGTTATGGCCCCAGTTGTCCGTCCGTCCGTCCGCCTGTCTGTCTGTCTGTCCGTCCGTCCGTCCGTCATTCCGTTAGCAATTTCTTGAGCGCGCAACTCCTCCTACAAGTTCAAACTTACCACAATGAATCTCTATGATGTGTACTTGTGCATGTGACTTTTAGAATTTGGATATCTGCAGGCGTTCTAGATTCTAACCCATTTCACTGACAAGCCTCTTCGGGCGTATATGCGTCGCTTTGCGAAGCTCTTGTTGTTTGTTGAAATACTGATAAGTACTTCAGAACATATTTTGCTCTTCAATCCTACAGAAACTTGACAGTTACACTTCTTTAAGTGATATAAATTTGGTGCTGAAGAAACGATATGGTAGTTTTGTGATCCGAATATAACATTCCCATTTGACTGCCATTCCACATAATCATTGCATGCTAATGATCATGTGACATTCCAACATGCATTTGCAAACTAGCATGAAAATTAGATTTACAATAAATCATAGGCTACGTATCCGTGTAAGAAAATACCGCAAAAGACCTCTTTTCGTACTCTTCCTACAAATGGATAGGTTAGCAGATGCTAACCTACTCTTTACAGATGCTAAGTACAAATTTCCACAGAGATACACTGGGAATATTTCCATTTATGTTGCATATAGAATTATGATAAAGATATATAGATCTTTTAAATATTTTAGCATTGTATGATAAAAAAAATCTTGCAGAAATATGATACGTCATGACTGTCTGTCCTCAGCTCACTCTGTCCTCAGTTCACTTGCAAGATGCAACTGGGATCAATAAAAATCAGCAAACATGTCTGTTTCGCCGGACTTGCAAACTCAAATTTTCTTCAGAGGCCTAACATTAAGCGATCCCTACAAGGATAACGTAACTTTTGTTTCATCTCCACCTCCTATCCATGGTGATAATGCAGAAGATAATCATCCATTTTTAACCGTTCTGAAATTCCGCAGAACACTCCATTATCGTTTTGTCTCTGTTCACAGGACAGAAGGTCGAGGATCTGAACTTGCACTAACCTTACTCATATACATGTAGATAATCCATCAGAATCCAATATACAGAAACGTTTTCCTATTTCCTAAGAAAGAGTGGACATGGCAAATGGGCCATTTCAAATGGCACGGTCACAAATTAGGAACTGCCAAAGGACAATGCGCCTGTTACCCCAAATTGGGGCAAAATCCGACGGCACCAGCCCAGTGGCAGTTGCAAATGAACAAGAGCAGCTGAAAATTTTGTCAGTAGAAGGCGCTTGTTTGAAGTTAAGGTACGACCTAAAAGTTAACGGCGACCATGCGATTTTCTTTCGAGGTCATTTAGTGCAAAAACACGTCATCCAGGCGTCTTTTCAAATAGGCACTGCCTGATGCATGTTTATTGTCAGGGTATCGGGCGATTTCTGTGCAGGCACCGGGCGGCAGTTGTCTGACTGGGGCCGCCCGGCTTACATGTAACAAATTAAACTTGAGATTACATAATTATCTATCATTGTAATTTTGTCTGCATTATTATCAGAAGAAACATTCTTTTAAAACAGCTGTGTGGAGCATTTCTTCAGCAAAGAAGAAACATACTTGTTGCCACAGCAATTTACATTGAGAAAGCTGGAGAAGCCCAAAAAAAGGTCTGTTTAAGTGAAACCCTAGGCCCAGAGGCTAGTATGACACACTTGGGGGTGAATTTATTGCGGGAGTCACGAGTACACTCCAAGTCATACCTTCACCTGAACCGGATACAATTCTTGAGATTCTCGAAAGGTTGGCGCTTGGTTTAAAACTGGCCAAGAATCTGCGCTTTTTGGCAAATCGTATTCTTACAACAGCCTTGCCATTGGCTTTACCTTGTCCTCTTTGCTGGGATTTTTATCATTGGTAGTTGATATGAAACTGCTTATAGACAGAAGTCACCTAGTTGGTCTCAGTGCAGTTATCTTCTGGTTCACGCACGGAGATCAGCTAATTTACATATTCACCACAAAGATGTCATTCAATAGTCAGAAGGTCGCCCCTACCCCATACCACCTAGTATTCTAAACTGCTTGTTTCCAACCTTAGTTGAAAATCATCCGGCGATCCTTTTATTTGTGACCACGCAAGGAAATAATACGGAAATCAAACTGCAGCCCGTCCGTGTCCAAAATCCACTGATGTCTATCGTACTTCATCATCAAAGAACTGGATCTGGCTTGTTGCTTGATGTCTCTGTCTGAAATAAGTGCTTTAAGTTTCTCCTTGATAATACTGTCGCAAATATTGTTGTACTTCTGTCGACGCTTTTCTGTTGTGATAAGTAGAACTGCTATCATAACGTCGGCTTTTATGCAGATGTAATTTAGCACTCATTACATTGTTTATAACTTATCAATTAGCCTATTCTATGTATAAGACCTGTCCGAGGCATGGATCTACTGGTTGGCTAGGAAACATTTTATGATAGTGCACAGCTAAATTTAACAAGTGCGGTAGAACCTAAATCATCTTCTATATATGCCCGATGTCATTGAGTTATCATAAAAGACCTGCTGGCATTGTTGATAAAGTGTACAAACATTTTGGACAACCCTTGCATATGGCTTTCGAACACATACATGCAATTATCATTTGCTTAACTTGGATAGCAAGTCTCTGACAAAGTTTGAAAGACACCAATCACACAACTAGTATTGTGGCCTTTTTTTTTTTAAGTTAAAGTAGCAACAAATTGGATAAGAATTTGTTGCTGGAATTAAAAATAAGATTAGAAAAAGAACATTAGATGGTTGAATAATGAAATCTTGAAGTTGGGACTTTGTATGTGTGAGTTACAAATCTAAGTTATAAGACCTACAGTCGTTTGTTCATATGACAGCTTTGGCTGATTACATCTGTGGGAGTGCATGTATTTAACCTTTAATTGACCAAATATGCCCCTGCAGTTGATAGCGGTATTTACCTTTTATTAAAATGGTGTTTCAAGGTTTCCTTATGTAAAAAACAAGAGGACCATGATGGTCCTATATCGCTCACCTGAGTACTAAGCAGTAAAGGTCTACAATGAAGATAAATACCAAATATCGAGGTTCAAGGCCAAATGATAATGAAACAAGAGCGGCAAATTGTCGCAAGATAAGCCCGTCCGACCACCAGTTGTCAAGGAGGTATAATAATCGCAAAGGGCAGGTAATGCAACAAACATGTTTACCAAGTCTCAAGTCAATTTAACTTGAGACTTCACAGTTCCATTACGGACAAGCAAGAAATACTGTAAAATGAAGATCAAAGTGGAATTACTCAAAATCTGTGCTAGGTAGAGTTATTGTTCTTGCGCACTGTACTTGGTAATATTGCAACAAACATGCATACCAAGTTTGAAGTCGTTCTGACTTGAGATGACAGTCATATTCCGGACAAGCACTAAATGCTGTAAAAATGCCGATCAAAGGGAAATAACTCAAAGACAGCATGAGGTAGAGTTACAATTCACAATGCACTGCACTTCCACATACTGCAACAAAAAAACATACCATATTTCAAGTCATTCCTACTTAAGATGACAAAGTTTTGCTCTGGACAAGGAAAAAATGCTATAAAAATGAACGTCAAAGGGTAATAACTCAAAATTCGTGCTAGGAAGAGTTATGGTTCTTGTGCACTGCACTCTGTAATTTTACAACAATCATGCGTACCAAATTTGAAGATGTTCAGGCTTGAGATGACAAAGTTATATTCCGGACAAGCAGAAAATGCTGTAAAAATGACGTTCAAAGGGAAATAACTCATAGACAGTACGAGGTAGAGTTATGGTTCTGCACTCCGTATTATTGCAACAACTACAAATGCCAAGTTTCAAGTCAATCGGACTGGAGATAACAAAGTTATGCTCCGGACAAAGAACTATTCTAAAGAACTTTCTAATTCAAAGGCAAATAACTCCAGTCGTTCTAGTCTGATTAGATCCATAATTGAACTCATCCGAGATCTTATAGTCATAAGTATTTTGACCAAGTTTGATGCTGATTGGTTATAAATTGTAGATGCTAGAGTGTAAACAAAGTCAAATATAGCAATTTTTCTAATTCAAGGGCAAATAACTCCAGTTGTTCTGGTCCGATTACACCCATAATCGAACTCATCCGAGATCTTATGGTCATATATATTTTGACCAAGTTTGGTGCTGATTGGTTAATATTTGTAGATGCTAGAGTGTAAACAAAGAAATGTGAACAGACGGACGGACGACGGACAGACAGACGGACAGACGGCGGACGGGCGGATGGGCGACGGACGCCGACGGACGGTGAGTGATCACAATAGCTCATCCTGAGCACTTCGTGCTCAGGTGAGCTAAAGATCAAAGCTCTACACCTTACACTTTCAGAAAAGAAGATTTTTAAAGTTTTCATTCTTTGTTCCTATGTTTCGAACTTGTGACCCCCGGGGCAGGGCCAGTTTTGACCCCAGGGGCATCATATGAACAAATTTGGTAAAGGTCTACTAGGAGATGCTACACACCAAATATCAAAGCTCTACACCTTACAATTTCAGAGAAGAATAATTTTAAAGTTTCCCTTCTTTGTTCCTATGTTCAAACTTGTGACCCCCGGGACGGGGCCAGTTTTGACCCCAGGGGCATCATATGAACAAACTTGGTAAAGGTCCACTAGGAGATGCTACATACCAAATATCAAAGCTCTACACCTTCTAGTTTCAGAGAAGAAGATTTTTAAAGTTTTCCTTCTTTGTTCCTATGTTTCAAACTTGTGACCCCGGGTTGGGGCCAGTTTTGATCCCAGGGGCATCATATGAACAAACTTGGTAGAGGTCAACTAGGAGATGCTACATATGAAATATCAAAGCTCTACGCCTTCCAGTTTCAGAGAAGAAGAATTTTAAAGTTTCCCTTCTTTGTTCCTATGTTCAAACTTGTGACCCCCAGGGCGGGGCCAGTTTTGACCCCAAGCGCATCATATGAACATACTTGGTAGAGGTCCACTAGGAGATGCTACTTACCAAGTATCAAAGCTCTACGCCTTCTAGTTTCAGAGAAGAAGATTTTCAAAGATTTTGCTATTTTTTTCCTTTCTGTTGCCATGGCAACCAGAGTTATGGGTGGAATTCAATCTCTTGAACAACTTTGGTAGAGCTTCATCCAAGGAACATCCCTGCCAAGTTTCATCAAGATTGGCCCAGTGGTTTTGGAGAAGATATTTAAAGAAATTGTGGACAACGGACGACGGACATTGGGC
The DNA here is from genome assembly GCA_946811185.2 of Hippopus hippopus. Lineage (NCBI taxonomy): Eukaryota > Metazoa > Mollusca > Bivalvia > Cardiida > Cardiidae > Hippopus > Hippopus hippopus. The sequence continues at coordinate 42,368,774 of OX328096.1, forward strand.
GATCACAAAAGCTCACCTTGAGCACTCTGTGCTCAGGTGAGCTAAAAAAGCTGAAAAGCAATATGGTAAGTGTAAAACCAAAAAGGTGTAAATTTTGCTAATTATTACAGGTTGAATTGTAACCTGCATCTTGTCAAAAATATCCTTACACAGTTTTCTAACTTTAATAAGACTTAAAATACAATAATTCAAGTTTATTCCTGGGTTTTTTCGTGGGAGTGTTGTTTGGCAAGACACTTCAGAGCCCTACCCTACTACTGGTGAAACCTAGGAAATACAAGAATATGTGAGCTGTCACCGTGGTATGACTGAAACAAAGATGATTGTGGCATAAAACGTCATTCAACCAATCATTCAAGTTTATTCACGAACAAATTTGTTGTTTCATAAAATCTACAATAAGACTCAGATTCGGCAACTCACGATTCCATCACAAGACACTGTGCCAGACTTCATCCAACGCCAGCCATTGAAAGAAAGTCTAGGATTTTAATAAGCATTTGTCATCATAAAGGAAATGATCATGCACATGGCAATTCAGTTCTTCCCCCCCCCCTTAAAAACAAAAACCAAAAAAACTGACACTGAAATTCTAATGCAAAATATACAGGGTGGGGTAAGTAGACATTGGCTCTTTCATTATTTGACTTACAAAGCACCAAGAAGGAAGATCAGTATTTCAAATAACTAGTTAATTCAACACCAGAGTTATCAGAAAATTTTACATGCAATAGAAACCTCAAAATAGTTTGAATATGCAAGATTTACACATAAGCTACTATTTGTACACAAAGTTGCACCTGGGAACAAAAGGCGCAAAAAAATCGAATTTCATATCTTTCGATTTCGTCCTACTTTTTATATGTTATTTAGGGAGGATTATCCCTCATAAAAATCAAAAAATGGCTTGTGTTGCAATTAGTTTTGGGTTAAGCCCCAAATTTCATTAATTTGACTGGACTACTCCCGTAACAAAGTATATCTCTGGAAGACAATGTTGGTCACTTATCTATAGGTCTAGACATTCTGTTAAGTCTAAACATAATCTAAACTGTCCACAAAAATTAACAACTCTAAAGCTGAACTTCTTACATACAAATTCATAGGCTGATTGGTTGCTGTTTAAGTACTGATTCATTTGTTCATTCCCCTGTGCAACAAACTGTTTCTACAGACAGTGTCTGCATTCCATTTTGGATATAAGGTGTCTCTTCAAAAACTAAAAAAGAAATGTTCCTTAACCCTTTACCACACAACCCAACGTTAACGACCCTGAAGAATAAAACTTTTGAAAACATTGAGGGAAAGGGAGAAAATGGTAGTAGATCTAATTTCACTTTTTCCTCACAATGTTTTCATCTGTTTCAGTCATTAGTTCATTAGTTCCATTAAGCCCCCCCCCCCCCGCCCTCACAGAGGCTTGCCGGTATTGGGAGAACTCGTACCCTGGAGAACTCGTACCCTGGAGAACTCGTACCCCCACTAATACATATAATGAGAGTTTACCACCATGTTGTCAACTTTTATTTTTATGCCGTTACTGTGATGTAGATTTGATGAAAAATGTTTTTTTTTTTTTTTGTACACGTGTTGAAAAGAAATAAATAAAGTAAAGAAACTTGTGTGTTTTCTCATGCAGTGTATGTTGTCTATATTTTGTGTTTGAAAAGGTGAGAAAACATGTGGAAAAAGGAGACCATGTTGGTTATCTGATTTTGCACCTTTTTCCACAATGCTTACAAAAACTTCTTCAGTGTGGTTGAAACTCGAGATCGTGTAGTAAACGTATCAGAAAACTGAGAGGAAGTCTGTACAATGAAAATGAGAGAGAGAGAGATGCAAATATTGCTATATGTGAACTCACATTTTAGTGTCTTCAAAATTCTATACATCTGCAGACGACAAATTCATATTTGGTACAAATGGACTTCAGTTCTCTGAAAGGGTGGAAAGAGTTGTGGGAAAATGAGAAAATACTGGTTATAAGCGCCCCCTCCCCCCTTTTTTCCAACAACATTTTCAAAAGCTATCTCCCACAGGGTGGTATTTCGCAACTTAGCACTATTTGGTAAAGGGTAAAGTAATGATCTATCAAGATTCAAAGAGCTAGATTTCTTCTTTAAATGTTACATAATAAAAAAAAAAAAGAAAAAGTTATACTCGTTTTATCCTTTTCCAACGATGTTTATTGAAGTCTTTTTCCTCTTAAAACCATGCGATTGATTGATAAAGGGTTAAGAGTGCTTTTAACGAACAATACCGGTTTAAATGCTGGTAAATGGCAAGTGTGCACAGTGGTGTTTATCACACCTGATATGTGACTTTATAGTACCCGACACCTTTGACTCCTTTGAAAAATTGGCATATTCCATTAACGAACCATAAATACATGTATCTAAAAGAGCTTTTTAAAAAACCACATCTTCGAATAATTCAATGAATCCCGATTATGTAGATCTACCTGATAATTTCATCTTTCTAAAATTTACCTGCCCATTTACCTTACTTCCTTTCCACTTAAATCCATCAAACATCCGGTTACAAAACTGATATTTTACTACAAATACCTAAGTTACCAATGGTTGATTATTCTATATAACTTACTCATTTCACAAAAGATATAATGAAAATCATCAATTCACCAAAATCTGAATGATATATACATGTATAAATCTATCCCCCAAAACATCTGTAGGGTACGAGTTCCCTGGAGAATTTGTACCCAGGGTATGAGTCCTCTAGTGAACTCGTACCCTTCAGATTGGGGTACGACTTCTCCAGGGTACGAGTTCTCTAGGGTAACAAGACGTTTCGCCCCCAAGACGTTTCCCCCCTGGTTGATTCCCCCCTGGTCGTTTTGCCCCTATTTTTCACCCCTAGTCGTTTCGCCTCCGAACCCTAGTCGTTTCGCCCCCAAACCATTTCCTCCCCTAGTCGTTTCACCCCCAAACCATAGCAATGAGAGAGAAAGAGAGCGAGAGAGAACACTGAGGAATAGGAAAAACAAGAAGTATATGAAATTACATCTGTTTACTGATATCGGCCTCCTTTGCAGCCTTTCATTAAAACAAACTGAAGTATTATATTGAATTGTACTTGGGTGTAATATGTAGATGTTGTGTTATGTTTATGTAAAAAACTTTGATTGCCATACAGAACAGGGAGAGTGTTTGCTACACCATTTATTTACGCACAATAAACTATTAGCATGCTAAAAAAACACATTTTGATTAATACCGTTGATCACCTTTGTGTATTGAGTTTGAGTCAATAAACCCTCGATGATTAATGCGATTAGTGGCAAGGTGTGAAAACACTCGCTCAATGCAAAATTAATCGTTTTTAATTATCTGCCTTGCACCTTTACCAGTTAAGTGTTTTAGATTGGTCAGTTGGTTCTTCAATTCTTCGGGTGCTAAGCGCGACTCACTGACTTTTAGTGGACAGTGTAGATCAAGATCAGACTACACAGAACATGCAGTCTGATCTTTGATCTTCACTGTCGGTAAAGGAGGTATTGTTCCAAAAAAATAACCTGTGAAATAGCAGCATTTGGGTTTTTACTTTCAGCTCAATAGTTTAATTTCACTTACTTAGCAGGGTAAGGATTAACAGTGTTGACGATTGATTGTTTGTATATGGTGTTTAATGCCGTTTAAAATATTATTCCAGTTATGCCGCGGCGACCAGTGCACCTATCCATGCTTTCCTGGATTTTCTTTTATCAGTACTCCGCACACTATTCTTTCCAAGCTACTGGCTGCGTGATCACATAACTATCATTGAATCAATGGTCAGCGGTAAGAGAGGAATGAATTCTTTCAAAATGCCTATCATTAATCATCGGAAGGAAATCGGCCGAGCCGGGGATCAGCAATGTTAATGAGCAACGGCTGTAAAGGGTAAACTTGTCAAATTAGTTTATCTTTTGTTTCAAGTTTGTATATGATCCCTGCTTAAAGTATACTAACTAAAGCGGAAAATTCTGTTTTGTGCATTGCATGTCAGAATGAAGTAAATGGTCGAAGCCATTCGAAGGCAATAACAACTTAGTATTTACTTCTCTTTCAACTGCAAGGTTATCTTTTAAAAATTTTATGACATCTAACATTGTTGTCTAGTCAAAAGAGTCCACTGTGTTGCCGGTCAGATAAATTTTCAACACGTGCCATCTAAATTAAACCCGATTATCAATGCGTTAATTACGTATTACGCAATCGATGCTATTTCGGCTGTGCTACTGTGAAGTTGCGTTGTTGATTACGCCAACCCTTTCTCGCAATATGCATCACTTTTAGTTTTTGAACAGTATTTTGAAGATACGTAACCGGTTCTTTGCTTTTTCTAACAAAACCTTGATGTCTGTATCAAATTTAATCAAAAGCCATAGATGGTTTGTATATCTTTATGTAGAAAAACAGATGTATAATAAGATTTCAATATCTTGATTAGTCATTTATCCTTCTTAGGTTCGTTGGGAATAGAGTAGATTGATATCATGGGTGCGTGTGCGTGTTTACAAGGAAAGAGAGAGAGAGATGCAGTACGGGGATTCATTAATAAAATACTTCTGCTCTCTTTTAAATCAAAATAACTTTAACCTTTTTAACACACAAAAACAAATTCTAATGACCTTCAAGACAGCTGTCGAAGACATTGTGCAGAAAGGAGAAAATGCAGGTAGCCAGAATTTTCTACTTTTTCCATGGTGATTTCTATTTCAAAGGAAAATGCTGCTAACTGAACGACTGCAAATGCTTTGCTAAAGAATTTAGACTTGGGGATAGATATGGGGATAACATATTGAGTTCATGTCATATACAAAAATTTTCAAACGCACCATTATCCTTACTCCCGATTCGGGGTCTAGTTCCGATGTTATTTTTGTGATTGTTTCTCCGCTAGACTCCCGCATCAGCCTTCTTTAAAAGTATCTGGAATGAATACGATTTTACCGGCATCTTTTCAAACGTCTCTTTGCGACAAAATTTCCAATGACAGCTAATAAAATGGGCATGGATTGTTAGATAAAAGATTAATCTTTACAAAAAAACTGATGTTAGTTAATATCTAAATCTTACCTTCGTGCAAATCTATACTTTTCAACGTAAATAACCGTTGACCTAGCTGTCATTGGAAATTTTGTCGCACAGAACCGTTGGAAAAGATGCCGGTAAAATCGTATTCATTCCAGATACTTTTAAAGAAGGCTGATGCGCGAGTCTAGCGGAGAAACAATCACAAAAATAACATCGGAGCTAGACCCCGAATCGGGAGTACATTATCCTGTTTAAGATGACTTAAGGTTCCAAGATATAGTTTTATTGGGTAGGGGGTGAAACGACTATGGGGGAAAAACTAGGTGGGCGAAACGACCAAGGGGGGCGAAACGACTAGGGGGGAAACGACCAGGGAGGAAACGTCTTGGGGGCGAAACGAGCAGGGGAGGAAATGGTATTGGGGCGAAACGACCCGGAACCTTCTCTAGCAACCAGGCTTGCCCAATGTTATTTATTGTCTCCATGTAGCCATAGGAGCAGAGCGGAAAAATAATCATAACAATAACATCAGAACAAACCTTCAGAGTTCTGTTGTAGTTGACGTTGAGTTCGTGTCAAAAGTCGGGCACTTTTGTCCTGTGATTTACTTCACTTCAGTTTAGATAAAGTTTCATCAACTGAGCCACATCTAATCTGTCGTTTGCAAATGCTTTCAATTTCTATCAGATCTAGTCTAAAATTTTGTTGTTTGGTAAGGAATTAAATACAGATTATTATCTCATAATGTACAATTTAAACAATGGAAAACTTACCCGAGATGAATTTCCGAAGGCCATTTCCGAAACTATTTTTAGTAACACGGGTTTTTCCTCGCTTAATTCACCGGGTAGAAAGTAACGATGCACCGCTCTGGAAACCAGAAAGCATAAAAAAAAAGGTTCTGACTCAATTGACTTATTTTCCTCTCGATGTTCACCAATTGTCAAAAAGTCCTATGGCTTATATGATTTCTATGAACATGTTCAGCGATTGCCAAAAAGTCCTTTGGCTTTTATGATTTCATGGGAAAAAAATAAACAAGCCGAGACATGAATTTTGATTCGTCATATTTTTTGTTCGTACCCATCTACTAAGATTGAAAAGTAAAAACGGAACTGTTTGAAAGCAAAGAGAACTTTTCCATGGGCTGAACTCCCAAATTAAAGATTCAACAGAGTTGATATTTTAACTGTAATGATAGATTGAAGTTCAAATTTTAAGATAATGAACTTGTCTCGGAATCCCGTTTGGTTCAAGTTGTCAAGTATGTGTTCAGATAGTCTGGTATTGTTTTTTCCTACAGATCAATTTTAAATTTAGCCACGGGAGAGATACAGATTAACAAAATTTTTGGAATCAAAGAGTTAAATCTCTTATGATCTTCAGTAATATAGTAATATTGTCATAATCAGGGGAACTTTATTAGTGGAATTTGCTTGGCATTTTCACAAATAGAGCACAAAACTAGCATTTGAACATACCTGTTGCTTGTGTATTCAATAACCCATAGTTTGAAATACAAATATTTTCAATTTAAGCGCTGAACATAAGAAAAAAGAGTTTATTTCATCTGTTACTCGGGTAATTTATGTTCCCAAAAACACACAAAAAACACACTTGGTTGCCACATACGATAGATTTCGTCAGTTTTTTTTTCCCCCAAGATTTACATGTTATTAACAACTTCTACAAGCTGTTAAGGTAATGAAAGGTTTGATAATTTGTCTTTGGTCTTGTTTGTTACTAAAAGTTAATTGTATTTCACTACAATACAGATTAAACCGAAGAAACAGAAAGTCAGTATAGCACTCTACCTTTGCTACCGGAAAATTTATGATGGACTTGAGACAGTACAATGCACAATAAATGTCCAAATAAAAAAAAAAAAAACACTGTAGCATCTCATTACTGAGCTACAGGCTGAAATACTGTGTGACATCATCAAACTACGCACTATATGAGGTGTAAAGAAAAATCACCAGTTCAAGGACTCTCACAGAATAAAGACACTTGACGATATATAACCAAGGACTTGCATATCCAGCATTTTTGGAATTATTCTCAAACAAAAGCTTATCACGCTCTCAGTGTGGTGGAGAGGGGAAGGGTGTCCCAGGATCATGTTTTATCTATATTTTATGTACTCTAACACAGACACCAATGTCAGGAGTAACCACAACTTAGGTCTCCGTGAACAAATAATTTTCATAGAATTCGATAAAATCCATTCTCTCCACCCCTGTCCAGACACACATACACTCATACAGACCTCAGCAGTATTCTTTTGTAGAAAGTTGACTATATTTACAGTATATTTAAATAAATAATGAAAAATATCAAGAAGATTTAATCATTATTTCCTGAAAAAGAGATAAACTGAAATTTCAAATAAACTCTTACAAAGATGGATGGTGGAGCAAGTGAATTAGACCACTGGAGGGAAATTGCAGCACAGAAAGAGAAAGAATGGAAGGAAGTTACAGAGCAGAGGTAGCAGATTAAATAAAACAGTTCTCTTCAATGTAATTAAACCTTTACCAAACAAATCCAAGCCAAGAATATGCAACTGTTGGAAAAAGCACTTTGACAACATGGTGAAAAAAGAAGAAAATACTGGTAACCAGCATTTTCTCCTTTTCCCACGTTTTCTAACCTTCTAAGGAAAAAAGTCAATTTTTCAATCAAGAGTATTTTGGAAACTGCACATGCTTTCGTTTGGGCAAGTCTAAAATTTTGTCGTTTAGTTAAGACTTAATTAAGTGGTGTTATATACATACTTCAAACAAAATGTCTTTTTTTTTCACTCTCTATGGCTATCAGCATATTTTCTTTTGCCACCATGTTTTCAAAACCCTGTTTTCTCAGGGTTGTTAAACAAGGTGATGATTTTGTAAGGGGTTAAAAGATCAAAGTTTGAGGCAGATCTATTCAAAAGAATGTCAAGGGTGAGATTAGATTATTGCCTTTTTTTTGGGGGGGGGGGGGCATTTTCTGAAGTCTTCGTTGTAGTAATTTGATGATGGTCAGGGCCCGCATTTACCAACCATTCTAAGTGGCATTCTTAGTCTAATTTCAAGAGGTTTTTTTTTTTTTCTTAATTTGAACAGAACGCAATTTCTGATGGCTTAACCAAATGGTTTAACCAGTTAGAAGTTGTATCATTTCCTAAGTCTAGATTTGTACCAAGAATACTATTTAAAATAGTGTGTGAATATAGCCCGAGGACTTGAATTTAAGAAGTAGTTTGTAGACATAAAGAAAAGTAAATTAACATAATTTTGAAATTGTGCAGCACAGGGCAATGAGTCAACCTAGGTTTTATTTTATACATATATATTTTTGAAAGATGCAAGCCCAAATGACATGAGAAATTTTTAAAGTTTCTCCACAAATTATGAAATGTCCGTGTATTTACTCATCCTGGAACAAAATTGTCACAGATAATCTTGAAAATTTTGTTGTAAGATGAGGATAATCAACTTGATTGAAAGATTGATATATGAATACATTTCAAATACATGAATACTTCTGAGAATATAATTTAGAAGGAAAATAGAGAAATGATATACATGTAAAAACTGAGCTTGTCTCAAGTTGGGATTTCACTGTATTTTTCAGAATATGGACATTAGAAACAGCCTGTCAGGAAAAAGAAAAAGTTTTATCTGAAGAGAGAGCCAAGTTTCAGAAGCTAAAAGAAGACTTCAAGTACAATTTGAAACTGTTGGCTGAGAGAGACAAAGAATTAGACAGATACGATACTACTTTCTCAGGTATTAACAAATCAGGGCCCATTATTCACCAACCACTCTGAACTTTTTACCAGAGAGCAAAATTTTGGACTTGTCCAAATCCAAAGTATATGCAGACCACAATTTAGATTTGGCTCAAATGGTTGAAATCGGTAGAAAGGGAAGAAAACATTGCGGGAAAAGGAGGAAATGCTGGTTACCTGCATTTTCTCCTTTTCCTTGAATGTTTTCAAAAGCCTTCTTTATCAAGGTCATTTAAAGTTGGATTTGTGTGGTAAAGGCTTAATTTTTTTTATTAATCTAATCCTCTAATATCTTCTAGATTTCTAACTAACACAATTTCTGATTGGCTAAACCAAATTGGTGTAGCTGATGAGAAATTGTGTTACTACCAAAGTTAGTATTAGACAAACTTTTCAGTGCCATTGGCAAAACAGGAGATTTTCCAGATAGCACAGGTCAAGATCAGACTGCACAGAATGGATCTGTATCATCTGCTTGTTTAATCATGCCTGTGAGGTCAAAATCTTACTGAATTTGAGTGGATTGTATATTGAGCCATTGACAGAAATTGAGTGTATCTATTTTGCACTGAATGAGTTAACAGAATATACAGTTAACCCTTTACCAAACAACAATATTTTAGCTGATCCAAATTGAAAGTATTTGGAGACAACAAATTACATGTCACACAGATTGTTGGATTTGTTTCTGAAAGGTTAAAAAGCATTGTGGGAAAAAAATGCAGGTTACCTACCAGCATTTTCTCCTTTTTTCCACAGTGTTTTCATTATTTTTGGGGTCTTTATAACTCAGGATTGTGTGTCAGTGGTTTAAGCAAAGACAGCCGACAGTATTTTGTATGTCTTTCATCAGATCTGAGAGCACAGTTAAATGTAAAGAGTGTAGAAATCAGTGAGTGTAAAATACAACTGGATGAGCTACGAACACAGCTAAACTGTGAACAGAAATCTAGAGTAGAACTACAGCTTCACTACCAGGCTAGGATAAGAGAGAAACAGACAGAAATAGACAGTTACAAAAAGTGAGTACATAGACAGTTACAAAAAATGAGTAAATTGTGTACATGTATCTGATGTTATATGTGAATCTTGACCTCAGTGTACCTTTCAGTTACTTGTGTGTTTTTCCTTCTGTCATAATATTTTGTACCTTTTCAAAGTCAAATCTCATAATTTGAGTCATTTTTGATATATTGTATGCAAACACATTCAACATGTTCAATATGAAAAAGTTATAAAATTTGTTGTTTTGTAAAGAGACAAGGTACATGTTTACCCTTAGGCTGCTAAGCACGACTCACTGACCTCTTGCAGACAGTGTACAGTGTACATCAAGATCAGACTGCACAGAATGTACAGTCTGATCTTAGATCTACACTGTCTGATACAGAAATATTTTTTTTCCAAAAAATAAGCTTGAAGTAGCGTAAGAAAGAGTAGGGGCCATCAGAAAAAATTAATGGGGCCACGGGAAAACTACCTTAACCAATGGTTTTAATTTTATCCATGCAATCAAAAGTTAAATTTTTTGTTCCATTACTGCCCTTGACCTTTTCCCTCTGAATGCTTTATGCATGCGCATGTGAGAAATTGCTTAAGCTGCAGTCAGCATATCTGTTTTTCATGCTTAAGGCACAAAACACTGTATACTTTGTGTGTAGTTTAACTCTTTACAACACAATCCTGAGTTTAATGACCCTCAAAAATAGGCTTTTGAAAACATTGTGGGAAAAGGACAACAATGTTTTCCAACAATGTTTTCTACCCTTTCAAAAAGTAAACTTCTATATTGATTCAGATTTATGTTGACATCAACAATGTGCTTTCAATTTGGACAGGTCTAAAATTTTGTCGTTTGGTAAAGAGTTTATGACCACAACAAAATAATCTCTTCAGTGTATTGGCTGAATTACAGATAAATTTCTTCCTCAGTTTCTATCACTGGTTATGCACCCAGTAACTTCTTGTTTATCACTTACTGAGAAAATTTGGTTCTCAGTGTTACCTTGACATTATTTCTTTGGTTATTTGGACCCAAAAATGTAAAAAAATGTCAGCTGAGACCTCTGCTGTATGAAGGCAGTGTTTTATCAGGTTTTCAAGTTTGCTGTTTTGATTGGATATGGGTGACACACCCACAGAAATAACCAATAAGAGCCCTTACAACATTTCACTAGTCATATGTTGGCTGAACTTGATTCTGTGAAAGTGTGAAATGGAGGAAGGATTCTCATTATCAATTTAACAGCTTATGAAAAAAAGTGCGGATTTGGCCCCTTTGCTAAGATTTCTGATGCCCCAAAAATAAAAAAATATGTGCCAATGGTGCAAGGGTGTGCTCTAGAATGAACCCTTCTTGTGTAGATTTCTTTAAAGGTTTGAGGGAAATTCTATGTTGGTTTTTGAGCGATAGTAGCAATTCAGATTCTCATTACATGTATTTCATTTTGTCTTTTAATTTGTAACTATATATAGAGGATATTTGTTTTTTACGGTGAAAGATTGAAATTTATTTCATCGAGTGAACATCATCGGTAATATTTTCACGAGTGGCACAGCCACGAGTGAAAATATTACCGATGATGTTCAAGAGATGAAATAAATTTCGATCTTTCACCGAAAAAAACAAATATTCTATTTATTTCATGCTTTTAACCCGTTCTGGGGGAACTTAATCAAAATCCAGTACAGTTCTTTTCGGTTATTCCCCATGGCGTACCCCCTCCGCATAGCAACGCGTTACAATAACGTCAAGCGCGAGAAATGTAAGGTAAATTACGTCATATTTCCATCTGGTTGTGAGGCACGCGCATTTTACCTAGGTAACTAGTGCCCGGGAACAGCTGTTTCCGCCTTCAATTAAAGAGTTAGAATATGAGAATCAGTATTTTCACTGGTCGTAACCATGAAATATCAAAAAATATTTCATCGATATTTCTCGATAACCTACTGGAAAGCATAAAATAAAAACCATTTCATGTACCAAAAACTACTACATATTATACAAAAGCAAAACCATTTGAAGAACGTAAGGATTATAACTGTATCTTTTTGTTTTCAAAAGCTTGGATTGGAAAACATTTTGGTTAAGGGAACAATTGCTTGTTTGTTCTTTTTCCTACAAAATTTAACCAAACTGTCATCTTCACCCTTTATCATTCGCCAAAATCTGTTGACTTGTACAAAATAAAAGCATCTGCAGACCAGAAATTAAACATGGTTGGAAAAAAAAAAAATGCAACTAAGCTTAAAAAGGTGAGAAAACATAGTGGCAAAAGGAGAAAATGCTGGTTACCAGTGTTTTCTGCCTTTCCCACAATGTTTTCAAAAGACTTCTACCTCAGGGTCTTTAAAACATAGGAATGTTTGATAAAGGGTTAAGGGTCATAAAAAGTTGTGTCCCCAACAGCAGAGTGAATGATTCACATTGTTGTGTGTGTTTGTGATTCACTGCTTACCTATACAGTTATGAAATATAGTTTTCTTGTCAATTTTGCAGCACTAAAGATGGTGAGTTGAATGAAGAGAGGAAGGAATTTGAATCCTTCAAACGCAAGTTACAGAGAAAACTAACTGAGGTGGAAGAAGAGATGGATGTGCAGAAAAGAGAATTAAGTTCTGGTAATATTTCTATATTCACTCTTTACCATACAGTCCCAAGTTTTAATGACCCTGAGGAAAAGGCTATTGAAAACATTGTGGGAAAGGAGAAAATGCAGGTTACTAGCATATTCTCCATTTCCCACAATGTTTTCTACCCTATAAAAGAGAAATTTCATCATTTAATTAACATTTAAATTGTCATCTGCAAAAGCTTTCAATTTGGACAAGTAAAAAATTCTTTTGTTTGGTTAAGTTTTAAGATAAAAAAGGCACCTGTAAGGGATAGCAGGCAATATTTGAATAAATTCTGAAAAACAAATTGAAATTGCTTAGAATAAGCACTAGTTTCCAAATATTTTGGTAGATTTTCTTTTGTTAACTCATTTCCAAGGGAAAACATCTTTGACTCGTCCAACATCAAAGCATATGAAGATGAAAAAATAAATTTAGCTTAAATGATGAAACTTGTCTCAGAATGGGTAGAAAAATTGTGAGAACAGGAGAAAATTCTGGGTACTAGCATTTTCCTTTTTACAACGTTTTCAAAGGGTTTCTACCTCTTGATCATTAAAACAGGAGATTGCTCAGTGAAACAGTTAAACATATATAGGATCTGACATGAGTTGGTTTTTGAGGTAAAATTTTATTAAACGAGTCTACAAAAATGTTACTAAGCGAGCCTTTAGCGAGCTTAATAACATTTTTTGTGGACCAGTTTAATACATTTTTACCTCAAAAGCCAAAGAGTGTCAGATTCTTTTTATCACATATTTGTATAACAAGAATTATTGTCCATAATGTGGCATACATGTATAATGTGTAGTGAAATTTGCATGAAGCCTATGCGCTTGTTCAACAGGTACATTACGAACGAAAAATAGTTCCAAAGAAACTTGCATATATTGGTTTTGTTTCGAATCTTAAAGTGATTAAATTATCAACTTTATCATGATTAAGAATTTTGACCATTAATTTCCTTCAGGAACCTAGGTCAGCAATGTTTTAGAAATGAAGCGTATAATTACAGAGTGTTGACCAAGTACAGCACTATTTTCTTATCTCACACGTGTGTGAGACAAGAAAATTCGTAATGGCTATATTACATTGAAAACGAGGGGAGTTATGTAATAAATAGTTATCATTTCTTGTATTTCCTAAATTTGTTAGTTTTGGTTTTCAAAAATTAAAACTAGATCTATTGACAGTCAAAAAATTGTTTAGTATTGGTATGGTTTTTAGGTTTTGAGGAAGCCATGAGAAAAAGAGAGCATGAGTTTCGTATCCAGGCAGATGAAATGAGTGCTAAAGTACTGGAATATGAATTGAAGGTACATGTTTATATACTTTACTTCATGATGAATAAGAATAATGTTTCATGGGTATTCAGTAATGATGAAATTTATTGCCAACTGGTTTCTTCCACTAAGGAACCATCAGGCCAAATGACAGTGAATCATGTAGCAAGGTTGTGTGGCTGCATACATTACCCAGGAAATGATGATGTCATGGCTTACTGTTCAACTTTGGCATTAATCTGTTTATGAATGACTGTTATTTGGATAACCTAGCTGAAATATTTTCATTATGCATTTTAAAGAATTATTTATTTGCCCTGATGATTCCTTAATGGAAGAAATCGGTTTGCATTACATTTCACAATTACTACATATGCATGTCATGTTATTCCTATTTCTTTTGTAATATCCTTGAACCCACACCATTTGAACTTTTTATATGTGATCCATGCTCTGTGAAAGGGGGGCTTAATGCATCTGCAAAAAAGTATTGACACAGGTCAGCCTGCGCAGTCCACGCAGGCTGACCTGAGCCGGGCTTTTTTTGCTATTTGTCATGTTTCTGCATGGCAAAGAACCAATGTACTTCATAATTCTGTCAGCTGTTAGACAAAATGAATTTTATGGATCATATCTATATGATGACTTGCTTGGTATCATGCAACACAGATTTGCATTAAGCCTCCTTTTGTCAGAGTGTTGCTCATATACATGTACTTAAGCTTCTTTATACTTTAGAAATGAAACAATTTTTCACACATTAGTTAAGTTCTGTTTTTTTTTTTCCCCCAACTCTTTACCCAGCAACAAATTTCAAGACATTTCTAAATTGAAATGTTTTGTGGACAACAAAGTAAATGTGACTCAAAAATTGAACTATGTTTCGAAGGATAAAAAGAATGTGATCTCATTCTTCTCAATCAAATGTCATTTCACAGGATGATTACAAAAATTGGTATTTCACCAATGACAAAGCGAGTTTCGAAAATAATATTGTCCATTTTTCATGTTCATAAATGAAATACATGTATAGACTTAATCATTGGAATAAAAAATTCACAAATTCACAAACTCAGCAACTCTATTGGAACATAATCATTTATTCACTGAACATAGGAAGTCCGTGTAAGATAGTCAAGGAGTTGACAGTTTGTTCATGAAAAAATGTGACTATGGGAATATTCTTTCACAGGCAAAATTGCTTGGTAAAGAACTTGAGTTGGTGCGCTCTGCACAAGAAAAGAACAGCCAGGAGTTTCAGAAAGTTGAAGATAATCATAGAGTCCTGGAGAAAAAATTGAAAGGAAAAGACTGGGAGCTGGAGGACCTAAAAGCCATGAAAGATGCAATGTAAGGGTTAAAAGAAAAATAGAAAAATCTCTTTTGTTCATTAGTTTTCCATAGCATGTTCCCAATAGTTATGAAACCTTTGAAACTTTGGTAGAGAGCAAGCCTTGAGAACAGAAGGTCATGGGTTGTAACCCTGGCCATGACAGAGCAGTGCATAGAAACAGCTGGTAACCAGCATTTTCTCCTTTTCCCACCATGTATTCTTCCCTTTCAAAGTCAAACACCATTACTTAAGCCATAGTTTTTTGTTAGCTTGCAAATGCTTTTTATTTCACCAAGTCTAAAATTATGATGTGTAGTGAAAAGTTTGATGGCAGAAATGAAATAAATATGGTGGCAACCCTTTACCAGATAACAATAACTTGGTTTGACTTTGCTAAACTAAAAGCATTTTCAGACACAAAATCACATATGGCTTAAGTGATTCAATTTGCCTCCTAAAGAAGACTAAAATTTTTAGAAAAAGAGAAATGATGGCTACACTGGCAAGGCATTTTTATAATTTTAAAAGAAGTAGAATGTTGTTGTGATTGATAGTAGTAATGGCAGCACAACACATACATCATTGCCCAAAGCAGCTGGCTATCAGAGGATAAAAATACACTTTGTATGAAAAGTACAATGTTTTTCCTGCTTTTTTTTTTTATTTATTTGTTTAAAAATATCATACCAAACAACACAAAAACAACAACAAAAAATAACTTACAAGCATACAAAAATGAAACAGTACAGAGGTGAAATAAACAAAAAAGAAAATGTTAACAATTACAGGTACACTATCATGAACATCCTTTGACAACATTGATGAAGTCATCGATCCACTAGACCTATTGATATTACCAAATTTCTGTAGCCCTGGCTACCAGTATTTTTTCCTTCTCCCACCATACTTTTAAAAGCTGTCATCATCAGGGTAATTAAATTATGAGACAATTTGGAAAAGTGTTACAAAGAAAACCAACAATCATTTCAAAATACATAAATATGTAAGCATTTACCTGAAATCGACTAGTTCTTTAGCTAGGCTACAACTGAACTCTTACAGTGTGTTAAACAACTTAACCCTTAGGCTGCCAAACATGATTCAAGGTTCCTTTGCGGACAGTTTAGATCAGGGTCACACTTAACAAAATATGCAGTCTGATCTTGGATCTATACTGTCTGATACGGTGGATTTTTCCAGCCACAAGCACTCTGTAATCACAAATTTTTTGGTACATGCTATAGGCTGGAAGTCTTTATTCTATGTACAGAACATGCAGTCTGATCTTGGATCTACACTGTCAGATACAGTGAATTTTTTCCAGTCACAAACACTTTGTAATCGCAAATTTTTCAATACATACTATAGGCTGGAAATATTTATTCTATTTAGCAGCTTAAGGGTTGACATGCACTTAACCTTTTACCATACGACATAATTTTAGACTAGTCCAAATTGAAAGCATTTGCAGACGACATTTTAAATGTGACGTTAAAAATAAAATTTCTCTTTGGAATTGTAGAAAACATTGTGGGAAAAAGGAGAAAATGCTGGTTACCAGCATTTTCCCCTTTTCCCACAATGTTTTCAAAAGCCTTCTTCTTCAGGGTCATTAAATGTCGGGATTGTGTGGTAAAGAGTTAACATGTTGAGAGAGGACTTTTTGTCTTCTTTACAGGATAACAGACTTACAGAACCAGATACAGCAGAATGAGTCCATAATAAAAAGAAAGCAAGAGGAATATGACAGAAAGTAGGCTTCTTAATTTTTTACTAAATGATTACATGTTATTATTAACCCGTATCCTGCTTAAGAAGTGAAATGAAACTTTTATGACAATAGTAAAAACCCAAATAATGCTCTTTCGAAGGTATTTTTGGACATTGTGGATCAAAGATCAGACTGCACATTTTGTGCTGTCTGATCTTGATCAACACTGTCTGGAAAAGGTCAGTGAGTCGAGCTTCGTGGCCTAGGGGCCAAGTTGCCATCATACATTATAATTCAGATATGTCACTTACTTAATTCTTCATCAAACCACAAATTTTAGATTAAACCTGAGGCATTTGCAGACAACAAATTTGATGGTGAGATTTGTCTTTACAATGCCAGAAAACGTTTTGGGAAAAGGAGAAAATGCTGGTTACCAGCATTTTCTCCTTTTCCCACAATGTTTTCCAAAGGCTTCTTCCTCAAGGTTGTTAAAAGTCTGGATTGTGTGGTAAAGAGTTAAAGTACAGGTAAAAGGAATATTTAAGGATTCTAAGTATATGACACTCCCAGTTCTTTGCACACACAAAAGACCTGTTTTGTGGCTACTCTTCAGAATTTTCTTGGAGGGAGAAATTGGATCAAGCTTTTGCTTCTCAATGAACTCCTGTACGTTAAAAAAAAAGAAAAAATGTTTGGATGAGACAGTTCAAATGATTACCCCACAACACAGGATGTAGTTTTTAGTCCCCTACCGGCAAAGCCGAAGGGGAATTTAGGTTTGCAGTCCGTCTGTCTGTCTGTCCGTCCGTCAGTCCGCACGCAAATCAGTTTTCCGGACTTTTTTCCTAAACGCTGGCAGATACTGGCTGATTTTTGGTGTATAAGTCAACCACCATGAGTTCGAGTTTTGTTTCGGTCCACTGATTTTTGACGAAGTTACGGGCCTTGGACTTAGAAATTTTCATGGAAAGTACAGTTTTCCGGACTTTTTTTCTAAACGCTGGCAGATATTGAGCTGATTTTTGGTGTGTAAGTCAACCACTATGAGTTACAGATCAAGTTCGAGTTTCATTCCGGTCCACTGATTTTTAACAAAATTACAGGCCTTGGACTTGGAAATTTTCACCAAAGAAAAAAAAGTTTTCCGAACCTGTTTCTAAACTCTGGCAGATTTTCGGTGTGTAAGTCAACTACCATGAGTTACAGATCAAGTTTGAGTTACGTTTCGGTCCACTGATTTTTGAAGAAATTACGGACTTAGAAAATTTCACTGAAAAAACAGTTTTTTCTGACTTTTTTACTTACAATGCTCATGTTTGGTATGTAGGTACCTGTCATTGATACCAACTTCTGTGGGTTATATGTCCAAGGTCAAGGTCAAAAATTTTAAACCTTATCATGAAAACTTATCCTCAAAACTTTTCATAGTCATTTCTCTGTATATTTTTTAAGTACTTAAGTTATAACACTTATACATGGTAAGCTGGTACCTTTCATTGGTACACACCTGTTGATTATAAGGTCAAGGTCATCTCACAAGGTAAAGGTCACATTTCTGAAAATTTGCTTTTACGGGGGCATTTGTGTTTCACATACACATCTTGTCTTAGTAAAACTTCTTCAATGAACTTACTTTAACGAAGAAAATGCTTATATATCTGGCTTTCATTAAAGCATTGCATACAAAGACTGACACGATGCTTATAATTCTGAAAGGGGGTCAAATACGTTCTTTCTCCTCCACAGAGTTTCACAAACTATACCTGCCAGCGATATATACGGCCGGAAGGGGACTCGGTAATGCTATGCAATACTATCAGAATGCTTGTTTTTTTTTTTGTTGTTTTTGTTTTGTTTTATTTAATTCCTTGACTTATCAAGACCTCAAATACAAATATTACTTACAAAACCAATTTTTAGGAACCTTGCACGGGACAACTTCTGAAACACTGAGGGAAAAAGAAGAAGTGCTTTTAAAACACTATTGATCTGAATCTCATAATGTTTTCAATTTCATGTAGAACAACACATTTTCCTTCAACTGTTTCCCTATTGTGCCTCAAAATTAATTTAAGAACTACAAAGTTAATACTGGTAAGTTACCTTTTTGACACAGACACCAAGAGATGGACAAATACTGCAGAGAGAAGGAAAGTACTTTGACAGCGGCTAAAGAAAGTTTTACAGAACGAGAGTCAGAAATGCAGAATACAATTAGAGATTTACAATCTAAACTGGAAGATGCAGAGGTTGCAAAGAAACAGCTTCAATGGGCAAGCCAGGATTTAGAAAAAGAGAAAAACTCTTACATAAACAAGTAAGTAATTCCAGGTAAAACCACATTTGAAAGTGTTTCTTGATAGGGATGAAGTTGTAACTCAGTTTTTGCAGTATTTCAGTAATATCACTGTGACAGATCTCTTATTGATATCCTTTGCTGCTTCCCAGTGCTAGGCCAGGGTTCTGCAATACCTTGCAAAGGGACCCTACCAGTAGGATTAGATAAGCAAAAATATGAAATAGGGAGAGCAATGATGTACGAAACTGTTTTGATGCCACTTACTACCATTCTTAATTGTGTTTAAAGTGTAGAGCAAGATAGGACTGTGCAGAATGTTCTGTCTGAATGCGGATCTACAACATCTAATATTTTTAGGGATGTTACCTATTCAACTGCCTTGACATTACAAATAATTCTCAGTGGCATAGTGGGCTAGGGGGTTTAGGCATTGCAAGTGAAATCCCTGTTGGAAATTTCATGCTGTGCCTAGGATGCACTATCGCGGGATTCCCAAAATTCTTTTGAAAATGTCCCCCAAAAAATGCAGAAGTGCGGGCCATAAGTCACATATTTGGCAGGCTCCAATTCTATATCTTCTGATAACTTTTCCTTGGCCAATACATGGAGTTCAGGCTCTGTTTTGTTCTATATTCGGTGAATGGTAGACCATGTCTTGATTTTTTACGGCATTCATTTAGCAGTCAGCATTAATTGTTGACCAGTCATTAGGGGTTTGTAAAGTTACAAGACAGTATCTCAATTTTTTCTAGTGGTTGTTGCAGAGCATTTGATAATATTCTGTCATGCAGTCTGTATGCATCGTGGAGTGTAAACATTGTCAGCTAGGAAAAAGCCATATCAGTGAGTAAAGTGAAGAAATTGAAGGGTAAAGTAACACTAAAGAAAGTAGCTCTCAAGATGAATCTTGTGCTAAATTAAAACAGAAAAATAGGCAATTTCAGAAGGACTGGCTGGGCAAATTCACTTGGTTACGAGTGAATGATTCTAATGTTGGTTGTGAGTCTGCTTTGAAACTTTCAAACCCATTTGTTCGTTACAAAGGTTATAGTAATATGCGGACAATTACACTTTACAGTCAACTTTATTTGAAGTGGTCTTTGTCCCTTTATTTTACAGAACATCCCCTAAAATTTCACCCAGGGGGTCACTGGTGTCCCCCAATATTTTTGACCTAGGAACAACACTGGATATTGATGGTAGAGCTCCAACTTAGTATTGGCATATTGCAAGACTAAAATACTATCGAAAGGGACATTAAACTCCTCCAAACATACAAATTATATCTTGGCTGTGCTTTAAAAAAAAAAAGTATCTCATTTATTTGTCGGTCTAGTGGTTATTAAGCATTTGCAGCATCCAGGATGCAGATTTTTGCTTTCCACTGGTGACCAATATGCATCATACTGTATTAAGATATAGAGATAGATGATCTGTAGACATAAAAGAAACAATTGTTGATATTTTACAGACTGCAGACTGAAATTCAACAGCTGAAAGAGAAATGGGACAAACAGATTGTGGAGGTATCCAGGAGTCAAGTAAGTAAAGATCTGGAACTACAGAATGTCAGGGAAACAGAGGAGAAGTTAAAAATGGAAATAATCCAGAAAAAAGAAGACATAGAAAGGTAGATTATACTTAAATATACATCCTTACTGCCAGAGAGAAAAAAAAACTGTTAAAACTTGAAAGTGTATATAATACCTCAGCTGTGTAAACATAGATAAATTACCAATATACATGGTGCAAGGGATAGAAAAACACAAGAGATTTGTCCTCATTTAACACCAGAAATGACAACAGTGATTGCTTCTAAGACCTCCAAAACATGATATGCATTTTATATCCTTCGTATTTTGAGACCTTGCAGCCATCAGGGGCAACATTTGTCTTAAAGATACAAGAATGATTATAGTTTTATAAAATAAGGATGAAGTGATTTGAAAACTGGCTGAAAACTACCTAAAAATGGGTAGGGATGTATCTTTCAACTCTAAGTAGCTTAGTCAGAAAAGACAAAAGTGCAGGTAACAAGTGTTTTCTTCCTTTCCCACAATGTTTTCTACACTGCCAAAGACAAATTACTTAACTCTTTACCTCACAAGCTTGAATTTTGACAACTGTTGAGAAAGACATTTTTTGAATATTTTGGAAAGAGGAGAAAATGCTGGTAACAAACATTTTCTCCTTTCTCACACTGTTTCTTTTCCCATCAAAGACAAAAAGACAAATCCTATCATTTGACCAACAACTTATGATTTTTTTTTCTCACATTTCATGAATTTAAGTGTGGCCGCAAAATGAGATGTGAGAACTTTAAGATATGACATAGATTTAAGATGTAGAATTACATTTTATACTACTCTTTTATAAATTCAATTTTCGCAGATATAAGAAAGAGTTAAGCTTATCAGTAGAGAGAGAGGCTGTATTAGAGCGTAGTAAGACACAAGTTGAATTGGACTGGCAAAGAAGATATGAAGACCTTGAAAGACAGCATTATGAAAAGTCTGAGGATTTTATTAAAAAGATAACCAGATCAAGAGATGAGGTTATTATTATTCTGTTGTTGTTACAGACCACAAATTATATTTTGCTTAATAATAAAGATATAACCTTTGTTAATAGAGTAAAGGTACAATTTTTGTTAATATGGTGTGTGTTGTGCAAGACATTTCCAATACAAAAGCTGTTGACCCGTTACCGCACAATCCCGAGTTTTAACTACCCTGAACAAGGAGCCTTTCGAAAACATTGTGGAAAAAGGAGAAAAAGCTGGCAACCAGCATTTTCTCCTTTTCCCACAATGTTTTCTACCCTATCAAAGACAGAAATCATCGTTTGAGCTACATTTAATTTACCATCTGCAAATACTTTCAATTTGGAGCAGTCTAAAATTTTGTCGTTTGGTAAAGTTTTAAGATACTTTGAGAATACCTTCTTCATTGACCCTTTCGCAATATGTCTGAACTGGTCCTACTTCCAATGTATCAAACAAATATTCATATCACCAAGTTGTTCTAGCTATCGAAGTTTGACTGTCTAAAAATTTAGAGTGTTCGAGCTTTTTTAGCTTGGCTGCTTTTACAGAAAACCATGAGTTATTGTCGTAGCCATGGCATTATGGTCCTTGTGCAAAAACTTTGACATTTTGTAATATCTCTGTCATTACCAAAGATATTTACTTCAAACTTGGACAAGCTGTTAACTATCAAAAGGGGAACTCATACAAGGGGAGCAGATAATTATGAAAGTATTTTTATGCAGTTATGCCCCTTTTTCGACTTACAATTTTCACCGTAAATCAAGCACTTGCAGCCAAGCGTTTGCACCCATGTGCAGTGCTCTTGTTTTTAATTGTATCTTATACATTATGGTAGGCCCTTGCCATGGTTAAAGAGAAAGAAAGAGAGCTACAGCAGAGAGAAACACTAATCAGAGCCCTGAAAACAGACAGGGAGCAAGCTATAGCCACTCTCAGGAACCATGGAATAAAGTTGGAAAAAAATGTGAATGTAAGATTGTTATAAATATTCTTCTGTGTAATTTTTTCTTAAAACTAATTACTACCATGTGAAATATTAACATAAAGAATATGAAAAAGGATTTAATTTTTCAGCTGATGCCTATATATAAGAAACCACATTAGTTTTCCTGTTTGCCCTATTAACCCTTTACCAGATGGCAAAATTTTAGCTTTGTTCAAATTGAAACCACTTGCAGTCTACAAAATGAAAGTGACTGAAAAATTGAAATCAGTTTTGGGAAGTGTAGAAAACATTGTGGGAAAAGGAGAAAATGCGGGTTACCAGCATTTTTTCCTTTTCCTACAACGTTTTCAATAGGTTTCTCTCTCAGGGTCGTTAAAAGTCGGGATTGTGTGGTAAAGAGTTAAAGGACTCTAGGTAAGACCATTTCATTCTTTGTGGTTTTCATGAACAATGTCTGGTCTTATTATAAATAGGATCTAATGTATCTGTTCCTGTTAAATCAAATTTATGAAACTTGCTGTATAAAACAAGACAAGAGCTCTTCTTATATTTGCAGTATGACATTTTAGATATGGCTCAAGTGATACAATTTGTTTTTGAAAGGGTAGAGAACATTAAGGGGACAGGAAAAAATGCCAGTATTTTCTCTATTTCTACAATTTTCGAGAGTCTTTTTCCTCAGGGTTGTAAACAGAAAGAACTGATTGTATGGTAAGAGGTTAAAAACATGATAGTTACTACATGCTTTAAAAAAAAAAAAAAAAAAAAAGATGAGCAGTGCTCTTGGAAAAGGGGGCTTAGTGCATGTACAATATTAGTTGTACGCTCAGGTGGCAGGGGACTTGGAAACTTGTTCACGGCTGTGGTGAATCATGTTGCCACCTCGCCTTCGGCTCGGGGCGACATGATTCACCACAGCCGTGAACAAGTTTCCAAGTCCCCTGCCACCTGACCGTACAACAAATTTATTATACTGCAAAGTTTTACCATTCCAACGTGTGTTAAGCGAAAATTACCTGTTTTTTGGTTTCAAAAATTGAGTATGCTGACGAAGTAGAATTTCCTTTCTGAGTGCCCCAATTCATTGAAAACTGACGTCACTAGGAACTGACGTCACTGAAACCTTGGTAAAACGTGCAGTTTGGTGCATAATCTCGATGTTAATCTTGATCAACGCCACCATTTTGGATGTTGTGTTGAAAGTGTAGTCATGTATATGGGGCTCCCGAAAGGGAAACTGCTTTAACGTTGGTTTTGCCAGTGTACATGATACATATGTTTGGGGCATATTATCCAATCAGATCACGAGAAATTTCTTTGCAGTATAATAAGATGCATTATACCTTGCATGTCATCACATAATTATGGATCCATAAGATCCATTTTATCTAGCAACTGATTTAATCATGAATTAGAGTGGTCCTTGGACATGCTGAAAACTTACAAATAGCAAAAAGTTTCGACTCATGTCAGCCTGCACGGACTGTGCGGGCTGACATGGGTCTATACTTTTTGCAGATGCATTAAACCCTCTTTTCAAAGAGCATGAATCAAAAGTATATGTTGACCATTTTGTTGTGATAGGTTGAGACTACCCTGGATACATTAGATAGTTCTGAAG
The DNA here is from genome assembly GCA_946811185.2 of Hippopus hippopus. Lineage (NCBI taxonomy): Eukaryota > Metazoa > Mollusca > Bivalvia > Cardiida > Cardiidae > Hippopus > Hippopus hippopus. The sequence continues at coordinate 42,392,947 of OX328096.1, forward strand.
ATGTGTCAGCACTGCAGGAACAGAACAGCAATCTTCGAGCTGTGATCAAAGAAATGCGGGCACAAATGGAACAGTTAGGACACCAGATTCCCGATGTTAATTTACAGCCAAAGAGAGGGGACAAAATTACAGAAGGTAGGTACAATAATCTTACTCATATAGAGAAGCTATGTATTATTTATTATACAATGCCACTGCTTTAAATAAAAGAGACACGGCATTAGCTTTGCAAATCAGGCGGTTTGAAGGAATAGCAGTCAGTCAGTCAGTCAGTCAGTCAGTCAGTCTATCATGTGATTGGATGGGAAGATTGTTCCTCTGTCATTGTGTTAACAGTTTTTTTATCTATCTTGTAAAATAAGTGTCTTTGAATCTCTTAAGTTGTTGTCAAATTATTTCCAAATAGTAACGAGGAATGGTAGACAGTTGTGTTGGATTTACTTTGGAAGAGTGTGTTATATTCTTTACAAATTAACAAAATTAGGACCGGTCCAAATTGAGAGCTTTTCAGTAACATTTAACAAATTGAATGTGACTGAATAGGTGGGATTTGTTTTTGATAGGGTAGTGAAGATTGTGGAAAAATGGGAAAATGCTGGTTACCAGCATATTCTCATTTACCCACAATGTTTTCAAAAGTTTCATTTCTAAGGGTCATTAAAATTTGTAATTGTATGATAAAGAGTTAAGCATTATAGAGAAGTGGATCTTTTGAGTTACGTTTAACCCTTAACCAAACAATCCCAAGTTTTAATGACCCTCAGAAAGAAGCCTTTGAAAACACTGTGCGAAAAGGAGAAACTGCTGGACACCATTATTTTCGATGGTATACTTTTATCATTCCAGACTATGTCAAAGGTTTAGAGAAGGAGGTCCGAGAACTCCGCCAAAAGAACAGAGAAATGGAACAAGATGCTGACGTTGCGAGAAGATTTGGCCGCCAACCAACACAAGTACCAACCAATCAGGATCAAGTCATGGCTGAAGTGAAGGACAATTTCCTTGTCAAGACTCACATTCAGTCATTGAATGATTTGATAGGTAAGACACTCTGCCACTGCTGTTTGATTGGTGAGGGTTTTTTATGTAGGAAATTTAAACTCCCACAAATGGAATATTTTCAGGAATACCATGTCTGTCTGTCTCTCTGTGGTTGCACTGACCAGAAACTGCAGATGTGTATGACATAATTTTGAGAGTTTGGCATTAACTCTTTACCTAAGGACTAGTTTTTGGCTTTGCTGTTTTCGAAGAAAACATCGAGCTATTGTCAGCCCTGTTGTTGTGTGCTTCACTGTCGCCGTCATCGTGCAAAGACTGTGACATTTTGTAATATCTCTTATTACTGAAGACATTTACTTCAAAGTCAGACATGTTCCTAACTATCAAAAGGGACACCCATACAACAAGGGCAAGTAACGATCAGACTATTTTTGACATAGTTATGTCCCTTTTTTTGACCTTGGAGCTTTCACTGCAGCTTAGAACCCATGTGGGGTGCTCTTGATTGTTCAAACTGAAGGCATTTGCAGACAACAAATTAAATGTGGCTCAAATGATGTAATTTGTTATCGGAGGGGTAGAAAAACATGGTTGGAAAAGGAGAAAATGCTGGTTACCAGCAGTATTTGTCTCTTTTTTTCCCACTATGTTTTCAGAAACCTCCGTCCTCAGAATTGTTAAAGTATGTGATTGTGTGGTAAAGGATTGATACAGTCTGAACTGCTGCTACCATCTTTCCCAACAGCATGTACATTTCAATGGTATTCATCAATAGAGTCTATGTATAGCATGTGACAGTGATTGAGCTTTCACCTTAGGTTCCCTGAGATCTGAGAAGTTGGAGCTATCAGCCCAGGTCAAAAAACATCAAGTGCACATACAGTATCAAGAGCAAACAATGGAGAAGATGGCAAGGGAGGTAAGTCTTCAATGAATAACTCATTACCAGTGGATAAAATTTTAGACTTGTCTAAAGTGAAATTATTTTCAGATGACAAATTAAATGTGGCTTAAATGATAAATATTGTCTGTAAAAGAGTAGATAAAACTTTGGGAAAAGGAGAAAATGCCCGGTACCAGTATTTTCTTCTTTTCCCACAATGTTTCACAAGCTGTAATCACTAGGGTTATTAATTCACATGATTGTTTGGTAAAGGGTTAACTTATTACAGCCTGAAACAAAGTTGCTGCAGATGACTTTAGACACATTCTTGTAAATTGCAGATAATCAACAAGAATTGGATGGTAATACGTAAATATGCATTTTTTTTGCAAAAGGCGAAGTTACTCAATAGAAACAATATTTTGCCACTATTTTTTCAAAGGTCTGCTGCAAAACAAACTTCAGGCATCTGCAGAAGGTAATATATTAACTCTTTACTAGACCTGTCGAAACTGAAAACATTTACCGACCACAATTCAAATGTGACTTAATTGGTAGGAATTTTTCTATAAAAAGTTAGAAAACATTGTAGAAAAAGGAGAAAATGCTGGTTACCAGCATTTTCTCCTTTTCCCACTATGTTTTCAAAAGTCCTCAAACTCAGGGTCATTAAAAATCAGGATTTTTGGGTTAAGGGTTAACCTTTCAACACTATACCAAGTTTTAACGCTGAAGAAAGAAGGCTTTTTGAAAACATTGTAGGCAAAAGGATAAAATGCTGGTAACCAGCATTTTCTCCTTTTCCTACAATGTTTTCTAACCTATCAGAGACAGAAATCATCATTTAAGTTACATTTATCTTGTCCTCTGCACATGCTAGCAATTCGTTTGAGTCCAAAATTTTGTCATTTGGTAAAGAATTCATTCTTTACTGAGCAACAAAATTTTAGCCTAATCCAAATGCAAAGTGTTTGCAGATGACATACTAGGTGTAGCTCAAATGAAGGAATCTGCCTTAAAGTAAAAAAAAAAAAGCAAACATTATGGGAAAAGGAGAAATGCAGGTTACCAACATTTTGTCCTTTTCCCACAACGTTTTCAAAAGCATTCTTCTTCAGGGCAGCTAAAACACGGGGTTGTGTGGTCAGTGGTTAAATATGTACTGGTAATTTCTAGGGAAATGGGTTATTTGTCAAACTCATGATGAGGCAAAGGTAATGGATTAGATTTTTTTAGACATAATGTTCTTTGATGTATACAGATTACATGTTTTTTATTTACTTACTGTTTAAATCTTTAACAAATGAAAATTTTTAAACTCATTCACATCAAAAACATTAGCAGTAGACAAATTTAATGTTATAAACAACTGAATGAAAAATTTTAGACTTTTCCAAATTGAACACATCTGTATACTACAAATCAGAAAATGGTACAGGTCAACTGAAGCTTTTTGATAAAGTAGGAAACATTGTGTGAAAAGGAGAAAATGCTAGTTTACAAACGCAATGTTTTCAAAGGGCGTCTTCCTCAGTGTCATTAAAACATAGGATTGTTTTGTACAGGGTTAAAATTATGGGATATTCCATTGACATGGTAGAAAACATTGTAGGAAAAGGAGAATATGCTGCTTAGATGTCTTATTTAGCTCAGTTGTTTTTGAAGAAAAGGTCAAAGTATTGTCATGGCCTGGTCATCATCACAGAGTAAAAACTGACATTTTCTCATATCTGTCATTACAAAAGATATTTCCTTCAAATTTGGGCTAGTTGTTAACCATCAACAGGGGAACCCTTACCAAAAAGAATGGTAGGTAACTCTCAACACATTTTTGACACAGTTATGCTCCTTTTTTGACTCGGGGTAAAAGAACCACAGCAAAGTGTTGGCACCCACATGAGGTGCTATTGTTTTTGTTAATTTTGTCATAACATGAGAAGTTAAATTTGTAATGATATGATAATCTGTACTCAATGAAAAGTCACCAGGTACTAAAGTTGAATAATTTTCACCTTGCCACAAGAGAGAAATTTTCAATTATGTTGAACGTTATTATACTCATTTCCCGACCCATATCTGACAAATTTCACTTGCTTGCACATCTGAGTAGTCCATCTTTATTTGCACGCGCAAAAATAAATTTTAATCAATTTTCTGAAGGCAAACTATCCAAGGTTCACTTTCTTTTCATCTCTTACCTGTTGACTTTTCATTGACGCTGAGTATATTGTTTATAAGCAAAGAGAGAAGCAGGTGGAATTAGATCAGATGCAGTATGAGATTGGAGCAGTTACACGTCGGACCCAAACAGAGATAACCAGTTTACGACAGAGAATCTCTGAATTAGAGCTAGCTTTGGTTGAAGCTAGGAAAGAAGCAGATGAATACTACAAAGGAAACTTGGAGAGGAATATGGAAGTGGTAGCTTTGGGTCAAGAGGTAATATTTTGGATGTTGAGGTTTAGGTTATAACTTATTACCTCCTATGGATGAACTTTTTTGTCTTGCACCAAACCATTTTTGGAAACATTACAGCAAAAGGATAAACTTATCTGCACAAATAAACAACATGACAAAATAATCACATGAATTTTAGCTAAACTGGGAGTCCTGTGTGGTCCATTGGTTGGAGTGTTTGATAAGGAACTCCGAGGTTCAGGGTTTTGTCCAGGCCTGTGGCTCTAGGTTTTCGTACATGTGGAAGGGGAGTGTTTGGCAAGGCACTTCATAGCTCATGGATGCTGCTGGTTTAACCCAAGAAATATATGCAGAAGTTAGCAATTGTTGCAATAAGACTGAAATAGTGTTGAAAGTTGCTAAAAATGCTATTTCAATCATTTCAATGAGGTAAAGTGACCGATGTTTTTCTCTCTTTCTAGTTATCTGGACTAAAGATTGAATTGGCTCAAAAAAGACCAGCCATCAATTATGGAGCACAGGTAATATAACATTATTAGTTGTATGGTTAGGTGGCAGGGGACTTGGAAACTTGTTCACGGCTGTGGTGAATCATGTCACCCGGAGCCGAATTTATTATACTGCAAAGTTTTACCATTCCAACGTGTGTTAAGCGAAAATTACCTGTTTTTTTTGGTTTCAAAAATTGAGTACGCTGACGAAGTAGAATTTCCCTTCTGAGTGCCCCAATTCAATGAAAACTGACGTCACTGGGAACTGACGTCACTGAAACCTTGGTAAAATGTGCAGTTTGGTGCATAATCTCGATGTTAATCTCGATTGACGCTGCCATTTTGGATGTTGTGTTGAAAGTGTAGTCATGTATACGGGGCTCTCGAAAGGGAAACTGCTTTTACTTTGGTTTTGCCAGTGTACATGATATATATGTTCGGGGCATATTATCCAATCAGATCACGAGAAATTTCTTTGCAGTTGCAGTATAATAATGTTTGACGTAGAGGTCTTAACCCTTAGTGCCCCTGCTGTGACTATAGTTGCCTTCACGGCAAGTGTAGATCAAGATCAGATCGCACAAAATGTGCCATCTGATCTCTGTTCTACACCATTCACTTTGCTCGAACGTTATTGACAAAAGCAAACTTGAAATCACATTTATTTTGGTATTATTCTAGAGTGAAAATGTTTGTTGGCTTTATTCAGTGCTCTAACAGTTAAAATTGTTTTCATATTGATATCATGATTCTATGAAATCAAGCCAAACCTGGTAGATCAGTCAAACATCTTGTAATCAAGGGGTCACAAGACCTAATCCTAGATTGGTCAAACTCTTCCAGAGGATCGATGATAGTAATTGCAACAATATTCATTGCTCTCTCACCCTATAACATTGTTTAATAATGTTTAATGGAATTTTATGACAGTATGCAGATTCTGTTTGTTCCTACATTGTTAGGCTAAAGTAAATGTTACATGTACATGTACATAAAATTGGGAAAGAAATAATCTGCAATAAGTCAAAAAATGTATGATCTATGTTCTTGAAACTCATTGTGATACATGCATATCATTTCATACAGATTATATATAAACAGTGTCTTTATTTTACAGCTAAAGTCAAGGTCACAATTAAAGTGACACTGCCCAAAATTCGGTAAAGATAAGATGCTAGCTTTAAATCGGCAGGGGTCTTGTCTGCTGCCATGCAGGCTTGTACTTATTTAAAACTTATAGTATAAAGTCCACTAAACTTAAACTTTTCACCAAACGACAGAATGTTAGACTTGTCCAAATTGAAAGCATTTGTAGACACGAAATTCAATATGACTGAAATAAGGGGATTTTGTCTCTGAAAGGGTAAAAAAGATTGTAGGAAAAGGAGTACTAGTATATGCTGGCTAGCAGTATTGTCTCCTTTTTCCCATGAATTTTTCAAAAGCTTTATTCTCCAGGATCTGTAAAACTTGGGATTGTTTGTTAAAGGGCAAAAGGCTTTTGAAACTTGGGGGCAAATGGAGAAATTATGGAATTAACTAACTGTCCTGTTTTTTTTGCAATGTGTTCTCTGTTGCCCCTGCTTTAAATTTTATGGTTTGAATCATGTTGATTACCTGCATTTGAAAATGATGTATCTAAAGCTTTCTGCCTCCTTGTTTCATGCATGTGGTAGTAGTAAATGAATGGATTGATTATACCTTGAAGAAAAGCCCCCGTGAGGTCTTGAGTAAACATTGTTTCTTTGCAGGAATTATTGATACAACAGTTACAAGATGAGATTAAACATTTAAGGGAAGAGGGACCAGACTTCTCCACAGGGAGTGACATCACAAAACCCTCTAATGTTCACATAAAGAATCTCCAACAGAAACTCAGAGGAGCTGCTAAAAAAATAGCAGAGTTGGCAAAGGAAAAGCAGCAGCTCATAGAAATTGGTAACAAACTAAGAGCTGAGCTAAAGAAGGCTGGTAAATATCTCTCTTTTTGATTTTTGTGTTTAAACCCTTTCCTAAACAATCCAGTGTTTATTAAATTCAGAGGAAAAATGCTTTTCAGTTTATTGTTACTAGCATATTACCCTTTTCCAACAATGGTTTCTTTCCCTTTCTAAGACAAATTTCCATCAATGGTGCTGCATTTGTCATCTGCAAACACACTCAGTTTGGGCTAAAATTTTGTCATCATTTAACAGGATAATTCTTTATTCTCTGCAGACTGGGACGATTCTAGTGAGAGTCCTTCACATATCTTTTAATTGAAGATTTTTTTTCTAATTTGGTGGCCACCTTTTTTATCACAGAACCTGCCTTGTTGTCTGTGTAGTATACCCATTATAAATTTTCCTATATTATGGACATTTGAGATAATCATTGTGTGACGTCATATGTGACAGAGAAGTGAATCAAGATTTATCTATGAAAATTACCATATGTGCAAGTCTGGTTTTGCATATTCAGACCTACTATCCATGAGATGTATATATGAGATAAAAAGAATCTGACATTCCATGGCGTTTGAGAAGGCATTTTTTTCAACTTGTCTACAAAAACAGTTATCAAGCTCACCAGAGGCTCACTTTGTAACATTTTTCTAGACTCATTTAATAAGATTTTATCTTGAATGCCAACTTCGGACAGATCCGTTTTAATTAAACATCTAAAAGATGGTGGGCTTTAATGTTGTTTTATTCTTATCCTGACCCAAAAAACAATAACAAGATCATGTACATGTATTAACAAGCATTTGTTTTCCACATCTGTATGATCACTGTCTGTTATAAGTATTGATGATTATACATGTTATTATTTTAACCCGTAAAATAAGCAAATGCACATTTTCAGTTGTTGCAACTTCAACATTATTTTTGGCCAAAATGTTTTAATGTAGCAGATAATGTAGATCCAAGATCAGAGTGCATGTTCTGAGCAGACTTGTCTTAGTCAACATTTGCTGGGAAGGGAACTAAAGTTGTAAAAGTTAGCATACTTATTTCTTTAGGTTTTTATTTCTTTTTTTAATTTTAAGGTATTGATATTCCCATGATGAATGGAGCATCTAAGAGGAAACCTTTCCCACCTCCTATTAATGAAGAGTCAGGAAGTCACATGACCTCATCTCAGCCAATGTCAGAGAAATTTGTAAACAAACTGTCACAGTTGGAGCAGCTTCAATATCAACTTACAAGACAGGTAGACTTACACTATCTGTTTTTCTTGACCAAAAAAAAGCTATGCTAACAAAACCCAGGAAATACATGAATATCTGCACTGTTGCATTTACAGTACTGGAATACTGTTGAAAGTGACGTAAAACACAGTTTCAACAAATATACTGTTGTAAACTCAGTGGAAAATCCAGTAAATGTCTGTTTTATTCTATACTAAATGGCAAATGTTACACAAGTCCAAATTTAAAGCATCTGCAGACGACAAATTCATAGTGGTTCAAGTAATAGGCTGTTGTTCTGAAAGGGTACAAAACATTGTGAAAAAGGTGAAAATGCTGATTACCAGCATTTTCTCCTTTTCACTCAATGTTTTCTAAAGCCCTGTCAGGGTCATTAAAACTCAGGATTGTTTGGTGAAGGGTGAAACCATATCTTTTGCTAAGATGCAATCCACAGTTCGGATCAATGACTATTTTTATATTTGAAGCGCTTTTGGTAGCAGTCAGGAGAGTGACTTTGGCTAACCTTGTGGTACCATTAACCATTTACAACACAATCCAGCGTTTTAACAACCATGAAAAAGAAAGCTTTTGAAAACATTGTGGGAAAGGGAGAAAATGCTGGTAACCAGTACATGTATTTTCTCCTTTTCCTACAATGTTTTCTACCTTGTCAAAGACTGAAATCATCATTTGAGCTACATGTATTTTGTCGTCTTCAGATGCTTTCAATTTCATGGAGTCCACAATGTTGTCGTTTGGTAAAGACTTAAGCTATGGAAGTTAAGATGCTCAACTTTTTATTCTGTATAATACACAGGAGTTACAGTTTGCCCAGAAATACCCAACACAACAGGGACCGAAGGATGAGAATATGTCAGACACAGATGAATACAGACCACCTTCTATCCTCAAGAAATCTGGACATAAATTGAGAGATTGTAAGGATGAGTATCAAGTCGTTACCAGGCAACATAATTTCAGACTTGTCTAGCCTGAAAATAATTTGCAGTCTTCAAATAGCATGTCTTTTGAAGGTTGAAAACATTATGGGAAAATAGCAGAGAGATCTTTTCCCTGTATTGTTTTCAAAAACTTTCATAGAGTTGTAAAAATACGGAATTGTTAGGTGAAGAATCAATTGTCTCTTAATTTTGTGTTTTCCTCAGAGTGCCTCCTTGATTTAATCATTGTCATCCAATCCTGATTTTTGACAACCCTAAAAAGGCTTTGCAAACATTTTGGAAAAGGAGAAAATGCTGGTTTTTTACCTTATCAAAGACAGAAGTCATCTTTTGAGCTACACTTAGGGTTTGTTGTCTGTAAATGTTTTCAATTCGGTCATTCAAAATTTTGTCGTGTGATAGAGAAAAATTATTTAGGTCCTGAAACAAATTTGCTACAGAAAACTTTGAAAACATCTTCATTGAAATTAATAATCAACCTAAATTGAGATTCAATACATAAATTTGAAAATATTCAGGCTAAAGAGCTATCGCTCCTTGTGATCAATTTCTTCTTAGCCACAATGTTTTTATAAGTATTCTGCTGAAAGACAGAAGGTTGTTTGCATGTAGTAATGTGTTAATCAGTAAAATCATGAAATGTTAGCTGTGAGAAACAGTCTTAGGGTCTGAATTTCAGCCTCTTGTTCCAAAAACAATTGAATTAAATTCTGAATTGGGGTTTGTCAATTTACTGAACTGCCCACATCCTTGTTATCAGTTAGGTTTACGTTGTAAAGGGACTGGAGTAGTGACGGCCCCGAGGAAGAAACCTTTTGAAAACATTCTGGGAAAAGGAGAACATGCTGTTAACCAGCATTTTCTCCTTTTTCCCCCCAATGTTTTCAACCCTATTGGAGACAAATTCCATCATTTATGATTTTGATCATTTGATTATTTTGAACCTTTTGCAATAGTCATCTGCAAATGCCTTGAATTTGGACAAATTTAGGATTTTGCTTTACGGTGAAGAGCTAATCAGTTTCCATGCTAAATTCATAGGGATAGAAAGTATTGGTCCATTAGATGGCTAGTCTTCGTATTAAGAATTAAACTAATATTTAGAACCAGTCCTGTTTTATATAAGTAAATATAATGTAGGCATATGTGATACAGATCATATTGCAAGAGTTCATTGTTAGAATGCAAGGTATTTTTAGCTTTTTTAAAGATTTATGATTGGAACATAAGGTAAAAATGTGTTTACAGCTCTAGACACAGAGGTGAATGTAAGGGCCAGTGTCAACACAGAGGGTGGGGAAACTTTTCTATCAGCTCAGAGCGCACCATCAGCTCGCTCGCAACTTATGATGAGTATGTCATCTATGGGAGGAGAATCACTTCAAGAAATCTGGAAGATGTTAGATGAAGGTCGCCCAAGCCCTACCCCATGCTTACCAAGTTCTGGGTATCCTCAAAGGGACACAAAATCAGCCCCACCAGGTAAGGAAGGTAACCAGTCTGACCCAAAATGATAAGAGTTCATCTTAAACACTGCCTATGCTTTATTTTGGCATTTTTTTTTTTTTTTTTTCTTTATACAAGTGAATAAATAAAAAATTTCCTTTTTGTGTGCGTGTTTTGTTAGACTTATTTCATAATTATATATGAGCAGTACTCTGGCAAAAGGGGGTTTGATGCATCTTCATGATGATTAGGACCAAGCAAGTCATCACATAAGTAAGGATCCATTATGTCTAACAACATATCAAATCATGAAGTCTTAACAAACTCATTAAATGAAAAAAATTGAAGCAGAAGTTTGAAAACATCAGTTAACCCTGTACCAGACAATCCCATGTTAAATAACCCTGTGACGAATGGCTTTCGGAAACACTTTGGGAAAAGGAGAAAATGCTGGTCACCAGCATTTTTCCTTTTCCCACCATGGTTTCTTTCCTTTCAAAGATTAAGCATGTAGAGCTGTGACTATTTTTTTGTCTCCAAATGTTCTCAATATAGGCAAATCTAAAATTTTGTTGTCTGGTAAAGAGACATTTGTTATCGATATGAATACATGTGAAACAGTGTGGTAAAAATGTAAAGGTTTTGTATCAAGGTATTACAAGAGCACTGCATGCAAGTGCTAGTGCTCTTTGCAGTTGCTTTTCATTGAAAATTCTATGTCGAAAAATAGGTGTAACTGTGGCAAAAATACCTTGATAGTAACCTGCCAGTGTTTTATGGTTACCCCTTTTGATAGTTAACAACTAGTCAGAGTTTGAAATAAATATCTGCAGTGATAACAGAGATATCATAAAATGTCAAAGTTTTTCCATGACAATAATCACACAGACAACGACATAGCTATGGCAATCCTCATCATTTTCTTTGAAAGCAGCCTAGCTAGAAAAAAAATATTTTTGTCATGATCTGTAACATGTATTACAGGGCCCCAAAGTGCTGATAAAGACATTGATAATTCAGGCAACTTCTACCTGGCAGGGAAACAGACTGGGCAAGCAAAGGACACCAGTAAACCTGAAAAGAAACTGACCAATAGATTTGGAGGAAAAGTAACCAAGAACGTCTCTCACAAACCTAAAATTAGAAACTATAATTTGAGAGATGATTCAAGTATTACCTGATGAAGAGTGAATCAAGTGTCTGATTTAATTTTGCTCTTTTGATCTTTATCACATAACAAAATTTTGGACTTGTCCAAATCCAAAGCATTTGCAGTAAATGATGGTATCTCTTAGAAAATGTAGAAATCATTATGGGAAAAGGAGAAAATGCTGGTAACCAGCATTTTCTCCTTTTCCCACAATGTTTTCTACACTTTCTAAAACAAGTATTTTTAGTACACTTCTAATCTGTAGCCTGCAAATCCTTTCAATTTGGACAAGTCAAAAAATTTTGTTGTCTGATAAAGGGTTAATTTATATGAATTAAAGGGTTAATTTATATGGATTACCCTAATTACCAAAGACTTTTTCAAGCTATCTGCTACAATATTAGTTTAAGGAGGCAGTGAGCCACATGTAGTAGTCTTGAAATCATTCCGTCCAACTGACTTCAATCATTAACTATACTCTAGGTGGGGGTCAGTTTGATCAGTATAATTTGCTTGCTCTGGATTAACTGTACAAGTACAATGCTTTCTCTTGTCTCATGATGGCCAGCTATGGTCAACCTGTAAGGCAAAGTTTTGTTCAAAAGCTTTCTTTTGAATTTTATGTTTGTAGAGTGTGAAGTCTATTTTCTCCTGTTTCCACCTTGCTTTCTTTACTTTCAGAGACTAATCAAAACATTTGATCTACACTTAGCTGTCACCTGAACATGCTTTCCATATGGATACTCTACAATATTATAATCTGTGAAATTGTTAAAGATTTACTGTGGACTTCTGTGATTTAAAAAAAAAAAATTGTTATCAAATAGTTTATTGATATAATAACTGAGACAATATTTGTATATAGTTATCCAAAATAAATATACAATAACAATAGAATTGTTGTTATTCTTGCCCAGTCTTCCACATATGTTTCTCAAACTTATATTAAGTTGTTACTTCCAGAAATGAGTTTTCACAAGACTTTAGTACAATCGTGCTGAAATATGGATTACCACCATACATTGAAGTTAAACACATGAATGCACATGAAGACATGGCTGCCAAAAGTGAAATTGCTAATTACAGCTTTTGTAGCACAGCAATGTTTTCACGTGTGAAAAAGTAGTCCAAGAAATTCCCCTGCAAAAAATTATGTCTTGAACAAAAAAATCATAATTAATATCAAACTAAAGGATTTGTCTGTATTTTGTTTTCATATTTCTTGCACATTTAAGCTTCATTTTTGTATGGCGTTACATATTTCTCATGGACTCATGTTATAATCCTTTAACAAAACAATCCCATTTTAATGACCCTGAGGAAAAAGGATTTTGAAAAGGTTACCACAATGTTTTCTACCTTCCCAAAGAAAATTCCCAAAATTTTAGGCATATTTGTAATCTGCAAATGCTTTCAATATTGATGCGTCTAAAGTTTTGTAGTCTGGTATGGTTAAAAAAAAAACAACTAGAAGCTCTTGAGGGCCTGAAATTGGTCTACTGGCAGTGATTTTGCTTTTTTGCTAGAATATAATTATTATTAATTCAAGATGCAAAAAAGGAAAAAGACAACAAGAGGGCCATTGGCCATAAAGCCCTCACCTGAGTAAAGTCATCTGTGGTTGATAAAGCTGAATAGATGTTGGTGTTATGATGTAAAACGCATGCCTGAAAGTGACCTAATTTTTTACCTACTTGACACACTTTTGAACTTGTCAGAGATAATCATTCACACAAACATTCTGATAATTTTCATGAGTATCAGTGTGGTCTCATAGACTGCATTTTAGTTCAGTTAGACTGAAGCTTTTTCATACTTGTCTGAGATTTCAGAAAGATAATTTTTCTGACATACCGGTAGTTTAATGAGTATCAGGCTGAAAATGTGGCCTCTAGACTGCATACAAGGTTTTTCTCAGATTAGGTCCAGAGACCTACTTTTTGAGCCATCATGACCCAATTTCAAACCTGACTTAGATATCATCAAGAAAAAGATTGTGACCAAGTTTAATGAATATCAGGCTGAAAATGTGGCTTCTAGACTGCATACAAGGTTTTTCTAAGATTTGATCTTTTGACCTACTTTTTGACTCAACATGACCCAATTTCAAACCTGTCCAAGAAATCATCAAGACAAATACTCTCACCAAGTTTTATGAGTATCAGGCTGAAAATGAAGCCTCTAGACTGCACACAAGGTTTTTCTAAGATTTAGCCCAGTGACCTACTTTTTGGCCCCACATACCCATTTTCAAAGTTGTCTGAGATACCATGAAGACAAACATTCTGACAAATGGTATAGGCCTGAAAATATGGTCTATAGAGTGCACACAAGTTTTTTCTAAGATTTAGCCCAGTGATCTACTTTTTGACTCCATATGACCCATTTTCAAAATTGTCCGAATTTGTCCGAGATATCATCGAGACAAACATTCTGACCAAGTTTCAAGAGTATTGGGCTGAAAATGTGGTCTCTAGAGTGCACACAAGTTTTTTCTAAGATTTAGCCCTGTGACCTACTTTTTGACCCCATGTGACCCAATTTCAAACATGCCCAAGAAATTACCAAGACAAACATTCTGATTAAGTTTCATGAGTATTGGGCTGAAAATGTGGCCTTTAGAGTGGACACAAGGTAAATGTTGACGCCTGGACGACGCACAATGGGCACAGCATGATCACAAAAGCTAACCCTGAGCACTTTGTGCTCAGGTGAGCTAAAAACACAAGAAAAACAGGGGCTGGTAGGGTACGTTCTCGCAACTTAGCTTGAACTCACTAAGACAGCATAAGTAGGCATGGTGAATTGATCAAATAGTGATATAAATTGAAATACAATTTCCCAAAACCAACTGTTTGGAATCCAGCCAAATTTAAAAGGGTTTCAGTGCGCATTGTATTAAACAAGCAATTTTGTTGAAATGATATCCCCTGCCAAAAAAGACCTTTTTTGATACAAACATAGAGGTATTGTGTTTTGCATGTACATGTGGTCTTTTTGTTGTTGGTCTATGATGAAATTATACATTAAGCCCCCTTTTTCCATGGCACAGCATTTCATTAAATAAAAATTATATAAGAGGTATATGTTTCGCATCTACATGTGGTCTTATTGTTATTGGTCCATAATGAGATTATACATTAAGTCCCCTTTTTCCATAACATGGCATTTCATTAAATGAAAACAAATAATGGAAATATACATCAAGCCCTTTTTCCATGACATGGCATAACATATAGAAAAAAAAATGTATCAACAGACTATCCAAAGGAAGACATGCATGAAGTTTTATCAGTTTTCGTCAAGGCTTTCAGAAGATATCTGTCCTGCTGAACAGACTGTTATTGGTCCATAATGAAATTATACATTTAGCCCCCATTTTTCACGACATGGCATTTCATGAAATGAAAACAAATAACTATTGTCTGTGGCTTATGATAAACAATATAAATATGAAGTTTCATAAAATTTTGTCCAATAGATCAAGATATTGTCTATAATGGAAACAATAGCTTTTCAGAGCGGCGCATATACGCCCAAAGGGGCTTGTCAGTGAAATGGGTTAAAGTGAAGGATGTACTGTGAAAGAACAAGACACTGGACAGTTAGGGATCACATGGAGTTATTTGTTCTTCCGCACTGCACTTCTCCTCAATTTGATCTGTGCACCTGTGAAGTATCATTTTTACACCTCTAATAGTTTTTGAGTTATGCTCCTGACAAAATTTAAGTAAGAAAAAAATCAAAGGGCACTAACTCCTAAACTATAGGGCCAAAAGTTATAGCTCTAAAACACCACACTTCTCCTCAATGTCATCTATCAACCTGTGAAGTGTCAGGTTTATATCTCATGTAGTTTTCGAGTTATGCACTAGACAAAATTTGAGTAAGAAAAAAAATACTGTAAAAATGAAGATCAAAGTGGAATTACTCAAAATCCGCACTAGGTAGAGTTATTGTTCTTGCGCACTGTACTCCGTAATATTGCAACAAACATGCATACCAAGTTTGAAGTCGTTCTGACTTGAGATGACAAAGTTATATTCCTGGTAAGCACTAAATGCTGTAAAAATGATGATCAACGGGAAATAACTCAAAGACAGCTCGAGGTAGAGTTACAATTCTTGCGCACTGCACTTCCAAATATTGCAACAAATAAGCATACCATATTTCAAGTCATTCCTACTTAAGATGACAAAGTTATGCTCCAGACAAGCAAGAAATGCTATAAAAATGAAGATCAAAGGGGAATAACTCAAAGACAGCACAAGGTAGAGTTATGGTTCTTTCGCACTGCACTCCGTATTATTGCAACAAACACAAATGCCAAGTTTCAAGTCAATTGGACTGGAGATGACAAAGTTATGCTCCGGACAAAGAACTGGACGATGCCCGGACTCCCCACCCGGACGCTCGTACGCCATGGGTGATCCCATAATACATCCCGTCTTCGACGAGCGTATAAAAATACACCAATTCCCTTTTTCCATGACGATATTTAATCAAAAAGCAAAAATAATGATATTGGCGGACTATCATAAGGAACACATATATGAAGTTTCATAAATTTTCGTCAAGGATTTTGAGTTAAAAGAGATATTGATCCATAATGGAAATATACATGAAACCCCTTTTTTCTGTGACACTGCATTATATCAAAAAAGCAATAAAAAAATAAATAAATATTGGCGGACATCATAAGGAACATGTGTATGAATTTCTATCAGTTTTCGTCAAGGATTTTAGAAGATACATGTATTGATATTCGGGACTCGAGCCTCGTTTTGAAAAATCCATATTGGACTCCTGCGGCATTCTGAAAAATCCATATTGGACTCTGTAGAGTCCAATATGGATTGAGATATTATGTACTCACGTGGTTGTATTTAAGCAATTCCATGGGGAGTTAGATTGAGGGTGTGAAATAAATCATGAATAACCTGTTGGACAGCAATTTCTCTTTCTCCATCGATAGAAACAACAGATGCATGGGTCAACTGTCTAGCACACAATCCTAAGTTTTAACGACCCTGTGGGAGAGCATTTTTTAAAACATTGTGGGAAAAGGAAAAAATGCTGGTAACCAGCATTTTCTCCTTTTCCCCACAATGTTTTCTACCCTTTCCAAAACAAATTCCATTATTTGAGCCGCACTTATTTTTTGCCTACAAGAGTTTTAAATTTGGACACATCTAAGCAGTTTGTAGTTTGGTAAAGAGTAATTACAGTTTGAGCTTTATACCTATCTGCATGTCCATAGACTGACTCTTGACTGAGGGACTCCTGTAGGCACGCCCCCCTCCCTCAAAAACTCTTGTGTTGTGGGTGTAAAAAATTGTTTCCTAAAGTTATGCTACTGCTGCTGATATAGTAATTACCTAGTAACACAATGATGATGATGATGCTCATCATTAGGAGATGATGATAATAATGATGACAATGATAAAACCCTACTTTGATTGATGACAATCCTGACAATGACAACAATTACTTCAGATAGGATAACAACCTAATGTGGTTTATGAAAAGGATGATTACGATGATGATGACGACTGCTTCAGATATGATATAGTCCATTTGGTTGGTATAAAAACTAACATTTGGCTCAAAATCACCTATCTAAATAATTTTTGGAGAAATTTCTTTATACCTATCTAATTTTTTTACAAAAACCACGAGAGAAAAAATACTTGAAGAATTTACAACCATATTTTAATGATTTCATCCATTAAACTCAATGTTAAATTTGACATCTGAAAAAGGTGGAGAGAGGGCAACAGATAGAACAGCATTATACTATCCTATGGTCAATTTGAAAGCATTTACATTTGAGGCCAAGCATATTGAAAAACTAGGTTCAGAATAACTTGCACAGATACTTTATCAGTTGTTTGAAGATGGCAATTTTCAAGAAACATTGCTGGAAAAATAGAAATTGACCTGAAGAGGTATACCTTCTTTCTTTTCTTTTGGGAATGATATTATCGATTCCCTAAATTGTGGATAATTTGTATCACATCTTTTCGGTTGGGCAGATTGATAAAATTGCTATCTATTTGATGGTAGCAGAATTTGTAAAGATATATGCATACTCAAATAATTCAATTTCTATACCCTTAAGGGTGATCATTGTAAACATGAGGTTAATGTGTTTGTTTTTATTGTTATAGTGCTAGTTGCATACATAAAGTTTACATTGCATCTAATTATGAATGAAATTACAACAAAAACACATTGTTTTACCATGATTTGTGATTGTTTATGGCTGTTCTCCAACTGTCCTCTGTGGCTAAGACCAAAAAATCCTAAAATATTACTATAGAGTTAAATAGTAAAAAGCATGAAATTTAAAAGGAAAAGTTGTGAAAAATTAGAATTCTGCATGGTTTTTGTAAATAACTAACATTGCAACAAAGAAATTTTGAAGAAGTTATTCCATTTGAATGCATTTGATCAAAACGTTAGTTTTTATAGAGACCAAATGGACTATAACAAGAGCTTTGCAGAGCGGCGCATATACGCCCGAAGGGGCTTGTCAATGAAATGGGTTAAAATCTAGAACGCCTACAGAGATTTGAGTTTTTAGAGTCACATGCACAACTACACATCTTAGAGATTCATTGTGGTAAGTTTCAAGTTATTCCAATGGAAACTGTAGGAGGAGTTGCGCACACAAGAAATCACTAACGGACGGACGACGGAAACCAAGCCATGACATAAGCTCTGCTGGCTTTCAGCCAGTAGAGCTAACAAGGGTATATAACTGTGGTGTTGCATGGTCAATCTGGGTGAAACTTGTTGTACTGCATTTCCTAATGGTGGATGATAGATGTGACAAGTTCCATGTAAAAACTCCGTATAATTTTCAAGATAGGACTCAAAACATCAAAAATTTACCCTACCCCGTAACTCAAAATCGCTCCCAGTTGTCCGTTTTGCATCAAAAAAAAAAAAAGAAAAAAGGTATATTGGCAGAATGGGTTATTTTACTTACGAAATTCAGTCCAATGGTATTGGAGATATTGTCCCTGATGGACACACAGACTGATGGACAAGGCTAAAACTATATCCCTCCGCCTTTGGCGGGTGATAACAATCCTAGCAAATTTCAAAGAAATGTGACTAATAATGTGGACTTTGTCGAGTAAACAATAATAAGTCATCAAATGGCTGCTTTTTGTTAACTGATTACTAGATTTTCTTCACTTTAAATAGAGTTCAATCCCTTGATGAACCCAATAATCTTTGCAACTTTCAAAAGAATTGGATCAAAAATGTGGACTTTATTGCCTAAACATGAAAGTAGAGTAGAGCTAAAAAACAAGCAAGGGTTTTGAAAAAATTTAGATATACTCACTGACAGAGATTTTACACAAAATTTTATTCAAAATAAATAATTATACAATATAAGCAAGACTGTTATTATTGTTGCACAATCCTAAACATCCTCTTACTGTTCTTCTTTATTTCACAAACTTTGGTAACCCTTTTACCAAAGTTTTAACTAATCGACAGAAGAAGACTTTTGAAGACATTTGGGAAAAGAAGAAAATGCTGTTAATAACCAGCATTTTCTCAGTTTTCAAGCCTTCCAGTACTAGGTCTCATTGTTTGATTCATACTTTGTTGTCGGCGAATGCTTTCAATTTGGACAAGTCTAAAACATTTGTGGTTTTGTAGAGTTTACGCATTACCCAATGCAGACAACATTTTCATCTAGCAGTGCATTTTAAAATATTGTGGCAATAAAGGCCCTACAGCTGCCAAATGTAAACAATGCAGGTGTTAAAATGCATTCATTCATTTAAATCATACCATTTAAAAGCATGTAAATTATTGTACAGATTACAATCTTTTATTCTATGGTCAGTCAGTTTGTTAGTCTCTGACAGAAAAGAGAAATCTAAATCTAGCTTAAAAGTTGCCAGGTCATCTTTTGTTTACATTTTACCTGGTTTTGAAAATTAATTTTTCAGCCAGCGACTAATACTTGGACCAACTATACAATAACACATTGTCATTTTCACAATCATTTCCATACTTTTTTATATCAGGATTTAAATTCAAATGCATTTTACCATCCCACTGTTTACTTTTGGCAGCTATTGGGCCTTCAATACAGTTTGCTCATAACAAACAATTTCTCCTTCTACCTCAATGTCTACACTGTTATCATAAATTTCAAGTCATATTTATTGTGTATAATTACTCAAACAATTTCAAAGTTGTCTCCTGCAGATTTCATTCAGAAGGATCTGAGCAGCTACTCCACAACACCTGATTGAAAATTGCCTGATCAGAGTATTCCAACCACCTGGATGAGTTAATTCAAGTCTGCCTTTCACAAAAATTATGAGCCATGCTCTGTGAAAAGAGGGCTAAATGCATCGGCAAAAAGTGTCAACCCCTGTCAGCTTGTGCAGTAAATGCAGGCTGACATGAGTCAAACTTTTTTGCTATTGGTCAATTTTCTGCATGCCCAAGGACCATCCTTCCTCCAGATTTAGTCAATTGTTAGACAAAACAGATTTTATTGATCTGTGGCCCAATATCTCAAAGCACTTTAAGTGCTACGATCATCGTAAACCAACCTTAAGCCCCTCGTAAGAATTTTGCCGGCTCTCTCAAAACATCGCAATTTAAGGGCCGATCGTAAACCCGATCTTAACTTACGACCACTCCGAAGCTACCTTAACATAATCGTAGGCTGTTTTCAGCAATACATAAAACATGATGTTGTGTTTTATTTCTCAAAATGACATTATTTTTACACTTGAACAGACCTCAAAGAAGAAACAATATAGCTCGGCGAGTTTTAGGGACAGAATGAATCCTTGGATTACATGGATGACATGGAATTAATTAGAAAATACTGCCTCGACCGAGGATCAACTGTTACCCTCTGCAATGTTTTTGGTTGAGCGCTCCAAAGAACAAGAGGGCCAATGGACCTAAAGCGCTCACCCGAATGAAGTCACCTAGGATTACTAAAACTAAAGAGATCCTAGTTGTGACGATGTAAAACACATCATTGTAAGTGACCTTTTAACTGACTTTTCCAACTTGATGGAGATATCATCAAGACAAACATTTAGGTTGGTTGGTTGACATTTAACGCCGTTTTCAACATTATTTCAGTTATATCGCGGTGGCCAGCGCGCCTATCCACGCTTTCCTGGAGTTTCTTTAACCAGTACTCCGCACAATACTCTTTCCAAGGGTGAGTATCTGGCTGGAATGTAGCCTCTACAGCGCACACAATGTTTTTCTAAGATTTGCCTCCGTGACCTACTATTTGGTCCGACATGACCCAATTTCGGACTTGTCCGAGATATTATTAAGACAAAGATTCTGACCGAGTTTCACGAGTATTGGACCGAAAATGTGGCCTCTAGAATGCACACAAGGTAATTGTTGACGCCTAGGCGAGACATGATGCAAGACGGACACAGCACGATCACAAAGGCTGACCTTGAGCACTTTGTGCTCAGGTGAGCTAGAAACTTACCGAAATCACGCATTTCCGGTGCCGATGCAGATGACAATTGCTTTGAGATTTTATGCAACAGGGAGTTTTCAGTCTGTGGTCACAGACAGTCAGGGAGTCGGAAATTGATTCAGTATCATGAAATGATGTCACTTTTAAATGTTACGATCGTAAATAGAGTTTCTTTTACGAGAGTGTTAAGATCGGTTTTGAGAGATCACTTTAAGAAAATCGTAACGTCACCTTAAAATGATCGTAAAGTTAAACGTAACTTACGAAACCTTAAAGTTTTGAGATATTGACCCCTGGTTGGTATGATGCATCACAAAGATCCGTTAAACCCCCTTTTGCAAGGATATGGCCGTTATACATGTATTTGTAAGCTCGAGCATAAGCTAAATCGAACAAATGCTCTACCAGTGTCCAAGCTAACTATGCTTTGAACTCATTAAAAAGTGACAAATTTCATACTTGTCCAATTTGAAACGCTGAAATGTGTGGTAAAAGGTTTAAGAACCCATTTATCTCTGTATGCCAGACTGTAGCATCCTCTCATCACAGATCTATTTTCACTATGTGGACCATGTCCTGTCACCTTGGCTTTTTTTTGGCATCATCGTCGTTCTCTGTAACATACATAATATCGTAATATAGTATAAAACACTGCCATCTGCAAACAATTTTTCAATCTAGCCACAGACTATATTGGAAATATGCTGTGGCCAAAAAATAAAATTGCTAATAACAAGCAGTTTCCTCTTTTGCCATCATGTTTTCATATGGATTCATTTACCAAACCTCAAATCATGATGATAATTCTTTAGCAAATGGGAAAATTCTGGACTCAACAAATTTATATTATTTGCAGACAACAAATTAGATGTTGCTAGAGTGATGATTTCTGTCTATGATATGGTTAAAAACATTGTGGGTAAAGGAGAAAATGCTGGTTACCAGCATTTTCTTCTTTTCCCACAATATTTTCAAAAAAATTCCTTTTCAGAGTCTTTAAAAATTGAGATTGTGTGGTAAGAGGATAACACCTGATTCAGAAAGATGTTTTTGTCATCATCTGATTTATATTTTGAGTCTTGCAGCAGATGAATTGTGACATATTGTGGGAAAAGAAAAAAATGCAGTATGAGCAATTTTCCCCTTTGCTGCAATGTTTTTTCATTTGCATTTGTGTACTTAATTTTAACTCTTTACCAAAAAATTTGGACTTTTAACAATCAGCAATTCAACAATTTTTGATAATAAAGTATGAGGGTTGTTGCAGAAGTAAAAGGACTTTTCTTGTAGCTGCTTTATTGTTGGGCGCATACACATATATTTTTGCTAGAATACAGTTCAGCATGTCTGCCCCCAAAATGTGTACTCCAAATGAAATTTTATCTGACGTACTTCGAAATATACAGTTTCCAAGGTAACGGTAAAGGTAGGCGGCTCACGCCGGTTTCAATAACGCAAAGATAACATTTGCTTGGTCAGATTTCGCTATAATTATCCTTACGTTTTGTTTTTGCGTGCGAAAGTTCGGCTGCACAATATGTGGCGTTATGACGTCATTTCCTGTTTATTTGAGCGCCATAGCATTTCCGTTAGCTGAGATACAGCGTTTTTCATCACGTCAGAGTCTATGGAGAAAAAATGTAATGTCGTCCACAGGAGATGTCAAGTTGCGGGCGGTAATCCAGTTTTGTCAAGCACTCGGTAAAACACCTACAAAGACCTATCAACTTGTTCAGGAAGTGGGCGAGTATAAATGTTGCCGTTCATTAGTTGACAAGTGGATCGCACGTCACAGGAAGTGTGTTCGCACTGGTGGGAACTATGTGGAGAAAGTATGATAAGCGACGTCATGTTGGACGTCAGTGAACGTTATTCTGTGTGCTGGGTGGCATTTAGCGTTGTATGTATTTTAACTGTAGTTTCGTTATTGTTGTATGTATTTTAATGATTTTTGGGAGAAATAATCATGAGATATGGCACTTAATCCTCGTTAGTTTTCTTGCTTATACGCCAGTAATTGTTCATGTTACAGCAATAGTCCTTTTACTTCTGCGACAACCCTCATAAATATCCTCAAATGTTAAGATAATAAAAACCAAAACATTGTGACAAATACAGTAATGCTAAAGCCTTATTTTGACTTATTGTTGTCCAAAGTATACTACAGATTCTGCTGAAGCACTGACAGGCGCCTGCATAATTGATTGCTCTGTCATTAAAACAGTTTGAAAGAGTGTTTCAGAAATTTCATTATGGGGTCAATGTATCTCATGGAAATGCCTTGTTGTCCTTGGCAAAGCACGGAAATCAAATGCATGAAACCTAGATTACATTTAACTGTTATCTGCATAAATGGAAGACATTGAGAAGCTTACATCATCTTTTCATATACATGTATATTACCTGTTGAAGTGTTGGCCAACCTTTTCTTACTTTTCAAAAATGGTTCATGGAAAACATCATGCAATCTCTGGGCCTGAAGAAGAATAAGCTATTCAGTGATTCCATAATAAAGATTAATCAACTGTTTCAAAGGGAAAGTTTACCAAATTGATAACATTTGCAGCCCACAAAATATAGTGTGAATGATGATTTCTGTCTGTGATAGGCTGGAAACATTATGGGAAAAGGAGAAAATGCTGGTGCTTTCAAAAGTCTTCTTCAGAGTCATTTAAACTTGAGATTGTGTGATGAAGGGTTCCAGCTTTTTTAATGCACTGATTGTGATGTCTATACTTGTAAATATCACTCACAGTAATGCTTTGAAGAAGAGCATGAACTCTACCAGACGACAAAGTATTAGACTAATCCATACAGAGAGCATTTGTTAAGTACAAATTAGGTGTTGTTCAAATGATTTGTCTTTAAAAGCTCAGAAAACATTGTGTGAAAAAAGAAAATGCAGGTTGTAAACAATTTCTCTTGTTTTAAACAGTGTTTCAAAAGCCTGATTTATTAGGGTCACAAAAACACAGGATTGTCTGGTAAGGGTTCAGCCACATCATGCCATGAAATGCAAGTAAAGATTGTTCTGCTAAAGCTTTTTGTGCTATTGTTAACTACACATTTTGTTAACCCTTTACCACATGACAAGATTTTAGACCCGTCCGAATTGAAAGCATTTGCTGATGACAGTTTCAATGTGGCTCATATGAAATGAGTTTTCTTTGATAGGGTAGAAAACATTGTGGGAAAAGGAGAAAATGCTGGTAACCAGCATTTTCTCCTTTTCCCACAATGTTTTCAAAAGCCATCTCTTTCAGGGGTGTTAAAAGTCGTCATTGTGTGATAAAAGGTTAAATGGGGATAATTTTACTTCCAATAGTATTAAACAGAACATGTCAAGGTGAAAGCTTCATTATTCACGCCTCTCTTGGGATTCACCAGAACTATGCTGGGGCTATGCAGAACTTTGCCAAAGGACATTTACATAGTGCAGCTGTACCAGTAGAGATACAACCAGGATTTCCTGATTACAATCAAAAACCTTAAATAACTTAACTATTGAGGGCCGTAGAGAGCTGTTACTTGTAGTTTTAAAACAAAAGCACCACATGCAGGTGCCAACACTTGGCTACAGTTGCTCGTAGGAAAAGATTGATTTTCAGAAAAGGGACATAACTGGCACAGGGTTTTCCATGACACACAAATTCTGCGTCATTGACGCAATTTCAACTCAAATGACCCCCAAAACAAATTACAGTGCGTCATCAGTGACGCAACTTTCCAAAATCTAAAACATCTAGGAAACTGAATAAAGCGTCTTAAATCCAAGTCTGTTCTTGCTTCAATATCAGACGAACACCGTTTTTTTTTTTAAATACATGGTTTATTTTAGATCAAAGTGGTTTTCCGGTAATTTATTTATAGAATAAGACTGGTTTACACATTATTGTCGTAAGTACATCAGATATGTGTCGTAAATACGGGCCCAGTCAAAGTCTTGGTTGGGTTCTCTGTATTTCAACGCTTATTTTACGCAACTTCTGGTAGATTTTCAGTCTGTTCTGTTCACAGAAAATAATGTCACGATGAAGTAAATTAGCATTCTTATTATCGTCTGCTTCCTGCAGCTGCCGATCAAACCACGCCAAGCAGCGATTCGGACAAGAATGTTTCTTCTGTCTAAAACTGAAATCGTGCTTTCCGTCAGAAATGGCTCACAGACTTTTACTTTCTTGGAGTTTAAAGGTGAAATGCTTTGTAATCCGTGCTTGACGACGAAGAGACTCGTTTATTTTGACCACCTAAGTTTATGAAATGACTCTCAACTAATGAGGCAAGGGGTTACAATGACCCCCATTTTTTAAAGCCGAGGGAAAACCCTGCTGGCACAAAAGTATTTGATGGTTACCTGCCCTTGTTTGAAGTAAATATCTTCAGTAATAACAGAGATACCATAAAATGTCAAAGTTTTTCGCATGATGCAGACAACAGGGCTAGGACAATACTTTCATGCTTTCTTAAAAAAAAACCAGCTGAGCTAAAAAAAAAAGCACATGACAGAATACCTTTTGAGGACCAAAGCCTGCACACAGTGACAAATCTTCTTTACTTGCATTGATGATTCCTTGCATTGTCTGTACAATGAGAACAAGGTATAAAATTTTAGTGGTGCCTATGGTCATGAGGTACAGCGTTGGCCTTGCAATAGTAAGGTCGCAAGTTCGATATCTCTGCAAAGG
The DNA here is from genome assembly GCA_946811185.2 of Hippopus hippopus. NCBI lineage: Eukaryota > Metazoa > Mollusca > Bivalvia > Cardiida > Cardiidae > Hippopus > Hippopus hippopus. The sequence goes on from OX328096.1 coordinate 42,418,655, forward strand.
TGTCAATTTTTGTACTGTTCATTGGCTCACACATTTGGCATGAGTACTGATGTAGTTCGCAGGAAGCAGTTTAGCATAACTTGCAAGAACTTGTTTCTCAATCAATGTAAAAATAAGTATGTTTAAACCCAAGCATAAATTTCCTGGTTAGTCTCAGATTTAAATCATTTACCTTCTTCAGACAAAGTCTCCATTAGACCTTTCTAAAGGGTATCTACATCCTATTACCATTGGTTATTGACATTCTCAGATAAGAAACATCTTTTTTTTAAATTCTTCAACTCTTTACCACCAAATTAACAGCATTTCCAGACGACAAATTAAATGTACCTCAAATGATGATTTCTGTCTTTTACAGGTAAGATAACATTGTGGGAAAAGGAGAAAATGCTGGTCACCAGCATTTTCTCCTTTTCCCATGATGTTTTCAAAAGCGTTCTCTTTTAAGGTCTTTTGAACTCAGGACTGTGTGAAAAGGGTTAACAGACCATGATCAGCTGCACTAAATACTGTACTGTGTAATGCTTACAAGTGGTATTGATGAAAGGTAACGGAAGCTAAAACAGTAATCCTGATCATTAGTCCTTGGTTCAAAATTACTGAATGTGTCTTATTTTTCATTCACTGTAACAACAAAATCAAAAGGCGTCTGATGTGCAAAGAGAAGAAAGTACCTTACCTTAAATGTGGATAACAAAGTCATACTGTCTGTTTTATTGACAGACCTCACAGATGTTAGAGTGTCTGTAAGCTGTAATGACAATTTACCCTTCATCAAATAAACATATGAGCCATGCTCTGTGATTGATTGATTGATTGGTGTTTAACGCCATTTTCAACATTATTTCAGTTATATCGCGGCAGCCAGTGCACCTATCCATGCTTTCCTGGAGTCTCTTATACCAGTACTCCGCACAATTTTCTTTCCAAGCCACTGGCTGCTTTCCCACGTAATCATCGTCGAAACAATGGTCAGTGGTGGGAGAGGAATGAATCCTGTCGCAGTGACTATCATCAATCCTCGGAAAGAAATTGGCCGAGCCAGGGGTCGTAGCCAGGGATCAAACCCTGGACCCCGTGTTCTCAAGTCCTGCGCGCTACCGACTGAGCTACCAGGGCTCTCTAAAAGTATCGATCATGGTCAAACTGCGCAGTCCGCACAGGCTGACCTTGGTCGAAACATTTTGCTATTGGTCAATTTTCTGCATGTCAAAGGACCAATATACCTCATGATTCAGCAGGTTGTTATACAAAATTGATTTTATAGGTCCATCATTATGTGATGCCTTGCTTGGTATAATTCATCACAGAGATGCATTAAGCCTCCTTTTCCCAGAGCATGACTTACATGTATCTTAAAGATCCTGAACAGGCCAATTTAAGTACATGTATATCCTTGAAAAACATTTATTTTCAATTGATAAAGCCACAATTTCACCAGTTTAGGTTTATCTTGACTGTCTTCATACATGAAAAACTAACATCTTCATGTTTTTTAACTATCATTAGAGAAAAAGCATAAGTGGTTTAAGACTACATATACCACAAGTACAACCAATGATGACGCAAAAATTGGATAAAAAGAATGCATTTTATACTGCAAGATATTTCATGACTCTTCCTAATGTCCTGGTTTAAGATTTTAGTGATTTACATGTACATGTATATAAAATTTCTTAAGTATTCTATAATCATCAAACATTGTCATTCAATTCTTATTCTAAATTGCAAGATTAATTATTTGATTGGCAGAGACAGAATATATCAGCAATAAAAAGGCTACTCTCAAAACATAGAGTTATCATTCAATTTATAATTATTGGGTTGTAACGCCTCCAAAAATTCATGAATTACCTTGGATACATAGTCTTTATCAATTTTCTCCATCAACACATCTGGTGGTTTATTTTCATAAACTTTGTAAGTTTCTAAATAGCGACCTGCTTCCTCTGGACTAAAATTGAAAGAGAAGAAAAATGGATCTCTGAAAGTTAAACTGATTAACCATATCCCATCATCTCATCACAATAAAGTATCAAAATAATAATGATATTATCTGGTGACTAAAGGCATATACATGTACATATGAGCCACGCTCTGTGAAATTGAAAAGGGGTCTAATGCATCTTCAAAAAGCATTGACTGAGGTCAACCTGTGCAGGCTGATCTAGGTCGAAAGTTTCTGCAATTGGTCAATTTTCTTCATGTGAAAGGACCAAACTACTACAAGATTCGGTCGCTTTTCAGACAAAATGGATTTTCTGGATCCAGAATTATGAGATGATTTGCTGGGTATTATGCATCACAGAAATGCATTAAACCCCCTTTTTGCCAGAGTGCCTCTCTCATATACATGTGTCAGTTTTAAGAGACAATGAAAATGAACCAATATTAACAAATTTATCTTCACCCTTCCAGTACATGAAGACATGAAGAACCTAGCCATTTTTTATTATTTTCTGCAATAGGGGTTTTTTTTTTTTTCTTAGCCCTTTTCCAAACCATCCAAGTTTTAAACAACCTTGATGGGGGTTTTTGGTCACATTTTCGGAAAAGAAGAAAATACTGGTAACTAGTGTTTTCTCTTATTCACACAATCTTTTCTATCCACCCAGAGACAGCCTGGTTCCTATATACTCACCCATAAAAACATTTGTTTAGCAGGAACATAATTCCAAAAGTTTGCACAGTTAACCCATTACTACACAACCTCAAGTTTTAACAAAACAAAAGAAAATTACTTCTGAAAACACTGTTAAAAAAGGAGAAAATGCTGATTACCAGCATTTTCTCCTTTTTCAACAAAGTTTTCTACCCTTCCTACGATTCTATCCTTCCCAAATTTTGCCATTTGGTAAAGAGTTAAATAAAGAGTATTGTGAAGTCAGGCCAAAACAAACTATTTACCTGAATGCAAGGATCAAGGTAAGATCTGCAAGGATACAAATTTTTGCCAAGTCTTTCAGCAAATGATGTGGATCTTTCTGGAATTACAGTAAGAGAGTCTTAATGGCCCTGACATTGCTCACCTGAAATTTCACCATCTTGGTTTGTATTCACTAACAGTTCAAAATATTGTTCTAATTCTGATGTCCCAAGTCTGACATTTGATTGGCAAAGATGAACTGTCTAGGCCAATCAGATAGGTAGTTTAAGAATTAAAATTAGAATTGCATTTAAAATGGTTGGTGAACTCTGGGACAATATCAGACCAAAATTAATACAGATGCCTTGAAAATCAAGAAATATTCCCTTTAACTTTTTACAAGACAACAAAATTTAAGACATGTCCATACTAAAGGTATTTGCAGACAAGTATTTAAATAAGGCTTGAAGGATGGAGTTTGTCTCTAAAAAGGTAGAAAACCTTGTTGGAAATGGAGAAAATGCTAGTGATCAGCATTTCCTCCTTTTTCAAGGTATTTTTGAAACTCTTCCTCCTCAGGGTCAGGGATTGCTTGGTAATCAGTAAACACTCAAATAGCCACAGGTAGTTTGAAACGTTTTCCCATTATCTCCTAAAACAAATTTGCAGCAAATGTAAGCATGCACATGAAGTACTAATAGTCAAAGAATGTTAAAACTGGTTCCTACCACATCCACCTGTGCCAGCAGTACTCTGAGATCATATCCTTTCCCAAGTTCCTTCAGTCTGTTATGTATGTAGGATGGATTTAACTGATGATAACGCAGACTGTAAGAAATGTTTTTTGGGAGGTGTTATACATCAATTCAAAGAATCTCTCTGTATGGGCCATGCTCTGTGAAAAGGGGGTTTAATGCATCTGCAAAAAGTATTGATTCAGGTCAGCCTGGGCACTCTGCACAGGCTGACCTAAATCGAAACTTTTCGCCAATGGTCAATTTTCTGGATGTAAAAGGACCAGTTGACCTCATGATTGACCTGTTATTAGACAAAATGGATTTTATGGATGTGTAAGTATGTGATGACTTGCTTGATGTAACAGATCACAGAGATGCACCAGACCCCCTTTAGCCAGAGCGCCACCTATGAGCCATGCTCTGGCAAAAGGGGGCTTAATGCATCTCTGTTATACTTGATACCAAACAAAGTCATCACATAATTATGGATCCATAGGAGCCACTTTTTTCAATAACTGACTTAATCATAGGGTAGATTGGTCCTTTGACAAACAGAAAATTGACTAGTAGCGAAAAGTTTCGGCCCAGGTCAGCCTGCGCGAACTGCGCAGGCTGGCCTGGGTCGATACTTTTCACAGATGCATGAAGCCCCCTTTTCACAGAGCACGGCTCATATGTATATTTTTATTCTGAATCCCTTGGACTTTTATCAACTAATGCTGGAAGCCATGGAAAGCCCTTGATTATACTCGGATTTGCCAAAATGCTACATAATTCTCAGAGTCTAAATCCAAAACTATTTTATTTTGTAAGATTGAACATCTTTGCAAATAAGATGGCTAGACATAGAATTTAGAATTAAATTCAAATATAGAATGATGGGTGAATATTGTACCCCAGTCCATCGGATTGGCCAACACTGTCTATATTGGCTAATAAGATTGCAAATCTTATTGGCCAATATAGAATACTAACTGATCTACAACTCTAATCAAATTCAAAATGGTTAGATAATATGGCTCCTATTCTTTTCATCCTTAGCATGAATAAATAGGAAAACAGATTCTACAGTTTTCAAATGAAAAACAGACATTGCAAATTTGTAAGAGTATTTAATAAAATGGTGAAAAGTTTATATCCAATATCGGACTATATTTGAGCTACATGTAATTTGTCATCTTCAAATGATTTCAACATGGACCAGTCTAAAATTTTTGTGTGATGAAGGGTTGCAAAATTGTTAGCAACTGGGCCCAGGCTATGTACTGACTTACCTAAGATATAAGGCACATGTCGCTTTGCCCATCACATAGTCAGGTATGATACTACTGTATTCCCAGGGTACATTCCTGATGTGCTTCAATATGGGGTTTCCTCTCTGAACAGAGAACAAAATAGTAACAAACTAAACAAATGCCTGAGTAACAAAATCAGTTCTTTACTCATTACTCTGCAAATGTACTTTTCTATGCCTGTTCAGTTTCATCGTTTGAAACACAGAGGGAAAAGAAGCAACTGCTTGTAACAAGCAATTACTTCTTTCTGCACACTGTTTTCCATTAAATTAAGAAATAGTATGTGTTTTTTGTGTTGGTTTTCAGCTGGTCTGCATTGGGTTTACCCTCTACTGCACAATACTAACTTTTAATGACCATGGGAGGCTTTTGAAAACTACATGGGAAAGACAAAAATGCAGGGAACCAGTTTTTCTCCTTTTTCCACAATGTTTCTATGCTAAAAAAAATCTGGTAATTTGAGCAACCTCTAATTTGTTGTCTGCAAATGCTTTCAATTTGGACAAGTCTAAAATTTTGTCATGTGGTAAAGTATAAATCCTTTACCACACAATCTCCGAGTTTTAAAGACCCTCAAGACAAAGCCTTACGAAAACATTGTGGAAAAAGGAGAAAATGCTGGTAACCAGCATTTTCTCCTTTTCCCACAATCTTTTCCATCTTTTCAAAGACAAATTACATTATTTCAGCCACATTTATACAGACATCTGCAAATGCTTTCGATTTGGATAAGTCTGCTTTTTTCTCTTGTGGTGAAGAGTTATGGCAAGGAGCCACTACATTGTGCTCTGACAGGTTCAACTTTTTTATCAGACCACTAGATCAGCCTCATTTAAATTGAAGGCAATGGCCAGGGACAAAGTGGATCAAATAATAGCACTTGTCTTTACAACACTAGAATCACTGTGGAAAAAGAAGAAAATGCTGGATGCAACCATTTACAGTACTTCTCTTCCCACTATATTTTCCAATGCTTTGTTCCTTACAGTTGCTAAAACATGAGATTGTGTGTCAAAGGATTAAATAAAGTCTTTTCTTTGATAGAAAATTTGTGTTTGTCTGCAAAGATAGCGTTTAAATCAATGATACTGACAAATTATACACAAAGACAACATGTGTGAGGTCCATCTATTTATTATTTTTGTGTGAAATTTCATTTTGAAATGTATTGATGGTACATGTATATCTTATTCACACACTTCTCCCTAAAATGTACCTTTTTCATGTTAAGTCTTGAAAATCATTTATCACTGAACTCCAGTTTTCAGTGACTGATATTTCAGTTCTTGCATTCATGTAATATCAATGATTTCAGTGTTTTATTTTACAATAAATACATGTATAAGGACACTGTTGATGTGAAACTCATTCATGATATATGTTTCAAAGATGTCCGCATTCATGTATTTCCAAATCTTTAAAACCTTTCAAGATTTTCCTTATTATATCTTGATACCCTAAAAAATCACCTGAAATCAGGCTTAACCACCTTTGTTCCATCCTTGTATCTGTTGGCAATTATTTCTATGATGTGTCAAATCAACATTTTGTAACATTTACCAACAACAGCGTTCTTTTAAGCCTTTTGTGCCATAAGCAAGAACATGGGCTTTTATGGACAGCATAGATCAAGATCAGACTGCACAGAACATGCACATGCTAAAAGTCAAAAGAAACTTAAATATGAAATGTTCAGCTTTAGTATATGATTAAAAACATTTTATTACTCACTTGTCTGAAGTTTACAATTATACTACTACTTGATGCCGCTTTTACAGTGGGTGCTTTTGTTCTGAAAATAAATTGATATCTAAGTCTTGACCAGAAATACAACTGTGGACTTGTCAAAACTAAAATTATTTATAGGAACATATTCATTCTGGCTCAAAAAACAGGATTTATCTTTGAAAGGGAAGAAAACTTTGTAGGAAAAAAAAAGAGAAAATCCTGTTGACCCACAATTTTGCACCATGTTCTCAAAATCTTTTTCCTCAGGGTCTTTAACCATTTACCGCACAATGCCAACATTTAACAACCCTGAGAAAGAAGCTTTTTGAAAACATTGTCCTTTTCCCATGATGTTTTGTTACCTTTCCTACAATTCTGTTGTTTTTCATCCATAATATAAGTCATGCGATCACTGCATTTCCAGGGTTAAGAAAAAAAAAAAAAAAAAGGAAATCACATGACTTATAATTTATATTTAATTAGCAGAATGTACCATTTGACCAATTTGTTTACTGGAACCTTATTGACTAAGATCATTTTGTAAGGATAACTAAATACAGAATACATTTTGACTGGATAAAGCAATTTTTACTGTAATTGCATAAAATATTGTTCAAGTATTTAAATCCTAAAACGAAAAAGAACAAGAGGGCTATGATGGCCCTGTGTTGCTCCACTGAGTAATGTAAATGTACCATGTCCTTCAATGGTATCATCAGAGACATGAATCATAAGTTTGTATGGCAATAGACCTTCATAGAGAAAATAGCCTGACCTCCCAAAAAAAAGTCATTTTCTTTTTTCAAATGCAGAGATGATGTTAATGAATTATACAAGCATCGTTCATATCAAAATGCAAATATCAGTGTACTCTACCAAAGAGTGCTTTGACATGAAGATTGCCAAAACTTTCGTGGCACAGAACATTTTTTCAATGGCATAAATGATCTTGATCTCCACTGTCTGTAAAAGACTAATAAGTTGTGATTGATACACTATGGGTTAATGTATGAATGAACATACTCATTTGTGTTGGAAGCTGAAGACTCACTGGCTGTTGAATGGGTTGGCTTTTGGACAGAGGTGGTTGTAGTTGAGTTGGTTGTTGTTAAGTTTATAGCTAAATTATTGGAAGACTTTGAACTGATAACTGATTTACTTGAGGACTGTTTCAAATCTGCAGTGTTTATTTCATTCCTTCTGATAGATTCTTGCTTCTGGGCTGAGGAGAATAAAAGTTAAAACTTCAACAATGTTTTCATTACAGCAGTATTATTAATTACATAAGATAAACAAAATTGGTAAAATACTATACATGTACTTGCAATTTTCTTTCCCTTTTTTTTTCATGTATTTCAGATAAGAAAATACTGCAATCTTAGAATACAAATAGTTTTGGAGGTAATGATGTGTTTAATACCACTCTCATCTATTGCTCTAGGACTGTACATGTTAAAGGTCTGTAACACAAAACAATTAACCCTTTACCAAACAAACCCGTGTTTTAAGACCCTGATGAAGACAGCTTTGGAAAATATTGTGGGGAGAAAAAAGAAAATGCTGCTAACCAGCATTTTCTTCTCTCCCACAAAACATTCTGTTTTCTGTCCTTAAAGGGACATACAATTCTACTGACAATAAATTTCAAGCTTTTGTTAGTTTTCTGTTTCTTTGTTTTGTTTTTTTTTTTGTCAAAAAACCAATCTCATGTCACTATTTAAAACAAGAAAATGCAAGATAAAGCATTTTTGAGGGTGAAAAAAAAAAACACTTTTCATCCTTGAGTCCATGCCATTTCTGTCCTGAAAATAGAGGATGATATTTAACCATTCAGTGTTATGGCATCATGTTTACATTTGAAATCAGATTTTTGAAAATACCATATTGGCCAACAGGAGAAGCACACATTCTCAGCAAACAGTGAAACTGGTTTCTTCCAGAAGAAAATGACTCTCAAATAACCATGATAAATTCAAGCAAATGCTTACTCTCCTTAGATTAAAAAATAAATTCACCCTTTACCAAACAGTCCCGAGTTTTAATGACCCTGTGAAAAAAGCTTTTGAAAATATTGTGGGAAAAGGAGAAATTTTGATTACCCAGAATTTTCTCCTTTTCCTACAATGTTTTCTATCCTTTTAAAGACAAATTCTATTATTTAAGCCACGTTTGACATGTGCAAATGCTGTCAATATGGACCACCCTAAACTACTGTCTTCTGGTAAAAAGTTAACCCCTTAAACAAATTTATACTGTGTAAGTGGAAATTTTTGCGATTTCCAAAATTGAAAAGTTCACAAACTTTTCTGTTTGTTGTATTTTACCGCAAGTATACCAACAAATAACAATTGTCTTGAATTCGCAAACATTTCCGTACACAAAGTGTCAGTAATCTGTATTTCGCAAATTTTTCGACGCGCGTATAATAATGTCCACATATACAGTAGTAACTGACTTTGACCATATCCTTGTTTAACCTTTTTCCAAATGACAAAATTTTAGACATGTCCAAATTAAAAGCAATCTCAGACAAGAAAATGTATGTGACTCAAAGTTGTAAATGCAGAAAATGCTGGTAACCATCATTTTCTCCTTTTCCCACAATGTCTTTTAACCTTTGAACACAAAAACTATAACTTTAGCCACATTTGTCATCTGCAAATGCTTTCAATTTAAAGAAAATTTGGTAAAGAGTTAAAGATGGACATATACTCTCATACAGTGTGAGCTGAGATTTAATACAAGGAAAAAGGTGCAAGCATTATGAGAAAATGAAAAATTATTTATTAGAAGCACATGTTCCTTTTTCCACAGTGTTTTAACAACATGTCTTCTTCAAGACATACACAAAAATGTCATCATCAGAAGGTAATGCACTGAGAGTAGAGTACAAATGAATGTACAAAATTACCTGCATTCACTGAATGTTCTGTTTTCTTCATAGAAGTACCGTCTTTCTGTTTTTTGTAGTTTTCAAATAGTGACATTGGCTTTATCTTCAAAAGAATAGACAACAATTGATTAATGCTTAAGTATCATGTGGAGTCATGTGGAGCAACACCCATAAGGAGCAACAAAACAAAAGGAACAATTTCTCCTCGTCATGGTTTTTAGCTCCACTGGCCAAGCCAGCGGGCTTATGTCATGGCCCGGTGTCCGTCGTGCATCCGTCCATCCATCCGCCAGTGCATGTGTTAACTTTTATTTCAAACATCTTCTTCTCTGAAACTACCCATCTATTTTTCATGAAACTGTACAGAAATGATCCTGCCATGGTCCTCTTCAGAATTTCTTGAAAGAATTTTATTCCTTCAAAAACTCTGGTTGCCATGGCAACAAAACTGAAAAATATTGAAAATCTTTGAAAATCTTTGAAAATCTTCTTGTCTGAAACCATAAGGCCTAGGGCTACCAAATTTGGCATGTAGCTTTATCTAGTAGACCTTTACCAACTTTCTTCAAATTATAGCCCTATGGTCAAATTTGTCCCCGCCCCGGGGTCACAAGTTTTATATGGGCTTAAAGAGGGAAAACTTTAGAAATCTTCTCATACCTAGCCATAAGTCCTAGGGCTACCAAATTTTGTATGTAGCTTTATCATCTAGTGGGCCTCTACCAAGAGTGCCCAAATTATAGCCCTGGGGCCAAATTTGGCCCTGCCCCGGGGGTCACAAGTCTTACATGGGCTAATATAGGGAAAACTTTAAAAATCTTCTCGTACCTAGCCATATGGCCTAGGGCTACCAATTTTGCATTTAGCTATATCTAGTCAGCCTCTACCAAGAGGTCCCAAATTATTCTCCTGGGGTCAAGTTTTGTCCCACCCCAGTTTTACATGGGCTTATATAGTGAAACTTAAGAAATCTTCTTGTTACTAACCATAAAACCTAGGCCCACTAAATTTAGCCCTGTCTCAGGGATCTTGTGTTTTACAGGGCCTTTTTATTGAGGAGATTTTGAAAATCTTCTTGTTTATAACCACGTATTTTAGACCCGTATTATTTGGTATGGGGCTTTATCTTGTGGACCTCCACCAGGATTCAAGTAATTATAGCTCTGTGGTCAAAAATGGCTTTGCCCTGGGGTCATAACTTTTTCACAGGATTTTATAGAAAAAAATTTGTATACCTTCTAGTTCAAAACCAATTTGCCAAGTATTGTAATGTTTGGCTTGTAGTGTTTTTACTTATTAGCCAGTGGAGCAATACAGGACCATCATGGCCCTCTTGTTGATATAACGTGATGAAAATCTTATAAAGTAGATGTAATTTCCATTCAAAATTTTCTCTGAATTGAAGAAAATGATTCTATAAAAACATGTCAAAATTGGAAGAGAAAAAATGATGATAATTAAGAAAAAAATGATACACTGGAATATGACATCTTTTCTTAGTCAGTATTGGATTTTTGTGAAAGCTTCATTAAAAGAACCATGATGAGGGAAAAATAGGCTTCTTTCAAAAAAGCAAAAAAATATGCCAGATCTAAAATATTGTTGAAATGTTTATAACTCTTAGGGATTCTAAGATAATAGATCTAGTGTCCAAAAAAATTAAGGCAAACAGCTGAAAATATTGGTACCCAAAATATAGAAACAGCCTTAAGGGCAAAAGAAACCTGTATGAATATTTCATCTGGTCAAGCTGCCCCTTATTAAGGTATTTTTTTATAGTGGCCCCCATGTTGGCCAAAGAAGACTGCTTCTGGAATGAATCTGATCATACTGATATCTCTTCTAATGGCACTATGTGGCAATATTTTTACGTCCAATATGTTCTTCTTTGGCCGAAAGGGGGGCAACAATAAAAAATTAACAGGCTTTCAAATCAGGGGTAGTGCAAAGGTGTGCTCCAGTGTTATTTTTGTAATGAGAATCAATCAGAAATTGAGAAAATACCATTGGACCTCCCCTTTGCATCAAACACTTAAATATGCCACAGGACTAATTAACACCACAGGTACGCCACAGGAGACAGTGATACGCCACAGCACACATATAATTAATACTTAATGCATGTTTTCTTATATTTAGATATCTTAATCAAGATGTTATCTTTAGTAAATTGAAGTATAGCCGTGAAATTTTATGTATTTATATTGAAAATTGATCTTGAAAGACGGCTGTACTCAGAGTCACGATCTCAATAATGCCATTGATCTACTCTGTATAAGACATCAATTTCTTGAAAATGTGTGTTTGTAGATAGATCCATTTTTCAATTCTAAGAATATTTAACGATATTTAGAACTGAATCGTAACTTTGTGAACCATATCATCTCCAGACTTTTGTGTTAACTCGGATCTGTATAGGAAGATAGTGAAGGGAGGTAACTCTAACAAATGTTTGATACTTGTCGTCACCTTCACCTTTAGTCTGGAGACGACACCTGTAGATTAGAAAGTGATGTTTCAATGCTAAACATTGTTAAATATCCATCATTTAGATCACGACTTACACACAACACAGAATATTGCTGTCTTTCAAGATCAAAGTTCTACCAAAAATACATAAAACTGCTTAACGTACCTTCAGTCTGAAGGGTTGCTCTGATGTTACTTTTGTGGTTGTGTCTCCACGACCCCTTCATGGTAGCCATTCTTTAATACCATCTGAAAATTTCAAAATCTTACCGGTCATCTTTCAGTCTGCTTGATGTGTCTTTAATCCACTTGTCAGCTATGAAAATGGATATGAATCAATAGATAAATGATTTAACTTCACATTGACACCGAGTCAAGTGCAAGGTTTTCATTAATCTTTTTGTAATTTACCTTTTATTTGACATAAACACACCTAGTTAATTTGTAAACAAACACTCACTATAAATTTAGTCAACTGCACATGCGTGGTCAATTTCATTTGCAAAAGTGTGGTCTGCAATTTAAGTGATAAATATAACTCCTCGTAAATGAAATATATTCAGTACATTTTAGTTTCCCTATCCATGCCAAAGCTGATAAAACAGAAGCTGATAAATAATTAAATTGTGAGAAAACTTTACTGTAAATAAATCATTTATTTATCAATTCATGTCCATTTTCATAGCTGACAATCAGATTAAAGACACATTGAGCAGACTGATAGATGACCAATAAGACTTTAAAATTTCCAGATGGTATTACAGAATGGCTGCCCTGAAGCGGTCCTACTAAAACACGCCGTACCAGAAAAATACGCCGTACCATACGCCGTACGGATAAAAACACGCCGTACCAAAATGTGCAACATATTGCTTGCTTTTTTTTGTATTTTTATATTGAAAACCATATTATCTATCAAACCTAGCGATGTTAATGCCCAATTTTTCGTATTTGTCAAGTTATTTGCCAATTTCAGACATTCTTTCACGGGACCAACAGGTGCCCGTTACGCCGTACCAATTAACTTAGCGCCGTACGAATTTTGAGGCACAAAACAACCAAATTAATAAGAATGTATGATACAATATGCAATTATCTACTTATTTAGGAGTTTGTTATTCTATTTCATGTCTTACAGAGGTTGCAGGTACGTGTCAAGCATCCTGCAGATATTTACAGAAGGGAAATAACTGTTTTACTCCTGAAGTATATACAGAGTTACGTTTCATTACTTTATGAAACCTAGTAGAAAAATATGAAATTACTTTTGACCATTTATCTTCTTTTCCGATACTGAAAAATAATGTTATTGAAAATATTTGGAAAAAAGAAGAAAATTATGTTAACCCTCCCGTAACAAATTTCATTGTTACCCTTTACCAAACGACTAAAATTTAACATTGTCCAAATTGAAAGCATTTGCATGACAATATCAGTGCGGCTCAAATGGAGTAAGTTTTCTTTGAAAGAGCAGAAAACATTGTGGGAAAGGAGAAAATGCTGGTTACCAGCATTTTCTTCCTTTCCCACAATGTGTTTAAAAGGCTTCTTTTCTAGGAGCGTCAAAAATCGGGATTGTGTGGTAAAGGGTTAACGGTTGTAGAACTCTTAGCCATAAAAATGTTTCCAGACTCAACGACGTGGATGTGGTTCTACCATGAGTCCTTTTTTTTTTTTTTCTTTTTAATGTTATTATTTTAAACTAAATTTTATGAATTTGTAATATTGAAACTCGTTTATATTTTTTCATTTATTAATCCATTTTTACAGTTCTGGTGTTTTACTATCTATTTATTATCTATTTATTTTTTGCCTGGCATCAAAGCTCATTACCACCCTATATTAATAGGGCACCAAACAAGGACTCGCGGCGTATGAGCTTATAATGACCATGAAACCTTTTTTTTTTAATTTCATTTCACTGTTATTAATTTAAACTATTTTATGAATTTGTAATATTAAAACTCAGTTATATTTTTTCATTCATTAACTCTTTACCAAACAACAATATTTAGGCTTGTCAAATCGAAAGCATTTGCAGACGACAAAATAAAAGTGACTAAAAATTTGAAATTTGTTTTGTGTTTTAAATGAATATGTGAGCTTCCGCAGTGAAATGATGTACTTTTAAAAGTGGCGTAAATCACCATAAAATCAATCAATCATTCAACATTTGCCAGTCGATTTTCTTTCCACTGTTTATTGGTAAAAAACACCGAGACAGAAGAAAAAGAACACGTGTTTGTTAAACTCTAATGCCCCCGTTAAGTTTGTACAAACGGACAGGCTGATAAGGATGAAGATATATTGCCCCACTCTTCCGATGCGGGGACATAAAAAATGGAATAAATCTATCACGATATTAATTCACATAAATTGATTGCAAGGGTTGTGATGACAATTTTCGGAAGATATCCAAATCTGCACATGTAGGGGTTTTAGAAAGTATTACTTAGTGTACACAAATTGGATGTATCTAAGTTCACCTATCATATTTTTTTCATATTTTCGTATTTTTTCATACCGTATTTTCTACCCTTCTGGAGAAATCTCTGCCATTTTCATCAAGTTTAAAATTGCCGTCTGCAACCTGTTTCATTTTGGACGAGTCTAATTTGACGTTTGGATAAGGGTCAATTTTTTCACAGTGCGCAACGATACAGGATGGAAAACACCAGTACTAAATGGAAAAATGGATTAATGAATGAAAAAATACCGTCCACGTTCTACAATCATTAACTCTTTACCAAACGACAAAATTTTAGGCTGTTCTAAATTTGCAGACGACAAAATTGAAATTTGTTCTGGAGGTTGAGAAAACAGAATATGAAAAGGAGAAAATACTAGTTACTAGTATTTTGTCCTTTTCCCAAGATATTTTCTAAAGCCTTATTTTTCAGTATCAGAAAAGGAGAGAAATGGCCATAAGCAATTTCACGTTTTTCCACATGGTTTCATTAAAGTGATGAAACGTAACTCTGTATAAACCTCCGTAGTACAACAGAGTAATTTCCCTTCTATAAATATCTGCTGGATGCTTGACATGTACCTGCAAACTCTGTAAGACATAAAATAAAACAACATAAACTCATAAATAAGTAGATAATTGCATATTGTTTGGTGCCCTATTAATATAGGGTGGTAATGAGCTTTGATGCCAGGCAAAAAATAAATAGATAATAAATAGATAGTAAAACACCAGAACTGTAAAAATGGATTAATAAATGAAAAAATATAAACGAGTTTCAATATTACAAATTCATAAAATTTAGTTTAAAATAATAACATTAAAAAGAAAAAAAAAAAAAGGACTCATGGTAGAACCACATCCACGTCGTTGAGTCTGGAAACATTTTTATGGCTAAGAGTTCTACAACCGTTAACCCTTTACCACACAATCCCGATTTTTGACGCTCCTAGAAAAGAAGCCTTTTAAACACATTGTGGGAAAGGAAGAAAATGCTGGTAACCAGCATTTTCTCCTTTCCCACAATGTTTTCTGCTCTTTCAAAGAAAACTTACTCCATTTGAGCCGCACTGATATTGTCATGCAAATGCTTTCAATTTGGACAATGTTAAATTTTAGTCGTTTGGTAAAGGGTAACAATGAAATTTGTTACAGGAAGGTTAACATAATTTTCTTCTTTTTTCCAAATATTTTCAATAACATTATTTTTCAGTATCGGAAAAGAAGATAAATGGTCAAAAGTAATTTCATATTTTTCTACAAGGTTTCATAAAGTAATGAAACGTAACTCTGTATATACTTCAGGAGTAAAACAGTTATTTCCCTTCTGTAAATATCTGCAGGATGCTTGACACGTACCTGCAACCTCTGTAAGACATGAAATAGAATAACAAACTCCTAAATAAGTAGATAATTGCATATTGTATCACACATTCTTATTAATTTGGTTGTTTTGTGCCTCAAAATTCGTACGGCGCTAAATTAATTGGTACGGCGTAACGGGCACCTGTTGGTCCCGTGAAAGAATGTCTGAAATTGGCAAATAACTTGACAAATACGAAAAATTGGGCATTAACATCGCTAGGTATGATAGATAATATGGTTTTCAATATAAAAATACAAAAAAAAGCAAGCAATATGTTGCACATTTTGGTACGGCGTGTTTTTATCCGTACGGCGTATGGTACGGCGTATTTTTCTGGTACGGCGTGTTTTAGTAGGACCCCCCCTTCAAGGGGTGCGGAGACACAATCACAAGAATAACATCAGACCTTCAGACTTAAATATACTTCAATATATTATAGATAACGAGTTAATTAGGATATATAAACATAAAAATTACGTGTTGAAAGTTATAGCTGTGCTGTGGTGTGTTAGTTTCTCCTGTGGCGTAAATTACCACTGTGGCGTATTTTAGTGTGACCTGCATCGATGGCACTGATCGGTTACCGTTCTTAAACAACGATTTCTGAGAATGTCAACTAAGGGAAAAACCGCAAACTGGAAAGAATCATACTTCACTTTCTTTGTTACCCATTTCATCTGCCATGGGAACCTTAAACCTAAACTTTCCAGCCATTTCACTTTCTTTTCTGGTCTTAATAAAACTATTCGTGTGTTTACTCTACAATTCAAATCGCAGGATCTTGGCTATTATTTCGACAGTTTATTCTACGGCGCCGCGAGAAGGCGTATTAGGCCAGAATTCCCGGCCCCAACGGCCCCCCCTATCTAAATCTTTTATTCATTATTTGATTCTGACGAATTTTATCTAATCGTCTTTGCCAAGCTTAGAATGTGGTATTTCAGTTTGATTCATAGGTTGTGTTCCCACTAAATTATTCTCCCGTCTGGGACTAAATCTAGTGGTGAAAACATAATTTATGGCAAATTGAGAAGCTTCGAATGTTACGACTAATATTTTGCTAAATTTTTTTTAAAGGTACTCTGCTTGAAAAATAGGCAGGGACATGTCTACACTTTTTTTCTTAATCAATCACAAATTTCTGTTTGTTCATTTGTTATCCGAACCAAAAAGTAGGTCAAAAGCCAGCACATTCACCAAAACCGAAAAATAACGTGTAGGCCCTATAAAGTTGATCCTTTGTTCAAGCAAAGGTGGGAACAAGGAAGTTGTCATTATACTTTTGTTAATGCCGTCATAACTGATAAAATATTTCTCGTATGAACGAGCAGAAATTACTTTTATGACAAAAACAATTACAAAGTTATTCAGTGTAAAAAGACAACCGTCCCAAGGTACAGAAAACTTATTTGAGCGGGGCTCTTGTAAAGGTGGTATATGTTTTAACTAAAGGGGGTATATAACGCTTTTCCGCGATGCACTATAGCCCTATACCAAGCTTCATCACATAATATGGATTCATAAAGTTCTGTTTGTCTGACAGCTGACTGACCTTTGAAGTAGAATGGTCCTTGGACATGCAGAAAATCAACAAATAGCAAAAAGTGTTGACCCATGTCACCTTGCGCAGTCCGCCCAGGCTGACATGAATCGGATACTTTTTGCAGATGCGTCGAACCTCTTTTTCACTACGCATTACTCGTATACAGACAAACATTAATTTATACATAAAAAATTAGTTACGTACCGTTTTACTAAAATTCAAGAATATTCTAACACTGAGTTTCTCACTGCAAAACGACAATTTTGTTATCTGAACATCTAACACTGAGTTTCTCACTGCAAAACGACAATTTTGTTATCTGAACATCAGAGTTGCAACCTTCAACTGATTATAACTGTCCAGTTTCTCTAATTTTGTGAAAAATATTCTTGTAGAAAGATCTTGTTTTACCCATTACCACACAATCCCGAGTGGCTCTAATGATGAGATTTGTATTTGAAAGGGAAGAAAACATTGTGAGAAAAGGAGAAAATGCTGGTTATCAACATTTTCTCCATTTTCGACAATGTTTTCAAAAGCCTTCTTCTCCAGGATCGTTTTAACAGTTAACAAACAGAGAGAGAACGGACTCATCGGAAATTCAGCAAAAAAAAACAACACAAGTTTCAAGCTGGTGTTACGTACGTCTTTACTGCGCCGCGACATAATGTCATAGTGCCTAAGGTTTGTTACGCTCTTGATCAAGCACGTCCTTTGCGTTTTACCAAGGTCTTTCTAATGCTACGTTTATACCATGTTCCCGGCGACCACGGCAGCCCCGTTTGTCCGAAACGCAGTGCCCCGTGAGATTTTGGTAGTTTTTTTTTTCCATGTACCAAGTTTAGTTAGGTCTAGCTATGTTTCTTTACGGTACCTCACGGTATCCGTGACAAGCCGTGGAGGGACAGGCCGCTCAGTTCTGCGGTTCACAAAGATCTAACTGCGGTTCGACCTGCAGTCTACCACGCATGCGAGTACGTTCCATCCCGGCTCGCCAAGTTCGGATCAGCATTCTCACGTTTTTAACGTTCCGTTCAAGGTCTAATACATCTTTCACATTCTGTCAAGGTGTTCGAGGGATGGAACGTGGTGGACGGGCATTTTAGCACGTTTGTGTCAACGGTTTGAAAGGAAGACCTCCCGAGCAGTAGCACTCAGTGTAGTCAAAGACTTCGTATTGTCAACATGATATGCAAAGATAAAGATTTTTTTTTTTTTTTTGTATATTTGCTTGGTGCATACTTACAGTCTTTGTCTCAGAAACGGAATGCCACATTGCAGTCGGCAAGATGAAAGAGAAGAAGGAGAACGAGTTTCAAACCAAGATCCATGTGGGTACGCGAATGGTAATAGGAAAAAGGAAGCAACGCATTGGCCACTGCTCAATAATTCTGACCAGAGATTTGTTTTTGACTCTGAAGATATCAACACATTCAAGAACTATCAAGAGAAGCCTCCAGAGGTCCTCTGACGAAATCCTGATAATGGTAATACCAGTCATTGAGAGAAAGGACACGAGTTACATCTTTGCCTGACAACCTTGTAGAAAGTTATTCCTGACTTTTGACATCTAATCATATGAGACACTTACTCATCACTCTCAGGGCATTTCTGTGTAGTACAGCTGCAAGATCTGCCATATGGTAGGAGAGCTTTGCAATGCATTGTGTAAGCATATAATGATGAAGTTTTTGCTGTTCCTGTGGCACCCGATGAATGGAGAGCCCCGAATCAGGCCCTCGTGAATCACCAGGTTGAACCTGGTCCTCCACTGGTAGCATTGGTGGTGGTGGTGCATTGAAGATGGACCTTGCGTTTCTTTTGTAGCTCCAAAATGCGAACTTTGACTTCTTGGACTCGTTTTCCTATCGCAGCTTTTATATGCTCTGAGGCCGGGCACGTCCGGTCAGGCCTTAGTACAGCGCAACGCGTCATTATTCGGCAAACCTATCACGTAGCTTGATACGCACTTCCACGGTACTTTTCTTCGCCGTTCTTCACCGTATTTAAAATCGTGACACTCCGCTTAGAAAGTAAACATTAGTCACAATTTTCAGTGAGAATCTTTCAAAAATATATTTCCGATGACTAATAGTTTGTACATATACGAGGGTTGTTCGATATGTAATGTGTATTGTACGATATCTCAAAAGCATTCGACTCAAATAGTGAAATGAACATTACATGCCTTCAAAGTATTCTCCGCGGTTTGAAATACATAATTTCAATCTCTGAATCCATTTCTGAAATGCGTCACGGTACGCTGATTTAGGTAGACCTCTGAGGCACTGACTGATGGCTGAGCCAAGGGCTTGTCGGGACTTGTAACTACGACCAGATAAGAACTTTTTAAGTTTTGGAAAAAGGAAAAAGTCGCATGGGGCTAGATCTGGAGAGTACGGTGGGTGTGGCAAGACGGTAACCTTCTCCGACTTCAAAAATTGCTTCACAAGCTCAGATGTATGTGATGGAGCATTATCATGAAGTAGACGAACATGCCTAAATCCTGACACAGGGCGTCGTTTAAGATAATATTTCTTGACCTTTTTTAGTATAACATCTCGGTAATACCGACCTGTAACACCTTTGCCCTTCGGCACCGGAATTTGTACGGCTGTACCATCACATGAGAAGAATATGCAATAAAGAACCTTCTTTGTGCTTATGCTTCTTTTGGCAACTACAGGCCTTCTACCGTGTTTAGTTAGCCATATTTTGTTTCCAATTTTTCTTACAGGTTCGAAATAGTGAACCCATGTATTGTCACCAGTAACAATGTTTGCAAACTGTCTTTGATTGAATTTGGAAAACATTTTGAGCAATTGCTTAGCGGTTTGTACTCGTACCCGTTTTTGGTCATCTGTCAATATATGAGTTATCCATCTGGCAGAAATCTTTCGTACTTTCGAAATACGCTTCAAAATGAAATGCACCCGCGATAGCGATATGCCAACAGCGTTGGCAGTATCACGAATCGTGTATCTGCCATCACTTTCAATTATTTCCCTGACTTTTGAGACATTTGCCTTCCCTGTTAAAGTCACAGGTCGGCCAGAGTTTGCTGCATCTTTGACTGACTCTGTGCCAGTCAGAAATTTCTTTCTCCAACTACGAACTGTTTCATAAGATACCTTCAGACCCATAAACTTACCCCAATTCAGTAAAAATCTGCATTACCGAATGACCCAGTTTTGTGCGAACTTTTATATAAGCTCTAATTTCTTCAATATTCTTAACCCGTTTCCCAACCATTTTTACAACAGTGGTCAACGACTAGCTCTATTGAAATGACTGTAAGTTTAAAACTATGTGGAGCTGAAGGCTCGTGTTTATACTGTTGGAAAGGTATTGAATAGAGCTATTCAAGCGTATCATCATCCACGAAATCGTGCAAAGCGTTATCGCACTGTGGTACAATACACATTACATATCGAACAGCCCTCGTATTTTCTAATTCGGTCTATCAATTACGTCGGCATTTTTCAGCGATAGGTTGCTTATAACCGTGACTGTTGTTGCCGTTGGTAATCGATTTAAAGGGCGCCTCCATGTTTAAGATAATGTGATTGGCAGTATTTCAAAATGAAACCCCCTTGATCAATACGGACGAGGTTAGATTTTAAGCTACGGAATCGGCCGAGTTATGATAAGTGAACGCGTCATAACACGCCGGATTCATAAACCGGCACGTTCCGGGACGTGCCTTGATAGAATGCAACAAAACAGCTGGGACTGTAATGGCTTAGCTTGCCGGGAGAACCGCGAAAAAATGCGACAAAAGTTTAAACCTGACAAAAATTGAAAGAACCGTGAAATACCGGTGAAAACAGTGCTTCTACGTCCCAACAAGGAACGTCTCTGAGTCTTGTTACGGCTTATTACGTGCTGACAAGTTCTGTTGCGATCAAACTGTCCAAGTGCGGTCTGTTAGGTTTCTCATCTGCACGAGGACTGCTGTGACAGTTTAAAAATCTTACACGGCAACCACGGCATTCACGGTCTGACACGTTTGCTTATCCGCTTCCTTTGCGTTTTATTACCGGTACATCAATCCCGTTTTGTCCACGGTTGTCAGAAACGTGGCTGCTGAGATCATGGTGTAAACGTAGCATTATAAAATTCCAGTCCACACTCTCTGTGGTCTCATTTGTTCTGCATTTTTTCGAGAAAGTTGCCTTTTTTTTCTTTAGTTTTATACGTTTTTACAATATATCTTTCTGCCAGCGGGTGTAATTTTGACAGGCCGTAGTAAAACATATGATCAGACTCATAACAATATCCATACTTTTAGACAGTGTGAATTAAATCTGATCTCCGACTTGTTTACTGTTGGCCGCCAGTGTGCCTTTAAAGTGACACCCTTGGAGTTCAAATAAAAGAAAGATATCTCCACATCCTTGAAAGCGATATCAGAGCTGGTTTGGACAGAATATTTGAAGAACATCAGGCATCGTAGATTCAAGATCAGGCTCAGTGCTTCCGAAACTTTTTTTATCCTCAACTCAGTTGATATGAAATTTCAAAGATAAATTTACTTTGATATGTACAGGTAATTGAGTTAATTCTTAACTTTTGGAGTAGTTACTTCCTTGTTCTCCTTACATTTCTTCTTCTTCTTTTTTTTTTTTTTTTTTTTATTTTCTCGCTTTCTACAGTATCTATTAAATCTTAAAACTGAGCACGAACTCAGCTGAACATGAACTATAGCTTTATAAGTATCGTCCAAGGTTGCGCGTTCTGTGCATTCTGATCTTCACCCAAGCTGTCCTCAAAACAACTTAGGTTTTAGTATGCACTATAAGGGTTATATAAACGGTAGCATGGATGACTGGCTATCTATTTTACTTGAGTAGTTGGCGTTTTAAATAAAAGCTTATGAGGTAACTTAACTGACAAGTAACTCTGTTACCAAACCAGAAAATTTTGGACTGGTCTGAATTGAAAGCGTTTACAGGCGACAAATTAGAATGTCTTCAAATGCTGAGTTTTGTCTGTGAAGTTAGAAAATATAGTGGGAAAAGGAGAAAATGCTGGTCACCATCATTTTCTTCTTTTCCCACAATGTTTTCAAAAGCCTTTTTCCTCAGAGTCGTAAAAACTCGGGATTGTGTGGTAAAACAGATTTTTCACTTGAAAAATATCGGTACTCCAATGGTATAGCTGTAACTATTCTCGATAAGATGGCGGATTTTGGAGCAGACGATATATCTCAGGGTAGTTTTGAACATCATAATAAAAATCGTGGACATCATAGAAAATATACAGGCGAAGAGGAGCAAGATTCTCCTGCTTCAAATAAAGAGAATGACAAAGGTTCCAAACCACAAGAAGGACAGGACAACAGGACAGGTGTTGGGTCTGGAGAAATAGATATGAGTTTCGACGTCAGTGACAATGAAAGGCAAGATGCAGCCGTTGTTAGTAGTTCTGCCATTGTAAAAGATAGGTGTGAAATAGCGACTAACTGCTCGCTGGGTGTTTTTGTGCGGCTGTTGTTGATTGGCGGTAACTTACTGGCGGCTTGGAGAACTGTGATAGAGACAGATAACAGGATATATTGGGCTTTGGTTCCCGTGTGTGTGATATTGATGATGGCAGAGAACGCCATTGTTATCTTCAAGATGAGGGGACTAGAGTGGACATGGTTGGTAGTGTTTTTTTTATGTTCTTTTTTCAGTTTTCAACATTATTTCAGTTATCTCTCGTTTGTTGACCACTACGTTTATGTTCTGCATCAAAAGTGGCCTAGCCAGAGCATTCGTCCATTGGTCGAGGTGATGGGAATGACGAAGATTAGCTTATTCAGAGCTGTTATAAAGATAGGGGTGACGCGAATAGAAAATGACCTTTCTAGAGCTCTGACCAAAAAAAAAAAAAAACGGAGATGACAAGACCATTCCAGATTTCTCTTATATAGATTTAATGACATAAGCTAAGATCTTAATCTATATGTTGGCCACCAAGTATTGCCCTTAGTTGTGAGACGGTCAGCGCGCTTATTTGCGAGCTGTTTAGATCATCTGAAAGAAATCCGACAAAAATGGTCCGGCAGAATTTGTGTTTTGAAAACCGTTACATTTGTCTTATCATTATGGTTCATGTTTCGATGACATTGTCCACTGCATACTGCTTTAGAAGCTGTGAAATGCGATACATGAAAGACACAGTTAACTGTGTAGGTATCAAATAAACGAAAATAAATACAATCTTCTGCCAGTTAATAAACTCTTTGTGACCAAATGACAATATTTTAGACTTGTACACAGTCAAAGCATATGCAGACGACGAGTTCAATGCGGCAAAAATGGTGAAGAATTTCTGTTAAAGGGAAGGAAACATTGTGAGACAAGGAGAAATTGCTGGTTACCAACATATTCTTTTTTCCTCAGAATGTTTACAAAAGCCTTTTTCCTCAAGGTCATTAAAACTCGGGATTGTGCGATAAAGGGTTAAAAGGGTTCACTTTTCGCAGGTGAATGGGTACTTACAAAGTTTACAAATTTCTCAAGTAGACCTAATATATTAATGTAAATAGAAACTTATTACATCAAAGTTCGTGCCGTATTTGCTTTTATTAAGATTTGCCTAAATGATTTATGCTCTGAAATCGACTAATTTGTAAAAGCTACAAACGCAGAAACGCTCAATTTTGAATCATAATGAGCGGTGATTTCTTTTTCAGGTGACAAAAGCAATGTGTATACGCGAACCTCTTCTAAACGCTTAAATTGCATGGTATGCTAGTTTGTATCATGTCAGAATCTTCTGGTCAATTGCACAAATTATTTACTAACCCGAATTATGATAAAAACTCGTTACCTTTCTGAGTTGCTAACGAAAACTTTACATGATGTGGCAGGATGCTTGTAGCGAAGGAATGAATGACCATGGCATTGTAACTTTTTCTTTCATACGTATAAATTTGTGTATCTAACCTAAACTCATGGCTGTTGCACGCTTTAGACGTTAATGAGATCTACATACGATTAAATAAGTTTATATCACTACGATCAGGTGGAGTCCATGTTTCATTGTCTATTTTGGGACAACCCTACCCTTGGTGTGGCAAATGCAACTCAAACAACTGGACAACTATGTAGCTAAGATTAATTCGGTAGAGGAGACCTACAGAGGTGGACAAGGGTCAACAGACAACCTTACGGTGTACACCAGTACAACAACAGAGGCATCGTTACAGGTAAAACATTGAACTTCACGGCAATCACCGCCCTTAACACAATTGGCTGTAGAAGACTGCAAACCATTATATATTCAGATATGCATATGCCATTAATAATGGCTCGGTACTCGAACATCAAATACATATTTAAACATTGTGAAAACAAAAGAAGTTGTTCTCCATGAGCAATTTCTCTTTTTACCACATTTGTTTTTAACAGTGGTCTCCTTTAAAGAGGCAAAAAGATGTCTGCAGGAGGTTAGAAAATAAATATCTTTTTCGAAAGCATTTGATTAGGTGATATTGATAGCAATGTAACGGTTTGAGTCTGGATACTTCCGGACTCTTTTTAACTTTCCTCGCCTAGGAGAAATGGGTTTTCCTAGAACAAGTCTATACAATGTTTTGCTTAAAAAACGTCTCCAAAGCCTCAAACGCTCAATATCCGGTTCACTAACTAGTCCTCCCCCCATAGCTCTCAGACCATTGACAAGAAATATCTTT
Source organism: Hippopus hippopus (assembly GCA_946811185.2). NCBI lineage: Eukaryota > Metazoa > Mollusca > Bivalvia > Cardiida > Cardiidae > Hippopus > Hippopus hippopus. The sequence goes on from OX328096.1 coordinate 42,443,703, forward strand.
GAAAAAAGGTAGACGGCGTAAGTTTGCCGGCAAATAGGCAGGGCCCTTAGAATAAACACATCTACATTTTTTACCAGTCACAAATTTCTATTTATTCATTTGTTATCTGTTCCAAAAGGTAGGTCAAAAGCCAGCATATTCAGCTACGAACGCCGAAAAACTCCTGAGGAACAATGGGAATTCGATGAGCATTTAGGGTCTTGTGTCCTGTCGAAATCATGATTCAAGCAGTGTCAAGGATGGTACCAACAGGGCAAAAAATAGTAACAATTGCAGTTCTCATACCCTTAAAGCGCCAAGCGGATCATTAGATGTTGTTTAGGACATATGCATGTGGAGATCTGGCTTCAAAGAACGTAGGCTACTGGCTTATATTTCAGTCTGTCCAAAATAGCGTTCACATTATTTCTTTGTGTGTGCATTGGCTGAAAATAAGCTCCTACGTTTCAAGTATTTATCACTTATTTATCTTTTTTCAAAACATGCCATAATCTAATTTATGGCGAATTCATATGAATTTGTAAACAGACAATAGCCTATTCAATAAAATTTGCTATAAATGAGACAGCAACTATAATGTAATTTCATATTTGAAACCGTCCGTCTGATAAAGAGTTATGGAAGACATTGTTTTCCGTGAAGTATCTGTACTTTAAAAGTAGATGACTCTCTGCTTCGTATTTTACAGCTGCAAGACATCAGTTGGCGAGCTATTCTTAATATAAACAACGACACGTGGGTCATTGTTGTCAACGAATCGCTGGTGTATCTCGTCATTTTCTCGCGATGGTTGCTACCACGTGGAGACATGTCCCGAGAGTTTCTGGCGGACATGTTGTTGGAATTCTTGGCTATGGCATCTGACATTATGGAACTTCTAGCGTTGTTTGACGAAGGCAAAGTTCGAGAAAATTTAATGCTTAATTATTGGATTCTAATTGCATGGTCAATAAGTCTCCTACAGTTCATTCCTGTGTTGATACACAAAAGAAAGTATCGCCGGATCCAAAGTTTAAACGTAGCATGCCTCCGAAAGGCTTCTGGCAACAGCTTTACTGAAGTGTTGGCAACTTTGATGAACATTGTACTACAGGATGGGTCATTTTTGTTCCTGAGACTCTATGTGATGATACAACTTAACTTTGTAACCTACAGTTTGACTTTCTTTGTAATGAAGAATTTGTTGTCATTACTTCTTCTCTTTTACAGACTTATCATTTTGATCCACAATTTGCCATGTTGCTGTGGAAAGAAATATCAAGTGAGTAATTCTCTGCATAGGTCAAAGGCAATTTCTTACGAGTAAAGTCCAAAATTATGTATGTACATAATCGAATGCTCAAAACAGTACAGGTGCTTTCTTTTCGCCGATAAGGTAAATATTTGGCATATTCTTTCTGGATATGAGTCAGTACAATTCTTTCAGTGAAATAGCTAAAATGTGTATATCAGATGATTGAACCGAAAACTGGTTATGTGCTAGTATGAGGTTAATTCTACTCTTGATATAAGCTTTTGAGGAAATTTATTTTACGCGATATAGCAGAAATGTAGGCCATATCTTAATGGGGGGGGGGGGGAGAGAAGAGAAAGAGGAGGGGGGCGCTGTTTTCCTTCACTCGCCTTAAGCACTAGAAAAGTCTCTTTTGTATAGGATTCATCAATAATTTACATGAAAATTTCCAATCATATCATGTGTGTGCACAGGTTTCCAATCAGTGAAAAACTGATGGATGTGACGCACTTACATGCTGGTTACCATGACAATCTTTATTCATATCATCATGCTGGTAATTTTGGCATTTTCAGTCGGTAGTATGTACTACCCTATTGCAGACTCGATTCTATTATGACAAGAAAATCTAACAAAGTACTAATGTCTATTGTTATAATTTTGATATTTATGTAGATTCTACATTAAAAAAGCATAATAATAATTTCTTCTAACGACAATTTTAAATCGCTGCGTATTTGTTATGGTTTCTGGCATTTTCTCTTCTGTCACAATATTTTAATAAGCCTTCTTCTTGAAAGCCCACTGATGGCCAAAAGTAAACAATTGGGGGTTCAAACTGTAAGCAAATTTAATTCATACCTTTTAAAAGGCTTGGTATTATTATGAGCCTGACGATGCGTTACTGTACAGTCTGTCAGTTCCAGTAGCTGGCAGAAAAATGCATCTTAAAACTTAAATTTGGCAACAATTTATCCCCCATAAGGATAACTTTTGGCTGCTGGTGGGCCTTTAAGGGTCATAAAAACCAAAGAATTGTTTGCTACAGAGTCTAGGGTTTTCCCTCATAGACCAAGTTGTAATACATGTATCATGACCACTGATCACAATAACTACATAGTAGACGAAACCAACTAGCCCTTGACTTTGCTGAACACCAAAAGGCAGACTTATGGCTGAGGCATTTTAAAAATCAACTGTAGGTTATATCTGCATCCACACACTACAGCACTTTGAAACAGTTGACCTCATTAGCATATTTTGAAGCTATGCTTATACAACAGGTAGATGTGTGGTTTAAAACATAAAGGGCAAGAAAAATAACTTAATGGCCTATTTGAGTATTTATATTTTATTATATAAGACATATAAATAGATAATTCTACAAGCTATTTGCCTGTACCTGATATCACTACTTTAAAATAAAGATTGTGCAGTCTACTGTGAACACAAATATAGAAGAAATAAAAATCATATTCCAACCAGAATACCAAAGCGAAAAGAGAAAAAAAAAACCATGAAACACAACAAATCTTTATTGTGCTGAATCTAACACTTTACAAACCTGCAAAATTTTTGATTTTCTCATAATCGAATGAATTTGTAATTGACAAACTGCATTGTTTGTTTGTTTATACCATTTTCAACACTATTTCAAGTACATGTATATCTCTGTGAATCTGCTTTTCTGGAGGTAAAGTACATGTATTTAGCACAACTTTTTTCAAGCCATTGTCTGTTTTCTCACATTATGATCGTCAAAACAATGTGCAACAGAGAGTTTGATTGATTGAATTGGAGTTTAGGTCATATCACTGCAGTCAGTGCACCTAAGCATGTGTTTCCTGGCTTTCTCACACCAGTACTGACACAACTTTCTTTCCAACAAGTCACTGACTACTTTTTCACATGCATCAGAGGTGAGAGGTGAAAAATCGCTAGAGAGAAAATGGGTATAGAGCCTCAACTGGGTATAGAACTCACAACCACCAGGTCATGAGTCTGATATGCTAACAACTGAGCTACCTGGGGCGCAACAGAGAGGTAAGAATGGATCCTGTCACAATGATTGTCATCAACCCATGGAAATTGGCCAACTACAAATCCAATCTGCAACCCAGGATTTTATACCATTTATGTAAATGACTGAGTTCTAGAAACAAAGAACTTTCTAGTAACAAGCAATTATTCATCCTCCAGCAATGTACTGCGTAGGAAAAAACATTACCCCCAAATGATCATTTTTTTCATCTTGCAGCTGACCACATTTGAAAACAATATAAGGTACAAAATCGCTCATAATGACAAATTACCCCATTTGCCACAGTATTTTCACAGGAACTCATGTATTGAACAGCAGTTCATATTTATCCCTTCAACAAACACCATAATTTTGGACTTGTCCAAATCCAAAGCATTTGTAGACACCAAATTTAATAATGATTGATTGATTGACTGTATGGTGTTTAATGCCATTTTCAGAGTTTTTTCAGTTTTATTGTGGGGTCTAGTGCACCTATCAGCGTTTTCCTAGAATTTTTGCGACCTGAACTGTGCAGTATTCTTGCCAAGCCACTGGCTCCTTTCCTACATAACCATTGTCAAAACGATGATCAGCGGGTAATCCGGTTGCAATTACTATCATCAGTCCTTTGAAAGAAATTGACAGAGCTGCGGATTCGAACTAGTCATCCCATGTTCTCAAGTTCTGTATGGAACCGACTGCACTTCAGGGGCACAGCCCAAATTAAATAAAGCTCAGATGGTGAAAGTTGGTAACAAGCATTGTCTCCTTTTCCCACAATGTTTTCAAGCACCTTCTTCCTCCAGAGCATTAAAACTAGGGAAAAGGAAATTTCTGAGTTCTGAAGTCAGCCTGTATCTGCAGATATCTGGTTACAGAATGAAATGGGCTATCCCTTTGCCACAAAGTGACTATCAGAAGTGTCTCCTTTTGTCATAAAAGCCCTCTTTCTCTGGGTCATTAAACATAGGGGTGTCCTAGATAGGGTTATAATGGCAAAAACCTTGTTACATTAAAAGGAAACATGCTCCAGTGTGTATGTATAAGTATATTAGCCCAATATTGAAACTTTTCAACTCTTATGGCACTTCAGAATTTAGAGCATCTAAAAATCAAAGGAGACAGTCTTTACTAAATGAGAAAGTCTACGAACTTTAACTCTTCACCAAAAGACAAAATTTTAGGCTTGTCTAAATTGAAAGCATTTGCAGACAACAAATTAAATGTGTCTCAAATGATGGAACTTTTCTCTGAAAGAGTTGAAAACTTTGTAGCAAAAGGAGAAAATGATGGCCATCAGTATTTTCTCCTTTTCCAACAATGTTTTAAATGGTCTCTTCCCTCAGGGTCCTTAGGAACAACCCCAGTTGTGTGGTAAAGAGTTGGCTCTCCAGTAGATCTATATCAAAAAGGTAGATTACTACCATTTTCATGATAAAAGGGACACATCTAACAATCCCTTTACCACACACTCTGGACAATGAGACCTAGACAGAGAAGGCTTTTTTGAAAACAAAGAGAGAAAGCTTTTGAAACTTTGTGGGAAAAGGAGAATATGCAAGTAACCAGCATTTTCTCCTATTCCCAAAATGTTGTTACCCTTTTAAAGACAATCTCATAATAAGGGTTGTTGTTAAGCTCTACAATCTAACAGACTAAAACCAGTAAAGCATGATGCTGCAGCTACAGACAATACATGTACTCACTTTTCACAAAAAATTATGGAGAGGGCATTATTCTAGATGATAATATTACAATAAAAGAATGACAGAAAAGACACTAAACAACAGAAAAAATAAAATCTGAACAAACACAATGTACTGGCATCTCAGCTAAGAAACAACACAAAAAATAGAATATAAATGAAACAGAAAACAAACCTGAAAAAGATGTCACCGTCATCTTCAGGAATTCTCTCATACAGCTGAATTAGTTAACAATGTTGTTCATTTTCTTTGCCTAATATAACAAATGCTTTTTTTTAACTCTTTAATAAACAACAAAATTTTGGACTTGTTCCCAAGACAAATTCAGGGTAACTCAAATGGTGAGATTTGGCTTTAAGAAGATAGAAAACATTTTGGGAAAAGGAGAAAATGCTTTTTAACAGCATGTTTTCTCATTTTCCCATAATGTTTTTAAAAGCCTTTCACTTCAAGGTCGGTAAAATACAAGATTGTTTGGTGAAGGGTTAATTAGATGTCTGCAAATGCTTTTCACTTGGATGAATCAAAAATTTTGTCCTCTGGTAAAGACCTATCATGTATTTGAGCCTTGCACTGATAAAGGCGGCTTAATTCATCTCCATGATGCATCATACCAGCCAGAGCTCCAGGTAGAGGGAGTGATTTTCATTTCAAAATTGAAAATATGAATTATTTTCAACTAAACTCTATGTTGTGGGTACTCATTAGAATCGTCTTGAGACGATTCTAATGAGTACCCACAACATAGGGTTTGGAAGAGAAATAATGGATTTAGTTTACCACCACTCCCTCTTATCCTGCCAGCAACTCATCACAGTATTATAGATCCATAGAACCAGTTTTGTATAACAACCTACCTAATCAGGAGGTACACCAGTCCTTTGACATGCAGAAAATTTGTCAAAAGTAAAAAGTTTTGGCCAAGGTCAGCCTGCATAGAATACACAGGCTGATCTGGGTTGATACCATTTGTAAATGCATTTAACCCCCTTTTCACAGAACACGGCTCATTTCATTTGGTCCAATCTAATTTCATTCCTTATAATTGGAAACCCAGCAGCTGAAAACATCCCTGTGGAAAAAAGGATATTCAAGATTAAATGAAAGTTTAATCCGTGAATGCATGTTAAATATTAAGGCAAAACATTAAGTCTGCACAGATATTCTGTGAAAAATTCTTGCCAACATAAACTTTACAAAGGCAGTACTGGTATTTAGTTTTTCTACTCTCTTAAACTGCCCCTTATATACGTACATTTCTGTAGATATGCAACTTCTTATTCCTGAACATTTGACAGCTTTGGAAAACACTGTGGGAAAATAAGCAAGTGCTTGTAAAAAAAAATTGTCCCTTTTACAGTAATATTTTCCATACTATTGCAAAATAGTATTAAACTGTCAAAAGGATGTCCTTTTTGTAATATGCTATAGGTTTAAGTAGATTTTAGCCCTTTCCCATTCAACAGAATTTTAACACATTCAAAGTGAAGGCATTTACAGACAACAAAGTAACTAACTCAAATGATTAGACTTCTAATTCATACGGTAGAAAAGATTGTTGGAAAAGGAGAAAATGCTGGTTACCAGCATTTTCTTCTTTTCCCACACTGTTTTCAAAAGCTTTTTACATCAGGGTCAATAAATCCCAGGATTGTTTGATGAAGAATTCAGTTAGCTAATACAGTTTAAACATTTCAGTGCCATAAACACAACCTACGCTGATGAGGGAAACACCTCTCGGACTAGTCACACACACATAAAAAATAAAGTTTGAAAAAAATTCTACTACAAAAGTACAAAAACATAAATAATATGTGACAACTATTATACAACATGATTTTTGAATCAATTTTTTTAAAATTATTCTGAAAAGCAGGATTATAGTACAGTAAATTTCTACACAATTCGGATAATATTTTGGGGAAGAAATTGTCAAATCAATCACTTTGAGTGATATCTCCAGTTGTCACTATATTTTTCCAAAGCCTACCACCAAAAAGGTTTTAATAGCCTTTTCTACAACCAAAAATTTTAGGCTTCTCTAAATTTAAAGAAACTACAGACGACAATTTAAAAGTTGGTACAAATGAGCTGAAGTTCTCTGATCTGGTGGAAAAAAACATTGGGAATGGACAAAATGTTGGTTACCAAAATCTTCACCATCTTCCACAGTGTTTTTGAAGGCTGTCTTCCTTAGGGTTGTTAAAACACATGGCAGTGTGGTAAACCCTTTACCACACAATACTGAGTTTTCACAACCTTGTGGAAGGCTTTTGAAAATACTGTGTGAGGAGAAAATGCTAGAAGACCAGCATTTTCTCCTTTTCCCACAATGTTTATATACCCTTTCAAAGATAAATTCAAACATCTAAGATACATATAATTTGTAGGCTGCAAATGAGTTCGAATTGGACAACTTTAAAATTTTGTTGTCTGGTAAAGGATTGGTAACTATCTGCATTTTTGGGTTAACCCATGTACAGTGACGTGGTCTGCTGCAACAAGGAACAACAGCACCTTATGCAGGTATAAACACGTAAGCTGCAATTTTTTTTCCAGTGAAAATTTTACACTAAAAAGGGGCATACCTGTGTCAAAAGTATTTTGAGGGTTATTTGCCCGGATGATTTGGCTTACTCTTTCAATAGTTGTCAGCTTGCCCAAGTTAGACATAAAAACCTTCTTCATTAATAATAGAGATATCAGAAAATGTCAGGTTTCACACAATACACCGAGGAATGGGCTATGACCATAAATACCTCAACATTTTCTCTAAAAGTGCTAATGAATATTTTCAGTCAATAGGAGTTACCAAAATATATTACAAAGTCCAGTTAACACTATCATACATCAGACAGGGAGAACCAGAGGTTCACTGAATAAAACTGATTTTGATCAAATTCTTTTGAGAGAAAAAAGCACCTGTCATTCTCCAGGCTACTATTGCATTGTTTTCCACAAAGGAGTTCTGACCACAAGTTTTCAGCAAGCTCCCAGCAAGCTCCCATATACTATCTCAGGCCGAAATCGAAATACCGAGAACAGTAATAGAAGTAAGATAAATTTACACTGAAAGGTCCATTCCAGGTTTACTAAGGCACAGCTTTTTGTAAAGAGCCACTCCCCTTTCACATTAGCTTCTTGAACACTGACCAAAGTGGAAAGGAAAGTACTTTATTGGTTGCCAAGATGTACATATATGTAAAGCAAGGCTTTTGAAAATGTTATGGGAAAGGAAGGAAATACTATCAACCAAAATGTTTTTCTTTTCTCACAATATCATCTTTCAAAGACAAAACTCAATTTGGTGCTACTTTTAATTTGCTGACCCCACATGCTTTAAAATCCAACTGGTGTATAATTTTATGATACCTATCACTATTGGTATGATTAACACTATCATTGAATACAAACATTCCAGCAGAACAAGACTGAAGAAAATATTGCCACAAATGGAGGAATCACACAAACAAAATCATTTCACTTTATAATATAATGTAAGATGTCTGCACATTACAACCATCAAAACACTTTTAATTCTTGACTTAAGAAATCTTCCATGATGAAAGAGGTACAGAAGTTCATCTGAGAAAAAAACTCTCCTGCAGAAATTTTTTTCAGACTAATGATGTCTTTTGTTTTTAAACTAAAACTGTTAATTTCATTAATTTAGTTCTGTTACGATAGAGGAAAATAATATATTGATAAAAGTATCAAATCAAAATATTTTTACACAAACATCGACCACAAAAAAGTAAATTATCTTAATGCGCAATATGTACAAAGCCTGATATAATGACATGATATACACTGATCTCATACAAAAAAAAATACAACAATTACTCATAATGAAAAATATATGATTTAGAGCACTTATAGCTAAATCTGTATTGCAACTTGCTACCACATCAGCCATTTTCAGACCATGTAGTCATATCACCTAATTGATACAGAATAAAAATTCTGGTTGGAAAGGACAATATCTGCTTTTTTTCTTGGCCATTGAAATCATTTTGTAGAATTTTTCATTTTGAAAAATGAGTTTTATTTGTATGGTTATGTGGTTACCTGGTAGCAAATGTCTTATTTCCAACATCATCCCTTTACAGTACATTCCAAACCCTGAGGAAAAGAGGCTTTAAAAACATTATGTGAAAAGGAGAAATTGCTAGTCTCCAGCATTTTCTCTTATTTCCACAAGATTTTCTACTCTATCAGACAAATTTCATCGTTTGAGCAGCATTTAATTTGTTGTCTGCAGATGCATTCATTTAGAGTAATCCCAAATTTTATTGTTAAGAGTGCTCTATTTTCATGATTTAAAATTTGTCTGCAGACATAATACAAGGAACTTACACAAAAAGGCAACCCCAAGCACACAACCATCACAAACTTTATCACAACCATTAGGACAGTAATGCTATAATATGATGAACTGGTTTTACATACATAGCAAAGAGTAAACCCTTAACCCTTATCCTGCTAAATAAGTGAAATGAAACTTTCAAGCCAACAGTAAAAACACAAATTTTGCCATTTCAAAGGTGGGGGTGAAAGATATCTCCTTATTGGACAGTGTTGATTCAAGATCAGACTGCATGTTCTGTGCAGTTTGATCTTGATCTACTTTGTCTGCAAAAGGTCCTTGAGTCACACTCGGCAGCCTAAGGGTCAACTCTTTTCCAAGTGACAAAATTTTACAACGGTCAAATGGTCCGCTATCAATTTTGTAAACTCACATTTACCCATAGTAGTCCTGTGCCAAGATTTGTTTATGTGAACAATTAGATCAAGATCAGAATGCACATTATGTGCAGTTTGATTTTGGATCTACATTGTATGCTTCTTTACCAGATATTTTGATAAAAACAGCTTCGAAATTAAATTAACTGCATCTTAACCCTGTACCAAACAATCCCTAAAATTAAAGACCCTGAGGAAAAAAGCTTTTTAAAACATTGTGGAACAAGAGTGCCGTCGTCACAATATACGCCGCCACATGGCTGCTATTTCAAGCAGCTAGCTATAGAGACTAAAGTGTTGGAATTTCTAGCACCTGCCTGGGTAGCTCAATGGATATATTTTGTTACCTGTGATCTAAAAGGTTTCCACACGGACTGATGGATGGACAGACGGATGCACGACAGACTCATTGGTCATTGGCTTTGATTAACCAATAAAACAATAAAGTTTCATGAAATTATGTCCATTAGTTGGAGATACATCGATGAAAAATTAAATTTGACACGAAGCCCCCTTTTTCCATGACACAGCAATAAATTCCAAAACCCTGACAATATGCGCTAGGTCACATGATCTGTGAAAATTTCATCCAAATCCGTTGAGATATGTCCAGTAATTTAAGAGATATTGGTAAAAAATGAAATATAACATGAAGACCCCTTATTCCATGACGCAGCTATAAATCGCAAAACCTTGACAAATGTGCTAGGTCACATGATGAAAAACATTCAGTGAAAATTTTATCCAAATTCGTCTAGAAATGTCGGAGGAGTTGCGTTCACAAGAAATGGACGTACAGACGGACAGACGGACTGACGGACGGACGCAGTTTAAATTTGACATGAAGCCTCCTTTTTCCATGACACAGCAATAAATTCCAAAACCCTGACAATATGCGCTAGGTCACATGATCTGTGAAAATCTCATCCAAATCCGTTGAGATATGTCCAGTAATTAAAGAGATATTGGGGAAAAATGAAATACAGCATGAAGCCCCCTTTTTCCATGACGCAGCTATGAATCGCAAAACCTTGACAATGTGCGCTAGGTCACATGATGAGAAACATTCTGTGAAAATTTCATCCAAATCTGTTGAGAAATGTGGGAGGAGTTGCGTTCACAAGAAATGGAATGAAATATAACATGAAGCCCCCTTTTTCCATGACGCAGCTATAAATCGCAAAACCTTGACAATATGCAATAGGTCACATGATGAGAAACATTCTGTGAAAATTTTATCCAAATCTGTCAAAAAATGTGGGAGGAGTTGCGTTCACAATAAATGGAATGAAATATAACATGAAGCCCCCTTTTTCCATGACGCAGCTATTAATCGCAAAACCTTGACAATATGCAATAGGTCACATGATGAGAAACATTCTGTGAAAATTTTATCCAAAACCGTCAAGAAATGTGGGAGGAGTTGCGTTCACAAGAAATGTAATGAAATATACTGTAAATCACAATATTTACACGTGAGCTTTATTTCGCGAAAACCACCTACCCGACTTATTCCGCAGATTTGTGAATTTGCGTCCGATGGTTTGTAATGTTTAATTCGCGAGACCCAAATACAGATGGTATAATTTCTGAATATCCAGTTCGGTCTAAAACACAAGTAAAAAAAGTTATTAATATTGCATCGCACATATAAATTGATCATCCGTGAATAGCAAACCCCTCGCGGGATAATTTGTTTTTGTGGTATGTTTTCACGCTCAATCCAAGATGGACCGTTATTTCTCCCCAAAATCAGTCATTAGCTAGTTCTATATAGCAGTTTCACTGATGTATCGTATGGGCTTATTTAAAAGGAATGGGACAAAGGGTGTTAAACACCTTCCAAACGATTTCTCTGAAATAAGGCGCGTATTTCTGGAAAGAATACAAACCATCATCGAGAAATACAAAATCCCGGATGAACTAGTAATTAATTGGGATCAAATTGGTAGTAATTTTGTCCCGGTCAGAGGTTGGACAATGGAGGAGAAAGGTTCGAAACAGGTAGAGTGCCTACTTCATAAATTCATTAAACGATCTCCGGTTTTACATCAACCAGCAATTTAATTTTTTTCCCATAATGTTTTCTACCCTAAACAAATAGATTTCATGATTGAATACATTTAATTAGTCGTCTACAAATGCTTTCACTTTGAAATAGTCATTTTATCCTTTTTCCATAATGATTTTTAATTATATGAATACTGAACTATTATGTTTTAAGAAACATTTAATTTGTCGTCTGCAACATGCTTTCAATTCGGACCAGTCTAAAATTTTGTCTTTTGATGTTCCACTTGAAAGTGCAATAATCAGTGTGTTTTCTGCTTGATGTCCAATTTGATAACGGATCTATACCGGTATTGTAGGCCTACACCATGACAATTGATTCCTTTAAACTGACTTGTTTTTGTGTTGGCATAGCAATTAAACAGAGTTGTGTCAAACACACTATGTATTCGTATTGTTATCAAAACATGTTTTCACACCTTTCAGGTACGTTCAAAAGATCATCCTGCCCATTAGACCTTAGCGTAAATCATGTATTTAAGTAGAGTATGAAGGGACAGTTTGAAGACTGGTATGCTTCTGAAGTGACCAAGCAGCTAAAAATAGATCCTGTTATGACTTCTGTAAATGCTGATCTGAAACTGTCCACTGTTAAGCCGTTGCATGCTAAATGGGTTGTAAATACGAGTTTTGAAAAGTTGAAACAAAATAAAAAGACAATCCAACGAGGATGGATTGATGCTGCGATTCATTCAAAAGAATGAGAATGACTCCAAAACAAAACAAACAGGCCTACTTACTAGTTTGTGTTTGGTAACGATTTACACGATGATTCATAGTTTGCATTTGCTTTCATGTTAATTAATTTTCAATAAAAGTCAAAAGTTAAGTCTATTTCTATGTCATACTTAAGAAAATGGGAGACTTGAACAAAATGTCATCATCCGGTAGACATTCGACGGTGTGAATGTCATGCGATTTCGGACGGTACTAATTCTCAGATACTTGTACATTATTTATGTTCTGTTTGCAAATTTACCTGTAGTTTTGAAATCGCGATGGAGTCCATTCGCGAATAATAGCGAAAATAAAACCACCGCGAATAATACCCGATTTACAGTAACATGAAGCCCCCTTTTTCCATGACACATCTATAAATAGCAAAACCTTGACAATATGCGCTAGGTCACATGATGAGAAACATTCTGTAAAAATTTTATCCAAATCCGTCAAGAAATATAGGAGGAGTTGCATTCACAAGAAATGGAATGAAATATAACATGAAGCCCCCTTTTTCCATGACCCAGCTATAAATCGCAAAACCTTGACAATATGAAATAGGTCACATGATGAGAAACATTCTGTGAAAATTTTATCCAAATCCGTCAAGAAATGTGGGAGGAGTTGCATTCACAAGAAATGGACGTACGTACGGACGGACGAAGGGACGGACGGACGAAGGGACGGACGCACAGACAGACGGAGAAGATGACGCCAATATACGTCACCTCCGGCGGCGTATAAAAAGGAGAAAATGCTGGTCACCAGCATTTTCTCCTTTTTCAACAATGTTTCACCCATTCAAAAGAACTTGTGCGCATTTATACCAACTTAGAATCTGTGAACTTGTGCGCATTCATACCAACTTAGAATCTGGGGTCTGCCAATGTTTTGCATTTGGAACAGTCTGAAATTTGTTGCTTGGTATAGGGTTAAGTATCGACTGAGAATATCCATTTTATTTATTTTGCCTGACGAGGGTTCAAAGGTGTTGTGGGTACTCTCATAAATAACCTCGCTATGACAGTTTGTATGAGTACCCACGAAGTAGGGTTTGATGAAGTTTTACAATTGTAAGAGTAAAGGAACACTCTGCTATCAGTTTTGTGAAGAATCAACAGAACTTGTACTTTGAGCCACCACAACTGCTGTAGCTGACTGTTTTCTGTCAAGCTTTACTGAGGCCCTTTCTTTAGCATTACTGGTGTGATTAGACAAAGATGATAGTCTGTCTCTTCTCTCTCGTCGTAGACTACCGTCACGAGTTTGGGCATGCTCTTTTCTTGCCTTCTGAGCGGCCTGTGTTGCCACCATGTCAATCATAGAGTATTCAATTGGTACTGCTTCAATTGACTTCTTTTTGGTCTGTCTAAAACTTCCCATTCTATCACTAAACGAAAGATCCATGTCTGCATAATTAATTTTTCTTGACAAAGCAGGTGCCTCAGTACACCCAGTATCACTTAAGTCAATCTCTGCATAGTTAAGTTGGGCATCAAGTTGTTCAGGTGGAAGACGTGGAGATTCTGGCGGAGATGTGTTGATGAAATCAAGGTTCATGTAAAATGCTTTTGGTGAACCAACAGTTTCACTTCTCATACTTGTACAAATACTAACTTGCTCTGGAGACGTCATTCTAGATAACACTGGGGCTGATACATCCCCGTAATAACTCATGGCACTGCTTGTGGAGGGGTTTATCATTTCAAACGTAAACACAGAACCTGAGGCAGGAGACTGCGGTGTCGTCAGGGGGCTTGTTGTGTTACTACCTTCTGTTGTGGTCCTTCTTCTTTCCACTTTCTGGTACTCTTTCCCTGACCTTGGCCTCAGAATTGTTGAAGCTGGACTGCTGCGTACATATTCCTCACCATGACAAGTACTCTCCATAGATGACAAGGACTGGCTGTCCGTCTGATCACCACAATTACTTATGTCCACCACTAGAGTTGTTTCTAGAGTTGTTTTCTTTGTGTCATTTTTTTCATCTTCTTTAACCTCTGTGAATAGAAATAACAATATGTCTTACACAAATAATTTACATGGAAGAAATTCTCTACCCACTTAACCCATTACCACACAATCCCTAGTTTTTTAACGACCCTGGGATATTAGACTTTTAAAAATCATTGTAGGAAAAGGAGAAAATGCTGGTAACCAGCATCTTCTCCCTTTCCCACAATGTTTTCTGACTTTCCAGAACAATTCATATTATTTGAGCCACATTTAATTTGTTGCCTGCAAATGCTTTCAATTTAGACCTTTCTAAAATATTATTTTGTGGTGAAGAGTTAACCCACAAATATAAATTTTTATGCCCCTGAAGAAAAAAAAAGCTTTAGAAAACCATTCAGTGAAAGAAGCAATTGTTGCCTTTTACAAGCATTTGCTACTTCTTTTCCTACAATGTTTTCCAATCCGTTGAAAAATGTATTTTTCCCTCCATACAAATACCTAACCATTGTAAAATGTATTTGCTTTCAGTAGGTTTTCATTAGCCCTTTACCACACAATCTAAAGTTTTAACTAGTCTGGGGGGGAAGAGGCTTTTGAAAACACTGTGGGAAAAAGAGAAAATGCTGGTAACCACTATTTTCTCCTTTTCCCACAATGTTTTCTAACCTTTCAGAGAAAACTCATCATTTGAGACATGTTTAATTTGTCATCTGCAAATGGTTTCCATAAGACGAGTCTAAAAAATTTTGTTGTTTGTTGAAGAGTTAAGCCACTACAGTATTTCATTAACCCATTACCACACAATCCCTACTTTTGACGACCCTGAGAAAGAAGCTTTCAGAAAACATTGTGGGAAAAGGAGAAAATGCTGGTAACCAGCATTATCTCCTTTTCCCACAATGTTTTCTACCCTTCACAAAACAAATTTCAGATTTTGAGTCACTTTTATTTTATCGTCTGCAAATGCTTTCGATTTGGACAAACCTAAAATTTTGTCGTTTGGTAATGAGTTAATAATGTCTAACTGGTCAAAACTATTGCAACAGAGTAGCATTTGTCTTCTTTCCACATTTGTGCCAAATTAGAATTACAATTCTCTTTTGCAAAATAGCTGTGAATTACAAGATTTTCAGACAATGAGGTTATATGACATATCTCTGCAGCAGAAGATTTTTGATAACAGAAAGAAAACATGAAATTATGCTTACATGTGTTCAGTTTCTTGCACACAAGAAGTTCTTTGGCCTATTGCAAAATGTGATCTTTACAGACGTATTGAATACAGAAATAAAATAGTCAGGATAGGAACAAAACAGGCAAGTTAAATTCACATTTTTTTTTCAAATCCTTTACCAAACAGTCCTGAGTTTAATGACTTAGAGCAAAGTTTTTCAATCATTGTAGGAAAAGGAGATAATGCTGGTAACCAGCATTTTCTCCTTCTCTCCCCCCCCCCATGCTTTCTATCCTTTTAATGGCAGATCTCACCACTTGAGCCAGATCTAATTAGTTGTCTGCAAATACCGTCCATATTGATGAATCTGCAATTTTCTAGCCTGATAAAGACTTAAATTTTGAGGGCAAAACATGGTGACCTTAAACTGTGAGACTGTAAGGTATAATACACTGAAAAGACTATAAATGTTGGTGGCTGATGCATTACCTTCTGAAGGTAATGAAGTTCTTGGAATCCATATTTTACCATTTTCATCTTCTGAAGGGGGAGTTATCCTTAATGTTGCTCTTGCTTGCTGTTTCATGAGACTTGGACTTAACACTGGGGAATCTACCTTCACTGGAACTTCACTATTATCATTAGCTATATCTAATGATTCTGGTCTTTCTTTTTTTGGTGTTGTCTTTTCAAGAACAGGAGAAAGTTTCACAGGGTAGTTCTTCATTTTCGGAGGTACAAAAGGAGGTAAAGATGAGATATGGCGGGCTATGGCATCTGCTTTTTGATCAGGTGACAGTTCTTCCAATGGCAAGGTCATTTTCATTTTTAACTCAGCAATGTTCTGTTTACCTGATTTGTCAAAATTTAAAGAATGGGTAGAATGCCAAAGTTCAATCAGTTTTTCATCATCTGTTTTACACATTCCTGAGTTCATATTTCCTCCCTGCACATTCAATACAGTGAACACTTTTCCTCCATGTTTATCAGAGTAAGATTTACTTGAATCACTTTCAAAATCACATTTCTCGTCATCATTTCTAGACTCATTATTTACAGATTCATTCTGACCTTTGAGCTCTGACTGGTCCTTATTATTCTCTAAAGAACCCATGAAAAAGTATGAATGGCTGTCATAATTACCCCTTAGATTCTCATTTTTCTCGCTATCAGAAAGTACACACTCAGAGTGAACACTATCCTCTATTTGGCACTCACTACTGCTTGCACGAGTGGAGACAGTCCCACAACTGTTCAGTGAAGAGTTTGTAGCACCTAAATCAGACTGTTGAGACAGAATGGATATCCCTGTGGAGGAACTTGAGTTACTATTGTTCATAGCAATAAAACTTGCTCTATTGGGAAAACTTGAAGACCTATTTCGATCTTTAGGATTAAAGACTAGATCTTGCTGACTCTGGGAACGACTATTTTCTCCTGAACTTGAAGACTCCTCTAACAAAGTTATGTTTTCCTTTATGGTAGGCTCATTAGAACCTGACAGTAAGTTCTCATGACTGTGAGATATGCTTTTTCTATCCTTTGAATTAGAATTTCTTCTTATAAGTCTAGAAAAAAAACCTCCAGATTTGGCACTAGCATTATCCATTTCAGGTTTTTCAGTGGGTGTATTTACATGTGTTGTTTTAGAGGACATCACATCATCATGTGGCAACGTAAAGTCTAGTAAGTTATCAAAAGGCATTTCTGTAGGGTTATTAGGCATTTCAGTAGAAATGTCACCAAAAGAATTATCTTTGGGTTCACTAACACTTTCAACTGTTGTTACATTTACTTGGTCCTGATAAGACTCTTCTCTTGTCAATGCAAGTCTTTTCTCAAGATCATTTATATAAATTTCTTCACTTTCCTCAGGTTTTGCACCCAACAAAGAAAGACCTTTCAAATGATCAATAACAGGCTTTTTGGGACACACTGTTGTCATCAAAATATAATTCTCTTCTCTAATGGGTGGTTCTCGCCTTGTCTCTCTGGGTGAGTTTCCTGCACTGACACTTACAGACTCTGGTCTATTTGTAGATTGCTTTTTCTGGATGTTTGGTGTAACCCCTGATGCACTGAATGACCTGACATATTTAGGTTTCTGTGAGCCTAGACTACCTGTATAGATGCATGAATCACACTCTAGAGCTGGTTCAGATTTGAACTGACTGGTCATTTCCATATAGCATCCAGACTGATCCATTTGTGATGAGACATTCCCTCTCTTTGGTAAACTGACAACAGTACGGCCTGCTAACGATTCACTGAACCTTTGAGATTCTGGAAAGGATAATTTTGTATGAGTTGGTTCTTGTTCAAAATTTCCCATGAGAAAGTAGTCCTCCTCTTGAGAAGAGATTGAAGGTTTTACAGGATTGACACCTTGTCGAGGGCTCTGATACTGGTTCCTGTGCTTGTCCAACTTTTGTACAGATAATTGCCGATCAGGTGGGCGAGGAGGAGGCGGTGGCCTTGAGGCCGGGGTAATAACCCGTTTCTGTTTGTTCTTCAACATGAGAGATGAACCCTTTGGTGGCAGCTCAGGGGGAGGTGTCTCACATCCAGTATTCATATATATTGGTTCGTTGCTTGGGTCACCTTTCCCATTGATATTCCAATCAGAGCTGGTGATATTTCTCAGATTTTCTCTACTTCCTGGCAGTGAAACAGAAATTCTTCTATTTTCTTTATTTGCCCCATTATTATCTTTTGAACTCTCCTCACCTTTAGACTGTGACCGTCTGTGTGCAGCAGCCGATATTTTACCATTTCCATCTGGAGCAGACGTTGATACAGCAGGTATGTGGACATGATTTGTGTCCACATCTCCCATATCATATTTCTCCAAATTCACATATGGTAATGGAGCACTCATTTTAGAACGATGAGGGATCTTTTTCAATTTATTTAAAAGATTTGGACTAAGAAGAACACTGGAAGAGTAACTCCCATGGTTCACTGGTCTACAGTATGTTCTGTCTGAAGAAATACTCAAATTGTCTAATGATCCCCTTGGCAATGGAAATTGATCAAGTTTTAAACGGCCAGAATTCAATTTCATTGGCAGAGGAGGAGGTTTGTCTGACTTTTCATCATCTGTTTTCCTGTCTTCTTTCTGACAAATCTGTTTAAAGATAGAAAAATAGGTAAACTTTCAATAACCTTATACTATTTTAAATCTGCAACAAAAGAAATTCCACAACATGTGCTGTTCACTCATAGAATGATGAATATAAAAGAGTGTTAAGTCAAGGAAAATTAATTAGAACTGTCTCTATAGAGGATTTAACCCCATACCAAACAATGCTGTGTTTTAATGGCCCCAAAGAAGAAGGCTTTTGAAAACAGGTGAGCAAAAAAGTCATAGATTTTTGGAAAGTTCTTCTTCACCCCTTCAGTGTAAAAACCAAAAATATTGTGTGATGCAATTCTTCACATTTGGTGAATAATTTCACAAATTTTCCATACAATAAAATTAAAACTTTATAAGAATGCCCGACAGCCACCAGATGGACAGGCTGATTCAAGTTTACCTCCAATAAAGCCATAGTGTTTTTGCTGGATCATAATTATTTCAAATCTAAAGTTATTTTGATCAGGATTTCCGACAAAACCTGGCACATTGCAGATACAATTTCCTAAGCCTCCTTATCTTTAGAACACTATCATGGTAGTCCGATCCTCACCCACAGTACAAGTATTTTAAGGTCAATGGCCCCTAACTCTCATGTTAAAGGGGAAGCTGCCGAGATTGGCCGAAGAGCCTTTATGAAAACGTTGATGTTACAAGATATTTACCAATGAGCTGGTGAGTCTGCGGCCCCTAACCCTCATTTTAAAAGACAGAAGCTGCCGAGATTGGCCAAATAGCCTTTACGAAAACCTCGATGTTACGCAATATTTACCGATGAGTTAGGGGTCGTAATCCTTAAGTTACCCTAAACTTGCAGTGATTTCAATTGTGTCACATTCCCTCATACACCACAAGCATTCTATATTTTCAAGAGGCTTTGAGTTATTGACAATAACAACAAACTGCTTAACTTTTTACTAAACAACAAAATTTTAGATATCCAAATTGAAAGCATTTGCAGATGACAAAAAATAACGTTATTCAAACATTGACATTTGTTTTAGGAAGGGTAGAAAACAATGTGGGAAAAGGAGAAAATGCTGGTAACCAGCATTTTCTCCTTTTCCTACAATGTTTTCAAAAGGCTTTTTTGTCAGGGTCATCAAAACTTAGGATTGTGTAGTAAAGGTTTAAGATTCAAAATAATAGGTCCACAGGTACCAGCCTTATAGGGTAAACACAAATAAAAGTCTACCAGACTAAGGGAAGACAGCTGGGCAATGGAAACCACAAAATGACATAAGATCCTCTAGCTTATGGCCTTTATAGCCAACTAATCAAAAGCCTGAAAATACAGATACACTTAGCACTGACCTGTAACATTTCATCTAGCAAGGACATTTCTCTCTCCAGGTCTTCTTCTGTCTGTTGGAGGCTCTGTAACACATCTTCTTTATGATGTTCATTCATAATTCTGTCGATTTCCTCTGCTATCTGACTGGGAACCGATTGACTATATTCCCTACCTCTCTCAGCAAAGATCTTGGAACCATACCCACAAAGTGCAGGTGCACTAGATGAAATCTGCATTGGTGTAGAATTTGTGGTGATACTTTGAAGAGAGTTTTGACTGCCATGGGATGAAAATGAATCTGATTGGCTGACAGCTGATGATGTCATGGGAACTTGATATGACATAACATTGTTGTTGAATTCAGCAGCCCAGTTTAAATAATTTTCATTGCCTTGCTGAGACTGTCCTTTACAATTGCGCAAGGCATCTAAATTTACATCAAATGTTCTCTGAGTATTAGAAGAGCACTTGTCATTTTGGTTGTGCACAGATTCAACTTTACGAACACGTCTTGGTGGTATATCA
Source organism: Hippopus hippopus (assembly GCA_946811185.2). Taxonomy (NCBI): domain Eukaryota; kingdom Metazoa; phylum Mollusca; class Bivalvia; order Cardiida; family Cardiidae; genus Hippopus; species Hippopus hippopus. Next base: position 42,464,284 of record OX328096.1, read on the forward strand.
TATATTGCCATTAGCCTCTCTTTTTCAACATTTTCTATGCTGATAAGTTTCTGTTTTTCAGCATAAGTTTTGGCACGTCTGTAGTCAGTAAAGCTAATTGAATGTCTCTTTGGGCGAGGCCATAAGTCACCATCTTGATAAATTGGTTCAGAACACAAAGATGTGTTCTGCTGGAATTTCTTGAACATACTGTCACTTATTACATTTTTTAAGGGCTCTATATGTTCACTTCCTGAAAAACATGAAAAAAAACATCTGAGCATAACCCATTATACCAATCAAGTCATCATATAATTATGGATCTATTAAATCCATTTTGTCCAGCAACCAACTGAATCATAAGGTAGACTGGTCCTTTGACATGCAAAAAATTGAACAATCGCAAAAAGATTCGACCAAGGTCAGCCTGTGCGGACTGAGCAGGCTGACCTTGGTTGATACTTTTTGCAAATGCATTTAGACCCTTTTCACAGAGAATGGCTCATCAGTAACTCATTTCAGTTGTATATGACAGCAATAAGGTAAAATAAACATAAAGTGGAACAAAGCTGCAGAAAGGACTGACTGTTACCTTAGACAATCACCACAAAAGACGTAACTATTTTCAAGATGTAGGAAAAAGCCAGCAACTCTGAACTCAATTATTCCTTTTACAAACAATCCCAAGTTTTAACAACCCTGAGAAAGACAGCTTTTGAAAACATTGAGGGGAAAAGGAGAAACGCTCGTAGCCAGCATTTTCTCCATTTCAGATACTGTTTTCTACCAATTCAGAGACAAGTCCCACTATTTTAGCCAGTAACTCTGTTGTTTGCTAGTCCTTTCAATTTGGACGAGTGTAAAGGTATGTTGTTTGGTTCAGAGTTAAGCTAGAATCATTATAATTTGTTGACATTGTAGTTTTAAGATATGACAGCACTACACAGCTTATGCGATTTTTCAAAATGGTCTTGATCTACACTTCCAGCGAGTGCAACATCACTTATCTTTGAAAATGATACACCCAAGTTTAACTAATCAAAACATTTTAGTATAGACTAGTCAAATTGTATCACATGCTATTTTACTCTTATTGAAATAAAAGTTGTTGACTCTTTACAAGATGACAAACTTCAGAGGCCTCTAATTGAAAGCACTTACAGACGACAAAATACCTCGGCTAAAATACTGGGACCTTTTTTTGAATGGGTAGAGAATATTGTTGGAAATGGAGAGAATGCTACTTACCAGAAGTTTCTCCTTTCCCCTTAATGTTTTGAAAAGCTTTCTTTCTCTGGGTCATTAAAAACCAAGATTGTGAGGTAAGGAATTAACTCTTTACCACACAACAAAATTCTGGACTGGTACAAAATTAAAGCAATTGCAGAAAACAAATTAGAGGTGGCTAGAATTATGGAATTTGTTTTGGAAAGGGTAGAAAACATTGTTCAGAAAGGAGGAAATGGTAGTTATTATCAGTTTCTCCCTTTTTCACGATGTTTTCAAAGCCTTCTCCCTCAGGGTCATTAGAAGTTGGGGTTGTGTGGTAATCTTGGTGGTTATCAGCATTTTCTCCTTTTCCAACAATGTGTATAAAATCAATTTCCTCCAGGGTCATTAAAACACAGGAAAGCAAAATTAATATCCTATATCACAATTGTAATGAACAAAAGCAGTCCTTTTTTTCTCAGCGGTGAAGGTGTAGAATTTGGATACCCCAAGTTTCATCCTCATTAAAAGTGCTCCAAGTATCCTTGGAAAAGAGACTTCAGAGTTAAAGCGTAGAACTGACCCAGTCCATCTGACCCGTCACCTTGATATGACTGAAATAATGTTGAAAGCTACATAAAACACCATGCAAACAATGATTAGTAATCAATTATTGTAAATCAGAAAGTGGCATTTACTTGTAACAAGAAACCCCACCTTTTCCCATAATGTTTTCTACATTGTTAATAATGATTATTGTCCTTTCCTTTAGTTGTGCGTCATTGTTTAGCTCTTTACCACAACAAGTGTTCCGACTAGTCCAAATTTAAAGCACTTGCAGACAATAATTCAAATGTGGCTCAATGATGGAATTTGTTTTGGATAGGGTAGAAAACATAGTGGAAAAAGGAGAAAATGCTGTTTACCAGCATTTTTCAAAACCATTCTATGTTAGGTTCGTTAAAATTCAGGATTGTGTGGTAAAGAGTTAACTCTTTACCGCACAATGCCGACTTTAAATGACCCTGGGAAAGAAGCCTTTTGAAAACATTTTGGGAAAAGAAGAAAATACTGGTCACCAGCATTTTCTCCTTTTTCCACAACATTTTCTACCCTATCAAAGAAAACTTGCATCATCTAAGCCTGATTGAAATTGTTGTTTGCAAATGCCTTCAATTTGGACAAGGCTAAACTTTTGTCGTCTCGTAAAGTGTTAATTTGTAATAGTCTTTGATACATGTAGTTCAAAATGCAGATTTTGCAGTGATGGTAATTACCATTGCCAATACATGAAGCATCCTGCAATACCATGATGACCACTTTCAGGTCAAAGTGATTGCCCTTTTCATTACAATAGTTCTAGACTTACTTCTTTTAGATGTCTTACGTTTGATTATTGGCGCAGTTTTACCAGCATTAGCACGCCCCATTATTTCAGAAATCTCATCTGATTGGTCTGTTTGGAGAACATGGAACCCTTGACCTGAAATGCATCACAAAATCAGGGTATTAGATTGTTCAGCTGGAATGATGAAATAATTATTGACAATGAATTGGACTTCAATCTAACTCTTCACCACACAACAACAATGTAGACTTGTCCAAGATGAAAGTATTTGCAGATAATTTCAATGCGGCTCAAATGATGGAATATGTCTACACTGTAATAGGGTAGAACACATTGTCTGTGGAAAAAGAAGAAAATGCTGGTTACCAGCATTCTCTCCTTTCCCTACAATGTTTTCAAAAGGCTTCTTGTTTTGAATGTTTGGTAAAGGCTAAAGTTGTTCAAAGAATTTTATTCTGTACCATACTCTAATATTGGTTCATTGTCTTTGTTTGTTACACTGCTTGCATGGTCCTCTTCATCTTTCATTAATTTATTGGTCTCTGTTTTCAGTATATTCAAAATGAGGGGCTAAGTAAATCAGCAAGAAGGCACAGAGAACACAACTACCCCAAAGAAGATCAAATACACAGTCATGTAAATAGTAAATTGGGCATTTTTGGTAAAGAAAAAGGTTTAAACATTACAATTGTATGGCTTAACCCTTTACCACATGACTAAATTATAGATTCATCCCTGAAAGCAAAGGTTGCCGATGACAAATTTTGTGTGGCTTAAATAATGAGAGTTGTTTCTGATAGGGTAGAGAACATTGAGAGAAAAGGAGAAAATACTGATTACCAGCATTTTCTCCTTTTCTCACAATGTTTTCAAAAGGCTTCTTTCTCATGGTCGTTAAAAGTTGGGATTGTGTGGTAAAGGGTTAAGCGGATAACTGACCAACATCTTCCACCATCAAAAAAAAAATCGAGACAATATTCTAACAAGAAATCAGTGTAGATCTACGATCAGACTGCACATTCTGCTCAGCCAAATCTTGATCTACAATATCTACAAAAGCCACATAAGACTTTACTGGTATCAAGGGGCTAACTTATGGTGCTACATAGGCCTTATATCTTAGGTAATAATCTTTTATTTTATCAGAAAGTTTAGCACAGCTTATTTAAATACACCAAAAAAACATCAAACAAAACCTGTTTTATATTTGGTCCAGAAAATTCTGATATCCTGCCAGTATATTTATACTGAGGTAATGTGATAATTACTTGAGACCTTTAGAAAGAAGCCTTCTGAAAACAAGAAAAGCAGAAAATGCTGGTAACCAGCATTTTCTCCTGTTCCCACAATGTTTTCAAAAATTTTAAAAACAAAAATCATCTTCTGAGCTACATCGAATTTGTCTACTGCAAATGCTTTCAATTTGATAGAGTCTAAAATTTCGACTTTGGTAAAGAATTAACTTGCAGGATACTACTTTTGCAGACAGTTTTGATTTGATGTTCTAAACCGGAATGGTTTGAAATTATATTAAAGCAATTTCTCTTTTTTTCTGCAATGTTTTCAAAACTGGTCTCCTGTAGTCATGCTTAGGCGGTCACTTGTTACCACACAAACCTAAGTTTTAACGACCTTTCTGAAAATGGCTTTGGAATCTTTGTGGGAAAAGAAGAAAATATCTGTTAGCCAGCATTTGGTCCTTTTCTAACAATGTTTTCTACAATTCCAAAGGCAAATTACAGCTTTTTACTCACATCGAAATTTTGTCCTCTGCAAATGATTTTAATTTGGACCAGCCTAAAAATTTGTCGCATGATAAAGAGTATAAACTAGTCCAAACAATTGCCAAGGTGAAAAATTAGGTTGAGCAGTCAACCCTGCTCCTGAGGACAAAACAGGGAGACTTGTCCAACCAGCGTTTTCTTCTTTTTCCGCAATGTTTTCTATCCTTCCCAAAACAAATACCAATTTTTCAGTCGTATTTATTTTGTCATCTGCAAATGCTTTCAATTTGGATGAGTTCAAAATTTTGATGTTTGGTAAAGAGTTAAATGATGGGATTTGCCATAGAAAGGGCAGAAAACAGCTTTACCAGACAACAAATTTTAGGCCCACCCTTCTTGAAAGAATTTGCAGATGATAAATTCAATGTAGCTCAGATGGTGGGTTTGTCTTTGAAAAGGTAGAGAACATTGTGAAACAAGAGCAGCAAATTGTCGCAAGATACGCCCGTCCCACCACCGGTTGTCGAGGGGGTATAATAATCGTAAAGGGCAGGTAATGCAACAAACATGTTTACCAAGTCTTAAGTCCATTTGACTTGAGGTGACAAAGTTCCGTCCCGGACAAGCAAGAAATACTGTAAAAATGAAGATCAAAGTAGAATACTCAAAATCCGCACTAGGTAGAGTTATTGTTCTTGCGCACTGTACTCCCTAATATTGCAACAAAGGTAAATAACTCAAAATTCATGCTAGGAAGAGTTATGGTTCTAGTGCACTGCACTCCGTAAATTTTCAACAATCATGCATACCAAATTTGAAGATGTTCAGACTAGATGACAAAGTTATATTCCGGACAAGCAGAAAATGCTGTAAAAATGACGATCAAAGGGAAATAACTCAAAGATAGCTCAAGGTAGAGTTATGGTTCTTTTGCACTGTACTCCGTTTAATTGCAACAAACACAAATACCAAGTTTCAAGTCAAATGGACTGGAGATGACAAAGTTATGTTCCAGACAAGCAGAAAATGCTGTAAAAATGATGATCAAAGGGAAATAACTCAAAGACAGCACAAGGTAGAGTTATGGTTCTTTCGCACTGCACTCCGTATTATTGCAACAAACACAAATGCCAAGTTTCAAGTCAATCAGACTCGAGATGACAAAGTTATGCTCTAGACAAGCAGAAAATGCTGTAAAAATGACGGTCAAAGGGAAATAACTCAAAGACAGCACCAGGTAGAGTTATGGTTCTTTTGCACTGCACTCTGTATTATTGCAACAAACACAAATGCCAAGTTTCAAGTCAATCGGACTGGAGATGACAAAGTTACGCTCCGGACAAGCAGAAAATGCTGTAAAAATGACGATCAAAGGGAAATAACTCAAAGACAGCACCAGGTAGAGTTATGGTTCTTTCGCACTGAACTCCGTATTATTGCAACAAACACAAATACTAAGTTTCAAGTCAATCGGACTAGAGATGACAAAGTTATGCTCCGGACAAGCAGAAAATGCTGTAAAAATGATGATCAAAGGGAAATTACTCAAAGACAGCACCAGGTAGAGTTATGGTTCTTTCGCACTGCACTCCGTATTATCGCAACAAACACACATGCCAAGTTTCAAGTCAATCGGACTGGAGATGACAAAGTTATGCTCCGGACAAAGAACTGGACACCGCCCGTCCGCCTGGACGGACGCCCGCCCACCCGTACGCCATGGGTGATCCCATAATACGTCCCATCTTCGACAGGCGTATAAAAAGGAGAGAATTCTGTTTACAACCATTTCCACATAATGTTTTCAAAAGCTTTATTCTTCATGATTATTTAGACACTAAATTATTTGGAAAACGTTTGTTAACTCTTTACCATACAACAAAATTTTAGACATGTCAGAATTGAAAGCATTTGCAGAGGACAAAATAAATGACTCAAAAATTGTAATTTGTTTTTGGAATGGTAGGAAAAAATGTGTAAAAAGGAGAAAATGCTGGTTACCAGCATTTTCTCCTTTTCCCACAATGATTTCAAAAAGGCTTCTTCCTCAGGGTCATTAAAAGTCCAGATCGTGTGGTAAAGGGTTAATAAGTTGACTCACCTTTGCCACACCTTGATCCACCCTCAAAACAAAACTTGCCATCAATGGTCCCAAAACGGCGGAGATCAGACACCTGCCAGGAGCATAAAATTTTTGGAGGTATTTGACATGTGAGACAGAATCTGTTGCCATGTATGTGCATTCGCACAAGATCCAGCGGGATTTTACTGTGGCTTGGCACTCTGACTGTGCGGACTGGGAACTGGTGCTCTGAAATGTAGGAAAGTTCAGGTCTGTCAAACAATAGCCTGGATATTATTGTGAGACTGACAATGTGTTACAGTAAAGTCTGTCACAGTTCCAGTTGTTGGCAAATTTGAGCCACATTTAAATTGTCATGTGGAAATGTTGTGAACTTTTAAAATAAGACAAGTCCCAAATTCTGCATTTTGATTTAGACTTAACTCTTGACTATACAGTAAAATTTTAGAGAGGTTGCAAAAGACAAATTAGATGTGGCTGAAATGACAGAATATTTCTTGGTGTAAAACACTGTGGAAAAGGAAGAAATATTGGTAACTGGCATTTACTGCTTTTCCCACAAAGTTTTCAAAAAACTTCTTTCTCAGGTTATCAATACTCTGAATTGTTTTATAATGCCTTAACCCTTTATCAAACAATCCCGACTTTTAACCACCCAAAGAAAAAAATGCCTTTGAAAACACAGTGGGAAAAGGAGAAAATGTGTTAACCAGCATTTTCTCCTTTTCCCACAATGTTTTCTATCCTTTCAGAGACAAATTTCAGCATTTGAGCTTGATTTAATTTGTCGTCTGCAACAGCTTTGAATTCGGACCAGGCCAAAATTTTGTTGTTTGGTAAAAAAATTAACTCTATACCACACAATCCCGATTTTTAACAACCCTGAGGAAGAAATCTTTTAAAAACATTGTGGGAAAAGCTGTAACAAGCATTTCCTTTTCCTAGAATGTTTTATAAGAGACAAATTGAATCAGTTAAGGCATGTTTAAGTTGTCATCTGCAAATGCTTTAAATTTGAACAAGTCTACAGTTTTGTCTACTGGTAAAGAGCTAACCATATTTTACAATGGTTTGGTGAACTAAGTTTCATGAGGATGTGTACCACAGAACAGGTTAATCTTTGTCTAAAATGGGTACCCACAACAAAGATTTAAGTATGGATCTCAGAGTTACTAAACAAGAGCAATTCACATTTCTGCACCTCTGAAAACCTCTGCAGCTTTCATCAAACACACCTAATCATTGGTATGCTGTTTGTGCTTGAGATAAACATTATTGAATCATTGCAACAGTTAAGGTGTTTGCTCCTAACATGAAAACCACAAAAATGTGACTTCACAGATGGTTGGTTAATTACCTCAAGTTACTCAATAGTCATACTCCTGTAATTACAATTAGGTGTGATGCATTATCAAGGGTACTGTACCCCAAGCCCTCGCTTAACCCCAGTTCTGTGACTATCCATACCAATATGGTCCTTACCAAAGCTAAACTAGATCCATTTAAAGTTGCTGAGCCCCATTAGCTTAGTAACATAAAAATTTCTGTCTAAAAATCTACATTGCAATACTAGCCCTGATAACCCAGCACTAGCTGCTAATTGGCTAAGACACTGTATCTGCAAATCTGATTGCAAGTCGTTGTCTGCACGTGTCATATTCTTCGAAGATTCGACCTGTCTGCTATGATGCATCACTATCCTGTACAGGATAAATATTAATTTGCGGTGTGTAAATTAACCTTGCTGCTAATAAAATAGTAAAGGAGAAAATGGCTATAAACAATACTTCTGTGGAAAAATCTAGATTTTTTTTTCGCTCCAAATTTCTTTACAAAAAATCTATTTTTTTAAGTGGAAAAAATAGTTTTTAAAATAATTGTTTTATTGCTCATCTTTGAATACAGTTTCTAAATATATATTTTAGGGAAACCGGGATTTGTGCAGGGTTTTTCCACAGACTTATCAGCATGAAATGTCTGGGCTTATACTGAGGCCTTACAGGCCTGTGTTTATAAGTAACTGGTGCATATGTTACATACTTTCTAAGTATGGACCAACGTACAGTCTCGCAAATCGGAAGCTGCTGTCACTGTATGCCCAAAATCAGTTAGTTGTGGTAAACAAATATCATAAAACAGGCTGGCATGTGAACTGTAGCACACAGAAACTTATCAGAAGTATACCATTTGAGAGGTAACATGTTTTTCTTCCAACATTTACTGCTATTTGGAACGTGAACCATGCGATTTTTGCACAGGAAAGCGGCATCACCGATTTTTGCCATTGGCGGTTGCCGTGACGGCTAAACTTTTGCATTTTATTCTTTCGGGAAGATGGGTAAGCATTTTCTGATTATGCACACAGATAAAGAAATCATTCAACTTGATGTATACATATCCATAAGAGTATTCAGTGCTATTCCAGTGGAAATAATTCAACTTTTCTTGAGGTACTATCAAGAGGTTCACTGTACGATCAGCTGCATCTGTACGCAAGCATTAGCTGCTTGCTTTGATAGAAAAGCTGTACACATAGCTGCATCGATGCATCCGCAGTATTGAATGAAAGGTCCAGTTCATATGATAAAAGACATAATTTTGGCTCAGTTTTGATTAATCATTTGATACTCTATACTTAGTTTTTCATGAAAAGAGAATAACAAAAAGGAGCTCCTGTACTACAGTAGCTTGTGCACAGCTGTGATCCATACCAAAGTTTCAAACTAAACACTCTAAGCGCTATATTTGTTATCAAATGTATTGCTATGAGGTATCTTTTCTTTGTAGACTCTATGAGAGTCTTTTTATTCATTACACTATTTCTTTTTATCTCTATTTTCAGATTTTTATAATACAATGACACAATAAGGGATGATACTGGATTCAGGTGCAAAGTGTGCAAATTTGCCTGTTATACTTGGGTTAATAAAGTAATGTTCTGTTCTGTTCTGCCAGTTTGTAGAGATGATAGACCACATAACCACCAGTCGTCCTAACAATGAAATATATGTCTTAGAAGGATTATAGAGAATGGCCAAGCTCAGTCCACAATATGGCAAACACAAAACTTTCATGTAGTCCCATCTCTTATAAAGACAGTGGTTTTGTGATATATAGTGAACCTGCAGCATGATATATACATAAAATTTGCCAGACTTAAACCACAAATGATTTCGAAACTCAAAATGTCTGAAAAGTAAAGCGATTCTAGACTGTAGCATGGACGAATCCATACAACAGTCTAGAGTTATAGGAACTGAAATTTACATAAACTCATAAATAATAGCAAGAGCCTTAAATAAGAAGACAGAGTTGGTTATCTAAAGGAAATGGAACAAGAGGATTTATCCAATCAATCAAGTAATTTGTCTATGTACGAGCAAAAAAGAGAGCCAAGATCTAAGAGAACTACAGACATTAATGCCACTTGTTTTTGAAAACTTGCCTGAGAATAGCAAGAAAGATACTTTTTTTGAAATTCAATAGAATGATTGCCAGGAAATCTTCCAAAGGACAAATACTGCATACTTGCTATTCCCAAATATTGTGGAGTGGTTTTCGAGAGAGTCAAAAACCAACATGAGGTTTTCAAATGAGAAAAGAAACATTCTGTCGTGTTGGTATGAAGTTGTCCAAGGGCAAATTCTTACGATTTATGGGTTGGTCGAAAAATGCTTAACATGACGATAACAAAGGCAACTTTTCGAGTAATTTTAGTCCTATAGAGTCAAAAGTTACCTTTGCTGTACCCTAAAGAAAAATGTTAGACAAAATGGTATCTCCAGTCCAAACATTGTCTCCTGGGATATTGACAAACATGATAAACAAAAAACAGCTCTACATTTGAGCACTGTTAAAAGGGGGCTTAATGTATCTCCGTGATCCATGGTACCAAGCAAGCCATCAAATACTTATGGATCCATAGTAGCCACCTTTTTTAACAACCGACTTAGACTGGTCCTTTGACATACACAAAATTAAGCTATATAGCGAAAGGTTTCGGCCAAAGTCAGCATGCACAGGCTGACCCGAGTTGATACTTATCGCAGATTCATTTAGCCCCTTTTCACAAAGCATGCCTCGTTTGTATTTCAAGGAACTATGTGAGAACATGACCAGATAATATGTACTTTGTCAGAAAGTTTTAATGTATTGAATTTTACAAACGGCGAACATACAAGTTTCTTTCATGCAGCGACGGCCGGAGAACTTTTGCCTTGCGCCTCGTATAAGACCAGAAATGAAGTCATGGTACAAGTTTATAGATATACAATCTCATAAAATGTATCACTAGGTGACGGGTCAAACACGGTCATTTCTGAAACTACATCTAACCTGTATTGCTACTTCGACACATCAGCCGAGTTTTCCCCACAGCTAACTTATTCGTGTGCCTACTGGGTTTCAACAGTATGTGGCTGGGGCTGTGACGTGTCTTGTCAAAGGCCACCCCCACAACTAACTGGGAATTGTCTATATAGACGATGCTGTATGAAAGATCCGTGGACAAATACAATGCTTAGGAAGGAAATGAAACCAGAGAGGTTTGGATTGGGACTCTTAACACATTCAACACTGAGCCATTTAAAGGACCCCGAACTCCACATTGTTTGTATACCCCTTTTTTAGACACTCCTTAAACTAACATTAAGCTGATCTCGTCTACTTGACCATTGATTGATTGATTAATTGGTGTTTAGCGCCATTTTCATTATTATTTCAGTTGAATCGAGGCAGCCAGTGCACCTATCCATGCTTTCCTGGAGTTTATTTTACCAGTACTTCGCACAATTTTCTTTCCAAGCCACTGGCTGCTTTCCCATATAGCCATCGTTGACACCATGGTCAGCAGTGGGAGAGGAATGAATCCTGTCTCAATCCAGGGATCGAACCCATGACCCCCTTGTTTCAAGTCCTGCACGCTACCGACTGATCTACCAGGGCTCGGCTCTACTTGATCAAGACATGAAAAGAATAATGTCCATGGATGCTGTACGAATCTCATGTTATATGACTACTGAGAAAAATAACAGCTATCTGAACAGTGCAAAAAACTCAGTTGGCAGCTGATCGTACAGTGAACCTTTTGATAGTGCCTAAAGAATTATGTCCACTGAAATAGTACTGAATACTCCTATGGACATGTATATGTCAAGTTGTATGATTTCTTTATCTGTGTGCATAATCAGAAAATGCTTACCAATCTTCCCGAAAGAATAGAATGCAAAAGTTTAGCCGTCACGGCAACCGCCAACGGTAAAAATCGGTGATGCAGCTTTCCTGTGCAAAAATCACATGGTTCATGTTCCAAATAGCAGTAAATGTTGGTAGAAAAACATGTTACCTCTCAAATAGTATACTTCTGATAAGTTTCTGTGCGCTAAAATTCACATGCCAGCCTGTTTTATGATATTTGTTTACCACAGCTAACTGATTTTGGGCGTACAGTAAAAGCAGCTTCCGATTTGCGAGACTGTATGTTGGTCCATAGTGTTTCTGACCATAGCTGAATGAATCATACCAGGTATCGTTTTTCTGGAGTAAACGTTCATTTTTGTTTTAAAGTTCAAAGTAACGGTTGTCGTTTTGAAAAGCAGTCCGGTTTTGCACCCAGAATGCCCAAATCAGATAGGTCTGTATTTGAAAAATGCCACCTAAGATAATTGATTGCTAGTCTCTGAGTTAAGGCAAAAGACAAAATTTTAGATTTTTCGGATTTTTAGTGGCTCAAATGACGGGGATTTGTCTTCAAAATGGTTAAGTGGACAACTTGTACCTAGACAAAGACTTCCTCCCTAGGGCCATTAAAACACAGGATTACTGGGTAAAAAATTAAGCATTAAAACATTGGTTCAGAACCCTTGGTATATATAGCTTGTGATATCACTTCTTTAAGGCTTGGTCAGACCGGCTAACGGATATGTAACGGGGGGAAAACGGACAAAAACATGCAGAATTTGGTTATCCGGTGACAAAATTCATCTCCTCTGCCACTCGAGGCTCACGCAATCGGTGTGTGGAGCGAGGAAGCCACACAATGACCGCACGAGTACCGCACATGTAACGGAAAAAAACGCACGTTTAATGGATATGTACAGGATAATAAACAGTCTATTAACGGATATCACCGTACGAGTAAGGGACTTGTACCGGATAAAACGGAAGTGCAACGCATGAGAACTAGACAAAACGTACGATGAACGGAAATGTACCGAACACCAACGTACGAGGAACGTACCGGTCACGTGACATGCCGAGGGTATAAATTGTCAGATGCATCCAAAGTCTATCATTTGCATGTCTCTGTCCGTTTTGTCCAGTGGAAAGTTTTGAACATGCTCAAAACTTCCCACCGGACGGAACGGACATCGCCGGACAAGTAGCGGATTCACCGGATAAGAAACGGACATAAAACGGATACGAACGGACACGAACGGATGAAATGATTTTTTATCCGTTACTCGTCCGTTAGCTCGGTGTGACCAAGGCTTTACTTTTAAACAGAATAGGTACAAGACTGCCACATTTTGTTCAGTCTGACCTAGATATGCCCAGTCTGCAAGAGCACTTAGTTGCACTTTTGTATTGTAACCCTTAATGAAACGGCTGTCAACAAATTGTTGACTTTCCATTATGAAAGCATCTGCAGAATACACATTAAATGTGGCTCAAACAATCAGATTTTTATACTTTTAGACTAGTGCCCATTGTGGAAAAAGAAGAAAATGCTGAATACTAGCAAACAAGGGTTTGTTTGTCTAAAGGAGAAAGGATGAACATAATCAAGCCTTTCCTAAACAATTCCCATTTTCTACAAACCTGAGAAAGAAGGTTTTTGCAAACATTTGGGGAAAAGGAGAAAATCCTGATAACCAGCATTTTGTTCTTTTCCCACAACATTGTCTATCCTTTCCAAGACAGACCATCAATGAAACCACTACTAATACATGTATGTCTCTGCAAATGCTTTCAAAATTTTGTCATCTGATAAAGAGTCAAACCAACAGACACTTCTCATTTGTATCTTAACCCTTTTCCTGCTGAATAACTTAACCCTTTACCAAACGACAAAATTATAGACTAGTCCAAATTGAAAGCATTTGCAGATGTGACTGAAAAATTACAATTTGGCTTGGAAAGGGTAGAAAACATTGTGGGAAAAGGAGAAAATGCTGGTTACCAGCATTTTCTCCTTTTCTCACAATGTTTTCAAAAGGCTTCTTTGTCAGGGTCGTTAAAAGTCGGGATTGTGTGGTAAAGAGTTAAAAGAAACTTTCTAGCCGATAGTAAAAACCTGAATTCGATTATTCCAAAGTTACTTTTTGGGTAAAAATATCTCCTTGTTGGACGGTGTAGACCCAAGATCAGATTGCACGTTCTGTGCAGTCTGATCTTGATCTACACAGTCCACAAAAGGCCAGTGAGTTGCGCTTAGCAGCCTAAGGAGTAAAATTTCCACCAGATGGTATAAAACAGAGATAATGGGGGTTGGAGGAGGGTGGCATTAATCTGTTTTATGAATCCAAACTGAGGTCTGTCTGGAAACACTTATCTCTACCTTTATAATCAAATTTATAAACAGATTATTCCATACCCCATATCTTATCTATTCAAGTATTATATTCAACCCTTTCTGTGATGAATACTTTTAACCCTTTACCAAACAATGCCTTGTCTTGATAAACTGAAAAATGGAGGCTTTTGAAAACATTGTGGAACTCATCTGGTAACCATTAATTACTCCTTTTCCCGTAATATTTTCTATCCCATCAAAGATCTTCGGATATTTTTTAACCAATTCTGAATATTTCAACTGCACATGATTTCAATTTGGAGGAGTCTGAAATCTGTAAATCAATTATATTTTTTTTTCAAAAAAAGCATTATGTCCAAAATATCTAAAATATTAAACAATAAAGTTATTGGATCAGAATGCACAATGTGTGCAGTCTGATTTTGATTTAAACTGTCCTCAAAAGTATCTAGCTTGCACTTATAGCATTGACAGACAAATCTTGTTTTCCAAAGGTACATACATATTTTACTTGATATTTTTATTTTTATGGTTCAAGAGGTCTGGAAAATATTAGCAAACAAGAAGATAAAATTCAGATGTACAAAAAAAAAGTGCACATTGCCATTTTCTAGAAATCTGTTTCAGATCTGTGTCTAGTACAGTACAACTATGTTGCTACTTTTTGTCACCCAAATTTTTACACTTTGACAAAAATGAAGCCTAACCTTCAGTTCAAAGACCACCTCACTACAAAGACCATTTTGTTTTAGTCTCCTTGTAGGGATTTTACATGGATAATTATCTTACGGTCTGCACAAGCAAATTACTGTTATTTTAATCAGGCCATGGGTAAACCTCTTTTAAAATTTCAACACTTTACCATACTACAAAATCTTAGCCTTGTCTAGAGTGGAAGCATTTGCAGACAACAAATGAAATGTGGCTCAAATGGTGTAATTAGGCTTTGAATGGGAAAAAAACATTACAGGAAAAGGAGAAAATGGTTACCAGCATTTTCTCTTTTTTCCCAGATGTTTACAAACATCTCTTTTCCCAGTTGTGAAAATACAGTATTGCTTGGTAAAGGGTTCAGACCAATTTTGCTATGCAAGTTTCAAAAAAATATCAAGTAAGATATTCACTAATGCACCGTTCAAAAAATCCTCAGCAATATTATTCAATACTCGGCTCTATCCCTAATCATTCATCAACACTGTCATAATTATTTCATAAATCTTTGTTGCAATATTGAGTAACTAAAAATGTATTGAATTGATGTGCAAGTAAAAGCACCATTTAAGAGTTCTTTAACCCTTTACCAGATGACAAAATGTTAGCCTTGTTCAAATTGAGAGCATTTGCAGACAACAATTTCAATGTGGTTCAAATGGTGCAATCTTGCTTTGGTAAGGTAGAAAACATTGTGGAAAAAGGTGAAAATGTTGGTTACCAGCATTTTCTCCTTTTCCCACAATGTTTTCAAAAGGCCTCTTCTACAGGGTTGTGAAAACCCAGGATTGTTTGGTAAAGGGTTAAAGCTGATTGAGGTTTAATGCTTTTCATTAACTTAGAATTCCCCGTGTAAGAATTTTCACATGCACTTTAGAGTACACACTTACACTACATAATGCCATGAATCAGAGAATCTGCCATCAATATGTTTCATATAAATATTTCTGTCAAAAAAAAAAGCCTTTCATCACCTTTGAAACAAACAAACTAGAAAAACTGCATGACAAAAAAATGGCTACATAACATCCATGCCATTGCAAAATAAATATGCATTTTTTTGTTTCCCTTTTTTACCTACACCAATACATGTACTTTATTCAGGGCATAGCCAACTGCTTTAGCCGAGTTTAAACCAAGATACAGTTGCATTGAAAGTGCAGTCTGATCTTGATCTAGAGTAATGACTTTCCAGACAACAGAATATTAGACTGGTTCATCTTGAAATCATTTGCAGGTGACAAACCAAGGGCGGCTCAAAAGATTAGATTTATCTATGAAACAACAGAAAACATTGTGGGAAAAGGAGAAAATGCTGGTTCCCATCATTTTCCCTTTTACCTACAACATTTTCCACTTTTCCCTCTTCCTCAGAGTCCATATAACACAGGATTAACCCTTTACCACACAATGACGACTTTTAACACCCCCGATAGAGAAGGCTTTTGAAAACATTGTGGGAAAAGGAGAAAATGCTGGTTACCAGCATTTTCTCCTTTTCCCCCAATGTTTTCTACCCTATCAAAGAAAAATCATTTCATATGAGCCACATTGAAACTGTCATCTGCAAATGCTTTCAATTCGGACAGGTCTAAAATTTGTCGTGTGGTAAAGGGTTAAGGGTAACTCAAATGCTTCCTTCCCATCAGCCTTAAAATAAGTTATATGAGAGGTAAAAAAAACATCTTTTATCTTTAAATCTATCCCACAAACTTCACAGGTAATTGACATTGATAGTCACCTCAGCTATTATTCCCCACTCACCATGTTCATAAAACTGTATTGTTTCCCAGTTACTTTTGGGATGCTTCATTTAGCAAACCCAATTTGCAGCTGGATGATGAATTAAAACTTGAGGAAATATGCATAGATTCAGTAGCTTCAGTGGACTGTGCTGATCAAGCTCAGACTGCATAGTCACAATGATCCAAAATACTACTTCACACTGAGTGACTTGCCAGTTCAGTGTGCAGAATTAGGTATTAAAGCTATGATTGGGAATAGCCATTTACTGAACAGCCCTGTGTTCTGACAAACTCACAGAAAAAAAATATTGCATACATTATTATTTTCTCCCTAACCCAAAATGCATTCTACACTTTCAAGGACATGTTATTTGAGCTACATAAATTTTGTCTACTGCAAATGATATCAAAATGAACAGGTATAAAATATGTCTGTAAAGTATTAAATATGTTGTCTGGGAGAGTTAAATGGATACCTCACTTTAATGACTGTATTCAGTGTGCTCTACTTTATTCCACAAGATGAGATCTCTCTGGTGACTTTTCATTTGTTGTGTCTGGGATGAACTTTGAAAATGTCTAAAATTGGACTATGTCACACCAAAAAAAAGCTCAAATAGACATCAAGTATACTGTTTAATCTGTCAAGGGGTAAGACAGTATATTGGACAGTGTAGTTCCAAGATTTACCCTTTATCTGACAACAATATTAAAGACTTGTCATCAAAATTTAAAGCATTTCCAGACAAGTGTTACAAATTTAACCCTTTACAAAACAATCCCTGGTTTTCACAACCATGGGTAGGAAGGCTTTTGAAAATGTTGTGGGAAAAAGAGAAAATGCTGGTAACCAGCATCTTCTCCTTTTTCCACAATGTTTTCCACCCTTTCAATGACAGAAATCATCATATGAACTACATTTAAATTGTTGACAGCAAATGCTTTCAATTTGGTCCGGTCCAAAATTTTTTTGTTTGGTAAAGGGTTAAAATTCACTTCAAACAATGAAAAGAAAAAATGCTGGTTACAAGCATTTACTCTGTTTCTGAAAATGTTTTCAAAAGGCTTCCATTAAAACTCTGATCTTCGTTGCAGCCTCATGTTGATCTGTACTATCACCAAAAGAACTGTAAGAATCCAAGGCGCTGTAAAGCATAAAAATTTTGCCTACACAATTATAAGATATTGGACACAATTTGCATGAATGAGGAGATGGGTTTTAGAAGTAGGTATAGCTATCTCAAGATTCTAGACAAGGTGGAACCATATAATCATTAGCCTTCAAATCTGAAGCCATGCTTTATTTCAATTCTAGAGTAACACATTATCACCTGCAAAAAGAACTTTTTTCGCTCCACAGCAAAACATGGTCGTAACAATTCTGACAATGGGGAGGAACTGCATGTTAAGTTTTAGCAATTTTTCCCTTTGTTATAGTCTTTATTCTTGATAATCCTTATTTAACAAGAGTGTTTTCATTGCCGTCAGAATGTAAGTTTGCTTCTAGAGGTAATGATTAAACTCTTTACCACACAATCCCGACTTTCAACGACCCTGAAAAAGAAGGCTTTTGAAAACATTGTGGGAAAAGGAGAAAATGCTGGTTACCAGCATTTTCTCCTTTTCCAACAATGTTTTCTACCCTATCACAGACAGAAATTATCATTTTAGCAATATTTAAGTTGTCATCTGCAAATGCTTTCAATTTCAAGTTTAAAATTTTGCCGTCTGGCAAAGGGTTAACTCTTTACCAAATGACAAAATTTTAGACTGATTCAAAATGAAAGCTTTGCAGACAACAATATCCATTTGGCGCAACTGAAAGGATTTGTCCTTGACATGGTAGAAAACATTGTGGGAAAAGTAGAAAATACCGGTTACCAGCATTTTGTCCTTTTCCAACAATTTTTTCAAATGCTTTCTTCCTCAGGGTCGTTAAAACTTGGGAATGTTTGGTAAAGGGTTTGCCGCGTTTTTAAACACTTTTGCTCACAATCCTCAAGTTTAAACAACCCTTAAGAAGAAGCTTTTGAAATTGTTGTCAGAAAAGGAGAATATAATGATAACCAGCATTTACTCCTTTCTCCACAATGTTTTCTACCCTATCAGAGAAGAGCTACTTTGTAACAATTTTGAATCGACATTTGCGGTTACTTTCAGTTTGGATAATACAACAATTTGTTGTCTGGGAGGGGGTTAAGTGGTAAATTCAAGCATTTGGGTTCTATCTACACCTTGAAACTGTGAATTTTCTTTTTCCTACTGAGTGTTTAAGATAAGAACTTAATCATATTTCTGTCTTTGTGTAGGGGCCATTTAGACTGCTTTATTTCATGAGCATGCATCCAATGAAACTTTTCATACTTATTTACCCTGTCAGTGCTGTAGTGGAACACAGGAGCTTTTGCAGATGACATAGATTGAGATCAAACCAAAATGTAAGCATTTACTTATTTGTCAGAGAAGTTTACTCATTTGGCCTATGCAAAAAGTTCAAGAAAGTATCTCCATGATGAAAAAAGATGTAGAATCCCCATTGAGTTTTAAACATTTCATCAAACATGGGCTTTGCTGAGCCAAATATAACATGCCCATTTAGACTAGAATATCACTAGAATGATCTCTATAATGGCTAGCTTAACTGTTACAGATAAAAGAAAGAAGGAGAAAAAACAAGAGGGCCATGATGGTCCTTTAACACTCACCTTACACAATAAGATCAATATTGTGTAAAGATTTGAAACAATAGGCATATTTTTACCCTTTACCAAACAGTTAAAATTTTAACAACATGGAGAAAGATGCTTAAAGAAAACATTGTGGGAAATGGAGAAAATGCTGGTAATCAGCATTTTTTTTCCTTTTCTCACAATGTTTTCTACCCTTTTACAAATGTCATCATTACAGTCACATTTGCTTTGTCACCAAAAAAATTAATGCTTTCAATATAGATGGTGATTTAGTCCAAATTTAAGGACAAACACCTTACTCTACCTATGTGCAAAGTACATGTACATCCAACATTTTGAACCTCCAGCTGATTTTCCCAAGAGGAATGTGACCTCTTGGAGTAGAACCACTTTTGACCAAAGGGACACAATTTGAGCAGCTTTTATAAAGGCTCACAAGATGGTGCTACCAACAAATCATACCTGTAAAGATTTGGCCTTGTAGATCCATACAAGTTTATCAATCAAAGTCTGTGTTAAAATATGCAGCCCACAGACAGAACCATTTTTGGAGATTTTAATCACCACTTTCTGAGCAAACCTTACCTTCTCCTAAGCTGCGTCTGATCTTGATCTCAAACTGGATTAATATTTCCCTGGATTCAAAGGCCAGCAAAGTGATCTGTTTCTGACAAATGATTGCGAGGACACTGGTCTCCTTGTCGTAACATATGCCAGACTCCAACCCATAGAACCCATCCAGGGGAAAGCTGGTCTTCGGACTGGCTCCTTTGACTGACTCTCGAACATCTTTGTACAGATGTACCAACAAGCGATCTGAAAAGACAAATGTATCAACTTCTTTATACCACAAAACAACACAGTAGTAAAATTTACAAGCCCATTTCCCTGTCCATATTTGAAAAAAATTTTAATTTTGGAACAGTTGTATCAACAGCAGTGCAGTCTGATGTTAATCTACTGTGGCTGCAAATGTTGCTTAAGTTGTGTTTGTGCTTGTCAGGGATTATCCAAGTACTTCGACATTCAGAGCTGAACTTTTTGCATATAAATATTTCATTAGGCATAAAGTATCGGTATCTATTTTGACATTTTATCTATCATTCCACTGTCAACTTTGGTGGATGATTCTGTATCAACATTATACTGTATCTTCAAGCTCATATTTTCAACTTTCCTGCACTATTTATAGTCAGGATGCTACAATATCAGTAGATCATCCTAATACCAATAGGGCTGTTACTGACAGCATGCTTTTAAAAATCTATACCACACCATGCTTAGCTCGACTTAATGACCTTTTGCGGACAGCCTAGATCAAGATCAGACTGCACAGAACATGCAGTCTGATCTTGAATCTACACTGTCCGATAATAAGATATTTTTCATCTCAAAAATACCTTTGAAATAGAAAAAGGTGGGTGTTTATTATCGGCTTCAAAGTTTCCTTTCATTTATTTAGCAGGATAAGGGTAAAAGGGTTAAAAAACATTTAGGGAATGGAAATAATGCTGTGTACCAGCATTTTCTTCTTTTTCAACAAAGTTTTCTAAAGCAGTTTTTCTTCAGGATCATAAAAACTTGGGACCATTTCGTAAAGGATTAAACAGGTTGATTGACTGTATGGTGTTTAAAGCCATTTTCAACATCATTTCAGTTATATTGCAGCGGCCAGTGCACCTATCCATGCTTTCCTGGAGTTTCTTTTACCAGCACTCCACACAATTTTCTTTCCAAGCCACTTGCTGCTTTCCCAGGGATCAAACCCACGCCCCCCTGTTCTCAAGTCCCATATACAACCGACTGAGCTACTGGGGCTCTGCAAAAAGGTTTTGGGCCCTGCAGTCCGGCCCATTCAGCTAGGGAAGCAGTTCAAACAGAAACATCAACAGGCATCAGGTTTTATCCTCTACCAGACAGACAACAAAATTTGATTCTTGTCCTACACTAGCTGCAAAAAAGGCCACAAAAGCTGTAAAAGGCACTCCATGGAAGGATTTAACTCTTTACAAGACAAAAAAACTTTGGCCTTGCACATTTTGACAGCATTTCCAAACAACATAAATTTGGCTCATATGATAGTTATCTTTGAAAGAATAGGAAAAAAATACTGGATACCAGCATTTTTCTCCATCTTACAAAAAAGCACTCTTCCTTAGGGTCGTGAAAATACAGGATTGTGTGGTACAGGGTTAAAATTAAGAACATTCACTATCTGTTCATCCACAAATTTTATCAAGGATTCTGAAATACGGTAACTCTTCAAGAAATACGTGTAATAAATTTCTTTAAATAACTCTCAACCTCAGAGCAGCTAACTTTACCAAACAACAAAATTTTACACTTGTACAAATCCAAAGCTGTTGCAAATTAAATGTGGCTCAATTGATGAAACCTGGCTCTTAAAGGGTAGAAAACATTGTGGGGAAAAAGAGAAAATACATTTGGAATTTTTCTTCAGTTAACATTCAAGTTCTTTAATTAACCCTTTCAAAAGTAGGCATTTGAAAATTCTTCCATGCATTTCTAGAGTTCATGGTAGATACTTGTACTAAGTTTCAATGTAATAATAAATCTCAAGACAAAGTTCCTGACATAAAAAGGTTGAACTGCCAGCTGCAGGACCATAGACTGATGGACATCAGGAGTATAATAAAGATTATCTGTATTTCTTTACTAAAGGACTTAATTTTAGACTGATCCATAATAAAAACATTTACAGACAAAATAAATGTGGCACAACTGATATAATTCCTGTTTGAAACAGAATAAAAAAATATGGGAAAAGGAGGAAATACTGGTTATCAAGATTTTCTGCTTTCCAACAATGTATTTAAAGGGATTGTTCCTCAGGGTTCTAAAACAGGAGAATATTTTATAAACAGTGTTTTTTTGGTCTGCAGGAAAAGGGAATGATTGAGCAAAGAAGCACATTTCTTCAAATGATTGAAAAAAAAAAAAATGTCTGAAACTTGACAGGTGAAAAGGAAATTTCAGGAGTTTTAAATCAATCAGAATGCATTCTTGAACACTTAACCAAACAATCTCAAGGTAAACATACCTGAGAAAGAAGGCTTTTGAAAACATTGTGAGGAAAGGACAAAATGCTGATAACCAGTATTATCTCCTTTTTCCAATAATGTTTTCTACCCTTTCAAAGAAAAACTTCATCAACTGAGCCACACCACATTTATAGTCTGCCACTGCTTTCAATTTAGACTGATCTGTAATCTAGTGGTGTGGTAAAGAGTTAAAACATTTAAATTATAACCTCCTCAAACAATTTTGCTGCAGAAAGGACTTACGAACATCTTTTTAAAATAGAAAGTATGCAGCAATTTAGTTCATCCTTTTCAGCGCTTAACCCTTATCCTGCTAAATACATGAAATGAAACTTTAGGGCCAATGATAAAATCCGAAGTTTTTGTTATTTCGAAAAATTGTTTTGGAGAAAGATATCTTCTTATCGGACAGTGTAGATCCAAGATCAAACTGCACATTCTGTGCAGTCTGATCTTGATCTACACTGTCCACAAAAGGTCAGTGAGTTGCTCTTAGTAGCTAAAGGGTTAATAGGAAAACCAGGGTGGGGTGGTATGTTTGTGTGTGTCTGTGGGGGAGTTGAGGATGATATAAATCAAGATTAGACAGCATGTTTGGGCAGTCTCATCTAACCTTTATAAGGTCTGCTGGTTTAATAATGCATGTAAGAGTTTCGATGGGTTGTATTTTCAGCCACATAATAGATGATGAGTCTATATATTTAGCCCTAAAAGGGTTAATACAAGACAGGTCTCTTTGGAAAAAATAACAAAAGGTATCTCCTTTTGCCACAATGTTAATAGATATTATTTCTGAGAGTGCCATTCAAAACTAAAGTTGCTCATGCAGAATGCCCAGATCTGCGAAAAGTCTTGACTATGGACAGCCATGTACCATTTAAATGAGTTACAGGTGAGCCATGCTCTGTGAACAGGGACTTTAATGC
Organism: Hippopus hippopus; assembly: GCA_946811185.2. Taxonomy (NCBI): domain Eukaryota; kingdom Metazoa; phylum Mollusca; class Bivalvia; order Cardiida; family Cardiidae; genus Hippopus; species Hippopus hippopus. Next base: position 42,487,295 of record OX328096.1, read on the forward strand.
ATTTGCTGAGAGTATCGACCAAGGTCAAGCCAGCTCACTCCACACAGGATGACCCAAGTCAATGTTTTTGCTTCTGGTCAATTTTCTACAAGTCAAAGGACCAGTGGACCATATAATTCAGTCAGTTGTTTGACAAAATGGGTTTTATGGATCTATAGTTATGTGATGACTTGCTTAGTCTCGCACATCAGAGATGCATTAAACATCCTTTTGCAAGAGGATGGCTCCAGTGTAATTTTAATCCACATGAAACATGTTTCCAGCAAAATAATAACCAAGGTTAACCCCTGCTCATCTGGAATACATCAGTGAAATTATAAAAAGAAACCCTTACCAAACAATACCATGGTTTTTACCCTTTACCAGACGACGACAAAATTTGAGCCTTGTCCACACTGAAAGCATTTGCAGACGGCAATTTCAATGTGGCCCAAAATAGTGCAAGTTTTCTTTATAAGGGTAGAAAACATTGTGGGAAAAGGAGAAAATGTTGGTTACCAGCATTTTCTCCTTTTCCCACAATGTTTTCCAAAAGCTTCTTTCCCAGGGTCATTAAAAGTCGGCATTGTGTGGTATTAGTTGAAGCATTAATGACCCTGAGAAAGAAGTCTTTTGAAAACGTTGCTGGTAACCAACATTTTCTCTTCTTCAGTTAATAACCCTTTACCACACAATGACGCCTTTTGACGCCCCTAAAAAAGAGGCCTTTTGAAAACATTGTGGGAAAAGGAGAAAATGCTGGTAACCAGCATTTTCTCCTTTTCCCACAAAGTTTTCTACCGTATCAAAGAAAAGTTGCGTCATTTGAGCCACTATGAAATTGTCGTCTGCAAATGCTTTCAATTTGGATAGGTCTTAAATTTTGCCGTGTGGTAAAGGGTTAAATTGTTGTCTACTCTTTGAAAGACTAATCCCATCTTTCGAAACACATTTTACTTGTCTGAAAGTACTTTTAACCCTTTACCAAACAGTCCCAGGTTTTAACGACCCTTGGAAAGAAGCCTTTTGAAAACATTGTGGGAAAAGGAGAAAATGCTGGTAACCAGCATTTTCTCCTTTTCCCACAATGTTTTCTACTCTATCATGGACAAATTCTACCATTTGAGCCACCTTTAATTTGTCGTCTGCAAATGCTTTCAATTTGGACCAGTCTAAAATTTTGTTGTTTGGTAAAGAGTTAATATGGACAAGTCTACAATTTTGCCCTCTGATTTTGTTACATGATTTCTTACTGTAACTGCAGACAGCTTTCTTGTCTTGCAGCAGACTACTTTCTTAAACATAGTGGGAAAAAAAAAGGAATTACTCAAATGAACAGTTTCACTGTAGCAAAAAATCTTTCCTCCATATATTCATACATAACACTTTACCATACAATCTGGAGTTTGAACAAATCTGAAAGAGAAGGCTTTTGAAAACCTTGTGGGAAAAGCAGAAAATGCTAGTAACCAGCATTTTCTCCTTTTCTCACAATGTTTCCTACCCTATCAAAATCAGAAATCATTATTTAAACTGCATTTATTTGGCATCAACAAACTTTCAATTTGGTATAGTCCAAAATTTTACGATCATACCTTGCATATTTATAATTTATATGGACATTTTCATCAGTCATCTGCTAAAACTTCAACCCTGAAGGTAATAAGTAAATTAAAGGCTTAGAGCAAAACAGGCTTGGAACAATTGAAGCCTAGCAGGAACTAACACCATCTGGTTCCCGTTAGGTTGTGAACATTCTTCCTGAAATAATCAAGGTAAATCTGCATTTCTGGAGTTAAAAAATGACTAGAATGGGCCTTTGAAGTCCCTTGTATCCCTTGGATCCCTTCAACAGTGGAAAAAAGACTGATCCACATCTGTTGACTACATGAATCTGTTGGGGGAGGGGAGAAGGGGGATATTAGGGAAAAAGATAGTGTGTGTGTGTGTGTGTGTGTGTGTGTCAATGATTCAAATCCCCAGCTTGGTCAATTTCTTTCTGGGAACAAATGATAGTCAATGCAACAGGATTCATTCCTTTCTCACTGCTGATTGTTGTTGAGGTTATGCGGAAAAGCAGCCAGTGTCTTGGGAAGAAAAATTGTACCATGTACTGATAAAAAGAAACCCAAGGACAGCATTGAGAGGTGCACTGGCCACCACGATATAACAGAAATAGTTTTGAAAACCACACTGAACACCATACAAAAAACAAACAAACAAAATAAACAAACAACTCATTGCCAGTTGAATATATTGAAAGCAATAATCTAGACAACAAATTCAGTGTGTCACAAATGACGGGATTGTCTTTCAAAAGGTAGAAAAACATTTCAAGAAAAGAAGGAAATGCTGTTTACCAGAATTTTGCCAGTTTCCCTTCATCTGCAGGGTAATAAAAACAGCCTGCCTTTTCAGTAAAGGGTTTATTCTTACAACAAACAACAAAATTTTTGACTAGACCAAACTGAAAGCATTTGCAGGCGACAAAATGAATATAGATCAAATGATGATTTTTGCCTTTGATAGGGTAAAAAACATTGTTGGAAAGAGAGAAAATGCTGGTTATCAGCATTTCTCCTTTTCCCACGGTTTTCAAAAGTTTCTTTTTCAGGACTGTTAACTCTTTACCATACGACAAAATCTTAGACTTGTCCAAATTGAAAGCATTTGCAGACATCAAATTGAATGTGAGTGAAAAATTAAAATTTGTTTTGGGAAGGGTAGAAAACATTGTGGGAAAAGGAGAAAATGCTGGTTACCAGCATTTTCTCTTTTTCCCACAATGTTTTCAAAAGGCTTCATTCCCAGGGTCGTTAAAAGTCGGGATTGTGTGGTAAAGGTTTAACTTTTGGGATTGTGTGGTAAAGAGTTAAAGAATTTCTCTTTCATCTTTAAAATGTACTTCAAAGTATACACTTCCCATCATGGTTTCCGTTTTATTTCCTAAATTAGGTACATATTTTGTTTGGGAAAAAACAATACTGACCTCTATATCTCGCAGTTGTAATTCTTCCCACGGTAAATATGGAAACAACATACAGTTGATCAAAATTACTCATATTTGAGAGAGAAAAAACTTTGCTTATCTTGAGTATATTACATGCATTGGTCTTAAAATAAGTTACACTTCTTAGCTATGTACAAGATCAACTGGACAGTTGTTAAAAGTGCTTCTTTGGTTGAACTGGGTTTTTTTTTTTAAAATAATAATTGCAATAGTACCAAATTTGACACAAAATGTAGTCCATAAATGCTGAAGAATGCTATTTAAAACCTATGCCGAAGAATCTCATGTTTTTATGATCCTGAGGAAAAAGCCTTTGAAAACATCATGGGAAAAGGAGAAAACTGTCGGTAACAAATCTTACTGTGTCATGTTGAAAGATAAATTTTATTTGCAATTCCGACAGGTCAGACATTTTGCTTTTTTCAAACAGAAATGAAGATTGAAAGAACAAACAGTTTGGTTACATTTCAGTCCTTTTTTAAAGGCATGAAAAACTGTTGACGAAAACAAGGCCGAAATGTTAAAGCACAGAAATGCATGAAAACCGTTATCTTCCAAACAAAGCCAAAAACTTTAAAGGTGTATACACTGAAGTTCCCAGATAGACTGGAAAATATAGTGGGAAATAGAGAAAATGCTGGTTAGCGGCATTTCCCCTTTTGCCACAATGTTTTTAAATGCCATACTTCCCAGGGTGATGGAAAAGCCAGATCGTTTAGTAAAGGTTAAACACCGATATCAATGACCACATGGTACTTAACCCTTTACCACACAATCCCGAGTTTTAAAGAGTCTAGGGAAGACAGCCTTTGAAAACATTGTGGGAAAAGCAGGAAATGCTGGTAACCAGCATTTTCTCCTTTTCTCACAATGTTTTCTATCCTATCAAAGACAAAAAATCCTCATTTGATCTGCATTTAATTTTTTGTCTACAAATGCTTTCAATTTGGTCCAGTCCAAAATTTTTTCGTTTAGAAAAGAGTTAAGAAATGAGTGGTACCAAAATATTGCTAAAAGTATAAGGGATAACTCCTTGACAAACAACAAAACTTCACACCTGTTCAAATTGAAAAGCATTAGCAGACCACAAATTAAATGTGACCCTGCTGTACTTGCAATGTGTGAAAGTATTGTGGAGAAAGGAGAAAATACTTATTACCAGCATTTTCTCCTTTCTCCATAATGTTTTCAAAAGCCTTCTTGGTCAGGGTCTAAAACTCAGGATAGTATAGTAAAGGGTTAAGGGTTTAAAATCAATCAGCACACCAGAAACTATGAGGCAAAAACATCTTGAAAGCCCATATCATTCTATCTTTACTGGGAAATACCAATATATGATGTAGTAAAGATAGAGCTGCTTCTGTGCACATATTACATAAATATCAGACTGCAAAGTATACACAATCTCATCTCTGTTCTACACTATCTGATACTTTGTGAAACATTTTGCCCACAAATGCAATGCATCAGGTCTGTGTTGCAGGACAAAGATTAAGTTTTTAACCCTATACCACACGACAATATTTTGGACCGGACCAAACTGAAAGCATTTAAAGTCAACAATTTGAATGTAGCCCAAATGATGATTTCTGTCTTTGATAGGGTAGAAAACATTGAGGGGAAAAGGAGAAAATGCCGGTTACAAGCATTTTCTCCTTTTCCCACAATGTTTTCAAAAGCCTTCCTTCCCAGAGTCATGAAAACCAGGGATTGTTTGGTAAAGGGTTAATTCTATCAATCAGCATACAGGAAGCTCTGAAGCCTAGCCTAAACCTCTTCCAGCTGTGCTGGGAAATGCTAATTTGATGCAGTGTTGAAATACTCCAAGGTGAGAAAATATTTCTCTAACAGCAACATTTTTTTTCACTACCAAAGCATCCCAGTAAACCCCTAAAAGCAACTTTTACAACTACAGTTACCTTTATAGCAATTGAAGATCAAGATCAGACTTCACACAATGTGTAGTCTGATCTTTTATCTACACTGTCCTCTTTGCTAAAACACTATAGACAATGGCAATCTGTCTTGATATTGTGATTATTTGAGTCTTATTTTCAGATTACAAAGGTCTGTTGGGTTTATTCTAGGCCTGACCGTTTGTGTGCAAAATGAACCCAAGTGACTTTTTAAGTCATGAAAAACAGATTAAACATGGTAATCTAGATGCTGTTTTTGCAAGTATTTTACAAAATGCAGTTGGAGACAATATTTATGATGCCCAAATTAAGACTGAATCTTCAAAGTTTGACCATGATCTACAATGTCCTTAGTTGTAGTAGGTACATGTACTTATTACATGATTAGCTTTCTTTTGATTTGAATAAAGCAGATGTTCAAAAACATTTAGACAAAATTAATGAAAAAATTCTAAAGTTTGTGAGCCAGAAATTGTTTATGGACAATCAAAGTGAACATAGATTTGAGATAGATCTATGTAACAATTAGCACATAAAAACCTGGTGGCAAATGAGAATAACAAAAGCATTGCTGAGGGAGCTAACGCTCCCCTGCAGTTGCCTTTCAGGGAAAATTATTGAGTCAAAAAAGGGGCATAACTGGGTCAAAAATATTTTGATGGTTACCTACCCCTGTTGTATGGGTTCCCCTTTTGTAGTTAACCACTTACCCAAGCTTGAAGTAAATATCTTCAGTAACAACAGAGATATTATAAAATTTAAAAGTTTTTGCAATTGCAAAACAATGCAGACAATGCAAGGACAACACCAGGGCTATGATAATAATTTGACATTACCTTCGAAAATAGCAGAGCTGAAAATGACCTTTTTCGCTTGAATGTTTTCAAAAGTCTTCTACATCATGACAGAAAAGTTGGCTGCAAGACAGAGAGTATAAGATTTTGTATCTGGTTAGCGCTTTCCAAAATGACACAATTCTACGCAGGTCCAAAATGATGGCAATTTCAGACATACGATTAAATAACTCAAATAACTGGATTTGTCTTTAAAAAGCACTATAAATCATTGTGGGAAAAAGAAAAAATATTGGTAACCAAAACATTTTCTGAAGCCCATTTCCAGGGTCATTAAAACCAAAGGTTGCTTGGTAAAAAGTTAGAGATGGCTTTCTATGAAGGAACAATTTATACAGCTGAACAATTTGGTTGTGCATGGATGTGCATCAGATTAATCTGATCCTCTCATACAATAACCCTTATAAGTGCCTTTCACACTATAGTTGCCTTTGTGACCAGTGTAGATCAAGATCAAACTGCACAAAACATGCAGTCTGATCTTTAATTCACACTGTTTGCTTTGCTGAAACATTCTGCACAAAAAACCTTTACATTGCAGTAACTTCCATCTTCCTTTCAGACTAAAAATGATTTTTAGGGTTATTCAACACTCTTAAGTATACTATTCATATTTTATTAATCCATTCAAATAAAACAGAAATTATAGTACCAATTATCACCAAAAAAATTAATAAAACAGAAATTGCTAGAGAAATGTAGCAATTACGAGGGCTGTTCGATATGTAATGTGTATTGTACCACAGCGCGATAACGCTTTGCACGATTTCGTGGATGATGATACGCTTGAATAGCTCTATTCAATACCTTTTCAACGGTATAAACACGAGCCTTCAGCTCCTTATAGTTTTAAGCTTATAGTCATTTCAATAGAGCTAGTCGTTGACCACTGTTGTAAAAATGGTTGGGAAACAGATTAAGAATATTGAAGAAATTAGAGCTTATATAAAAGTTCGCACAAAACTGGGTCATTCGGTAATGCAGATTTTTACTGAATTGGGGGACGTTTATGGGTCTGAAAAGGTATCTTATGAGACAGTTCATAGTTGGAGAAAGAAATTTCTGACTGGCACAGAGTCCGTCAAAGATGCAGCAAAATCTGGCCGACCTGTGACTTTAACAGGCAAGGCAAATGTCTCAAAAGTAAAGGAAATAATTGAAAGTGATGGCAGATACACGATTCGTGATATTGCCAACGCTGTTGGCATATCACTATCGTGGTTGCATTTCATTTTGAAGCGTATTTTGAAAGTACGAAAGATTTCTGCCAGATGGATACCTCATATATTGACAGATGACCAAAAACGGGTACAAGTACAAACCGCTACCCAATTGCTCAAAATGTTTCCCAAATTCGATCAAAGACAATTTGCAAACATTGTTACTGGTGACGAAACATGGGTTCACTATTTCGAACCATTAAGAAAAATTGGAAACAAAATATGGCTAACTAAACACGGTAGAAGGCCTGTAGTTGCCAAAAGAAGCATAAGCACAAAGAAGGTTCTTTATTGCATATATTCTTCTCATGTGATGGTATAGCCGTACAAAGGGCAAAAGTGTTACAGGTCGGTATTATCGAGATGTTATACTAAAAAAGTTCAAGAAATATTATCTTAAACGACGCCCTGTGTCAGGATTTAGGCATGTTCGTCTACTTCATGATAATGCTCCATCACATACATCTGAGCTTGTGAAGCAATTTTTGAAGTCGGAGAAGGTTACCGTCTTGCCACACCCACCATACTCTCCAGATCTAGCCCCATGCAACTTTTTCTTTTTTCCAAAACTTAAAAAGTTCTTATCTGGTCGTCGTTACAAGTCCCGACAAGCCCTTGGCTCAGCCATCAGTCAGTGCCTCAGAGGTCTACCTAAATCAGCGTACCGTGACGCATTTCAGAAATGGATTCAGAGATTGAAATTATGTATTTCAAACCGCGGAGAATACTTTGAAGGGATGTAATGTTCATTTCACTATTTGAGTCGAATGCTTTTAAGATATCGTACAATACACATCACATATCGAACAACCCTCGTATGTATGATTTAAAAATGAACCCATTGATGAAAATGTTTTGGCACATTCCCTGCAGCAGTCATACTTTCTTTTGGCATCAGAACAGTTTGGAAAACAATGTTGCTAAAGGACAAATCACTTATTACAAGCAATTTCTCCTTTAGTCAAAATATCTTTTTCATCTATTTCTGTATTTAGCTTAACTCTTTACCACACAAGAAAATTTTAGACCAGTCCAAATTGAAAGCATTTGCAGACAACATTAAATGTGACTGAAAAATTGAAATTTGCTTTGGGAAGGGTAGAAAACATTGTGGGAAAAGGAGAAAATGCTGGTCACCAGCATTTTCTCCTTTTCCCACAATGTTTTCAAAAGGCTTCTTTCTCAGGGTCGTTAAAAGTCGGGATTGTGTGGTAAAGAGTTAAGTCGTAGAGATACCCAACAAAATTTTAGACTGGTCCAAATAGGAAAGCAATTGCCGACGGCAAATTAAATGCGACTCAAAAAATGAAATCTGTCTTTGAAAGGGTAGAAAACATTATGGGAAAAGGAAAAAATGCTGATTACCAGCATTTCCTCCTTTTCCCACAATGTTCTCAAAAGTTCTTTTCCTTGGGGTTGTTAAAACTCAGGAACATTTCATAAAGGGCTCACTATAGAGTTTTTAAGGTCCAAGCTTCTATTCCATCATATTTTTCAAAAGCCTTCTCTGTAAGGGTCACTAAAACTTTTAAAGACAACATATTTACTGTGGCCTGAATGATAAGATTTGCCTCTAAAAGGGTAGAAAACGTTGTGCATAAAGGAGAATATTCTAGAAATCAGTATTTTCTCCTTTTTCATTTTTTCAATCACTCTCCTCTTCAGAGTCATTAAAGTACATCCTTTGGTGAAGGCTTAAAAGCTGTCGTCTACATTTGTATGTGATTTATTCATTCATATAAATAAAATTCAACCTTTATTCAACAAGTGTTTTAACAATCCTGAGGAAAATTGCTTTTGAAAATATTAGTGGAGGTAAAATGAAACAGCATTTTCTCGTTTTTCAAAATGTTTTCTACCCTTATGAAGACAAATTTCATTATCTGAGTTAAATTTGTTATCTACAAAAATTAATGCTTTCAATAAAGATAACCTTAATATTTAGCTGTCTGGTAAAGAGTTAACCCTTTACCAAATAGCCCCATTCTTTATAGACCCTGTGGGAGAAAATCTTTTAAAAACATAGTGGAAAAAAATACTAGTAACCAGCATTTCCTTTCTCACTATGTTTTCTAGCTTTTCAGAAAACATCCCATATCTTACTTGCTGTCTGGAAATGCTTTCGATTCTATAACTTTAAAATTTTGTTGTCTGGTAAAGAGTTAAAAGAACTAATAAATGCATTTTGGCACAGCTGTTGCATCTTGGTGTCTTGGCTTATCCAAGTTTAACTCTTTACCAGCTGACAAGATTTTAGACTAGTTGGAATTAAAAGCATTATATAGACAACAAATTACATAAGGCTCAAAAGCTGGAACTCAATTTTCATAGAGTAGAAAACATGTTAGAAAAGGGAGAACAAGAGGGCCATGGTGGCCCTGAAGTCGCTCACCTGAGCCTTTTGACCATACATGACCCATTTCTAATCCCTTCCAGGATATAATGACAAACATTCTGACAAACTTTCATTAGTATTGGACTTAAAATATGGCATCTAGAGTGTACTTTAAGGTTTATCTAAGATTTTACTTAGTGTCCTAGTTTTTGACCTGATGTGACCCATTTTCAAACTCATCCAAGATATCATCAAGACAAACATTCTGACCAACTTTCAAGAGTACTGGACTGAAAATGTGGCCTCTAGAGCCTACACAAGGTTTTTCTAAGATTTGACCTAGTGACCTAGTTTTTGACCCGATGTGACCCATTTTCAAACTCGTCTGAGATATCATCAAGACAAACATTCTGACCAACTTTCAAGAGTATTGGACTGAAAATGTGGCCTCTAGAGTGTACACAAGGTTTTTCTAAGATTTGACCTAGTGACCTAGTTTTTGACCTGACATGACCCATTTTTTAACTTGTTCGAGATATTATCAAGACAAAGATTCTGACCAACTTCAAGAGTATTGGACTGAAAATGTGGCCTCTAGAGCGTAAACAAGGTTTTTCTAAGATCTGACCTAGTGACCTAGTTTTTGACCTGGCATGACCCATTTTCAAAATCGTCCGAGATATGATCAAGGCAAACATTCTGACCAAGTTTCATGAATATCGGACTGAAAATGTGGCCTCTAGAGCGCACACAAGGTAAAAGTTGACGCCGGACAACGCACGACGGACGCCGGACACAGCATGATCACAAAAGCTCACCTTGAGCACTTCGTGCTCAGGTGAGCTAAAAATGCAGGTTATCAGATGGCAATTTAAATGCGGCTCAGTTGATGGAATTTGTTTTTGATGGGATAGAAAACATCTTGGGTAAAAAGGGAAAAATACCAGCATTTTCTCCTTTTCCCACTATCTTTTCAAAACCTTTCTTTCTCAGGGTCGTTAAAAGTTGGTATCATGTGGTAACAGGTTAACTCCTGTGATTGGGAAAGAATTTTTTTCAATGAAACAATGGCCCTTCCTCCAAGAAAGTCAATGTGACATTCTGAAAAGCAATTTGACAATTTCAAAAGAACACCAAAATCTTAATTGCTTTCATTATTTGTATAAAAAGGGTACCATCCAAATACAAACAGTGTTAACCCCTCTTGTAGGCTAATGTGTATGCTTGGTTTCCAGCTGAAAAGCTTGGAACTAAACATAGTCATTTGACCACAAAATTATAGTTAAGTAGCCTTCTCAATCAGCATGATATGCACTATTTGAAAGCTTCTATCAAGTTTCCTCTACAAATAAAAGACATCAACTGTAACATAGAACTATAACATGAACAAGTAGCCTGAGAACGATGCAGCTAGTTGGGGGGCTTGCTTTGTAGCAAGGTGTTCATCTGATTTCTCATGCCTCAACATAGAAGATGTCTTAAAAACACAACAGCTGTCCGAAGCAGACGTTTCTCTTCTTGTTGTCAATGCATTATCTGCAAAAAAAGTAACCCGTTTGATTCAAACAGCAACGACCAAATTTTAAACCAATTATCTTGGATTTTCCTTGTTTTTGATAGCGAGGTGGTTTGAGAGAATGGTGGTGTTTTTGGCTGTTCAGCGACGGAGGACTTTTGCTGCGTGCCAGTAGATGTGCTTTGGGCAGTCTTGGATTGAGGGCCGCTCTGATGCGCAACAGGATCATCTGTATGAGATTGCTCAGAAACGATCTTTTTGGGAAAAAAAAACGATAATGGAGCACTGACCTACAGGCATTTTGAATTTCTTTTTCAGGGGCATCTTTTTACTGTTTTAGCTATGATTGAAATTCAATTTTACGGCAAAACTAAAGCTCAAGACCTATTTCAACCGACAAATTTACAACAACAAAATAAGCTTAATATTTAACAATCGTTAGTTTCACTGACAACATGATGACGGCACATGCACTTATCGCTACTCATTTTAAAGAGCGTCTTCCCCGACGCTGATCAAAGCAGATTTGTCCCACTTAGTTTTGTATTTTACAGGGTTGGAAATTGAAAAGGACAATGGCGCACTCGACAACAAAAACAGTGTGACATTTTGGATTTTAATGGGACCATGGCACATGGCACAAACCTTTCCCAGCTACTGTAACTCTATACCAAATGACAAAATTTTAGCCTTCTCCAAATTAAAAGCATTTGCAGACAACAATAACAAATGTAACTCAAAAATTGACATTTGAAGAGATTGTGGAAAAAGAAGAAAATGCTAGTAATCAGTATTTTCTTCTTTTCCCACAATGTTTCCTACTGTGTCAGACTTGAAAGCATTTGCAGACGACAAAATAAAATGGACTCAAAATATTGAAATTTGCCATTGGAAGGGGAGGAAATATTGCATTAAAGGAGAAAATGATAGGCAGATCAAAAAAAATATCTGTGTTTAGGGTTTCCCGACCCTACCTACAGAAAATGCTGCCAACCCTGAACTTTTTATGCTACCATTGAAAAAAAAAAAATCTATCTGGTGTGATTTCGGTACATGGTCCATGTAAAGTTTCTGGAAAAAAAATCCCTACCTACAGCATCTCGGACCGAAACCCTTAACACAGATATTTTTTTGTTAGGCCTTACCAGCATTTTCTCCTTTCCCACAATTTTTCAAAACCTTATTCCTTAAGGGTTATTAAAAGGCAGCATTGTGTGGTAAAGGGTAAAAAATCTGCTTCAACATAAAATACTGCTAATGGGTGAAGCATGAACCAGCCCTTATCAATCATGATATCAGAGCACGATTTCCACATTGGAAAAAAAAGAATGTGGCATTTATTTTGTACCCAGCATGTTTTTCCTCATCAAAGGATTAGAATCTAAATTGGCCCCTTAACCCTTTAACCCATAATCTAAAGTTTTGTCAACCCCTTGAATGAAGCCTTTTGAAAACATTGTGGGAAAAAGTAAGAAGCATTTTCTCCTTTGCCCACAATGTTTTCTACCCTATCAAGGACAACTTACACAATTTTAGCCACATTTAATCTGGTGTCTGCATATGCTTTTAGTCTGGACAAATCTAAATTATTGTTGTGTGATATATCAGGTTAAACTCTATCAAATTGGGGCGATTCAAGATTCTAACCAAAACTTCGATAATGTAATATTAAGCTTGGTACTTTTTTTTTTAATTACAGAGTTTTATATAGACTTCAGATCTGTCTTTGAGACAGAAGAAATCATTCAGGTAAAAATGCTCATGTAACATAGATTATGTAAAAAATCAGACAGTCATACAATTTTTTTAACAAAATACTGACAAGATCTGGTTTAAATGATAATCAAAAACATTTTAAAAAGGAGTAACTACTTTTTGCGAGTAATACTTGTTTTCCAACAGTGTTTTCAATGACTATTCACTGGGATATAGAAGGTTGTATGTGTATAGGTACGGGTTAAAACAGGTCACAGTAGTGACTGTAGATAAAAGATTTGCTGGGTATTTAACAGCTGATAGACGTGTTCTCCTTTTTTGTGGAGTTTTATCTAATTTTTCACTAGACTACCTTGGAATTATTCAGCCCTCAAATCTGATCACAAGAGGGCCATAATGAACCTGATATTGCTCGCCTGATATTTTTTACAACAAGGACTTTAAGGTGAAAAATGGTGGTATAGGTAAATAAGAGGATACCAAATTCAAAATATAGTGTGGCTGTAAACCTTTATTAGCTTAAGACAAAAAATATTATCATGCTTTCCCTCTAAAACTCTATTTTAAACTAGACCTGTCACAAGCGGAAAAATACCCCCACCTAGTGCCTTGTAACTGAATGACTGCTCCTTTTCAATTCAAGATGTAAAATAACAAAGGGAATATACTCAAATAATACAAAACAGACAGTTATGGATCTTCTGCGCTGCACTTGTCCTCAATGTGATCTATTTGTATTTGCAGTTTTGAGTCAATAGCTTGTATACCTTGGAAGTACATGTAATGCTCCAGACAAAAATCTATTTTATAAAATAACTAAGGGAGGGAAATAATTCCAAAAATAGTTAAAACACAGTTATGGTTGCTGTGCACTAAAATTGTCCTTAAAGTGTTCTGTGGGCAAAAGAAGTCTGAAGGCAATAGCTTTTATACTTTTGAAGTTATGCTCAGGACAAAAATCAAACATGTAAAATAACGAAGGGAAACAACTCCAAAAAGAATGACAAAGTTATGGATCTTGTGCACTGCACTTCTCTTCAATGTGATCTATCTGCATACAAAGTTTGAAGTTGATAGCTCCTATACTTTGAAAGATATGCTCCCGACAAAATCAAACATGTAAAATAACAAAGGGAAATAACTCCAAAAATAATAAGGACAGAGTTATGGATCTTGTGCACTGCACTGCACTTCTCTTCGATGTGATCTATCTGCATATGAAGTTGATAGCTTCTATACTTTGGAAGTAATGCTCGAGACAAAAATCCTATAGGTAAAATAATAAAGGGAAACAACTCAAAAAATAATGAGGACAGAGCTATGGATCTTAAGCACTACACTTCTTTTCAATGTGATTTATCTACATATGAAGTTTGAAGTTGATACTCCTATACTTTGGAAGTAATGCTCCCGACAAAAATCAAACATGCAAAATAACTAAGGGAAATAACTCCAGAAATGAGGACAGAGTTATGGTTCTTGTGCAATGCACTTCTCCTGATTGTGATCTATCTGTATATGAAGTTTGAAGTTGATAGCTCCTATACTTTGGAAGATATGCTCTAGACAAAAATAGAACATGTAAAATAACAAACTTCAAGAATAATGATGACAGAGTTATGGATTTTATACACTGCACTTCTCCTAATTGTGATCTATTTCCAAAATGTTGTCGTTTGGTAAAGAGTTAACTCTTTACCTAACAACAAAATTGTAGACCTTTTCAAACTGAAAGCATTTGCAGGTGGCAAATTAAGTGTGACTCAAAAACTGCAATTTCTCTTTGGAAGTGCAGAAAACATTGCGGGAAACGGAGATGATGCTGGTGACCAGCATTTTGTCCTTTTTCAACAATGTTTGCAAAAGCCTTCTTCCCTTAAGTTGTTAAAACTCGGGATTGTTTGGTAAAGAGTTAAGACAGACAATCACAAAAACTCATCTTGCACACTTTGTATGCAGGTGAGCGAAAAAGGCACAATGCCTCCTTTCTACATTTACGACCAAATTTGGCAAATGTTCTGTACTTAAACTCATATAGTGTGTCACATGTACATTCACAAAAAATCCAAATCAACAATGCAAAACAGGTACCATGACTTTCTGAATTATTGTACATGTATCTGTATATTTTGTGAAGTAGTTTATTGTTTAGAAGATTTACTCAAGTTTTGTTTCATATATTTCTATTGAAAAACCATTTGGTTCATCCTTACTAAGTGATGCACTTTCAACATGATACTATACTAGCAAAAGGTTGGGAAGTAGTAAACTAGCCCAAAATATGTCCTGCTCTAGTAGTTTTAAAACAATAACATGAACTTTAGTAGTATTTGGGTAACCCTTGATTGTAAACCCTTATTTTGCTTAATTGCAACTATCAACAAAACAAATTATTGTGAAAGCAAAATCAATTCTAATTGGCTGCTTCTCCAATGATGACAGTTGCCTTTGAAAGAGAAAAAAAACAACAATTGTTAGAAAAGGAGAAAATGCTGGTAATATTTTCTCCTCTTCCCACTGTGTTTTCAAAGGTTATCTTTCTCAGGGATTTGAAAAATATGATTGTTTTGTAAAGGCTTAACAATAAATCTGAAATTAATAAGTGTAGACCAACATTAACCTGACATTCTAGCTTCATCAGGATGGGAATGTGTGGTAAATGGGTAATGATAAATGAATGGTAATTTAATAAATAATTAATTTTTCAATGGATCTAAATTCTGGTCTATTTTCTTTAAAATTTCATGTTTTCAAATTTCCTCTCCAACTGCAACTGCATTAAAATGTAAGAAAAAATATGAATTATTAATAAAATAACAAAACTGAGCAAGAAAAAAAGAAAAATATGTAACACTTGAATGTCATATAACAGTGTTCAAATTAATAAATAAATTATAAACATTCAACCTTTAGCGATCGTAGGAGACAAAGAATACAGAGAAACAGGTTTGTGGTTTGTCATTGAAGGGGGTGAAAATTCTATGGAAAACTCTATGGTTATCTGAAGCATTTCCTCTTTTTCCCACAATGTTTTCAAAAACCATTATAAAAACATGGGATTGTAAGGTAAAGGGATATACCCAAACATTTTTTATTTCCATATTTGGAAGACAGAGTAAAACAATGCCAGGTGTTAACCCTTTACCAAACAATCCCAAGTTTTAAAGGATTTTGAGGACATTGTCGGAGAAGAAGAAAAATTTACAGACACGGGAGGAGAAAATGCTGGTAATCAGCATTTTCTCCTTTTCCAACAATCTATCAAAGACAAATCCCATGATTCAAGGTACATTGAAGCTGTTGTATGCCAATGCTTTCCAAATGGACAAGTCTTAACTCTTTACCAAACGACAATATTTTAGGCTTGTCCAAATCAAAAGCATTTGCAGACGACAAAATAAAAGTGACTGAAAATTTGAAATTTGTTTTGTGAAGTGTAGAAAACATTGTGGGAACAGGAGAAAATGCTGGTTACCAGCATTTTCTCCTTTTCCCACAATGTTTTCTAAAGGCTTCTTTCTCAGGGTCGTCAAAAGTAGGGATTGTGTGGTAATGGGTTAAATTTGGATATTTGTGTTGCATAAACTCTTTACCAAATAACAAATATTTAGATTCTCCCCAATTCAAGGCACATGCAGACAAAAAGTCAACAATAGCTCAATCATCAGATTTTTCTCTCAAAGGAAAGAAAACATTGCTGTACCCTGCATTTTCTCTGTTTTTCCACAATACTTTGAAAAACCGTTTTTCCTCAGGGTTGCTAAAATATGTGATTGTTTGGTAAAGGGTAAAGGAATTTTGCTGACAAGTTATACACATAGATAGCTTTTATTTCCACTGATTGATTTTCAACAGACTTAATGTTTTACCTCAGACAAGGAATTTGAGAGAGATCAATAAATCAAAATCAATACCACCTATAAAATTTATCAGAAGAAAAAAATCAGACTGAATTATCAACTCCACCACTCCTTTACCCTGTGCCAAATGACAAAATTGTACAACATATCCAAATTGAAAGCATTTGCAGATGACAAAATAAACTGTTGCCCAACTGAAGGAATTTCTCTTTGAAAACATTGTGGGGGGAAAAAGGAGAAAATGCTGCTTACCAGCAATCTTTTTTCTCAAGAGTTTTTCAAAAACTAGATCTATCTTCCTTGAGTTTGTAAAAAATTCTGAAAGCTTCGTTAAGGTTTAATCAAAATTCCAAATAATATCATATAAAGATTTTGAAGAGCCATTTATTTCATAAAAGTGATGCTGATGCTTTGCTCTGTTTGTTGTTGTCTCTTTACAAAACCTTTTAAATACCAGTCTCTATATCTGAGCCACATTTGGTTTGTCATCAACAAAATTATTAATGCTTCGAAAATGGACAAGTTTAAAAATCTAATCATTTGATCACATGGTAGGCTGGGTTTATCGGCTCTTGGAGTGTAAGATTTGATAATGACTCACTTCTTTCAGAGCTTAAAAATATCACACAAAGCGATTAGCAGTAGACACTGTGATTTATTGAAATGAACTACCTTATAAAGCAAAACAGAAAATCAAGCCACCAAGATTATATGTTTATTTACCTACGTTTTATACTCTTCACCAGACTGCAAAATTTCAGACTGGACTAAATTGAATGCATTAACAGGCAACAATATGTGATTTGACTAATAATAGGATGTCTTAGTAAGGGCAGAAAAAAGTGTGGGAAAGGAGAAAATGCTGTTTCTCAGCATTTCTACTTTTCCCACAATGTTTTTCAAAAGTCTACTTTCTACTGTTAAAACACATGATTGTTTGGTAAAGGGTTAAAGACCAAGGTGGTCCACTTTATGACCATTTTGTCAGTTTATCCCCCATAATCCTCCTCTTTTCCCCTGATGCAGCTAATGAAACAAGCTCTTTTCCCATAATGCAAAACCATCAATTAAAAGAAAAAACAAGAGGGCCATGATGGCCCTGTATTGCTCCACTGGCTTTTTAACCCTTTACCACACAAATCGAAGTGTTAATGACCCTGAAAGAGAAGGCTTTCAAAAACATTGTGAGAAAAGGACATGTTGTCAGCCAGTATTTTCTCCTTTTCCCACGTTTCCTAACCTATCAAAGACAGAAATAGTCATTTAAGCTACATTCAATTTGTCTTTTTGCAATGGCTTTAAACTTGGTACAGTAAAAAAAATCTGTCATTTCTTAAAGAGTAAAATTAATGTATCATGCGCTTAATTGGCATTGACAGAGACATACAGCATAAAAAGTCTATATGGTAATAAACTTACTTTGAAATTTCCTCTCCAAAAAACTTGAATACCAAACTCCAATAATGTATAAAAGCAGTCTGATAATCAAGGGAGGTAAATAGTAACAAACTTTATCTTGTATAACAGGAGTTATTTCCCTTGATTACTATTTTAAATTACAGTCACTATATAAGCACATGTTAAACTTGTGATCTCCGGGGCAAACCCAGTTTTGACCCCAGGTCTATAAAATGAAGGACTTTGATAGAGGTCCATTAGATAAAGCTACATGCCAAATTTGGTAGCCCTGGGCCTTATGGTTTCAGACAAGAAGATTTTCAAAGATGTTCAATAATTTTCAGTGTTGTTGCCATGGCAACTAGAGTTTTTGAAGGAATCAAATTCTTCCAAGAAATTCTAAAGAGGACCATGGCAGGAACATTTCTGTGATGTTTCATCAAATTTGGATAGGTAGTTTCAGAGAAGAAGTTTGAAAAAAAAAAAGTTAACGCATGCATGGACAGATGCATGCACCGACCCATGGACGGACGCAAGAGGGACACCGGGCCATGACATAAGCCCGCTGGCCTTCAGCCAGAGGAGCTAAATTTCTTTAGTGCTAAAGTAATTTATGTAGAGCAAAGAGAATAATGATTTAGTAGTTGTGCAATCTCACTTGTAACTCCATACTGTAACAGGCTGAAGAATTCTTGAATACCCCCCCCTTTTTTCCTGGATTTAGAAACAAGAGGGCCATGATGGCCCTGTATCGCTCCACTGGCTAATAAGTAAAAAACCATACATGTCAAACATTACAATACTTGGCCAATTGGTTTTGAACAAGAGACCCCTGAGACAGTACTAAAATTGGTAGACCTACTTCTTATGGTTAGTAACAAGAAGATTTCTAAAGTTTTCACTATATAAGCCCATGTAAAAATTCTGACCGCTGGGGTGGGATCAAATTCCATCCTAAGGGTATAATTTGGGCACTCTTGGTAAATGCAAATTTGACCCCAGGGCTATCATTTGGACACTCTAGGTAGAGGCCCACTAGATAAAGCCACATGCAAAATTTGGTAACCCTAGGCCTTATGGCTGGGTACAGGAAGATTTCTAAAGTTTTCTATATATATAAGCCCATGTAAAACTTGTGACCCCCGGGGCGGGGCCAATTTTGACCCCAGGGCTATAATTTGAAGAAACTTGATAGAGGTCTACCAGATAAAGCTACCCTTAGCAAAATGAAATGGTCAAAAATTCATTTAAAGAGCCTTAAAAGACCATTGAAAAGCCCATTTCTCAGCAAAAACCATTGAAATGGCCTTAAAATAGTCTGATTTCAATGTTTTACTTTCCATTGATTTTGCCTTTTCTATAAAAATGTATATCTAATGGTAGCTTTAATGGTATGAATGAGGACAGACCATTGAAATACCATTAGTGTACCATTTAGACTGTTCAACCATTTATTTCAAGTTTGGGAGGCCATGTATTTGTATTCACATGAGACCATTGAAAGTCATTGAATTACCATTTCTGAACCAACCCCTGCAAAAATGGACAATAGTTAACCATTGCATGGTTAACTATACTCAAAGCACAGTTTGTCCTTGCTAAACATTGTTGACGATGGTCAAACATGGTCTAATCATACTTTTCAAAAAAAGATGACCATGGTTCTGTCTCTTGACAAGGGTTAAGCATGGTCCCTAGCTGTGACCATGGTCAAGCATGGTTTCAAATATTGTGTACGAGTCAAAACATGGTAAGACCTGCTTTTCATTTCTGATTAGATTTGAAACCATGGTCAACCATGGTTTTTATTACAGTTATATAAATGGTTTACTTTGAGAATTTGGCTTTCTACTATACTGATGAAAAAGTACTTTGAATCAAGGAATCGAACAGTCTTAGTTTTAACACAAATGCACTGTCTACCATGGTTATTACTGAACATGAGAGATTGTAACTTTCAAAACTTTTTATATCTAGAAATCACAGGTATTTGTGTAAACTATTTTCGCTAAAGTATCATGACAAAAACATGGGAAAAAATCTACTGCCAACTTCGTTAGATCTGTTCTGCAAACGTGCAAAAGTTAGCCTTCAGATATCTGCAAAAAAAACAATTAAGCATACTAGTGTAAACAATTTTTACCTTAGTATGGTATGGTATATTATCAAACCACTCTGCCATACTGTTCATTTAATTTTGAGTTCTACCCACCTAATCTGGGTTTGTATTTTGTAATGTCCAGTCTTATTTTTTCCGGACATATTTGAGGATTTCTAGGGTGTATGTTATGTCTACTTTCATTTAATGAAAGCACTGAAATATGCTTCAAATCTTTGATTAACACAAACTATGCAATTTGCAAGCGAATTGTGTTATGAAGAGAGAGAGAGAGAGAGAGAATTTTTCACACAATGTGTTTCCAAGTTGAAAATTAAAATGCATTTTCAATATGCAATGGGCTCTTTTGTAGAGAGAGAAATCTAGCTGTATTGATAACTATGTATAATCATGAATATATTTTGTTACTACAAAAGCATATCATTATTTTTGACCAGTATTAAAAATCTGCATGTAAAGGATGGTCAAAAATCTTCATTAATACAAACCAAAATCAATACAAACCAAAATCAAACAAATATTGAGGCACATACATATCAGTTAATTCCGATACATTTTCCCAACACAGAATTATTTAAGTAAAGCTCAAAAACACTTGTTTGCTCACACTCTAAAACTAAATTACAGTAGATCTAGATCTAGTATGACAATGAAAATGTTTAAAGTAATTTAATTCTAGGAAAAGGAGTTATCCAATATGCAATGAGAAAACATCTGGAGTCGAAAAGACCAAATTTTGCCAAAAAAAAATTACCGGCAGTCGAAATGACCAAACAGTGTCAAAAAAACGGATGTCTAAATACCGATTGTCGAAATTACTGTAATTCGGTACAGTAGCATCCAATGCAGTGCACGAAACTCGTTTTATCACTAGAAATCAGGATTATGATTAAAACAGCTGTAACTGTGATACCATAAAATATATGTGAAGTTTGATTTCATATGCTGTCTTGTCAACTAACACGGATTGTGTGTTTAAATAATTTTTTAAACAAGTTTTACCTTTCGAGTCGTCGAAACTTTGATCTCCGGAAATATGAATTCGGCTGGATTCCATATCACGCACTTCGATATTACGGTTTCCTTTGAAAAGCGGGTACCATCCTAAATTTTCCGCGAGAATCTCGGCCCTGAGTGACTGTGATTGGTCCGCCATTTTTTGGCGCTACATCTAAACGCTGTCCGGCTGCATCACAACAAAGAATCGAAAGGTATGTCTTTAATTCGATGAATTTCACATATTTTGAGAGCTTTATTAGCATTGCGATTATGCAAGTTTATAGATATGCGATTGGAGAATGTACTGATTGGTTGTTAGTGGAACTCGTATTTGTCTTGCATTTTCGTGCACGATTTCCCATGTCTGGTGTATCGTTAAAACTCCACCTCAAAGAGTCTAACATTAATCAGTATCGAATGGTAAATTTCAGTTAATAAAGCAAGTTTTTTCAATGCATTTAGATCTAGTCTTTTTTTTTTCAACGACAAAAAAGGGTCTTTCAGATGCTACGGTCTGTCCGCGTTTTAGTTATGTCCGAATCGTCTGCTTTTCCCGAAAAGAATGACTGACATACGAAGCTGTATCTGAGCAAATTTTCTTAATAACTTTAAGAACTCTTATAATGTGTTGTTTTTCAAATCTTTCTTACTCTTTTGACTTTCGAAATGAAATAAATATCAGTTATGAAAAACTTTTTGTTTATTTTCCCCTGTGGGATGAGTGAACCCAAATGTAGGAAATTAAGTTTTCCATTTTACTCGTCCCCCTGGGGGAGTTGCTCTAGAAAAAAATTTCAAAAAAGCTCTGAAATACAGATTCTTCCCAATCCTCTTATCATGTGACACTGTCTTGATAAATATTAAGTTTTACAAGTGGATGGTCTGACTTCCTTTACAACCATAACAACAGTATTGTATAAGTAAGGATTGTAGAGTTAAACAGCATCCACACAATCCGGAGTTTTAACGACCCTGAGGAAGGCAGGCATTTAAAAAACATTGTGAGAAAATGAAAAAATGCTGGTAACTAGCATTTTTATCCTTTTCCCACAATGTTTTCTGCTGTCAGAAAAAGATACTATCAGTTGAGCTACATTTAAATTAATGCATGCAAATGCATTCAATTTGGACTAGTCTTAAATTTTTGCTGTGTGGTAAAGGTTAAATACTGAGCTACTGAGTGGACAATTTTTAGATGTGCTTACAGCTTATCAGCACTATATACATGTTTATTTACATTTACAGTGATTAATAACAAGGAGAGAATTTAAGGAACTGCAGGAAGGACTTCTGCTATTTAAAGAGAAGGGTTAAAGATGTTTTAGAACCACTAGCCAAATCACACAAAAAAAACTTGAACCAAGCTCTTCATCTGAGAAACCTAGAGACAGCAGACCCGACGATCCTGTAACACCCAAGCCAAGCCAAGAAGTAACCTTTAATGGTTTCCCCAAGACAGAGTTAAAGGCCAAAATAAAACGTATCAAAAATGAATTAGAGGCTAGCCACACTCTTATGCTGTCCCTATTCAGCATAGATGACATCATTTCCCACTGTGTGTCTGGCCACGGCAAATAGTGCAACTCTGCAAAACCTAAAGTTAAAATCTAGTCATATGGAATCCTTTCTACATTTTTAAAGAAGGCATACTCCATGAAGGATACAGATATAACAAAGAAGGTTCAAGCTGTTCAGAAGAAATAAAAAAAACAAACAAACACTAGATGTTGAAATAGTGACTGATAATAATATGCTGTATTTTAACCTTTTACCACACGATCCCTAGTTTTAACTACCCAAAGAGAGAAAGCTTTTCAAAAACATTGAAAGAAAAGAAGAACCAGCATATTCTCCTTCTTCCACAGTGTTTTCAGTCCATAGGAAAAACAAATTTTGTGTTGTAGGGAACATTCTATTCAACGTCTGCGGTTGCTTTTAACTTAGTCTTGTTTGAAATTTTGTTTTCTGGTAAAGAATTCATAGCATTTTACTTATTAATACAGACAACATTTCACTTAATAGCAGACAATATTTGAAAGAAATCTTTGCCACTGGTAAAGCTGCTGTTTTGTTTACTTTATGTTGATTTTTAGCTCCACTGGCTGAAGGCCAGAGAGCTATTGTCATGGCATTGTGTCCGTAGTGCGTCCGTCCGTTCGTCCGTGCGTGCATCCGTAAACTTTTTCTTTAAAAAACTTCTCCTCAGAAACTATTGACTGGATTTTTACCAAATTTCACAGGAATGTTCCTTTGGTGGTCCTCTTTCAAATTCCTTCAAATAATTGTGTTTCATGAAGAATTCTGGTTGCCATGGCAACCAAAGTAAAAAACCTTTAAAAATCTTCTCCTCCCAAACCGCTATTTGGATAGCATTATTATTTTGCAGGAATGTTCCTTAGATACAGGTTTACAGAATTCCTTAAAAAAAAAAAAGATCTGTCAAAAAACATGGCTTTTATGGGAGACTCATTTTCCTTATACGGTATAAAGTAAAATCTTTGAAAAATTTCTTCTCTAAAACTATTCATTGGATTTCATTGTTGTTTTGCAGGTAAGTTCCTATGGTGGTTGTCTACCAAATTGTTTCTTCAGTGAGCTAAAATGCAGGATTGAATGATAATTGTTAAAAACTTCCTTTCGCCATTATAGAAATATCAGGCCTGTGGAGCGATACAGGCGCTCAAGCGCCTCTAGTTAGTTTTGAGCAGTAAAGCTTTCAACTTGAACTTTGATCACATGCATCCACCAAAAACCAGTCCGCAATTAGCAATATTTCAGTCATTGCTACTTGTCTTTTTACTCTTCAGATTTTGTCAGGGGCATAATTTCCAAACAATATAGGCTTTTGGCTTTAAACCAAATATAATTCTAAAAAGATATATTTATGAAAGGGTTCATGTAAAGTTTTGGCCCAAGTATAGCACACAATACCAGCAATGGTCAAACCATGGTCAAGCACAGTTTTTGAAACATGGTTGCCACTGTCCAGACAATGCTTAACAATGGTTTACCATTGTCTATAGACTGTGGTTTACCATGGTTAAAACCATGGTTAGCAATGGTAAAATTTGAATTATGTTTACCATGGTCAACCATGATCAACCACTGTTTAGACGTGACCATGCTTTTTGGCGATGGTGCCGTTTGTTGTAAATGTTAAAACCATGGTTCACCATGATTAACCATTGTTTCAAGACTATGGTGAAGTGTGGTCAATGATGGTCAAATTTCGCAGGGGAATTTTACTGAAGTAAAATTAATATAAATACAAACCAAAATTTTTAATCAAATTTTGACATATATATGTTTAGATACTGAATTAATTATAACCAAAGATGTGAGCTGGGGTTTTGGATTTTTTTTTAGAATCTCAGTAAAATTTTTAATGTCAAAAGCCTTCACAATGGTTATGAAATTAAACATCAATAATTTACTAAGATTGTCTCATTCTGTACAATTTCCTGAAGTTCAGAGCTACTGTATATGACTCAGACTGGTTTGTTGAGGTCTTTCATCTTACATATATTCAATGTCAATTGTTGCCTTTCCCTTAGCTCTTTAAATTTTACACTCGTCTAATTTGAAATCATTTGCAGGATGCAATTTCAATTTGGCTCAACTGGTACATGATTAGGTAGAACTAGAAACCATTGTGTAAAACTGAGAACTACACGATCAAATAAAGAAATTTCCATTTTTGGTACATTCAAATTGTTGTCTGCAGACACTCTAAATTTGGTCTAGTCCAAAATTTTGTCGTTTGGGAAAGTGTTAACAAACATGGGTGGAATTAACTTTTCCAAAATTTTACTGTATAAGGAAAAAAGTGAATTACTTGCTTTCGGTGACTTTCAGTGGCTCTTATTAACAATCTTTTGCATTTTCTCTTGTTCAAGATGTATTTTGAGAAATTATGTTTGCAAAAGCATAAAATTGTCAATTATTGCTGCTACTGCAATGGCATGTTTTCTTCTGTTTTTTAGCTCACCTGAGCACAAAATGCTCATGGTGAGCTTTTGTGATCGTGTTGCATCCGTCATGCATCGTCCGTCGTCAACTTTTACCTTGTGTAGGCTCTAGAGGCCACATTTTCAGTCCGATACTCATGAAACTTGGTCAGAATGTTTGTCAAGAAATTTAAAACATGGTTGATTTTTTTTGCTACCCCATATATTTACGCAATGAGACTATTTGATGTGTATGATTGTGTATTTTAAAACCTTTAGGAAGCCTTAATATGACATTGAAATTGCTATAGGGGTATCATTGAAATATCATTTAAAACCATTAAAACCTCATTTCCAAAACATTGAAGTACCATTTAAAACCATTAGAACACCATTTCTAAAACATTGAAATACCATGTGAAAACCATTAGAACACCATTTCTAAAACATTGAAATACCATGTGAAAACCATTAAAACACCATTTGTTAGCCCATGTTTTTAATGCTAATTTGCATAATTCGGCTCATTTCAATGGTGTTTTAAGTATACTCTAATGGAACTTTAATGGTCTTTTAATGCAGTTTTAAGGATATTAATAGGTACAAGTATATGGCCATTTTATGGATTAATTAATGAGTTTTCAATGGAGATTCAGTGGTTTTGGAATAATGGTAATTCAATGGTATTTTAATTCCATTTCATTTTGCTAAGGGTTATCATGCAAGCAAGAAATGGAAATTTTTTTCTTGAAATGGCTACTTTTCCCATATTGTTTGTTGGATTTTTTTCCAAAATCAATAGGGTTCAAGCTATTGATGAGATATAGAAACTGCAAGTTTCACGAAAATCTGACAACAAATGCTGACTTTATCGCGTAAACAAGAAATGGAAATTTTCAACTTGAAATGGCTACTTTTCCCATATTGTTTGTTGGATTTTTTTTCAAAATCAATAGGATTGAAGCTATTGATAAGATAAACAAACTGTACAAGTTTCATGAAAATCAGACCACAAATGCTGACGCCATCGCATAAACAAGAAATTGAAGTTTTCAACTTGAAATGGCTTCTTTTCCGATACTTTTTGTTGATTTTTTTTCAAAATCAATAGGGTTGAAGCTATTGATGAGATAAATAAACTGAGCAAGTTTCACAAAAATCTGATAATAAATGCAGACTTTATCATGTAAACAAGAAACAGAAATTTTCAAATTGAAATGGCTACTTTTCCCATATTGTTTGTTGATTTTTTTTCAAAATTAACAGGGTTCAAGCTATTGATGAGATAAACAAACTGTGCAAGTTTCACGAAAATCCGACCACAAATGCAGACTTTATCGCGTAAACAAGAAATGGAAACTTTCAACTTGAAATGGCTACTTTTCCCATATTGTTTGTTGGATTTTTTTCAAAATCAATAGGGTTCAAGCTATTGATGAGATATAGAAACTGCAAGTTTCATGAAAATCTGACAACAAATGCAGGCTTTATTGCGTAAACAAGAAATGGAAATTTTCAACTTGAAATGACTACTTTTCCCATAATGTTTGTTGGATTTTTTTCAAAATCAATAGGAGTGAAGCTATTGATAAGATAAACTAACTGTACAAGTTTCATGAAAATCAGACCACAAATGCTGACGCCATCACATAAACAAGAAATGGAAGTTTTCAACTTGAAATGGCTTCTTTTCCCATATTTTTTGTTGAATTTTTTTCAAAATCGATAGGGTTGAAGCTATTGATGAGATAAACAAACTGTGCAAGTTTCACGAAAATCCGACCACATATGCAGACTTTATCGCGTAAACAAGAAATGGAAATTTTCAACTTGAAATGGCTACTTTCCCCATACTGTTTGTTGGATTTTTTTCAAAATCAATAGGGTTCAAGCTATTGATGAGATATAGAAACTGCAAGTTTCATGAAAATCTGACAACAAATGCAGACTTTATCGCGTAAACAAGAAATGGAAATTTTCAACTTCAAATGGCTACTTTTCCCATAATGTTTGTTGGATTTTTTTTCAAAATCAATAGGGTTGAAGCTATTGATGAGATAAACAAACTGTGCAAGTTTCATGAAAATCTGACAACAAAAGCAGACTTTATCGCGTAAATAAGAAAAAGACTAACGGACGGACGGACAGACGAACAGACGACGGAAACCATACCATGACATAAGCTCTGTTGGCTTTCAGCCAGTAGAGCTAAAAATACTGGTGACCAGCATTTTCTCCTTTCCCCATGATGTTTTTAAACGGCCTCATTTTCACCAGTCATTATAACACAGGGTTGAAAGGTAAGGGCTAAATCTTTCAAACTATCTCATTGATGAAAATGACAACAATGCAGAAGATCAAGATAGGGTGGTATACTCTTAAGATATTGTGACAAATTGACAGATATTTTCTCTTTTAAAAAATGTCAATATTTTTCAGGATGTTGTATCCAATATTTTTGTTCAGTAAAAAAGGGATTTCATCCAACACATAAACTCCCTTATGGGCCCCACAGACTTATGACGCAGCATCAGCAACCCAGGTATTCATAACGAGGCAATAGCGACCTGGGAAAAGAATTATTTCAAGGAATCAATTATAAATCATTAAAGTGTGAAAATTATTTGTGTATTATAAACTTTTGGAATACCAGCAGAATGGAATCAGAAGTGGTGAGTTCTTTTCCATGGAATATTAAATCCTGTGTATATATTTGATACTTAAAAACGAAAACAAGCATTTTCAGGTTCATGTCTTTTATATTAGAATAACAATGATTGCATACATATATAATAAATAATTTTGAATGCATTTCAAATTTGATAGCAATTAAGCTTCATCGCAACGGCCATAAACGTTGCATTTACGTCGTTTAAACAAGAAGGAGTCCTATAATGGAAATTCCATTCACGACGCATTTAGGTCGCTCATGTGACTTCTATACCAAAGTTGTATAAACAATTACTTCGGTCAGTTTTAACTCTTTACCGGACAACAAAAACTTAGACTCATTCAAAGCAAAAGTACTAATTCTACATGGCTCACTTGATAGTATTCGTCTTTGAACAGGTAGAAAGTATTATGGGAAAAGGAGAAAATGCTGGTTACCAGCATTTTCGCCTTTTCTCACAATGCTTTCAAAAGCCTTTTTCATAAGTGTTATCAAATTAAAACTTTGGGACTGTGTGGTTAACCAGGATAAATATTTAGCCACACTGTAAGATTCTTTTTGTATTATAAATAAATCTGTGTAGGAGTGGATGGGATGGTGTAGAGGTCACTCACTGTTAAACCATTAGTGGCTGTTTTCGGTCCCATAATTGTGGACACTGGCAAACACTGTAGATACAGATCAGAGGGACACATTGCTACTATTTCAGCAATTTCTATCAAAGAGTGGATGCAGCTATGCTGAGGTCCACTTAATATTCACCCATTATTAAATTTCATGTTGTAAGTACCATTACTGAACAATCTCGTGTTTGGACAACCCTGAGAACTGATTGATTGATTGTACTGGAGTTTAATGCCGTTTTAACAGCCTAGGTCATATCATAGCAGTCAGTGCACCTATGCATGTGTTTCCTGTCTTTCTCAAACCAGTACTGACACAACTTTCTTTCAAAGTCACTGAGTACTACAACATGAATCAGAGGTGAGGGGTGAAAAAATTGCTGGAAAGGAAGTTTGCCTCAACTGGGTTTGGAACTCACAATCAACAGGTCACAAATCAGATACGCTTACCAATGAGCTACCTGGCCAGGGGACAACCCTGAGAAAGACAGATTTTGAAAACATGATGGAAAAGGCACAAAATGCTGGTAACCAACCTTTCAAAACAAATACCTTCACTTAAATCACATTTAATTTGTTGCCTGCAATGCTTTCATTTTAGAAGAGTCAAAAAATTGTTTTGGAAGGGTGGTTAGGTAGACACTGGCAAACTGTGTAAACAAAGACACAGCAAACATGGTCCAAAGTGTATATTTGTAATAGAGATGAATTGTCTAAAATATAATACAGCATGCAGTCTGATCTTTGATCAATACTGCACACAAGATACTTGCAAAATAATTATTCAATACATCAATAATTCTTTTGAAAATGTCCCTACCACATGTCAAATGCACTCTGTACAACATAATCTTTCATTTGGTTTCATTCTGTTCATCAAGCAGTTCCATGTTCTTACCACCATGCAGAAGGTTACTGATAACATGGTGGGAAAAGAAGAAAATGCTAGTAACCTGCATTGTCTCCTTTTCAAACAATAATTTCCGCCCTGTTCAAGGTAAGTCTCATCAATTGAGCCATATTTAATGTTTTGTCTCTGAATCCTTCCGATATGGAACAGTCTAAAATTTTGTTCCTGGGTAAAAAGTTAACCCTCTACCACACAATCCCGACTTACAACAACTTTGACAAAGACGGCCTTTGAAAACCCTGTGGGAACCAGCATTTTCTTCTTTTCTCACAGTGCTTTCTGGCCTTTCAAAGACAGATCCAAATGTTGTCATCTGCAAAGGTTTTTACTTTGGAGGATTTGAAAATTTTGTCCTTTGTAAAGAGTTACACCATCTCATCTGAGGTAGAAGCTCATCAGCACAAAATAATTGATGCTTGACTTCAAAAGATAATTATCTGTTTGATTGTAAATAAGCCCTATCACACCAGTTTCTAAGCATGCATGTAGTGAGCCATTTACCTAAATATATAATCAATTCATCATGCATACTTCAACTGAAACTCATTTCACTCTTAACATATTACCACACA
Organism: Hippopus hippopus; assembly: GCA_946811185.2. Classification (NCBI taxonomy): domain Eukaryota; kingdom Metazoa; phylum Mollusca; class Bivalvia; order Cardiida; family Cardiidae; genus Hippopus; species Hippopus hippopus. The sequence goes on from OX328096.1 coordinate 42,516,940, forward strand.
ATCCCTACTTTTGACGACCCTGAGAAATAAGCCTTTAGAAAACATTGTGGGAAAAGGAGAAAATGCTGGTCACCAGCATTTTCTCCTTTTCCCACAATGTTTTCTACTCTTCACAAAGCAAATTTCAAATTTTCATTCACTTTTATTATCTCGTCTGCAAAATCTTTCGATTTGGACAAGCCTAAAATATTGTCGTTTGGTAATGAGTTAACCATACAACAAAATTTTACACTTTTCCAAATTGAAAGCATATGCAGAAGACAAATGTTGCTCAAGTGGTAAAATTTGACCTTAAATAAGACGAAACAGTGGGAAAAGGAGCAAATGCTGGTTACCACCATTTTCTTCTTTTCAAACATGTTTTCAAAAGCCATATTTGTAATGGTCACTTTAACTTGAGATCGTGTGACAAAAGGTTAACTCCTGAAACAAACTGAAGTCGAAAACAGCTTTGTAAAATATCTATAGACACTCTAACTTCATGTTATTTGCCACTTTCTACATTATTCCAGTCATATCATGGCATAGCTCACCTATACACACGTTCATGATTCCACCAGTACTAGGCTGGGGCTCTGTAGTGTCTTGCCCAATGGCACTAAGACATTTGCCCCTTGCTCCATCTGCAAAAAAGCCCAGAGGCTCCAGTGAGAATCTAACCTGGTTACCATTCCTACATCTTCACCAGTGGATCACACAGGGCACTCCCTGGATATTATGGACATGAATGAAGGCTTAATACATGTCTTTTGAAAACAATGTACAAAGATGGGAATTGCTATTTACAGGCAATCTCCTATGCTGTCTGCATAGATCAAGATCAGACTGCATGTTCTGTGTAGTCCGATCTGATCTACAATGTTGGCAAAAAGAACCTTATCTTGCCCACTGTATATGCTGTATTTAGATATATGTAATATGATGCCAAGATGTGCCAGGATTTTGTGAAAGATGCCAAACTTTATTTCATGAGTCAGATATATAAACAACAACACCTTTTCACTGATTCATTGTGGCATCATAATGGTAGCAGTGGTTTACCCTTTGGATTCCATTAGAACAATTTTAACCCTGTTACCACACATTCAAACTTACAGACCACTCTTAACTCTTTACCACACAATCCCGACTTTTAACCAGCATTTTCTCCTTTTCCCACAATGTTTTCTACCCTTCTAAAATCAAATTTCAATTTTTGAGTCACATCTATTTCGTCGTCTGCAAATGCTTTCAATTTGGACTAGTCCAAAATTTTGTCATTTGGTAAAGAGTTAAGGAGAAGGCTTTTGAAAACATTGTGGTAACCAGCATTTTCTCTTTTTCCCACAATACTTTCTAGTTTCTACCTTTTCACAGACATATTCCATTACGTTCCATACTTTATTTGAAGCCTGCAAAGACTTAAAGCATGCATAAGTAGGAATTTTGTTGTCTAGTACAGGGTTAATCATGCCTTTGACATTGAATATCAAGAACAGACTTCACAGAATGGCCTTTGACCTTCACTGTACGACACTTTGCAAGACATTTTAACCAAAGCATCCATAAAATTACTTTAAAGTCTTGCATGGCTGATAAAATATTGGGTAAAACTTTACCTAAAAAGTCTGAAATTTCAACAACCTGTAGGAAGATACATTTCAGAAAATAATGCTGGAAAAGGACAAAATGCTGGTAACCATCTAGCAACACAAAAGACCCATTAATGCAATTTAAAAACTGATGATAGGAAGAGCCAGATCTAAGTATTACATGGCTTCATCTTTACTTCATTCCTTGCTTCACGACACTGTCCCTGGTGATCTTTAACTAGAGGCCCTTGAAGGACCTGAAATCGCTCTACTGGCAGAGATTTTGATTTTTTGCTAGCATACATTATAAATTCATGATGCAAAAAGGAAAAAGATAAAAAAAAACACACAAAAAAAAGGGGGGATGCTCTCGCAACTGGGCTTGAACCCACTAAGACAGCATAAGTAGGCATGGTAAATTGAACAGAAAGTGAAAAAAATTGAAGTACAATTTCTCAAAACCAATTGTTTGGAATCCAGCCAAATAGGATTTCAGAACACATGGTAATCAATAATCCTAGCAAATTTCAAAGAAATGTGACTAATAATGTGGACTTTGTTGAGTAAACAATACTAAGTCATCAAACGGCTGCTTTTCCTAAACTGATAAATAGATTTTTTTTCACCTTTAAAGAGAGTTCAATCCCTTGATGAACCAAATAATCTTTGCAAGTGTCAAAAGAATTGGATCAAAAATGCGGACTTCATTGCCTACATAAGAAATAGTAATTTTCAACTTTAAATGGCTACTTTTCCTATACTGATTGTCAGATTTTTTTCAAAATCAATAGGGTTCAAGCTGTTGATGATACAAAACAGCTGCTGTGTAAGTTTCAAGAAAATCCGAAAACAATGCAAACTTTATCGCGTAAACAAGAAATGGAAATTTTCAACTTCAAATAACTACTTTTCCAAAACTGATTGTCATATTTTTTTCAAAATCAATAGGGTTCAAGCTATTGATGAGATAAACAAACTGTTCAAGTTTCACGAAAATACGACCAAAAATGCAGACTTTATTGCGTAAACAAGAAATGGAAATTATCAACTTCTCAATGGCTACTTTTCAAAATCAATAGGGTTCAAGCTATTGATGAGATAATCAAACTGTGCAAGTTTAATGAAAATCCGACAAGAAATGCAGACTTTATCGCGTAAACAAGATAAGACTTAACGGACAGACAGACAGACATACGACAGAAACCACACCATGACATAAGCTCTGCTGGCTTTAGCCAGTAGAGCTAAAAAACAATCCTGAATTTTAACGACCCTGTGAGAGAAAGTAGTTGAAACATTGAGGGAAAAGGAGAAAATACTGAAAACCATCATTTTTTCCTTGTCAAACAACGTTTTTCATCCTATCAGAGAACCTATGCTCACTTGCACCAATTCCAAATTAGTCATCTGCAGACATTTTGAATTTGGAAGAGTCGAAATATTATTATTTCAAAAAGGGTTAATCCCAGAGAATTCCCTAATAATTTTCCTGGAATGTTTTAAGGTAAAATTAAAACCTTTCAATTATCTTTCTTCTGCATCAGATGATAATTTTTTTACTTGGCAAAATCAAAAGTTCCCTCTGATGAAAAATTAGCTCAAATGATTTGTCTTTGGAAGAGTAGTAAACATTCCAGGAAAAGAAGGAAACGTTTCAGGAGCTTTCTGCCTCAAGGTTGTTATGACAATGTAACAACTTGAGTAGAGGCAACAAAATGAACAAAGTGTACTTTTTTTGACATAGCCCAGGGCTGCTCTCTCCCTTCTGCAATGAAAAATCTCATCAATTCCAATGGTTAGAGGTAATTAAGACATATTTCCACCTCTTCTGTGAATTCCTGCCTCCTTGAATTAATCATCCTAGACTATGAATAACCTTTAACTCTGTACTCTTTACCAAACAAAAAGATTTTCGACTTGTTCCGATTCAAAGCATTTACAGATGAAAAATCGAAGGTGGCTCAAACAATGAAACTTCCCACTGAGAGCAGAAAATATTGTGGGAAGAGGAGAAAATGCTGGTTACCAGCATTTTCTCCTGTTCCCACAAAGTTTTCCAAAGCTTTCTGTCTATGGGTAGTTAAAACACAGGATGGTATGTTAAATGGTTAACCAAACAAGAAAATCTTGAACTTGACCACACAGAACACATTTAATTTGCAGATGACAAAATATATGTAGCCCAAATGATAGCTTCTGTCTTTGAAAGAGTAGAAAATATTGTGGGAAAAGGAGAAAATGCTGGTTAGAAGTATTTTCTCCTTTTCCCACAATGTATGCAAAAGTCTTCTCCTTCAGTATTGCTAAAACTTGGGATTGTGTGGTAAAGGGTTAATGCTTTTGCTGCCAGTCAAATGGGCTCACATTCTAAAAGTCCCACAGTATCTTTTTCTTTCAATTAAAGCTGTCTTATGGTCCAAGATACGTTTCAAGATTACCATTTGTCTATATCCAAGATCAGAATGCATGTTTTGAGCAGTCTGATTTTGATCTAGGTCATCCGCAAAAGCTATCGAAATAACATTGGCTGTAAAAGAGGTAGAGGTTTTGCAGACGTTGTTGATCAAGACTAGACTGTACAAAGCTGTATTAATCTGGATCTATAGTATCTGAACTTTTCTTTTTTCTTTGGGGGAGGGGGAAGAGATATTTTGATCAAATTAGCCTTGGGTTTTCATTACAGACTGAAAATACCCAATTCATCAATCTTTCATAAGCAGTCCTTTGTTTCCAAGATTCTGAGAAGGGAAGGATTTCTGCCTTTTGCAAAGGCAAATTTATTTATCAGAGTTGCATTTTAGTGACTTTACCACACAATAAAACTTTAGATCAGTCCAAATTCAAAGCATTTGCAAACAACAAAATAAATGTAGATCAAATGATGAACTTTTCCCTTAAACCCATTACCACACAATCCCTACTTTTGACGACCCTGAGAAAGAAGCCTTTAGAAAACATTGTGGGAAAAGGAGAAAATGCTGGTAACCAGCATTTTCTCCTTTTCCCACAATGTTTTCTAGCCTTCACAAAACAAATTTCAAATTTTCAGTCACTTTTATTTTGTCGTCTGCAAATGGTTTCGATTTGGACAAACCTAAAATTTTGTCGTTTGGTAATGGGTTAAAAGGGTAGAAAACTCTGGGGGGGAAAGCTGAAAATCCTGGTGACTAGAATTTTCTCCTTTTCCCATAACGTTTTCAAAATTCTTCTTCTTTAGGGTTGTTAAAAGTTGGGTGTGTGGTAAAGGGCTTGTTCATTGTCTGCATAATCATTGTGCTTTCAATATGGGTTAAAATTTCTTGGTCTGACAAAGAGCTGAACCAGTGGGCTCAGGGCCAAGTCCAATCCATCTTCAGTCTTATCATTTCCACCTCACTATAACTCATTACCTCTACTATACTATTTTCCTATGGTTATCTGCAATTTCTCCTTTTGCTATAATGTTTTCAAAAGGCTTCTTTCTCAGGGCCATTCTGGATTGTGTGGTAAAAAGAATACTCTTAGCCAAAAGACAAAATTTGAGCCATACCCAAATTGAAAGCATAGAAGAGAAGAAAATCAAAGTAACTCAAACATGAAATCTGCTTTCAAATGGTAGAAAACATTGTAGGAAAAGGAGAAAAATAAAGATACATTTTTTTCTTTCTACATCACTCTCAGGACTTTTTGTTTAAGTTGAAAACTATGAACTTATGAAGGGAAAGGTGTAAATTAGAATCTGGAGACACTAATTGGCTCCACAACAAAAATTAAGACTGACATTAAAAGTCTGTTAATTACAGTTAGGGGATAATCAGGCCACATTCAACTGCAACTGTTCACACATTTTCTGATTTCTAATTAACTCTTAGCCAGATGACAAAATTTTAGACTGTTCCAATTTCAAAGTATTTGCAGACGAAAATAAAGGTTGGCTATAATGACAGGATTTGTCTTGAATCAGGTTAACAGAAAACATTGTGGAAAAAGGGAAAAATACTTATAACCAGCATTTTCTCCTTTACCCACAATTACCAGGTAGTTTCAAAAGTTTTCACCTTCAGGATTGTTGAAACTTGTCAGGGTCTTTGAAACTCAAAATTGTGTGGTAAGGGGTTTATAATGCCTTTACTTCACACAAAAATGTCTCAGTATTTATATGCTTTTGAAGTCAATGGTGTTTTACATCATTTTTGACATTATTTCAGTAATATCACGGCGGCCAGTGCACCTATCCATGCTTCCTGGAGTTTCCTTTACCAGTACTCTGCACAATATTCTTTCCAAGCCACTGGCTGCTTTCCCACATAACCATCGTTGCAACAATGACCAGGGGTGAGAGAGGAATGAATCCTGTCACAATGACTATTGTATATCCTCGAAAAGAAATCGGCCAAGCCAGGGATTGAACCAGCGACCCCCTGTTCCTGAGTCCTTTGTGCTACCAACTCCGCTACCAGGGCTCTGCTTGAAGTCAAATGGGACAAATCTTAATGGAGAAAGCGATGATTTTAAGCCATTTCTATTATTTGGAACAAATGTCCCCATCCGACCATTATAGCACAAATTTATTTTTTACTAGGTTATCCCTGGTTTTTACGACCCAGAGGAAGAAGCCTTCTGAAAACATTGTGGGAAAAGGAGAAAATGCTGGTAACCAGCATTTTCTCCTTTTCCCACAATGTTTTCTACCCTTCTAAAGTCAAGTTTCAACTTTTGAGTCATGTTTATTGTCGTCTGCAAATGCTTTCAATTTGGACAAGTCTAAAATTTTGTCGTTTGGTAAAGAGTTATACTAGTTAAGACTTCCATATTGAGTGCATTTACAGATGAAAAATCAAAATTCTGCTAAAATGATGGGGTGTGCATTTCAAAGGAAAGAAAACATGCGAAAGGGAGGAAACCAGCATTTCCTTATCTCTTTACCAAACGACAAAATTTCAGACTGGTCCAAATTGAAAGCACTTGCAGACGACAAAATAAACGTAACTCAAAAATTGAATTTTGTATCCAGCAGGGTAGAAAACATTGTGGGAAAAGGAGAAAATGCTGGTTACCAGCATCTTCTCCTTTTCCCACAATGTTTTCAAAAGGCTTCTTTCTGAGGGTCGTTAAAAGTCGGGATTGTGTGGTAAAGGGTTATTTCCCTCAGTGTTTTTACAAGCCTTTTGTCTGTGGATCATGAGCTGACAGGATCGTTTGGTATAGGGAAAATCAGTATTTTTCTTGATTTATAGTTCAGGAGAATGCTAATGGGATTACAGTTATTCTTTTGTGAGCCACTTTGAGAGCCAAAAATAACTATATAAGTAAAGAGGTAGGTTTCAGTTCAGTAAAAAAAGATGGAAACAATTGAATTACAAGGTTTCTTTTTTTAACGGGGTTTCTTTTACAGACTGATACTCAGAATACTCTAAATTATTTTTTTTCATTAAATTTGATGTTGCACCAATACAATGACATAAAATTTGCTTATAATTGTTGTCATTTGAAAAAATATACAAAGACTTAGTTTTCATAAGTGAAATTTCATCCTGAACTTGCAGCCGCAATGCAGGGTGTACTGAAAGAAATATTCATAGAATTTTCCCAAAGCTGGTGACCTCCTTTTTTTATCTCCTATTTTCATAGATCAGATAATATTCTATCACCAAACAAAGTTTCATGAAATTCTGAATGATTTAAAAAAATGGTGAAACTGTAGCAATCGTCTTTAAAGTCACACAATGTCTTCTGGTCCTGATCTAAAAGCAGATTGCTTCTCCTGTGTCATCTGATTTTGACCTACACTTTCCAAAACAATAACCAAAATCATCTTTGATTCCATCAGCCATATAAAAGCCTGCAAAAAGATTGAGAATCAGAGTGCCATTAAATACATGCAAAATTCAGATTAGGGGAAAAAGCCCTCAGCTGATATTTCCAATTTCACAATAATGATACAACCAAAACATTACGAGTATTGTTTCAAGCAAAATATTACGAGTATTGTTTCAAAAAGGATTTCTGTAGCAGTTGCCTAAAGGCCAAGTTCCCCTAAACAAAGGAAAGGATTTAACTCTTTACCAAACAATAAATTTAAGACTTAAGCCCAAATTGAAAACATTAATTTTGGCAGACAACAAAATAAACATGCCTCAATATGTGACGCTTGTTTTTGGATGGATACAAAACATTGTAGGAAAATGAGAACATGCTGGCTACCAGTATTTTCTCCTTTTCCCATATTGTTTTAAAAAACTTTCATTTTCAAGGGCGTTAAAACTCCGGATCACATAATAAAGGGTCAAAGGTTAAAAGATTAGCATCTGTTTGGATTCCTTGACCCAGTTCTAAAATTAAACAGCCTTTCTGTTAGAGAAACCAACTAGAACAAAGTTTACTGTTTACCAAGAAAGTGCTCTACTCATTACCTCTCAAACCTTTACCACACAATCCCGAGTTTCAACGACAACGAGTAAGACAGCTTTTGAAAACATTGTGGGAAAAGGAGAAAATGCTGGTAACCAGCATTTTCTCCTTTTCCCACAATGTTTTTTACTCATTCACAGCCAATCTCATGATTATAGTCACATGAAAATTGTCGTCTGCAAATGCTTTCAATTTGGTACAGTCCAAAATTTTGTTATTTGGTATAGTGTTAATTTACAAATCTGTAGCAAACAGTGCTTTCATTAAGGGCTGATTTAACTCTTTACCACACAATCCTGACTTTTAACAACCCTGAGAAAGAAGCCTTCGGAAAACATTGTAGGAAAAGGAGAAAATGCTGGTAACCAGCATTTTCTCCTTTTCCCACAATGTTTTCTACCCTTCTCAAACCAATTTTCAATATTTGAGCCATATTTATTTGTCATCTTCAAATGCTCTCAATTTAGACTAGTCTACAATTTTGTCGTTTGGTAAAGAGTTAAAGAATTCTATAATTCCAGCTCAGAATTTCAGGCAATTTTGGTGAAAATTCAGGAAGTTTTGATGTTGCGCTAACGCAAAAATATCAACTTTTCATATTTAAATTCCAAAAGTAAATGTGATAAATTAGAGACTGCTTAAACTATATTACATAATTCTCCTTAAAATCCTGTGTTGGTTGTTTGTATTTATCAGAATATTAGCAATCAGACAATTCTGATGAGTATCAACACCACAAGGTTTTAACTTTTAATGTAACTCCTCTCTTACCAGGAGACTTGGCAAAACATACAGCAAAAACATTGTGAACAATTTACTTTATTTCATATCATATCATTACTCATATTCATTTTTGTCAGACGGTAACTCTGTAACACTGTAAGAAGACTAACTTAGAAATTTTAATATAGTGCCCTTCATAGTTACTGACAATAAGTAACCTCCAAATAAAAAGTCATGTAATTTTTTAGCATAATAATTGACATTACTTATCAAAATATTTTTCTTTATCAAAAAGATAACCTCTAATCTTATTTTTTCTAATTAGAAAAAAATTGGTTCGAAAAGCGTTAATTGGATAAACCGCCAACCTTTTTGGCATTCGGATTAAGGAGAAGTAATTTACTTACTGTAGCCTTTGTAGGACAAACTTCGAAACAATTAGCCTAATGCGTTTAAATCGCCGTCTTTAATTAGCCATTGCTGTAGTGGGATGTCAAGGTGATACCCGGTTGTAAATCGATTCAGAACTCATGTATGCGATGATGTAAAATTAACTGAGGCATGTAAAGTTTGTTGTGTATACGTGACGGGTACTCGATTAGATTTATCCCCACACGTTCTTCCAGATAATTAAACCCTTAGTAGTGTTGGCACATTTTATTTTTTCACTGAGTCACATGGACTCAGTGCCTATCAGAAAACTGAGTCCCATCTAGCTCTAATTGAGTTCCATTCTTCTGCCTTTTGGATTTCAGAAATCATTCTTTGGTTTTTCTTATTTTAATTGCATGGCGATGTCTGTCCAAAGAAGCTTGCATGGTAAGCATGGATCTTTGAAAGTCCCTGCATCAATCAGTACAACAAGCTTTTAGCTGTGATGTCTAGGTTAAACGAACATTTCATTACAATGTTGCTTTCCGATGTTGTTTCTTTTACCAGCCATGGTTTAAATTCAGGCTCTTCCATTGAGAATTCTTGAAAAGAGTGATCACGTTTCTTTTTTTTTTTCTTTGCCAGGGTAGCCATATTGGACTGCAACAGATGCAGTTGCTATGCGATGAAAATCGCAATGACTTGGATAAAAGCACTGGGCATACCTCAGGTGATGGGTTCATCAAATCCCTTGGCTGTATCATGTAGCTTGATATGCGCCTACTCAGTATATTTCTTCTCCGAACATACGCCTGTTTACTGTTCTGAAAATTGTAAGGCTCCTCTTAAAAAAGAAAACTTGGGTCTCAATTTTCTATCGAAATCTTTTTAACTATAATTATTTCAGTTGACAAACAGTTTGTACATTCATTTTTTAACGTGGTTTATCAATTCCTACTGAAGTTTTCACCGACAGATAGACAGATGTACTTAACTTCATCGAGGATGTTCATGTCATTTTCCAAAAATAGTAATATTTTGTTTTGTGGCGATCTTTTGCAAGCATGGAAACATTAATCGTCAAAACAACCCTTATTTGTATTTTAAACAGCGGTTAAACGGTGCCCATTTTTTGTTTCGTCCCGTGGACGCAATTGCGATTTGTATGTTTCGTCCAAAATCAATTCCATTGCGTAAAAAGACATGTTTACGGCATAAACACGAAACCTGCTTACTTTTATGAAAACAAATACAACGCTGAGGTTTGAATTTGTGGAAGTTTTTGGAAATTTCTCGACATATGAAAAATGTCCAGTTCCTTTTATTCAGATGTTTTTTTTTTTTAATTTTCCAGATGCATTTTACGTCCATGTCCACTTAATGAAAGCACTGCAAACAACTTTGTAAACATCGTGCTTTTAACTTTTTACCAGGTGACAAAATTGTAGACTGGTCCAAACTGAAAGAAGTTGCAGACGACAAATTAAGTGTACTTCAAATTATGGAATTTAGTTCTGAAAGGGCAGAAAACATTGTAGAAAAAGGAGAAAATGCTGGTTACCAGCATTTTCTCCTTTTCCTTCAATGTTTTCAAAAGGCTTTTTCCCCAGGGTTGTCAAAACTTGTCATTGTGTGGTAAACGGATAACTCTTTACCAAACGACAAAATTGTAGACATGTCCAAATTGAGCAGATGCCAAAAAATGTGATTCAGAAATTCAAATTTGTTGTTGGAAAGTTAGAATATTTTGTGGGAAAAGGAGACAATGCTTCTTCCCCTTTAACACTATGTTTTTAAAAGCCCTCTCCCTCAAATCCGTTAAAACTTAGGATTGTTTGATAATTATGGTTAAACCTCAATCCATATTGATTATCCACCTTTTACAATAATGTCCTTTGATGCAAATTTGTTTTATACAATTATCAGATAACAGAATTAAGTCCCTTTGACATTACAAAGTCTTGATTTTAAATAGTGTTTTCAAAAAACAGAAATAAACTTTAAAATGTCAAACAGGTACATTTTGTATAACACAAAGACACAGAGGTCCAGGTCACCAAGGACTTCCGAAATTTGAATCAATAAGAATATTTAATTTAGCAAAAACAGTTTCTGGGCTGAAAAGATAACCAGATGCAATGCATTATGGGGTATTATACACTTGTCAATATGTAAGAATGTAACCGGACACCCTGAAACTTAAAAATGTTCAGACAATAAAACTTCTCAAAACTCTGAATCAAACAAATTCTATAGACTTCATTTTCTACCAGTCTGCCATAACCCTACACCATACACTTCCGAGTTTTAGCGATCCTTAAAGAGAAGGCTTTTGAAAACATAGTGGGATAAGGAGGAAATGCTGGTAACCAGCATTTTCTCCTTTTCCCACAATGTTTTCTACCCTTTCCAAAACAAATTTCCAATTTTTTGAGTTTCTCATTGATTTGTTGTATGCAAAATTTAATGCTTTCAATTTGGACTAGTCTAAAATTTTGTGCCAAGCCCTGGTAGCTCAGTCAGTAGCATGCCGGACTTGAGAACAGGGTATCGTGGATTCGATCCCTAGCTCGGCCAATTCCTTTCCAAGGACTGATGATAGTCATTGCGACACGATTCATTCCTCTCCCACCACTGACCATTGTTTCAAGGATGGTTATGTGGGAAAGCAGCCAGTGGCTTGGAAAGAAATTTGTGTGGAGTACTGGTAAAAAGAGACTCTAGGAAAGCATGGATTGGTGCACCGGCCGCCGTGATATAACTGAAATAATGTTGAAAACAGCATTAAACAACATACAATCAATCAATCTAAAATTATGTCATTTGGTAATAGTTCAGGTTTAATACAGTAATGAATACAAGTGAAGACACCATGGAAAAAAACAGAAATGGTCATAGTCACATTCTCCATTACCTCCATGTGTTGCGTTCGTCAAATGCTACTGCATGTATACGTGGATATATATGTGTGTCGAAAAAACTGCAAATTACTGTATGCAGACATTTTGCGTACAGAAATATTTGCAGATTCGAGACACTTGTTATTTGTTGGTATACTTGTAGTAAAAAACGCGAACAGAAAAGTTTGTGAATTTTTCCAATTCTCGAAATCGCAAAATTTTCCACGAAGCAAAAATTTCCACTTAAACAGTATTTATACTTTGTCTCTGTATGGGAAAGCCAAAACAAGATACAGATGAGGTTTACTCTTTATTCTAACATTACACGTGAATTTGGCTCTATACAGACAGTGCAACGAAAGCATGGTAAAATCTACATTATTCTATGTAGAGTGACGTCATTCTGTATAAAGTAAGTAAGTTATTCAATGGAATATAATGTGCATCCACGTTTTTACTCTAAGTATGAACTTGTTTTCCTTTGATTAAGAGTTGGTCATGTTAGAATCGAAATAATCTTCTTTCTATCGTGGTATATCATTCAATAAACCACATTGTGAGTTATGAGGCACAACGAATAAACCACTCGGGCTATCACCCTTGTGGATTATTTATTGTGCCTCATAACTCACAGCTGTGGTTTATTGAACGATAAACCACGATAGAAAGAAGATTATTTCTTAACTACATTATAAATTTAAGACTAGTCCTAATTTAAAGTATTTGCAGTTGACACATTATACGTTGCCCCAATGATGGAAACTCAAAGGGAAGAAAACTCATGTAGGAAAAGGAGAAAATGCTGGTTACCAGCATCTTCTTTTAAAACATCGTTTCATAAAGCCTCCTTTCTCAGGTTGTTAAACTATGGGACTATTTGGTAAAGGGTTAAGGATCATTTGATATTCATTCATTCCCATGCCATTCTGTTTGATTTGTAAAAAGGTGACAGAAATAGGTGAAAGTGGTTGAAATTTTTAATTGGAAATTGATCAATATGTGTTTCTAAACTTCTTGTGGCATAAAACTGCTGATCTGACAGAATTTGAAAACCATTTGATCACTATATCTGCATATTACTTGAAATTCATTCTACTTCAACACTTGACAAATCAATTCTGCGTCTTAACAAAAATGGAGGGAAAAGTTTTTGAAATCACATCTGGTAAATGCTCTCAAAGTTTTCAGGTCTATCAATGAAAAGTGCTGTAATTTCTGTCACATTCTGCAAAATTAATGTTCTCTGTAGGGAAAAGCCTAAAATGTTTCTATGATTTAAAAGCTCATTCTGGTGGAATAAATTTGAAGTACAGTTATGTGAAATAAAGACTGGATAGAATCCAAAACAATTTGTTACAATAAGTGAAAAGTAAATAGTCTTTGATTGTTTTACATGTTTGCAGGAAATCCAGTGCTTATTATTGAACTACATCACAAAAGGATCTGAGTATTCTGTATGTAAACCCTTAAGACCCTGAAGAGAGGCCTTTGAAAAACATGTGGGAAAAGGACAAAATTCTTGTAAGGTTTTCTCTTTTTCCTACACTGTTTTCTACCATTGCAAAAAGCAGTTTCTTTCTTTCAGCCACATTTGATTTGTAACCTGCAAAATACTTTCAAAATGGATAAGTCTAAAATTTTGTTGTTTGGTTCTTTACTGAACAACAAAGTTTAAGGCTCTCTCTTATCGACAATATCTGCAGATGTCAAATTAAAATTTAATGTGCTTCAAATGATGGAATTTGTCTTTGAAAGAGCAGAAGGAAAGGGGCAAAAGACAAAAATGCTGTTCTCCAGCATTTTTTTCCTTTTTTTCAACATTTTCACAAGCTCTCCTCCTCATGGCCATAAAATTGTGGATGGTTTCGTAAAGGTACAGTAGATGTGAAATAATGAGCTTTTATAATCTCTTTTACAAAAAGACAAAATTTAATTAAGACTTGTCTATTTTGACAACATATCCAGACAACAAAATTAATGAAATGTGGCTTAAATGATGCAATTTGAAAGGACAAACTATTGTGGGAAAAGGAGAAAATACTAGTCACAAAAATTTTCTCCTTTTCCAACCAGGTTTTCATGTCTTCTTTCTCAGGGATTGTTTGGTAGAGGATTAAAGTTCTTAACTTGGATATGCTTATCTCTAATTTCGGAGAAAACGTTCTTACATGTTAATCTAGCTACACCCACAGTATCACTCACAGACATTCTGAACCAGCCTGTAATTTGATATGTACAGCTGTTCCAAAACACATGCCTCCATGTAAATATTCTGACAAAAATTACAGCCCACATGTTACAGCTAAAAGATTTCAGTAAAATTCAAAACATACAAGTACTGAAGAAATTAAAAGGAGCCGTTAATATTTTCATAATCTTTCAAAACTTCAAACATGATTTATCACAATATCAACTACAGCAATAGCTGGCAAATCATCAGTAAATAAAAACTACAAAAGAATGACAAAACAATTTTTAAATGGTATTTCCTTAATGCACTAGTTGTATGGTGTTTTCAGATTTTGCACGAAGGGTATTTTCAGGTTTTGCACCACGGGTACTTTCAGATTTTGCATCATACTTTTGGAAACACTTGTAAAAAATTCACATGATGGATAACAAATCCTTGAACAAAATGTTTCCCAGCTATTATCATCTTGAGGAAGATGGCTATAGAAAACTTAGTTAACAAGCATTTTCTGTATAATTCCACACAATGCTTTTTAATCTTTCAAAGACAAGTTCCATCATTTGAGTCATACACTGTATAACAAATTGATTTGTCATCCTTAACTCTTAACTACAAAATCCAGAGCTTTTAGTGACCTTGAGGAAAAAGCCTACTGAAAACATTGCGGGGAAAGGATAAAATGCTGGTTACCAGCATCTGCTCCTTTTCCCACATTGTTTTTCACCCTTTTATATCAATTCAACTCTGAACCAAATGATAAGATTTTGGAATTGTCCAAATTCAAAGCATCTGCAGACAACAAATTAAATGTTGCTGACACAATGGGTGGTCCTTGGAATTTATTAAGTTTGCACAGTCTAATTTCTACGAACTATTACCATGTGCTACTTGCCATAATCCATTATCTCTGACAGTGAGTTATGCTCTTGACTAATTCAAATGCATACCAGAGAAAAAGTTGTATGTTCTGGACTTTGAAACAGAAACAGTCAAGAAAAATAATTACACATGAGAAATTGTTCCTGTAAAGCAAGTTCTCTATTTCTAACAATGTCCTCAAAGCTTTTTACACCAATGGTATCAGCTGGTTAAAAGGAAACTCTTATCAAGCCATAGACCACCATGTTATATTGAAAGCTTTCGATCCAAATTGTTTTAATGGTTTTTAATGCCACTTTCATCGTTATTTCAGTCACATCACAGGGCGACAGCTTACATTTCCATGTATGTCCTAGTTTCACCAGTACTAGGCTAGGGCTTTCAAGTGTCTTCTCCAATGACCCTTGGCCCTCCCATGAAAAACCTAGTGCTCTAGTGAGGGCTTTTAATCTAGAAGGGGGCCACTGCATAATACTCGTAACCCTCCAGAATTATAAGTAGCCCAATCTGAAGCACAGTGTGGGTCAAAATTAGCATAAAAAAATTACTTGGACCCCCAAGTTTGGACACTTTACAGACATTTAGATGTCTATGAGCTGAGTATTGAACACTACCAAGGTAAATAATCATACGCTGCAGTTGGTTCATCTTAGCAAGTCAAGGGTACAGCCTTTTCCCACAACGTTTTTTCTACACATTCTATGTTTCCAGTAACATTTAATTTGTTGCTGCAAGTGCTTTCAATCTGGACAAGGCTAAATGTTTGTCCTTTGGTAAAGAGTGAATTTGGAAAATATGGAAATGTTATTCCACAAGCAACAGTTCATACAATTTACTCTGTGTACACTTCACATTAGAATGCTTTCAGAAATTTCTTAAATGTTAAGAAAAAACAGACTACCTTGCATAGCCTTGAACATCAAAAAGAACACATATCACATGCCTGTATAGGCACGCAGTGCTAATACTTAATCCTTTACCAAACAAAAAATGTTAGACTTGTCTAAATTGAAAGCATTTGCAGACTACAAAATTATTGACTTATTGTATGGTGTTTAACGCTGTTTTCAACATTATTTCAGTAATATCGCAGTGGCCAGTGCACCTATCCATGCTTTCCTGGAGTTTCTTTTACCAGTACTCCGCACAATTTTCTTTCCAAGCCACTGGCTGCTTTTCCACATAACCATCGTCGAAACAATGGCCAGCGATGGGACAGGAATGAATCTTGTCGCAATGACTATCATCAATCCTCGGAAAGAAATTGGCCGAGCCGAGGTTCTAACCCACAACTCCTTGTTCTCATGTCCTGTGCGCTACTGACTGAGCTACCGACCCTCAGCAGATGACAAAATGAAAAAAAAAAACATTCATGTGAGACACATTAAAACTGTTAACTGCAGATGCTTTCAATTTGGATAAGTCTAAAATTTTGTAGTCTTGTAAGAGTTAAACCTTTACCAAACAATCCTGTTTTAATAAACCAGAGGAGGACAGTTTTTTAAAACATTGTAAGAAAAGAAGAAAATGTTGGTTCCCAGCATTTTCTTCTTTTCCCATATTTTCAAATGTTGTTCAGGGCTGTTAAAACTTGGGATCGTTTGGTGAAGGGTTATCTGGTTTCTTTAACTCTTTACCAAACGTCAAAATTTTAGACTGGTCCAAATTGAAAGCATTTGCAGACGACAAAATTAATGTGACTCAAAAATTGAAATTTGTTCTGGGAAGGGTGGAAAACACTGTGGGAAAAGGAGAAAATGCTGGTTAACAGCATTATCTCCTTTTCCCACAAGGTTTTCAAATGGCTTCTTCCTCAGAGATGTGAAAACCCGGGATTGTTTGGTAAAGAGTTAATAGATTTTTCTACTTTGCACTTCTATGCCCATTCACCTTTTATCAAATAATTCTGTTTTTTTATAACCCTAAGGGAAAATGGTTATGAAAACAATGTGGGAAAAAACATTTATGTGAGTCACATTAATTTTGTTAACTGCAGATGCTTTGAATTTGGACAAGTCTAAAATTTTGTCGTCTTGTAAAGAGTAAACCCTGTACCAAACAATCCCATGACCCTTAGCTCTATACGAAACGACAGAATTTTGGACAAAACCAAATTGAAGACATATGCAGACAAGGAATTAAAGTTAGCTCAAATTGAGACACATGTCTTGGATATGGTAGAAAAAAATTGGGAAAAGGAGAAAATGCTGGTCACCAGCATTTTCTCATTTTCCTACAATGTTTTTAAAAGGCTCTCTTCTCCAGGGTTGTTAAAATTCAGGCTTGTGTGGTAGAGTTAAGAGGAGAGGTTTTGAAAACATTGTAAGAAAAGGAGAAAATGCTGGTAGATCTATCTTAAATTTTGTAGGCTGGTAAAACACAAAAAATCATCTGTTTGGGAGTAGGCAAGGGCTAAAACCTGCAACTTCCCCTGCACACAGGAATGCAGACATTCAAATCCCAAGCTTTGGTTTATTTTTTTGTAGGCTCTTATCTGGGACTGACAGTCAAAACATTTCATTAACTCTTTACCAAACAACAGAAATTTAAACTTGTCTAAACTGAACACATTTTGTGAACAACAAGTTAAATGAGACTTGATAGACCAAATTTGTCTAGCAATGGGTAGAAAGTATTGCCAAAAAAGGAGAAAATGCAGATTACCAAGATTTTCTCCTTTTCCCACAATGTTTCAAAACCCTTCTACCTCAGGGTCATCAAAACTGGAACTGTTTGGTAAGGGGTTACCAAATGCATTGCAGTTGAACCCTTTAACCCTTTACCACACAATGACGCCTTTTAACACCCCTGAAGAAGAGGCCTTTTGAAAACATTGTGGGAAAAGGAGAAAATGCTGGTAACCAGCATTTTCTCCTTTTCCCACAAAGTTTTCTACCCTATCAAAGAAAAGTTGCGTCATTTGAGCCACTATGAAATTGTCTTCTGCAAATGCTTTCAATTTGGATAGGTCTTAAATTTTGCCGTCTGGTAAAGGGTTAACAGCCTTTGGTGCTTTTGTGAATACTGCAGATCAAAATCAGACTTCAACAAATGTACATTCTTACCTAGGATCTACACCATCAGCTCCCTGATTCAATCATAATCAAAAAGGAAAGTAACCAGCATTTCTTTCCTTTACCACATTGTTTTCAGCTTTCTTAAAAGATAATTTCTATCATTTGAGCCGTATGTACACGTAATTTATTGTCAGCAAATGCTGTCAAATTTGGACAAGTCTGCAAGTTTTTCCTTTGAGAACAAGTTACACGTTTATACAGGGAAGTCTCCTTGAAGGCCCAATAGTGGCCTAAGGACAATGCATTTGAATTAAAATAATACCATTTAAAAGAATAAAATTATTGTTAAGATGATAGTCTGTTACTGTAGGGTTGGTCCAAGTGTTAGTTCCTGACGCAAAAGTGAATTTTAAAACCAGGTAAAAAGTTGCCAGGTTGTTCTAGCTTTTGTTTCCTTTTAATCTAGTTTTAAATTGGTGGGGGGGGGGGGGTGGGGGGGGTGCAGCAACTAACACTTGGACCAATTGTACAGCAACAGATTATCATCTTGACTTCTGGTCACTTCCGGGCTTTTACCAACTCAACAGTCACCCACCACAATAAAGTAACGGTAAGAAGTCTGGTAGGATTATGGAGAAAAATCGTTTTTCTATCCAAAAATATCATGAAAACCAATAAGCCACAAAAACTTTGGACAAAAAATGCCTGTTATGAAAAGGTACCCCCCTTTAAAATCAATAACAGTATAGCATATATGATCATGGACACAGGAAAAACTGAAGACCAAGATCAGATGTTGCTGAAAACATAATATAGTCCAAATCCATTGCCACTAAATGCTTGCTACCTATGTATTTACAGAAGACTGATACTGAACTATCTGACCCCAACAGCAAATTAGACTATTAGTTCTGAAATGCATGACATTCACAAATCTTAACCCTTAACTCTTTACCAAACAATAAAATTTTAGACTTATCCAATTTGGAAGCATTTGCAAACGACAAAATAAACATGACTCAAAAACTGAATTTTTTTACGGAAGTGTAGAAAACATTGTGGGAAATGGAGAAAATGCTGGTTACCAACATTTTCTCCTTTTCCCACAATGTTTTCAAAAGCCTTCTTTTTCAGGGTCGTTAAAAGTCGGGATTGTGTGGTAAAGGGTTAAAGCGCCTTTCAAAACTATAGGTGCTTTTGCAGCCAGTGTAGATCAACATCAGACTGCACAAAACGTGCAGTCTGATCTTTGATCTGCACTGGCTGCTTTCCTGAAACACTACAGACAAAAACAACCATAATATTGGAATTATTTGGGTCTTATTTGTAGACTTAAAAATCTGATGAGTTTATTTTGCACTCTAGGGGTTAAAAAATAGGGGTACTAAATGGAATATGGAAACCACAGGAAATAGGAGTGGCAAGACAGATATTATCATATTGAGCACATCCCTCTTAAAGGGCCCAGGCATATAACTCCTGGGGCATTTTTTGTAATTATTATCTATTATTTGTTTAAACCTATAACCTCATGTATAGACTTTAGCTTCTTCCTAAATCACACACTAGATAATATTAATAAATTATATTAAAAAAGTAATAAAAAAAATTCTAATAGATACAGTGACACCTTAGAAAATATTATGGAAACTGTTGAGACTCAATACTGCATATATGCCATTTCTGAATTTAAAAAAAATCAAACCCCCCAGCTACATATCACAGTACATCAAAATCCTGGTGTGAAGGGCAGTGTCAATTTTTGTTCCTTTTTATGGCAAAATAATAAATAACCTGCTGCAGACCATGTTTTTGTCTAGTAGCAGACTGTTTTTGAAAACATTGTGGTATACAGAGAAATTGGTCCAAAACATGTTCACATAATCATATACTGACTCTTCGCCAAATGAAGAAATCATAGACTTGTCTTGATTGAAACAAAGTAAACATATTAAAAAACTAAAACATTTTTCTTGAAGGGAAGAAAGAGTTTTTGGAAAGGGAGAAAATGCCAGCATTTATCTCCTTTTCCTTCAATGCTTCTCAAGCCCCCCTTCCCCCCTACCAGGACCAATAAAACTTTGTATAATGCAGTATAGTATTAAGATCAGAAAGTATCAGACATTGTCAAAAGAGCAATGAGGTATAGGGTTTACATCAGAAACTCTCAGACATTTTCAATTATCATTGCATAAAAATAAAGATAAAACTTATTGATAGTAATATTTTCCAGAGCTCATGTTGTGTGGTGATAAGGACCATGAATCCTAACAAGTTCATACATGTGATTGCAAAAATATTAACTCCTTACATGGCTGCAAAACTTTAGACTTGTCAGATTCAGGACATTTTAAGATGACATATCTTATATCTCTTCAATGACGAGATAAATGTATTTCATTTTGACAAAACACATAGGGAAATGGAGGAAATGCATGTTTCCAGGATTTTCTCCTGTTTCCGACGATTTTTTCTAAAGTTTTTCTTTTTTTCTATGTGTGAAACATGTGAATGTTTCCTAAAGGGCTAAACCAAAAAAAAAAAAATCATTGATACTAGTTTTTCTGTTATCCAGTCTTTGAGATAATATTTAATTCTTTCACTTTATAATTCAATCAAACATGTGATTGTCTCTAAGACGATATTTCACACCATATAGAAATAACATAGACAAAGTGGTGCCGAAACAGTTCTTGAGTGGCAGTAACATCACTTAACCCTGTACCACACTATTCATGATGTAATTAGCATTTGAAAACATTGTGGGGGAAGTAGACAGTGGTGGTAACCAGCATTTTCTCCTTTTCCCACAATTTCTTTTATCCTTCAAGGTCCAGCATTTGTGTATCATTTTATTTCTCATCTGCAAATCTTTTCAAATTGGGCAAGTCTAAAATTATATCGTTTGGTGAAGAATTTAAATCACTACACTGTATTGTACTTCATTAAGCCTCTACCATTTAACAAAATTCATAAGTGTCCAAATTTAAAGCATTAAAGTTTGCAGATTACAAATTAAAAGAGGCTCAAATGATGAGGTATGTCTTTGAAAGGGCTGAAAACATTGTCAGTAGATGAGAAAATACAGTTTATTGGTTTTCAAAAGCCTTTTTCTTTAGGGCTAAAAAACATAGGATTGTTACTAAAGGGTTACACAATTATAGTCAATGATTCTACATGTATGTTCTGTTCTGAACTTACGACTTATTATCACAAATGTCTTGTTCATGACTGCTTTATACATCAGTGCTGAGCACACTTTTCAAGATTTTTGCTGACAGTTTAGGTGCAGATAAGAGATTTTCTGTCAACTCTAAACGCCTGTTTCATTTATTTAGCTATTAAGGTTAGAATTAATGCTTCCCCAACTAAAAAAAAATGTTTAAATGACCTTGACTGAGAAGGCTTTTGAAAACAATGCTAAAAAAGGAGAAAATGCTAGATGTTATCTTGCAAAGAGTTTAGCCACGATCAAATCTGTAACACAGCTATTGCATTTAGTTTCACATCTCTTGAATGATTGCTGGAAAAAAGATACCCCATTCTCACTGATTTATCATTAGATTTAAACTCATTATTAATTAGGACAGATTCTACCAAGAAAATACAGTTCATAAAACACCTGTTTGACCCTTAACCATACATTATCCATATTTCAATGAGCCTGACAAAGAAGGCTAATGAAAAAATTGTGGGAAATGGAGAAAATGTCGGTTTACAGCACTTTCTCCTTTCTCCACAATGTTTTCTACCCTTTGAAACGAATTCTTTATGTTTTGAATAACAGTCAACTTCTAGCCTGCATCTGATTTCAATCTCAACAAGTCTAGTCTAGGGTAGAGAGTCAGCATAGTTTGAGAAGAAAAGTTTGAAAACTTACCAGCCACTGGTGAAGGTTTTTTCATAACACACCATCTCGGTTTCCACTGAAAGAAATGAATGAAAGAAATGATCCCATTTGTTGGAATTGCCCATATTTATTTACCGAACAAAGCTATAAATTGCACTTTATTTACCTTTTTTCCATCCCTATATTTCACTTTTCCTTCCACGATTGTATTCATTTCAGCCATGTTTATCCATGTTTTGGTTCTATCGCATTAGCATGTTACACGGTTTCCGATTGGCTATATGTGTACCGAAGTGACCTCCCCAATACAGTGTTTTCTTCACAGTGTACCATTTCCATACCCTCCCCCCCTTTGTGTCTAGATCATTTGTATCCCCTGACAAGCGGAGACATTTTTTTTTGTCTTGCATTATACCACTTTTGAAAACATTTCTGCAAAATTACATTAAGCACTAATATAAAACATGAACTTTCTTATTTTGTCACCATATTGAATGATTTTTTAAAAAAAAAAAACGTGTTCATTAGAGGTGTAACCTGTCGACCTATCGATGTATCGTGATAGCTTTGCTCTCGATAGCAATAGGTCGATAGCATTTTTTCAAGTCGATAGCTATTGCGATAGTTTGTCCCAACTATCGATAGTTAACGATAGTTTTCTAAAAATAGAACAGAAATCACAACTTGCAGTGTTTAGTTTAAAGTGCGTGTGTATCCTTTTAATATTACAGACACCGGGAAATACGATCCGTCGGTCATGTCTGGTAAAATTGCCAGCTGTCTGACAAATAAATATCGGGATACAGGACCGACTGACCGGTAAAATTAAACAGTAGACATAGCCTTAATGAGTTAATGTACGTGCTGTAATAAATTATACTACACATCAATCGAAAGTCTCCTGTTTTAACCAAGAGTTCTTAAATTGCAATCGAAAGCATGAGTCCTGCAGTGAGGCTATTCGTCTGCATAAAACAGATGACAAGCGTCTATTGATGTGATCAAAATACCCCGATAGTCTACGATTTGCCTAAGTTTGGAAAGATTATTGCGCTGACCAATGCAAATGGTTACATTTGTTTCCTGCAAATCTTTTTTTTTTTTTTTTTCCTCTCTTTTTCCACCATTATGTTGCAGACGATCATGCAATTTTAACAGGCTATTTTGTTTTATTGCAGGATTTTGTGCGCATATAAATTTTGTTTTCGCGAGATTTTAGGTTTTGGTGCGACAATTATATAAAGTGTCATAAAAAATGAGATACTGACGAATCTAATGGAGACAAATAATGTCTATACAAGATTCTTGAAAGATCTTAACTCTGACACAAGCAATATGTATTAAGTATGAGGGACACACATGTCTCTGTTTATCACGGCTTAACAAGCTGGCGTGCCATTAATGAAAAACGTGATAATGATGTTAATCCACTTATTAGTGTACAATGGCAGGTTACGAAGTGACCTGCTACCGTTACTGACAAATTAATGCCATATCATGAGGAAAGAATTATTAAAAAATTAATTGACATGAAAAATTGATCGATGCAAAAAAAAAAAAAAAAAAACGCGAAAACCCATGACACAACAAAATGTCAATTTGACATCGTCTGATCGGAGGCACTTCAGCCTGTCTTTTCAGCTTTAAAAGTGAATTTTAGTGGTAAATTTACATTTATGTCTATATGAAACAATAAGCGGAAGCCAAAATCTCTGTCTAATACTGAGGTAAAAACTTATGAAATTTATGAAATGAAAATATTAAACAACGTAGAATGGGGCAGGTTGGCGGTTAGGTCTTCTTATCTTACATTGATAGTACTGGACCAAGGGTTGAAGTAGAAGGTACAGGGCATCCATACAAAGAAACAAGGAAAGAAGACTACAATAATAGAACCCTTTAATGGATGTGACCTTTATTAATAATCCACAAAAAATGGAAATCTCCATGAAAATTATTCCGCCTTTTTACACTTAAACGGAAAACGTACTCCCCTTTTACTGAAGGCAATGGGGGAGAGTCCCCCTATTGAAAAGTACTTAGTGCCATTGTGCAGAATTATAGTAAAAACAATCAATCAATCATTTTTTGTTGTAGAAAATCAGCGGGAAAAAATTGAAAAAAAAAGAAAAAAAAAAAAAAAACTATTGTGATAGTATTGCGATAGTTGCAGGACTATCACGATAGTATCGCAATAGGGATATTACCATCACGATACTATCGTGATAGCTTTTTGGGCTGCAATAGTCATCCCTAATGTTCATGGTGATATGTGTTTTAGGAACTTATATAATTTATAGGTATGGTTAAAAAGATGCCTATCACAACTTTACAACTACAAATATATATCTGAAAGAAGTATTTAAATAAAATTTAAGACACAATTTGCTGGTGATACACATAGGCATTGACCAACACCTTTCAAAAGTATATCTCTTGTCCCCCACCTCCAGAAATGAGAGAGAGAGAGAGAGAAAGAAAGAGAGAGAGAGAGAGAGAGAGAGAGAGGGGAGAGAGAGAGAGAGAGAGAGAGAGAGAGAGAGAGAGAGAGATGGGGGGTATTAGAAAATACTGTAATTAAATCATTGTATCAGGGGTCACTGAACATTGTAATTGGCTTTGTTCTCTAAGTTGACTGTTAGTAAAGCTGCATTAAACCTTTACCACACAACCCCGTGTTTTAACAACCTCTAGAAAGGAAGCTTTCGAAAACATTTAGAGAAAAGGAGAAAATGCTGGTTACTAGCATTCTTCCTTTTCCCACAGTGTTTTCTAAGCTTTCGGAAACAGGTCCAATCGTTTGAGCCACATTTATTTTGTCGTCTACAAATGCTTTCAATTTGGACCAGTGTAAAATATTGTTGTGTGGTAAAGTGTTAAACTAATTCTGGAAAAAATCATATTTAACAAGAAAGTTGATGAATTGTAAGGAAAAATCATAAATACAAGAATCTTTACTCTTATACGAAAAAAAAATACCAAAAAAATGTATTTCCCATTACTGAAATTGGAACCTGCAACTTTTAGATCCATGGTCCAATAACTTTATCGACTATCTCAATATTTAGTTATTTGTTGAAAATAACTTCCTATTTACCTAATAATAAGGGTACCGTGTAACAAACAGAATTAAAAGAATACAAAAAGAAATGTTTTTAAAAAGGGTACACTCCTCATGTTTTGTACATTTATTTCTTTGTATATTCCACCTGTTTTGTACATGTGCTTCTATCTATATCTCAGCTCTATGGTTATCTTTGCAAGAAACAGAAAAATTCAGTCTTGTGATAAGATTTTCCCAAAATCTTGGGCAACGAAATCTGGTTGTATTCCACTGAAACAAGACAGTTCCCCAACAGGGCAGGTCACATAAGGTTTCAAGACAGTTCCCAGACACTTTGAAGACAGTTCCCAGATACTTTTGTTCTGTTTGAAATGACAATAATCATGGGGGGGGGGGGGGGGGGCGGAAGGGGAAGGCCAATAAATGATTTTATAGATAAATGATGTACATGTATTGTGATAGATTGAAAAAATTTTGCACCTGTGATTGGCGAATAAACGATTGGTCACCTTGTGTATAATTTGTCTACAATGCAGCTTTTAGGTTTGATGGGACAGTTTGACAAATGTTTTAATTGCCAGATACCAAAAAAATATCAAAGTACACAACTCTCTCTTATGTTATTCAAATTACGTATTTCTAAAGTTATTGGACCCATTACCGATGCAGTATTAAAACTGAGATTGAATTGAATAAAATTGTTTCCACAAGCTCAAAAATTGGATATCTTTAAGAAGTTGGCGATACTTTTAAACATGCTCAAACACACAAAGAATTCTTAACACAAAAAAATCCAAAGACTTTAAATGATTAATCCCCAAGACTGCTGAAACATATTGTTATATGAACTTTCATGCTGGCGAACATTCTTTCTAAAGGTCACCTTTTTTCACGGTAATCATAAGTCAGTAAATCACCCACTGGAGAAAAAGTCCCCATCAAAGTATATACGATTCTTCATTACAGGAACAAGTTATCCAAATCCTACTATATCAATTATCCATAAATATTTATTATTTTCCATAAATTTTCATCAATCACAATAATCAGCAGCAGGTCATTTGACATAAAAATAAGTGTCAGGGAATTGTCTAGAAAACTTATGTTGGTGAACTGTCTTGGTTCCATGTTCCACTTTGATTCCATTATTCGACACACTTATCATCTCAAAGGAATGTTATCATTTTAATTTTGTAGTCTGACCATGCAACCCGCGTAATCATCTAACCTGATCCCCATTATCTTCCGCTAGATGGCATTCTACAAATACACATCTATCTGATTTGGGCATTCTGGGTACAGAACCGGACTACTTTTCAAAACGACAACCGTTACTCTGAATTTCAAAATAAAATAAATGTTTACTCAATAAAACATCTGGTGCGATTCATTCAGCTATGATCCGGTATACAGCCCCTACAGGCTTGGGTAATAGCTTTGGTATAAGCCCTACTTTTCCCATGTATAAGGGATGGGTGATGCGTCATAGCAGACAGGTCGAATCTTCGAAGAATATGACATGCCCTGACAGCGACCTGGTCCCCTTTGTACATCTATAATTTTATAGTCTGATCATGCAATCCTGGTAACTAAACTGGTCCCCTTCCAGGGACAAATATATACTTTTGCGTTATCACAGGAGGTAACCAATTTAACATGTGTATTTCACCTCGTGACATTCTTACCTGTTGTAAACCTTTGCGAAATACTGGCACGAAATCAGAGATCATATAATTTAGGGTACATAACCCATTACAGAAATACCATTAAAAGATTTTCTATTTACCAGTACTTTCCATTCTTATCTATTTACGGCTTTTACTTATTAAAATCAGTGATAAAACAATTGTGAAGTTGGTTATGACAATATGAATAGCTCCGTTTATGGAAATGGGAAATACGCACGGACAGTATGAGGTATGGTAAAATCCGAACAGACAGGAGAAAGAACGGTTTTTTTTTTTCAGAGTGACCTCCCTTTAAGGAAATGTTATCTTCAATTTGGAGGTAGGACATCGCAACGTCTGCAAGATGATTGCCGGAATAAATCCTCTTTTACAGACGTTTCTTGGAACCCTATTTACATGGGGTCTTACTGCCGTGGGATCTGGACTTGTCTTTGTCTTTCAGAGCGGTCAGGTAAATGTTGACACAATCGACTACATATCTTATTGGAGTTAGAACTTAGACGAAGATGCCTTTCTCATGATCAGACTGGTAACAAGACGTTTCGCCCCCAAGACGTTTTCCACCTGGTCATTTCGCCCCTACATTTCACCCCTAGTCGTTTCGCCCCCAAACCATTTCCCTGCTAGTCGTTTCGCCCCCCCCCCCCAAACCATAGCAATGAGAGAGAGAGAGCACCTTTAGAAAATAATGGCTCGTTCGAAGTACTTCGAATGACAATTATGAATTAGCCTCGAGTGTCCATATTCCGTGATGATAAGGAAACAACACGAAATTAAGAATTCAGACAAGAACATGAGCTAGATATTACTTGCCTTGATAAAAAAATCATTTCTGATCACTTTCATATGAAAAGAATAATTTAGATAACAAGTTTCATGTTCAATGTGCATAAATAAAATACATGCCGTCGGCCATCTTGTGCAAACATGGCGTGATCTAATTCCGGTAGCTCGGTAGTATTTACAGCAAAAAGTCGAAGATCTTTGCATTTTTTTGCAAAGGAACACTATTTAGATTTAAGAAAAAAGATGTAAATTTCTTTCAAATAAGATTATTAGTTGATTTTCACATGTATTTGCCTGGTATTTGTCTGAAATTCAAGGGCAATAAAACATTCAGATATTGGTAAGGGTTACGAGCAGAAATACCGTGTGACGTCATCAAACTATGTGCTTTACGAGATGTACACCAAAATCACTGGTTCAAGGACATTTACGGAATAAGGGCACTCGATGATATGACTTTGGATAATGAAAACAGGGATATGCCAGTGCCGCGATTCCGCTATATTATCGCAGAAAAATTTGAGAAATCTCATTGAAAGTCCCCATATGTGAGAAAAAATCGCATCCAAAATCAAAAATTGATGATTGCAAAAGATATTTTCACTTTCGTTTTCGATGGTCAACAAGGGACATAAATCACTGAGACTGGTGTACGCATGATTATAAATCAGTATCATGTAGACGCTTGAATCTAGACTGCATAATGCGCTTTTAATAATCTTTTCGAACAACCACTTGAATTTTGCATAACACGCTTTTAATAACACTTTCGGACAACCGCTTGTTTTTGTTCCGTAAAGCGTTTTTCATGTCGCAAGTCTGCAGACGGAGTTTTCGATTGAAAAATGCTACCCAAAAAGAAGTTGAAGCCCAAAAAGGGCAATAAAACGTTTTTTTTTTAAATTTAAAATGACCAGTTCTTGCCACTTAAAAATATCTACCTAATCTTCAATCTGACGCAAGAAATATGGGCTAAAGCCTATGTTAAGAACGCAGGCTGCTCTGTTTATAACAACTTATCAAGCTTGAGTGTCGTTTATGAAAACGTGACAATGGTGTTAATCCACTAATCTGTTTAAAATGACAGGTTTGAAGTTACCTGCTTCCCTAATTGACAAATATATATCAAATAATGCTTTAATGCTTCGCCAGAAATTAATTGACATGAAAAAAGATCATTGAAAAAAAAACACGGAAACCCATGACACAACAAAGGTTAGTTTGACTTCGTCCGCTCAGAGGCACTTGAAACTGTCTTTTCATCTTAAATTATGGATTTAAACAGTGAATTTACATAAATATCTCTATAAAACAATAAGTGGAAGCTAAAATGACTGTTCAATAATGAGGAAACAACTTCGGTTGTTATGTAAAATGAAAATTATTTTACCTACAAGTAACACGGTGGAGGATGGAGGTAAAGCCTTCTTGTCTTACAGTGTTAGCCCAGGATCAAGTGTTAAAGAAGAAGGTATTGGACATTCATACAAAGAAAGAAGACTAGAATGAAAAAGACATTTCATGATTGCCACCTTTATTTTCTCCCTTTTCAACAATGTTTTAAGCTATGAAAGATAAATCCAGTCATTCTAGCCACATTTGAGTTGTAAACTGCAAATGCTTTGAATATGAATGAGTCTAAAATTGTGTTGTTTGGTAAACAGTAAAAAGATTGTTTGTGTCCATTTATTCATAATGATGAATTGCAGTCTAGAGCTTCAAGTTAGTATTCTTCTATCCCCTTCATTCCAACAAGTCTGTAGATCTACATTAGATGAGGTATTTTCCTGTTTGATTTGTCCATAAATAAAGAAGATAATTTGAAAATTTGATTTTATTTCATCCTTATCTCTCCATAATAACCAAGTAATTTTTACTCTTGGACATGTCTCTGTGACTCTTGGAAATTCCATTTTGACTCTTGAAAATTTGAGCCCAAGAATCAATAACTCTTTGTATCCAGGACCTAGTGAGAACCCTGACTTAGTGTTCAGTTAAGGTATTTTTTTATCTCTTGGGCACTGAAGACAACTATCTCATAAATTTTTAAAAAATCTCTTTAAAAAAAAAAATGGGATTTTTCTCTCATAGCTCTAGTCAGACAAGCATATCCCTGTTAAAATTATGAATTATGACAACAATTTTCAACATTAAAGGTGGCCCTTCAGATTTTGGGACGAAAATTTTACAAAAATACAAAAAAAATCATCCTTATACTCTCAAAGCCTTTTAATTTCCATTCATAAAACACCAGTAGTCGAAAACCATCCGACAACAAGAGAAATTAGAGATTTACAACGCCCCAGGCCGACACCGACGGGAAACACGGTCTGTTTTTACATGAGCAACTCGTTCATGTACATACCGGAAATACACAGACGAAGCTTCAAACATAGCGTCCGAAGAAGACATTATGGAAAATAATGACATGTTTGTTATGTTATGGAATTTAAGAGTCATTAGTCATGTGCCAGTCACTTGACATTCCCACAATGCTTTTTTTTTATTTTTGGTGCGAAATCTAAAAATACCTTAAGAGGCTACGTAGCCTTTTAAGGGAACACCATCAAAAAAATTTTTTTTTGTAATTTTATGATTCTTAATTATTGATGATTTGTATTATTTTTTCATATAAATTTCAGTGATATATATATTTTTTAATTTGGTGAGATGTGAAAAATCTAAATACCCACCTTTAAGGAAAAGGAAAACAGAAGGGAAAAACAAAAAGTAAGAAATTATATCTGTTACCAATGTCGGCATCCTTTGTTGTCTTTTAATAAAATAAACTGAAATATTACATGTTTTGATTAACACTGTTGATCACCTTGTATATTTAGTTTGGTTCATTAAACACTTGATGTTCACACAATTAATGCGGTTAGTGGCAAAGTGTGAAAACATCGCTCAATGCAAACGTATATCACAATTTTTTCTAACGGACAGATTTTTTTTAAACTTTGCACATACAAAGTTCATCATGTCTCTAGGAAATTACAGTAAAAAAAGATATAGGTCACCGTGCTCGTTTCTGAGAAATTTTCCTTTGAAAAAGGTATATAAAGCTCCAAAATTCATCTTATAGTGGATTTAACACGCTTTTCTTTAATAGTCAGTTAAACAGAAAAATTACCAGAAGAATGTACAAATATACATCAGTTTAATGAAAAGTCGTTTGGTTTTGAACAAAAAATATATAAAAGCCTGGTTTTGAGCATGGTAAATGTACAAATATGGCATGTAATATGTAGACTATTGAGTTAAAAAGGGAGATAATTCGACCAAATTAAGGCTAAATCTTTAATAAATACATACTTTCTAACGGACAAATTTTTCCTAAAATTTACACACTTTAGAATTTATAGTTCTAAACAATAGCAAAAAATAAAAATGGCACCTATCCGTGCTTATTTTGTCAGAAAACAGGGATGAAGGTCACTGTGGAAGTTAATTTTTTCAAGGAAAAAATAGGATAAAAGCTCAGCAGACACAGTGGGAAAAGGAGAAATTACTCATTTGGAGCGATTTCTCCTTTTCCCACAATAATTTTCAAAGTGGAAGCAGCTATACTTACACAGCTTTAAATTTTCCGCTTTTGTTTGCTTGTTTGGTGTGTAACCCTGTGTCAACAGTATTTTAATTATTTGATGGTGACAGTTCACAGATGATTTTTTTCACTTTACTAATACTACCCAAAGAAAGTGCTACTTGTTTCAGTGCACCAATAGTATTACCATAAGTGCGAAAAATACATAGGTGCACTTTTGATTCACTATCCATATATAGACACATGCGCAGTAGGATGCACGCAAACATTTGTTATATATGTCGTTAATATGTTCTTTTTTCTTATCTTTCATAGAGAAAGATTCTGGATGGCAGCCTTGGATTTGCAGCTGGGGTAATTTTTAAGTCATAATTCAATCCATTAGATAGTGTTCTCCAATGCATATATACATAAATAGAGTGGGCTGTTGTAAACAATCTACATGAATTCATGTGTTGTTTTAAATTTCTAGAGGGCATTGGGTTGGCAAAGACATAAAATCTGGGCCAATCAGATGGCTTTGTCAGTGTCTGTTCTAGGATGGGCAGTTGTGGGATTCATACTATTTACTTTCAGATCCCGCATAAATTCAGGCCCAATTGGTGACATCCCCATGTAAAAAATAAACAGTGAAAAAGTCCCAAAATAAAGAATTTACTCTTGCCTCACAAGTAACCTCCCTTGACAGGTTGGATGAAATTCCTGAATGGATTTCAATACTCTTGGGAAAAAAACTGCGCTTTTTGGTTTATTGTTGTCGTCAACTTCACTCTAATTTTTGGACTTTTTTTGCTTGAAATTAAATCTCTCTGTTCCAGAAACTGTCTTTCGACATGTAAACATGTCAGTTAAGACTACTGTCTCATGGGTTTGTTCATATGGCTAATGCACAGCATAGTACATGTAGGGGTCCTGCTCGGCTCAGTGGTAAAGTGTAGGACTCGTGACCTGGAGGCCCCACGTTCAAGCCTCACTGGATCCACTGGATTTTTCGTGGGAGTATCCTTGGGCAAGACACTTCAGAGCCCTAGCCTAATACTGGTGAACCCAGGAAATACATGAATATGTGAGCTGTCGCCACAATATATGTTGAAAGCAGCATAAAACACCATTTAATCATTCAGTTAAGCATAGTACATGTATATGTGAAATCTAGAAAAGATTTGAATATGTAGCTCACATGATATGTGGCTGAAATACTCTTGAAACCAAAGTAAATCGCTACTCTAATAAATGTAAATATATAAATCAATAGAACAAGGCACAAAGTCACTAGGTCTTTGTGCAATTCATAAATGAAATAGATAATTCAGTCTGTTATAAAAAAAATCCAGGTTACTTCAATTTTCATGCTGTCCTTTTCAGAATATTTTACAAAGCAGTGGATAATATAGATTTTAGATCTGGACCTGTATTCAACCATTCAAGATTGCACTCTTGGTCTTATACTTAACAATTTTCTAAATTTCATAGTAATGCAATTTCTGAATGGCTAAACCAGACTATTTAGCCATTCTTAACCCTTTACCACACAATCCCAGCTTTTAACGGCCCTGAGAAAGAAGCTTTTTGAAAACATTGAAGGAAAAGGAGAAAATGCTGTTAACCATCATTTTCTCCGTTTCCTATAATGTTTTCTACCCTTCACAAAACAAATTTTAATTTTTGAGTCACGTTTAATTTGTCGTCTGCAAGTGCTCTCAATTTGGACAAGTCTAAAATTTTGTTGTTTGGTAAAGAGTTAAGTTGTGTTACTTTCTTAATTTAGAATTAGACTAAGAATACAATGAGAATGTTTGGTAAATACAGGCCCAGACTGTACATTCTCATCTTGATCTACCTTGTCCCTTCTTCTTAGCAATCTAAGGGTTAACACTTGATCACACAACAAAATTTTAGACTTGTTGGAATTGAAAGCATTTGCAGACAACAAGATAAATGTGGCAAAAATATTGGGATCTGTATCAGAGTGGAAAACATAAAGGGGATAGGAGAAAATGCTGGTTACTAGCATTTTCTCCTTTTCCGGCAATGTTTTCAAAAGCCTTTCTCCTCAGGGTTGTTAAAACACAGGATTGTGTGGTAAAGAGTTAACAGTCCTTGCATGATACAGAAAAACATAAAGAAAGCATTTTTGCTATCCTTTGCAGGTCATGACAGCAGCGTCCTACTGGTCATTATTGGCTCCAGCTATTGAAATGGCAGAAAAATCAGGTTCCTATGGAGAGGATGGACAGTGGGCATTTATACCAGTGGCTGCTGGCTTTGTATTGGGGGCAGCTTTTGTTTATGGCGCTGACATTTTTATGCCTTACTTGGTATGAAAATGATATGAAATCCTTACTACCTGAAACAAGTTCAAAGTAGATAATTTTGAAATTCATCTTTTTAGAATTGGGGTGGTTAACATGAAGTTGGTTTTGGTATACAAATACTTGAGAAAACATTGCTGCATATGAAGTTGCTTGTTACAAGCAAATTTCAGTTTTGCCACTAAGTTTTTTTTAAAGTGGTTGACCTTAGAGACACAAAAACTTGTCTGCAGGAGGCAATGAGTTAATGATAACTTTTTTTTCACTGTCTCTGCTTTAGACAAGAGGTATGAATCTGTTTAATTGATTACCACACAATCCTGCCTTTTAACAACCCTAGATAAGAAAGCATTTGAAAACATTGAGGAAAAAGGAGAAAATGCTGATAACCAGGCCCACCCGGGTGGCTCAGTGGTGAGCATGTCGGACTCATGACCTGGTGGTTGTGAGTTCGATACCCGGTTGAGGCGAACTTTCTTTCCGGCGTATTTTCGCCTCTCACCTCTGCTGAAGCATGTGAGAAAAGTAGTCGGTGGCTTTGGAAAGAAAGTTGTGTTTGTACTGGTATGAGAAAGCCAGGAAACACATGTGCGTCACCGACCGCCATGATATGACCTTAGCTGTTAAAGTGGCGTTAAACCCCATTACAACCAACCAACCAACTGATAACCAGCATTTTCTCCTTTTTCCACAATGTTTACTACCCTATTACAGACAGAAATCATCACTTAAGCTACATTTATTTTGTCGTCTGCAAATGCTTTCATTTTGGTCAAGTCCACAATTTTGTCGTTTGGTAAAGAGTTAACCCATTACCACACAATCCCGAGTTTTGACGCCCCTGTAGAAGGCTTTTGAAAACATTGTGGGAAAAGGAGAAAATGCTGGTAACCAGCATTTTCTCCTTTTCCCACAATGTTTTCTTCCCCATCCAAAACAAAAATCATCATTTCAGTTACATTTAATTTGTCGTCTGCAAATCCTTTCAATTTGGACCAGTCTAATTTTTTGTCGTGTGGTAAAGAGTTAAAGGGGCACATAAAGATTTTTTTCTCCACAAATCAAAGTTCTTATAATACAAATTCTGCTTAACCCTTTCCCAAATGACAAAATTTTGAGTCTTTCAGATTCAAAACATCTGAAGACGACACTCTCAAAGTTGGTACAAGTGAGCTTGAGCTCTCTGATAATCAGAGTAGAAAACATTGCACAATGTTTTCAAAAGCCTTCTCTTCCAGGGTCGTGAAAACTGGGGATTGTTTGGTAAAGGGTTAAGATGGTTTCCTTTATCATGTGACATCTTCACAAGCATTTTAGAAATGGTGGTTCAAAGTCTATAAATGCCTCAAGTGCTACAAAGAAATTCCACTGATTTTTTCTTTGAAATTTTCTTCTTATTTATTGATGGTTTGCAAAGAATATCCTTACTAAATTCAAGAATAAAACAACCTAACAGTATAAGTTTTTTTTTTTATGTATTAAGGGAGCTGACAGTACCACAAGTTTAGCCTTGTCCTTAGATAGCAGTCAGAAACTGGATAAAGATGGTGTGACATCAGAAAATAGTGTAGAAATACAACTAAGTACAGAGGAAGAAGGATTAGGTAATATGGTTGAAATACAAGTCTACCTATTCAAACCTTTCTTGTATAAATACATTTTTAAGCCCTGCGATAGACGGCTATTAAAATCATGTTGGGAAAAGGGGCCATTGTCTGTAACACTGTTTAAGAACAATCTTTTACAGCATGTGTTCTTAATAGTGTTTTGTGTGACTAGGTATATCTTATACAGTAAAGGATTAACATACAGAATGTCTTGTGTAATGTTTTTTTTTTATTTGGTAAAGAATTTAGATATGAGTGTGGCTCTGGGAAAACAGTCTTAAGGCATCTCCTTGATGTACTATACACATATCAAGCAAGTCATCACATAATTATGGATCCATAAAATCAATTTTGTCTTATAACTGACTGAAACATAAAGTAGAATGGTCCTTGTACATGCAGAAGAATTACAAATTGCAAAAAAGTTTCCATTCATGTCATCCTGCACAGATTGCGCAGGCTTGCATGGGTTGATACTTTTTGCAGATGTTCTATACCCCTTTTTACAGAGTATAAGTCGTATGATTTCCATAGTTATCCGGTAATTTGGTCTTTATCTGTGGCCCTGACTCCTTTTGTAAGCAATCAGAGCTTCTTCTAGAATCTTATCAATACATTACTGTTCCAGCTGCTACTTTGAATGAGCAGATACATTAAAGCTCTTGTATACTTGGAACTCTGAGATTTAACTGCTTTAACAGTTTATTTAAAATTGTAGGGTACAGATCCACCGGTGCTGTACAAAGACGAAAACAACAAGAATCCTCACTTCCTAACAGTTACTTTAGTAACAGCCTTACACCAGAATTATCTCAGGGATCCATTTGTTGGAGAAGAATCTTACTTCTTATTGTAGCTATCACCATTCACAATATACCAGGTTTGCTTTATTTAAATACATATAAGTCATGCTCTATGAAAAGGGGGCTTAATGCATCTGCAAAAAGTATCGACCCATGTCAGCCTGTGCAGTTAGCCCAGGTTGACATGGGTCAAAAGTTTTTGCTTTTGGTAAGTTTTCTGCAGCTCTTTGGACAAGTGTACCTCATGATTCAGATGGTTGTTGGAGAAAATAAATTTTATGGATCCATAAATGATAATTATATGAAGACTAGCTAAATATGGCCTGCAACATGCGAAAAGGGGCATTCGGACATTTGCATAAAGCGTCGTCACGGATCAGCCTGCGCAGTCTGCGCAGGCTGATCCGAGACGACACTCTCCGTTTTTAGGTTACTTTCTGTTTTGCACAAGTCTACTGTAGGACAAAATCCAATGTTGTCGTAAAGTGCTGTCTCGGATTAGCCTGCGCGGATTGCGCAGGCTGATCCGAGACGACACTTTACGCAAATGTCCAAAAGCCCCTTTTCGCGTGTTGCAGGCCATATAATGTATCCCGGAGATGATTTATCCCCCTTTTGCCAGAGCATGGCTCATTATAATTCATATTCTGGTCCTACTCAAGGTTAACTCTATCTCGATAAGTATTCATGTTGTATTGTTTTCCTTTCATTTAACCCTTCACCAAATAAATAATGTTTCAAAACTAGAAGAAAGATGGCTGTTCAAAGCAATATGGGAAAAGGAGAAAAGCTGGTAACCAGCATTTACTTCCATCCAACCATATCATCTACCTTTACATAGACAAGTCATTTGAGACATATTTAATGTGTTGTCTACAAATGATTTCAATTTATACAAGTCTAAAAGTTTTGTCATCTGATAAAGAGTTAACCCTTTACCACACAAGCCCTACTTTTAATGACCCATAGAAAGAAACTTTTTGAAAACATTGTGGGAAAAGGAGAAAATGCTGGTAACCAGCATTTTCTCCTTTTCCCACAATGTTTTCTACCTTTCTAATGCAAATTTCAATTCTGGAGTCATATCTATTTTGTCGTCTGCAAATACTTTGAATTTGGACAGGTCCAAAATTTAATTGCGGGGTAAAGAGTTAAGTGACAGCTTTTAAAAAGAATTATTCCCTATTTGAGAAAATTAGTCTGGAACAATTATTTTACATTGTTTCTTTACTTTTTCTATCAGTTTTGACCGGTTAATTTTCAGCAAGATAGTTGCTCACTTGCTTTGTTTTAATGTCACATTTCAGAAGGTTTAGCTGTAGGTGTTGGTTTTGGTGCTATAGGAAAGTCCCCTTCAGCTACTTTTGAAAATGCAAGGTGAGTTAACTCTTTACCAAACAACAAAATTTTGGACTCTGCCAAATTGAAGCATTAACAGATGTCAAATTGAATGTAGCTCAAATGATGATCACTGTCTTTGAAAACGTTGTTGGAAAAGGCGAAAATGTTGGTTACCAGCATTTTCTCTTTTTCCCCCCGTGTTTTCAAAAGCCTTCCTTTTCAGGGTCGTGAAAACCTGGGATTGTTTCGTGGAGGGTTTATAGAGATATTACATTAGGCTGTTTTTGTATTTTATTACATGGCACTTTAGACAGAGTACAGAAAGAAATTTAGAACTCAGTGACATGAGAAAACAGTTAATATTATCCCTTGTAATACAGTTTGAAAATGGTCCCTACCTTATTACATAATATCATAAAGATCCTCAACCCTTTACCACATAATCCCAAGTTTTAAAGACCCACAAGAAAAATGCCTTTTGAAAACATTGTGGGAAAAGAAGAAAATGCTGTTAACCAGCATTTTCTCTTCCTCCCACAATATTTTCTACCCTTCCAAAAACAAATTTTAATTTTTGAATCAAAGTTATTTGGTCGTCTGCAAATGCTTTCAATTTCAACAAGTCTAAAATCTTGTCGTTTAGTGAAGGGTTAATGAAAATGTGAAACTTAAAATCTGGAAATCTTAGTCATTAAATTTTGTGAAGCTCCAGAAATTCACACAAAAAAAAACAACATTAACCATTAGACTGACTAGCATAATTTGTGATATCTATGCTGATAATGTAAATCATGATCAGACTGTATAGAACCACATTGTCAAGTATCACATTGAATGTTTGGACAAAAAGTGCATTGGAATTGCAATTTATAGGTACATGTATGTTTCTTTGTCAGACTGAAAATACACATTTTATTAATATATCACTCTTTGCTTGAAAAGCTGTCAACATTCTAGACACTTTGTTACAATTGCTTTGTTTTATTCCAGAAATTTAGCTATAGGTATTGGTATACAAAATTTTCCAGAGGGGCTTGCTGTTAGTCTGCCACTCAGAGGCTCAGGGATGTCAACTTTTAAATGTTTTTGGTTAGTATTTAAACTCTTGTAATACCATGCTTAATATGCTTTTGCTGAAAATATAAATCAGTGATAAGACTGAACACAAGCTGTAGTCTCATCAGCAACCTATACTGTCAGACATTTTCAGAAATTATTGATTTACCAAGTCATCTAAGAATCAGTAGCGTTTCTTCTTGTTTGTCTTCTGTGTTCTTTAGCGGATTTGTGTAGCAAACCCACTTCCTGTAATCTATTTAAACAGAACTAATTACTGTTTTGTATGCATGAGCTTTACACATTCTATTCTCAGTTTATGTCAGACATCTCAAACTTGCTGTATCACTACCGTAAATTCAACATGTGTACTTGAAATCATATTTAGCTTGCTTGGCTGACCAACTGTGAATTTTCCTTGTCCCTGCTTGTTCCATCGATTGTTCATTTCTTTTTATGCTCCCCGAAGGGTGAGCATATAGTCACCGCTTCGTCCGTCCGTCTCTCCGTCCGTCTGTCCGTCCAAAGCCATTTCTCCACAACCCCTGGACCAAATTGGATGAAACGTTATATATGAACTCCTTAGGATATTGCGCTGATGTTTTTTCCCGGTTTTCCAATTTGAGGCTGTGTCATAGAAAAAGGGGGTTTCTTGTAAAATTCCAATTTTTATTAACATCTCCTTCAGTTTTCGTCAAAATTTCATGAACCTTCATATTCATATTGTTTATTAAAAGTTTCACAATGTGCCCTTGTTTTTTAATCATCACCAAAGGCGACGTATATTGGCGTCATCTTTTCCGTCTGTCCGTCCGTCCGTCCCTTCGTCCGTCCGTACGTATGCCCATTTCTTGTGAACGCTACTCCTCCCACATTTCTTGACGGAATTGGATAAAATTTTCACAGAATGTTTCTTATTATGTGACCTAGCGCATATTGTCAAGGTTTTGTGATTTATTGCTGCATCATGGAAAAAGGGGTCTTCATGTTATATTTCATTTTTCACCAATATCTCCTTAATTACTTGACATATCTCAACAGATTTGGATGAAATTTTCACAGATCATGTGACCTAGCGCATATTGTCAGGGTTTTGGAATTTATTGCTGTTTCATGGAAAAAGGGGGCTTCATGTCAAATTTAATTTTTCATCAATGTATCTCCAACTAATGGACATAATTTCATGAAACTTCATATTTTTATTGGTTAATCAAAACCAATGACCAATGAGTCTTCAGTTTTTATACGCATTTATCTTGGTGTCATCTTCTCAGTCCCTGCGCCCATCTGTACGTATGTCCATTTCTTGTGAACGCAACTCCTCCTAAGCTTCTGATCGTATCTTTTTAAAATTTGCTCAATGTCATTGCCATAATAAGTAGATGTGCATGAAGCAGGGATTTTTTGGTTCACTGATTTTTGCAAGAGTTATGTCCCTTCAAACTTAGTCTCTGTAGCTAGCAGCTTGAAATAGCAGCCATGTGGTGGCGTATATTGTGACGACAGCACTCTTATTTATCTATGCAAAACCATTTTACAGGAAAAGGGTGCTTAATGTCTTATAACTTTAGGTTTTGTTTTTTTTGGACTCTGAAATTAAACATTTCCCAGTTTCTTCAAGACTATTCAACATATATGTTGCTGATCAAAAGCCCCAGACCATGATTTCATTCTTTCCTATTTATACTAAGCTGTGTTATAGAAAAAGAGGGCTTAATGACAAACTCGAACACAAAGTTTATAAATGTTTAATCTGATTTTTTTTCAGACAATTTTGCCGTTACTATAATAGTAATGTTTGATTTACAGATTGTTCACATTGACAGGAAGTTTTACTCCACTGTTCCAAGAGTTATGCCCCTTCTTTATTTAATTATTTGAACATTGGCAAATGCAGTTTGGCAGACGGTACGAAACACAAGTAGCCTGTTTCACCCCCACCCTTCTCTTCCATGACCAACCATTTACCGACAGCCTTCACTTTCCTAAAAAGAGACCTGTTTGGGGAGCATAATCCGTCTACGACGGCTCTTGTTTTTTTGAAAGTGTTAATTTACATGTGATGAAATTTTTCATTCCTCCATATCATTGCAAAGTACTGCTCATCATTATCCACTGTTCAGGACTTACAGTACTTGGATTTCATTTTGAAAGAGTTTTCTTTTATAGGTCTTTAGTGTTGATTAATATCATGGAGATTTTTGTTTTGTTTTGTTTTGTTTTGTTCAGTTTTTGCAACAATTGCAAACCAAGTAATTAATAACCTGTTTGACTTTCCTTCATGGTGCCATCATACTGCTATGTATCAGTACTCTGGCTTTGCTAACATCTACTTGGAAAATTTTCATTGCATTTGGAAATAATCTTGTGATACATGTACATGAAGAAGTCATTTATCTTAGGGAGAATAAGTGCATTGTTGAAAGGATACTACTTGTTAATTGATTTATGTGATTATCAATCATCATACATGGTCAGAGGAATGTCTTAATTGTGCACATTAACGATAAAATTATCATCTGTAGACCACATTTAATATAAGAGAAGGGATTTCTCTGCACATACAATTTTCACACTTGCACTTCCATAATAAAGTGCTCAATTCATGGCTTCTTTTCGATATTTTGTAAGGACTTTTGCAAGGAAATTCGTCATGACATTGTTTCAAGAGGTATGACTGAATTAACTGACCTTTTACAACAAAATCCCTAGCTTTAAAGATTTTTGGGAAATGGGGTCTTGAAAACATTGTGGGTAAAAGAGAAAATGCTGGTAACCAATGTTTTCTACCATCTTAAAGAAAAATTCCATTATCTAAGCTACTTTGTCATCTGCACACACCTTGAAACTGGACCAGTCTAAAATTTTGCAGTAAGGTAGAGGGTTAAAGCTTTCTTTTAATGCTGCTGCTCCAACTCTTTTTTTCTTCACATTTAAATTTGCTGCAATTTTTTAGGTATGGACAATTAAGTGGTATAGTCGAACCAATAGCTGGTCTATTCGGTGCTTTAGCTGTTGTGGTAGCTGAACCTATTTTACCGTATGCTTTAGCATTTGCTGCAGGAGCAATGATATATGTTGTCGTGGATGATATCATACCAGAGGCTCAAACCAG
Source organism: Hippopus hippopus (assembly GCA_946811185.2). Lineage (NCBI taxonomy): Eukaryota > Metazoa > Mollusca > Bivalvia > Cardiida > Cardiidae > Hippopus > Hippopus hippopus. The sequence goes on from OX328096.1 coordinate 42,558,152, forward strand.
GTTTGTCATGCAATAAATCAATGAATATATTCAATTCAGGAAAAAAAAAACAAGTTGATTCATGCTCTGTGAAAAGGAGGCTTAAGCCATCTGCTAAAAGTATCAATCCATGTAGGCCTGCGCAGTCCCTGCAGGCTGACATGGTTCGAAACTTTTTGACATTGGTCAATATTCTGCATGATAAAGGACCATTCTACCTCCAGATTCAGTTAATTGTTAGAAACAATGGATTTTATGGATCCATAACTATGTGATGACTTGATATAATGCACAGAGACACATTGAGCCCCTTTATGGTACAGCATGGCTCACTTGTAATTGAAAGACTATTTTAGATTAGAATATCTTGCCAAATGTCTGAAAGTGTAGATCCAAGATCAGGCTGCATTTTTTTGCAGTAACTAGATCTATAGCTGTGATTTTAATAATGTAAAGGTTAGAATAGGATCATATCTTTTCACAAATAGAGAAAATGTATTCAAATGTGAAAAAGAATGAATCAGATACAATTCTTGACAGGTATTAATACTGCAATACTATTTATCAAAGGGGAAAAATGCAGTATGATTTAATAGATGGGTATATAGGGTTAACTCCCTTTACATAAACAACAACAGCCTTGGATCTTAAAAACATGTTTTATTATACTGCAAAGAAATTTCTCGTGATCTGATTGGATAATATATATCATGTACGCTGGCAAAACCAACGTAAAAGCAGTTTCACTTTCGGGAGCCCCATATACATGACTACACTTTCAACAGAACAAGAATCAAGAATAACATCAAATTTATACACCAAACTGCACGTTTTACCAAGGTTTCAGTGATGTCAGTTCCCAGTGACGTCAGTTGTCATTGAATTGGGGCACTCAGAAGGGAAATTCTACTTCGTCAGCATACTCAATTTTTGAAACGAAAAAACAGGTAAAATTCGCTTAACGCACGTTGGAATGGTAAAACTTTGCAGTGTAATAAATTTGTTGTACGGTCAGGTGGCAGGGAACTTGGAAACTTGTTCACGGCTGTGGTGAATAATGTTGCCACCTCGCCTTCGGCTCAGGGCAACATGATCCACCAAAGCCATGAACAAGTTTCTAAGTCCCCTGCCACCTGATCGTACAACTAATAATGTACCATAGACCAACTTATTTTCGAGGGGCACCAGTTTTCGAACCAGAAATGATATCCGAGGTTTCTTGCTAACTACGGTTTGATGTGAAAGAAAGTCACCATTTTGTGTGAATCACATATTTGAAAGTAAACAACAGTGTCACTGCTGTTAATTTACGAAATGCAGTAAAATAGAAAGTATGCATGTGTCTAATAGATGAAAAATTAATGCCTGAATTTATGCTGTTCTGGTATTCTGGTGCTGCTGTGACACAAGAGCCATTGGCCATCATGGCACTCATCCGTCTCTTTAACTCTTTCCCAAACGACAAAATTTTAGACTGGTCCAAATTGAAAGCACTTGCAGACGACAAAATAAACGTAACTCAAAAATTGAAATTTGTTTCCAGCAGGGTAGAAAACATTTTGGGAAAAGGAGAAAATGCTGATTACCAGCATTTTCTCCTTTTCCCACAATGTTTTCAAAAAGCTTCTATCTCAGGGTCGTAAAACCAGGGATTGTTTGGTAAAGGGTTAATCACACTTCAAAAACTGAAGAGAATTTACTGAGAGCTGTTTATTTACATTGTTCAAGACAGTTCTTTCTTGTGGTTGTAAACATTTTAGCTGAGTGTTGGTTTACTTGATATTTTTCATTTCTTTATATATGAACTATTCTACAGATATTGAAAGCCAAGAAATGAAGTCTGGTTTTCCCATTCGTCAATATAGTTTCAAGAGCAAGATTGAAGGATTGTCGTTATCATTGAATTGGTTAAAGAGATATTTAGAATTGATCTTTTGATTACTAAAATATTTTTGGTATTCATTATTTCATTTAAGTATGCGTAAGCTAAATTTGTCCGTGAAGTCCCTCGAAAACTGGTTGGTCCACAATATAGTCTATAATGTAATACCCATCAGGATGCTTTTGACACGTAAAGGTTTTCTTGTTGAGACTAGATCTAGAGCAGACTACGGTATATCTTTAGTGTTCAGTGCCTGATATATTGTGTCATAATTATGCTTGTTAAAGCTGTCTTCAAATCACGGTTATTTGGCTATTCCTACTAAATATAAACATTTAATTTAGTCTTTTACACTGCAAGGGCAATACACAATGAAGGAAAAAATATAGTGTAGGTCCTTGAATTGAAAAGAAAAAAAACTCTCAATCACTAGGTACAGCTGCATCTTCATGGCAGTTTGGCCCAGGATTTTTTTCACAATATCTGTTGGTTATGTGTACATTCCAATTCTGATCTACACTTTCTGCAAATCAACAAAAGTTGTCAATGGCAATTTTATGGTAATGACAAGAAGTACTGAATGTATCTTTTTATAATCATCATAGAAGCCAGCTTCCATTTACCTTAAAAAACCTAAAGTGTCAAATTTGGGATACAGATGAATATTCAGTTCAGGACTTTGTTTGGCTGCAAAATCTCATAATATATCTCACAGTGTCAATTTGAAAATCAGACTGCATCTCTTGTGACGTCTTCCCTTGATCTATGCATTTGTAAAAACACATTTAACCAAAATGTGCATATATTAATAGCAGGGGCAAACAGAAAATTAAATGTGGCTCAAATGATGGAATTTGCCTGTGAAAGACTGAAAAAAACATTACAGGAAAGGGGAAAAACACTGGTTACCAGCATTTTCTTCTCTTTTTCAAATTTTTTCAAAAGCTTTTCTACTCTAGTTTTATTGGTAAAGTGTCAGTGTTACGGTCTTGTTTCAGTGGGAATGGAAAACTTGCCTCATGGTCCTGTATTGTAGGGTTTGTGGTGATGATGACTTTAGATGTTGGACTTGGATAAGGTACCTTTGCAGTCTTTATTTTTCAATTGCTGTATCTTTAGTTTGCTATAACTCCTTTCTCCTCATTTCCATATATCAACAACCCTGACAAAGAAAGCCTTTCTTCCTTTTTTCCCCACATGTTCTAGGCAAAACTTATCCAAGGGGCTGTGTTGTTTGCAGCTGCCGTATTGTTGTCGTCATTGTGCAAACACTGTCGTTTTCTCATATCAGTTATTACTGAAGATATTTTCTTTAGACTTGCGCTAGTTGTTAACTATCAAAAGCAGATCCGATACTAGAAGGAAAGAAAGCCCTACAAAATGTATTTTATGCAGTTATGTGCCTTTTGTAAATTGAATTTCAATTTAAAAAGCAACTACAGCTGAGTGTTGGCACCCATATGGGTTGCTCTTGTTCATCTTAGAATAGAATGCTTGAAATCATTGAGGCAAATGAAAAATGCCCTTTAAAATCTAATTATCGTGTGCCTTGATATTTTCACATTTAGCCTTCTTTCCTTTTGGTTATCCATATAAGGTCCAACAGCTCAAATTTTTCATTGTACATTATATATCTATCTTCAAGTTTCATTTCCAGTTTAGACAAAGAATCCTGTGTTTTTTTTAGCTCATCTGAGTACAAAGTGTGATACTCATAACGGCTAGTGAGAATGTTTGTCTTGATAATATCTTGACCAGCTCAATATTGGATCATGTCTAGTCAAAAAGTAGGTCACTTCAACAAGTTTTAGAAAACCTTGCTTAACCCTTTATCAAACAAGAAAAATTTTATACTTGTCCAAATTGAAAGCATTTGAAGACATCAAAATAAATGTGACTCAAACATTGAAATTTGATGTTAGAAGGGTAGAAAACATTGGGGTAAAAGAAGAAAATGCTGGTTATCAGCCTTTTCTCCTTTTCCAACAATCTTTTGAAAAGCCCTCTTCTGTAGGGTCATTAAAAGTTTGGATCATGTGGTAAAGTGTGAAGGGCCTAGGCCCAGTAACACTCCAGCCTAGAGTGCAATCAGCTGGTTTTTTCTTCAGTCACTGATAATGATAGGCCTTACGATGCCAAATAAAGTCAACGATTATTTCCAGGCTAGAAATACAACCCAAAATAATGGCAATTTTAAGTTTGCTTTTGTCCAGATTATCCAAGCAAAATGGACAGTGTAAATCAAAGATCAGACTGCATGTTGTGTGCAGTCTAACCATGATCACAACTGGCCCTTTAGGCAGCTTCAGTTATGAAAGGTGCTTTTAGGGATAAGTTAATTTTTTAAGAGCTTATGTCATGGCATGCTTTCTGTCTTCCATGTGTTAGTCTTTTTCTTGTTATGCAATAAAGTCTGCATTTATGTTGGATTTTATTGAATTTGCAGAATTTCTTTGTATTATCAATAACTTGAATCCGATTTGTCTTTAAAAAAAATTCAAAGAATAGTAAGGGAAATGTAGCCATTTAAAGTTGAAAGTCTGCATTTCTTCTTTACGCAATAAAGTCTGCATTTTTAATGCTTTTCTTTTCAAACTTGAACAGGTTATTTGTACCATTAACCCTTAGGCTGCTAAGCGCAACTCACTGACCTTTTTCGGGCAGTGTAGATCAAGATCAGACTGCACAGAATGTGCAGTCTGATCTTTGATCTACACTGTCCGATAAGGAGATATTTTTCCCCAAAATATAACTTAAAAATGAGGTTTTTACCATTGGCTTGAAATTTTCATTCAAGTTATTCAGTAGGATAAGGGTTAAGGGATTGAATGAAAAAAATCCAGCAATCAGTTTAGGAAAAGCAGCCATTTGATGACTAAGTCTTGTTTACTAGATTCCACATTATTGGTCCCATTTCTTTGAGACTTGCAGGGATTTTTTAATACAATGAGCACTAAAATCCTGTCAAATTTGGCTAGATTTCAAACAGCTTGTTTTGAGAAGTTGTAATTAAATTACTTCACTTTTCATTTCACCTAGCTTACTTAGAAGGTTAAAGCACAGTTGCATCAACCCCCCCCCCCCACCCCAATTTCTCTGTTTGTCTTTTTCCTTTTTGCATCATAAATTCATGATATATGCAAGATAAGCAAAATTTGTTTGAAAAAAATTATCTTGAAGTCTTTTTTTCAAAGTTTTGCTAGAAGGGGGTGGTGGGGAGGATGGGAGGTCACTCACTTTTCTGTCCATGAAATCCTAAAATGTGACATGTGGTGTTGCTATCTTAACTCTAGCAGAAGAGAGTTTTCATTCATGGCTTAGAGCTGATGGTCAAAAGGAATTTCCTTGAAACTTGCACAGTTTCTTAGTATCAATAAAAACTTGAACCCTAACAATTAAGAACAAGATCTGACGATTGGTTCGGGACAAATTGCCTTTAAAGTTGGATTTTTTTTTTTTTTTTTTCAAGCTTAAGTGATAAAGTTCACATATTTGATCTGATTCTTTTTAAACTTGCACAGATTTTGTATCATCAAAGAGTTGAGCCCTATTAAAAATGAAGAAAATGCAGAAAATTTTGTAACAGATATGGCCAATTGAATTTATAAGACTGTAATTTTATCAGCATGCTATTTCTCAGCAACCACTAGATGGAATTCAATGGAACTTAATGGGCAGGTGCCCTATAATGAGGATATGGTTTCATTTATATTTTTTGGGTTTAAGGCTCTCTGAAATGGTCAGTCACTGCCACTTGAGCGATTCAGGCCCTCAAAGGCCTCTACTTTTTTTTTATCCCTCACCAAAGGCGGAGGGATATAGTTTTAGCATTGTCATTCCGTCCGTGTGTCCTTCTGGGACAATATCTCCGTCCGTGTGTCCTTCCGGGACAATATCTCCAATAACACTGGACAGAATTTCGTGAAACTTTATACATGTTTACAATAACCCATTCTGCCGATACATTTTTTTTTTTTTTTTTTTGATTCGATGAAAAATGGCCGACTGGGAGCGATTTTAAGTTACACGGTCAAGTACATTTTTCGGCAGGGGATATCATTTCTATGAAATTGCTTGTTATTATTTCTAGTGAACAGTAGTGGTTAGAAGGATGTACATTATAGTCTGTAAGTAAATCTGAAAGTGAAATATAATTATTGAGAGTATGCATCATTATGATTGGTTACTTAAACAACCAATGAGAACTTAAATTTCTGTGGGTTGTGTGGAACAATATGAAATACTTATAAAGTATCTTACGACATATGCTGTAAAGTCAGATTGGATCATTTTTGACAAATTTAGTTGTGTCCATCTTTCTAGTTAAGAAAATGGAATAATGATTGTTTTTATCTCTCCATTATCATTCAGGGCTAGGTAGTTTTACTTTTACAGAGTATGAAGAAAAATCAAAAAGAGTAAAGCAATATTATCCTACAAGTATGTGAAGTGCCTGTCTTTTTTTTTACCCTTGATCCTTCACCAGACAACAGAATTTGAAAGCATTTTCATATCACAAATTAAACATTGCTCAAACAACTAGATTTGTCTTTGAAAGGTAGAAAACATGGGTTACCAGCATTTATCTCCTTTTCCCACGATGTTTTTATAAGTCTTCCTCCCAGGGATGGTTTAAATTCTGGAGTGTTTGTAAACCCTTTTACCAAACGACAAAATTTTGGACTGGTTCAAATCTGAGAGCATTTGCAGTTGACAAATAAAATGTGGCTTGAATGCTGAGATTTCTGTCTGAAAGGTTAGAAAACATTGTGGGAAAAGGAGAAAATGCTGGTGACCAGCATTTTCTCCTTTTCCCACAATGTTTTCAAAAGCTTTCTTTATCAGGGTCGTTGAAACTCTGGACTGTGTGGCAAAGTGTTAAAGAGTTAAGTTCTCCTGACTCAAATTTCTAGCATACAAATATCAAAAGAGTCTTGTAAAATAACGATAATTAGCATGAATTAAAATCTCGCTTATGAATACAAGTAAAAGAAAAGATTGCTATTACAAGAAATTTCTCATCATAAGTAATCTCTCCTTTGCCCACAATATTTCAAAAGAGGTCTGTTGCAGGACAAAAAATGTCTGCAGATGGTAATGGGATGGTCACAGTAACTTGCAGTCAAAGATAAGAGGAGTATTTTGTGAATGTTATATATGTATTCAAGATACTCACTTAACCCGTGAAAACACAGTCCTGAGTTTTAACGACCCTGAGGAAGAAGCCTTTTAAAAATATAGCGGGAAAAGGAGAAAATGCTGGTAACCAGGATTTTCTTCTTTTCCAACAATGTTTTCTACCTTATTATAGACAAATTCTGTCATTTAAGTCACATCTAAGTTGTCATCTATAAATGCTTTAAATTTAGACAAGTCTACGTTTTTTGTGTAAAGAGTTAAACCCATGGTCTGTGCTGTTATTTGGATTTATTGAAACAAGTTTAACTTTTAAACTCTGAAACTGACTTAAGTTGCTTTTGCAGACAGTGTAGATCAAGATCAGACTGCACAGGTTGTACAGTCTGATCTGTGATCTACACTGTCAGCTACTTTGTATGAATTCTGGCCAAAACAGCCTTGAAATAACAGTAGTTTGGCTGCTTTTCCAGGGGTCATTTCATTAGCGCAGCCTTATAAAAGTAGAAGAGCTTCCTAGAGTTCAGAAAGTAGCACAATACCATATCAGGTTATTCAAACCCTTAACCCTAAGAGCGCCAAATAAACCTATCAGGCATTTTTATCCTAGAAAATACAACCCAAAAAATTGCAATTTCATATTTGCTTTTATCTTCAGTGTTTCAGCAAAGTACACAGTGTAGATCAAAGATCGGGCTGCACGTTTTGTGCAGCCTGATCTTGATCTATACTGGCAGCAAAGGCAACTATAGTTGTAATAGGCACTTTCAGGGTTAAAATTCTAGTGCAAATGAAAGGAAAAGGAAAAATTGAGGGAAAGGAAACATAACTTTTTGAATGACATGAAAAACTTTTTGGAAAGAGGAACAGTTGTTTGCTACCCAAAATTGTTTCATTTCACACATTTTTTTTCATTAAAAGGATGTCCACTCTAATTATTTTGATTGATTGATTGTATTGGAGTTTAAGGCACTTTTAACAGATTAGGTCATATCACTGTGGTCTGTGCATGTGTTCCCTGGCTTTTTCACACCAGTTCTGACACAATTTTCTTTCCGAGTCACTAGCTACTTATCTTATATGCGTCAGAGGCAAGAGGCGAAAAATCGCCAGAAAGAAAGTTTGCCTCAATCGGATATTGAACTAACAAAAACCAGGTCACAAGTCAGATAGCTAACCACTCAGCTACCTGGCTGGGGGTAATTGTTTTGAAACTTCTACTTTTGTGGTAAAGGTTTAACCCTTTACCAGACAACAAAATTTCAGACTGGTTCAAATTGAAAGCATTTGCAGACGACAAAATTTGTCTTTGATAGGGTAGAAAACATTGTGGTAAAAGGAGAAAATACTGGTTTCCAGCATTTTCTCCTTTTCCCACAATGTTTTCAAAAGCTGTCTTTGTCAGGGTCGTTAAAAGTCATCATTGTGTGGTAAAGGGTTAAATATTTTGAGAGAATGGATTTTTCCTTGTTACCTGGATCTGTGATGTCCTTCAAACCTGTGAAGCTTCTCAGTATTGACTCTATACCAAACAGCTGAATTTTGAACTTGTTCAAATTGAAAGCATTACAGTAAGACAACAAATGACCATCAAATGTTGGGATTGGTCTTTGAAAGGGTAGAAAACATTGTAGAGGAAACAATGAAAGTTAAGAGGTATACAATATTATGGGGGTTTTTTCTACAAGGTTTACAAAAGCATCTTTCCTCAATGTCATTGACAGATCATGATGAGAATGTTTTCCTGACCATTTTAGTGCCACAATAAGGGTAACTTTTGGTTAACTCTTTGCCACACAATCTCAAGTTTTAATGACCTTTTGGAAGAAGCTTTTTGAAAACTTTGTGGGAAATGGTAACCAGCATTTTTCTCCATTTCCTGCAATGTTTTCTACTGTTTTAGAGTCAAGTTTCATAAATTAAGCCACAGTTAATTTGTTGTCTGCAACAGCTTTGAATTTGGATGAGTGCAAAAATTTGTTGTTTGGTAAAGAGTTAACAGTATCCAATATGTGAGGCATTCTTGCCAACACTGTCTTAAGGCTTGGTCAGACCAGCTAACGGATATGTAACGGGGGGGGAAACGGACAAAAATATGCAGAATTTGGTTATCCGGTGACAAAATTCATCTCCTCTGCCTCTCGCGGCTCACGCGATCAGTGTGTGGAGCGAGGAAGCCACACAATGACCGCACAAGTACCACACATGTAACGGAAAAAAACGCATGTTTAACGGATATGTACAGGATAATAAACGGTCTATTAACGGATATCACCGTACGAGTAAGGGACTTGTACCGGATAAAACGGAAGTGCAACGCATGAGAACCAGACAAAACGTACGATGAACAGAAATGTACCGAACACCAACGTACGAGGAACGTACCGGTCACGTGACATGCCGAGGGTATAAATTGTCAGATGCATCCAAAGTCTATCATTTGCATGTCTCTGTCCGTTTTGTCCGGTGGAAAGTTTTGAACATGCTCAAAACTTCCCACCAGACGGAACAGACATCGCCGGACAAGTAGCGGATTCACCGGATAAGAAACGGACATAAAACGGATACGAACGGACACGAACGGATGAAATTATTTTTTATCCGTTACTCGTCCGTTAGCTCGGTGTGACCAAGGCTTTAACATTGCAAAATGGGAAGGGGGGATTTTGCAGTTGACTGGAAAGGGGCATTTTGCGTTTGACTGGAAATATTTCTTTTATTCAGAGAGCTCAAACTGCCTAATGAATACTCAGACCAACAACAAATATCTTATTAGTATGTAAATGTAATGTACATACATGTATCGTACATGTCCTGGAATAAATGTTGTGACAAAATGTGGTGAAACTGCTCATGTTTTCTAAACTAGTATATTGCTGAAGCTTCCACATTTCAAGATTTTGAGATATTTTAGTTCAGAATACATTTCTGCCAGTAATTGAATTTCCTGGTCTTGGTCCAACTTAATTTTGATGATCGAATCAATTCAAAAAGGAATGAATTAAAAAAAAAAATTAATGAATATATTCATTTGAACACCCTTTTATACATTAACTTGTGATTTTATTGATAATGGTAGATGTCATAGTGTCCTGACTTATGGCTAATCTCCTTCAATCTCTTTACGTCACTGACTCTGTAATATAAGCAGGAATTTCCTTATCAGTTCTCAAAAACTACTTGACCTTTGTAATGAGGTCAGATGTTATTGGTTATGAATACTTGCAAAACCTTTGGTTGAAGATGTTAGAGTCACTATACACTTGGCTCATAACTCTGCAGGTTTGCAGAGGCTAACACTGCAGGATTTGCAGATGACAGATGTAGATCAAATGGTGGAATTTGTCTTTGAATGAGTTGAAAACATTGTGGGTAAAGGAGAAAATGCTGGTTACCAGCATTTTCTCCTTTTTGCACAATGTTTTCAAAAGCCTTCTTCCACATAGTTGTTAAAACACAGGATTGCTTCTTAAAGGGTTCAGAAGCCCTAAACAGGAGTTGTGAATGTGAGTCTTGGCACAGTACTGTCTGAAAGGATTGAGTCATTTCTGTCTCTACTAAAGATTTTTCTTTATTGGGAAAGCAGTCATTTACTTGGTAAAAGTGTTGGGAGTAGTACTAGTGAGGATAAACCAAGGAACACATGAAGAGGTGTACTGGGCACTGTGAAATAAATGAAATCCCCCCCCAAAAAAACCAATTTAAACATGCAAACAAAATGACCATGAAAAAAAAATTAATGTCACTCAACCTTATACCAAACCACAAAAGTTTTTACTCGTCCATAATCAAAATGTTGGCAAAAGAAATATCTAAATGTGGTACAGATAAACTGATTTTTCTTTGGTAGGGTAGAAACATTGTGTGAAAAGAAAAAAAAGGCTGGTTACCAGCATTTTCTACTTTTCCTAGTATGTTTTTAAAAGCTATTTTCCTCATGGTAAGTAAAACTTGGAATTATTTGACAAAGGGTCAGAACTTGTATTTTATGCATTGGTAGAGAAAATTTTTCACCTTAATATATTACAAATCAGACAGAAAACAAACTCTTCATTTTTCAAAGAAATGGAAATATTGTAAGCATAGGAAAATTTTTTTTGCCTGTAACTGCTCCTTTTCTAATGTGAAATATGGTGTACCACTGGGATGTGAAATATAGTACTTGTATTAATGCAGAGACCCCTGAAACAATTTGCAGCAAGCCGGTCTTAAGGCACTCATGTTAACTAAGGGTTATCTACATCAATTAAGGTACAAAACATGAATACATGTGGAAGCATTGTTTCAAAAGAAGATATTGCTTATCATTAGCAATTTTTCATTTTGTCATATTGTTTTCAAAAGTGGTAAAAAACATCAGGAAACTACAGGTTGGGAGGTTTTAGTCATGCTTTTCAGTTATGTGTTTCTATCTATACAGAGAAATATCTGCCATAATATTTTTCAATTATTGGCTGATATTTCACATAATGCTTTTCACATATTGCACAGGCAGATAGAAGAAAGAAATAATGGAATAAAATGGTTCATTAGACAAAAAGACCCATTAGATAAGTGAACTTTTTCTGAGCCACATATTTAACTCTACCAAATGACAAAATGTTAGACTGGTCCAAATTGAAAGCATTTGCAGAAGACAAAATAAAAGTGACTAAAAGTTTGAAATTTGTTTCCAGCAGGGTAGAAAACATTGTGGGAAAAGGAGAAAATGCTGGTTACCAGCATTTTCTCCTTTTCCCACAATGTTTTCAAAAGGCTTCTTTCTCAGGGTCGTTAAAAGTCGGGATTGTGTGGTAAAGAGTTAATTCTTTGATCCTTTTCCCAATGCTTTCTCCTTGATATCCTTCTGAGGTAGAAGACTTTTGAAAACAGTGTTGTAAAGCGGAAAAGTAGAAAATCATGGTAATTTAGGACTCTTTGTATCAAAACAATCTAGGTTTTACCATAATGAATGGTAATTTGGTTCTCGCTGTTTTTCTAGGACCCTTTATCATAATCTGACATCTAGTTAATAGTAATTCAACAAATTCCTGACATGCTATCATTATTCCATTGAAAAACCCTGCTAACAAAGAGACCAAGCATCAATATCATGGTATCATCAGTGTTATATCAGGTTCTCTATTAATGAAAGTGGGGAAAGACATTTGATACCTTGATGTAATTAAACTTGATAAAAATAGCACTTTTATCACACTCAAACTACTGTATTTACTGCATGAAAGTCTTGTCTATAGTGAGAGAATAATTTGACGGATGTGACTCAAATGATGGCATTTGTCTTTGGAAGGCTAGAAATGTTGTGAGAAAAAAAGACATTGCCCCTTCTTTAACTACAATGTTTTCAAAAACCTTACAGTTTACAAAAATTGGGGCTGGTTTGGTAAAGGATCAGCTTTGTGACACATGGCAAAATTTTATAATAGTCAATATTGAATCCTTTGCAGAGGACATATTAAAAGTGGCTCAATGGATGGGATTGTCATTTAAAGGATAGAAAACATTGTGGCTGAATGAGAAAACCCTGGTTACCAGCTTTTTCCATAATGTTTTCAAAAGCCTTCTACATCAAGGTCGTTAAATGACGAGACTGCTTGGGACTGTTTGGTGAAGAGTTCAAATAGAGTAAAAGTTGACGACCATCTGAACGTATTGAGAAAATACTGACTCTAAATTGTTTCTCTGCTGGTAACAATGCTACAAAAGTCTTTCTTATTTTAATAGTGGATTTTGAATATTTTCTATTTTTGAGAAATTACTCTTAAATTGTTTCTATGTTGGTAACAATGCTACAAAAGTCTTTCTTATTTGAATAGTGGATTTTGAATATTTTTTATATTTTATATTATTGTGGTATTTTTTTCCCCAGTGATTATTATCATGATATAAGTAGGGCAGCAGAATGCCCTCCTCCCGTTCAAACTTAAGCTCCAAAGAGGAAATCCACCGCAACAAACAAGCAGTGTTTTGTGGCCCTTGAAATGGCATGTCATGGACTTTAGCCTTTAACTCTACCAGACAACAAAAATTTACACTAGTTGAAATTGAAAGCATTTGCAGACGACAAAATAAACGTAACTGAAAAATCGAAATTTGTTTTGGGAAGGGTAGAAAAGATTGTGGAAAAAGGGGAAAATTTTGGTTACCAGCATTTTTTCCTTTTATCACAATGTTTTCAAAAGGCTTCTTTCTCAGGGTCGTTAAAAGTCGGGATTATGTGGTAAAGGGTTAAGTCTTTACCACAGGACAAAATTTTAGACAGATCCAAATTGGAAGCATTTCCAAAGGACATAGTAAATGTGGCACAAGTAATGGGATTTGTCGGTAAAAGATAAGAAAACATTGTGGGAAAAGAAGAAAATGCTGGTTACCAGCATTTTCTCCTTTTCCTACAATGTTTCAAAGACTTTCTTTCTCAGGGCCATTAAAACTCGGAATTGTGTCGTAAAGGTTTAATCAAGCCGTCCAATGTTTTTGCAATCCAGGGAAAAAAGCCTTTTCTTAGTTTTGTAAACAATGTGGGGAAAAAGAGAAAATGCTGTTAACCAGCATTTTACTCTTTTTCACCCAATGTTTTCTACCATTTCAAAGACAAGTCCCATCATTATCATATGCCATTTAAATTTTTGTCATCTGCAATTGATTGCATTCCTGACAAATTTTTTCAAATATGGTAAAGAGACCCACAGCAATTGGGAGCAGATTAAATCTGCATTAGGTCTTAGATTTTATCTTTGAAAGACCCTATGAGGATCCTTACAAGGGCAGGCATAATAATGTCTGTAGTACTATACATTTACAGTAAAAAAATATGTGTAACGTACATCCCGCATGAAACTGAGGTATTGATTTAACTCTTATACAAGAGGACAAAACTTTAGACTGGTCCAAATATGTATAACGTACATCCCGCATGAAACTGAGGTATTGATTTAACTCTTATACAAGAGGGCAAAACTTTAGACTGGTCCAAATTGAAAGCACTTGCAGGCCACAAATCAAATGTTGCACAAATTACAAAAATTGTTTACTTAAGGATAGAAAACATTGTAGGCGAAGAAGTACAAGTTTTACCTCATTGTACTAGACAGTGACCCATCCTTGACTCTTTAACGAGCAAAATTTTTAGACTAGTCCAAATTAAAAGTATTTGCTGATGACTAATTAAATCTTGTACAAATTAGGACATTTTTCTTTCAAAGGTTAGAAAACAATGTGGGAAATGGAGAAAATGCTGGTAACCAGCATTTTCTCCATTTCCCACAGTGCTTTCAGAAGTCTTTTTTCCCAGGTGTTGTTAAAACTCGAGACTGTGTGGTAAAGAGTTAAAGAATACAGGTCAATCCTTTGGGATGCCCATAACTAAGAAAATTTGGCACCATTCACTAAATGGGTTCTTCATATTTTGTTCTTTTTGATATCTGTTTGGGGGTTTCATTTACATTATTATAGGTGAAAGGTATAAATAAATAACTTACAAGGAGATCTAATATTTTAAGCCCACTTCCGCCTACAGTGCACACATGTGAGCTTTAACCCTTTACCACACAATCCCAAGTTTTAAAGACCGAGAAAGTACCCTTTTTGAAAACAATGTGTAAAAAAGGAGAAAATGCTGGTAACCAGCATTTTCTCCTTTTCCCACAATGTTTTCTAACTATTGAAAGAAAAATTTCCTACTTTGTGCAACATTTGTTATCAGCAAATGCTTTTAATTTGGACCAGTCTAAAATTTTGTATGTTGAAGAGTTAAGGATGGGGTCATTGTCTGGTACAGTGAGGTAAAACTTGTACATATCCCTTCACAAAACAATCCAGAGTATAAATTACGTTGATGTAGAGGGCTTTTGAAAACATTGTGGGAAAGGAGAAAATAGTAGTAGCAAACATTTTCTCCTTTTCCCAGACAAGAATGTTATCTACCTTTTAAAGAGAAATACTATCATTTAGACTGGTCCAAATTGAAAGCATTTGCAGACGCAAAATTAAAGATGGCTCAAATGGTAGAATTTGTCCTTGATAGAGTAGAAAAGATTGTGGGAAAAGGAGAGAATGCTGGTTACCAGCATTTTCTCCTTTTCCCACAATGTTTTTAAAAGGCTTCTCTCCAAGGGTCGTTAAAACCCGGGATTGTTTGGTATGAGTTAAATTGTTGCCTACAAATCTTGTCAATTTAGACAAGTCTTGCCATGTGGTAAAGAGTTAATGTTATGCATAATTATAAACTGCCTTTTGGGCTGATTAACACTTCTTTTTTCAAATTATAGAGGGATAAAATAAACATCATCATTTGCTGAATAAGCAAAACTGAAGCTCTAAACAATATGCAAAATAAAAGATGCAAAATAAAAGATTTTAAGGGAAAAATGATGAAACCTCTTGTTTTTTTTCAGGGAGGACACAGCAATAAAACTAGAGTGATACATTAACTGATAACAGTTATTTGTTTCATATTACATGTTTTATGATACACGACCAAATTGAGAATACTTTCTGAAGGCCAAAACTTGCTTTTTCAGCAAATGAAAAAGGAACACAGAATGAGTTTTGTCATGCAATCTGTCCAATAATCTATACCAGGAATGGCAAACCATTTATCATTCATGCATGTAGCAAAAGCTCTTGAATTTTCCTAAAATGACTTCAAGGTTATTGGGTTACAGAGTTATTTTGCTGTAGCCCATTACAATACAAACACATCGTGTGATATCCACAGAACCTTGGTAGTGTTGTTGGTGGTGTATAGGACTTGAGAATAGGGCATTGTTGGTTTGAATCGCTAGGTCAGCGATTTTTTTTCTGAGGATTGATGATAGTCATTGCAACAGGGTCCTGTGGGAAAGCAGCAATTTGCTTGGGAAGAATATTGTGTGAAGTACTGTTTAAAAGAAACTCCATGGAAACTGAAATAAGTACCATACTATCAATCTTTAAATGTCCTTGCAATTTATAGCCTTGGAAAAGGAGCAATTGCTTGAACTTTATGGGCAATGTGAGAGAAATGGAAATATCAACTCTTTATCAGACAGGAGAATTTTAGATACATGGAAATTGAAAGGATCTGCACAATTCAAATGAAAAGTGACTCAAGTAATGGTATTTGACTTTGGAAGGATAGAAAGTACTGTGGGAAATATTATTAAAGGCTTTCTTTGTTAGGGTCATTAAAACTCAGGATTGGTTGGAAAGGAAAAGCTGGCTTTTGCTTCTGCAGGGGCATGAAAAGTTATATGTCTGCAGTAAGGGATACATAGAAAAATTAGTTTATAGCCATACCTATAGAAAGCCTCTTGTACTGAACCAGGATTTAATCGGTTATGTAGACAGTGTAGATTGATAAGACTGCATAGAATGTTAAGTTAAACCCTTAATGTACACTGTCCACTTCTTTGCAAGAACAGCTTTTGAATGGTAGCATCTGCATCTTTAATACTGACCCAGAATGTCCATTTGATTTACTTAGCACTTCAACTGTTACAGTTGTCAGGATTCTTTTTTTACTTTCAGCTGACAAGACAGACTTATATGCCAAGGCTTGAGGTCACTGGTGTGATGTTTATTCCGATATTGTATTAAGCCGTGATGGATGGTTGGTGGTGGATATGCTTTGTCACAGACTTCAAATAAACTAGACCTACTGGTTTATTTAAAAGAGAAACATTGTGTGTTTCACATAACTCATTACCCTCCTTCTGACAATCTCTAGCTCTGTACCACACAATCCTGATATTTAGTGACCTTGGGGGTTTTTAAAACATACAGGGAAATGGAGAAAATGCTGGTAATAGCATTTTTTCCTTTTCCCTCAATGTATTCTGCATTTTGAAAGACAAATTTCGTGTTCAAAATAACATTTGATTTACATGCAGCCCGTCCTAGATATACTTTTTAGGATGTTGTTGTTAACAATTCTGACAAAGACAATCTTCAAACTGCTCTTATAAAGTCTTCCATGCTTAAAGAAAATGTTTTTGTTGTTTATTTACCAGTCTGGTTGATTAACCCTGTATCAAATAATCCTGTGTGTCTATACCACCCTAAGGAAAAAGAAAACATTGTTGGAAAAGGACAAAAATTTTTCCACCCGCATTATCTCTTTCTCCCTCAACTTTTTTATTCTTTCAAACTCTCCACAAATCTGCTTTTCCAGGAATATCAGTCCTTTGATTTGGTGTTGCAGTAGACCACTATTGAAAATATATTGAGACTAAATAAAATTATGAACAGGCAATTTCTCCTTTTGCCACATTTTTTTCACTTGTAACCATGTATTACACATTAACTCCTACTAAAAATATATTGTGCCTGCTACCAACATGTTTCAGAAAATAAAAGGTTAAAATGATGATGACAAGCTCTGGCACATTTTCAGGATTGGCAGATCACAGACAACAAAAGGCTTTAGAAAACATTGTTGGAAAAGAACGAAATTCTTTTCACCCGCATTACCTCTTTCTCCTCAACTTTTTATTCTTTCAGGGTCAAAGCCCATCAACTAAGTCAAATTTAAATTGTCATCTGCAAATACATTCAATTTGGACAAGTCTTTAAAGCACTGGTAAAGAGTTAACGCTTAAACTGTTAAACAAAGTACTGGTAATAGAAACTCCAGGAAAGCATCAGTAGGTGCACTAACCTCTGTAATATAACTATAATAATGTTGAAAAAGGTGTTAAAGACCATTCAAACAAACAAACAAAAGACATGCACATTTCCATTACATGATGTGTGAGCCAATTTAACCTGGAATTATTTCACTGTATCAGACATTGTAGATCCAAGATCAGACTTTAGGTTATTTACAGTCTAATCTTTATCTACACTGTCTGCAAAAGTACCTTGATTCTCGCCAAGTGGCCTAGGGGTTGACTGAGACTTAGCAAAATGAGCAAAACTATCAGATGCAAGTAGTTAGGATAATTTCGCTGCCTTTATATATGGTGTTTAAAGTCTAAGAGACTGTTTGTAACCAGGGGTAGCTTTCACCAAACTGCCTAGATTTACGCAACTTTTGGGGAAATGAATATACACATATATGATCCCTGCTTTACCCAAAGCTATGAGCTGGCTTAAAGTTAGGCAAATATTTATTCAAATTGTAAAGTTACGTATTTCAGTGAAACTTATTTTCAGACTTAATGCTTGCTTACCTAAACTGCATATGCAAATTTCGTGCATACGCATTTTAGAGAAAGGTACCCCTGGACATTTAACTCTTTACCAGAGCACAAAATTGTAAACTGGTCTAAACTGAAAGCATTTGCAGATGATCAATCTTAGGTAGATCAAATTATGAGGCTTGTCTTTGAATTACTAGAAAACATGGAAGGAAAAATTGCAGTTACTTATATTTTTCTTTTTCTGGCATGTTTTCAAAAGTCTTTTAGTTCATAAAAACTTGTGATTGTATTGTAAGAGGGTGAGTACATTACTGAGAAATTTCAAATATGCCTCATTAAATAAAGTATGAAAACCCCCTACATGAGACCACTGGTCAGTGTAAACCAAGGTCAGATAGTTCAGACTGTGCAGCACTTAGTAAAGATACTCTAGGGGGGGAGAAAAACTGCTTTAACCCTTTACAATGTTTTCGAAAGAATACTTTCGAAAACATTGTGGGAAAAGGAGAAAATGCTGGTAACCAGCATTTTCTCCTTTTCCCACAGTGTTTTCTACCCATCAAAGACAACTTTAACAATTTTAGCCACATTTAATGTAGTGTCTGCATATGCTTTGGGTTTTAAAAAGTCTAAAATTTTGTCGTGTGGTTATGGGTCAACATTTCAGTTGGGTTGTGTGACAGGCTGAAAATACCTAGATTATTTGAGCCATGCTCAGCAAAAGGGGGCTGATTGCATCTCCGTGATCCATGGTACCAAGTAAGCCATCACATGATTATGGATCCATAATAGCCACTTCTTTTCAACAACCAACTTAATCATCAAGTAGACTGGTCCTTGTACGAACAGAAAATTGACCAAAGAGAAAAGTTTCAGCCCAGGTTGGCCTGCGCAGGCTGATTTGGGTTGATACTTTTCACAGATGCATTAAGCCCTCTTTTCACAAAGCATGGCTCATTTATTTAGTTGCTTCTAAGATTGTAGTATACCTCATATTAACCTTTACCATGCAATCCTGAGTTTTAATGACCCAGTGGGTAAGAGCTTTTGAAAACATTGTGGAAAAAGAAGAAAATGCTGGATAACCAGCTTTTTGTCCTTTTCACATAATGTTTCCTATCTTTTCTGAAAGGTTAAGCTCATCTATGCTAGTTTGGAGTATGATGTCTGCAGATGTTTTTAATTTGAAAGAGTAAAAAAAATTGTCGTATTTGAAAGGTTTAAGGCTGGCCATGCAATTGGTTTAAACTTGTAAACTAGAATTTTTTTAGTATTTGTTTATTTTTATGGCAAAATTTATTTTAAAAAATAAATACATGAAAAATTTCATTCTTTTGTCATTTGTACCTATAAAGAATATAAAGGACTGTGATCACCCTAGAATGACCTTTGGCTGAGCACAAGAATGACTTCTGTATTTAAAAAAATCAACAGATTAAAAAGTAATACATGTAGCTTATTCATTAAACACTTACCAAATAATCTTGAGCTTAAACAATCCTGATGAAATAGGCTATTAAAAAATTGTCTCATTTTCTCACAATTTTTCAGAAACAGATTAGATTGTACATGTGAACCACATTTGATTTGTCAACAGCAAATGCTCCCAATTTTGACAAGTCTAAAACTCATTGGTATGGTAAAGGTTACCAGTGTTATACAGATGCTGTGAGTTAGTTTGTTTCTCGCAATACAATAAACATGCATTAACCCTAACACCCTGCTGAACCTGGTTTTAAGCTCCACTGGCCAGAGGCCAGTGAGCTTATGTCATGGCCCTGTGTCCATCTTGTGTCTGTATGTTAACTTTTATTTCAAACATCTTCTTTGAAACTACTCATCCAATTTTGACTAAACTTCACAGAAATGACCCTGCCATGATCTTCTTCAGAATTTCATGAAAAAAATGGTTTCTGTAAAACTTATGGTTGTCATGGAAAGAAAATAGACAATTATTGAAAATCTTCTGTTCCAAAAGCATTAGGCCTAGGGCTACCAAATTTGGCATGTAGCTTCATCAAATGGACCTTTTCCAAGGTTCTTCAATATATAGTGATGATGTCAGAATTGACCCTGCCCCACAAACCACATGTTTTACATAGGCTTATATAGTGAACACTATAAAATCTTCTTGTTCCTGACCTTGAGATACAGCTGTAACTTTTGTGTTTTATCATCTAGTAGGCCTCTTCCAATTTTTTTTTTTTTTTTTTTCAAATTAAAGCCCTGGTGTCGAAATTTGCCTGACTCCATGCAATGTTTGGGATGTATGGTTTGTACTTAGTAGCCAGTGGAGCAATACAGGGCCAACATGGCCCTCTTGCAATTGCTTTTGTGCACAGAACCTGCAGTCTTATCTTGGATCTAACTTTTATTTGCTATATATTCGGACAAAAACTATCTAGAAATAGCGATATTTTGCATTTTCGTACTGACTAGAAAGTTTGGGGTTTTTTTTATTATTACAAATATAAACTCTGAATAATATTGAATTTTAAGGGCTTGATTTTCTAGAGAAGGTGCAGAGGGCGAAGTTACTATCAATTCCAAAACAAAAAGTCAATCGATGGACTAAATTTTCTCTGTCTCAGCCAATCTGATGACTTGCTTTGAATTCTAAAACTTAACTGCGGAAGGTTGTTCTTTATACCGCCCCTTCCATTTTTTTTTTGAACTGTTGAATTTGATCAAAACTTACGTTTACACCTACAGCTTCAAAGGAGCATAAACCAACAGGCCTAGGTTGTCCTTTTACTGTTCTATTTTTTTAGGCGGGGGACGTGTCCTTTAAACGTTATTTTAACGATATCACGACGACATCACACTTATTTTTGTGTGTTCTCGATTTTTTGGCGCAAAGCAGTGGTTTTGACAGGTATTGCAGAAGGACACTCCAATGAGACAACTCGTGTCTCACTGGAAGATCGAACCGAGGTCAAGACTTGACGTAAACGTTACTAGATCGATTAATTCATAGTCAACAAAAATGGCTTAAATAATTTGTTACGTCTGCTATCTTTTTCAGAATTCCTCAAAAAGATACCAGTCAATGGTGATCCAAGATACGACATAAAAAAATGCCTGCAATCTGATCTTGAATCACACTGTCCACAAAAGCAGCTATATTTTTACTTGAGATCCCAAAGACGAGTCGGTCACTGTAATCTGACCGCGATTTATTGGTCAGTAGCACTCCTACCCAAGAACACTATTACCGTTCTTTTTGCTTCTTAAGTTTAAGAAAAATGGTAGCGTTATAGACATTTAAATCTTTGTGACACCAGGCATAAAATCCCTCCTTTATCGCTGATAAGGCAATCCGGTTTCGCAAATGTTTTTCATTTGCAAAGCGCTTTGCAGATTTTTTTAATGTATACTTTTCACAAATACTTCATCTGACCGAACAGGATTTATTTCGAAGCAGACCTAGATCTATATATAAAGCACAGACTTCATCAAAGAATTCGTAAAGGTGAAGACCGCATAAAAAAGAAAAATGCCCCCCCCCCCCCCGCAAAAGAAAGGCAACAACCTCTTTCCTATGTCAGGGCAACGAATTTACCGACAGTTAGTACAGTGAAAAAAGCAACATCCACATAAGAAACAATGAATATTATGGTGGCATATTTCTGCTACGAGATAACTATCATGATAATTTTAGAAAAATATCGGGAAAAATCAAAGTTTCCTGAAAATTTTATCTAGATGGTGATAAAGAAAATGTTACATTGATCAGTAAATATTTTAACGCAAAGTTTCTCAATCGTGCACAAAGCTGACATTCGTTTCTCGATATCTATAAATAGAAAATTCACCATTTGGATGAACTCGGTAGTTTTTACTTCACAAGATTGCAGTAGCTTGTAAAAATTCGAATTATTTAAAACTGTAGCTTAATTGGTAAATTTTGACAAGAATCGAAATGAATAGAAGTCCGTTAAACACAAAGACGACTCGAAATGCCTCCTACGAACAACTTTGAAGCCATTCAGGGAAAAGGAGAATTCATAAAGTTGTAAACGAAGATGTTCCGAAAACATATCTAATTATAGATACCGTGAATGTCAATTGTGGGCACAAAAGCTAAAAAAAATCATGATAACAGAATCATCGCGATATTTTTTATTGTGAAAATTTTTATTATCTAGATAATATTTCCAGGAAACTTTTTTTTTTAATCACGATAGTTCTCATAAATTATCGCAATCGCTATCTCGTATCTCGTGGCAGAAATATGATTTCATAGAATATCATTTATGAGAATTTCGCTTGATGTTTGTTCTATATCGTAACATTTTTCGGCGTAGCTGTATGATCTCACTTTTGACCTACTTTCAGTACTAGGAGGAAATGAATGGTTACAGATTTTGTGATTGGCCAAATATAATTAAACTACGCAAATAAATAAAGGTCACAGTAGAAATTTACCGACATTGGATAAGTGTTCATGACTAGAAAATCACGTTATGATCACATTTACCTGTGTAAAGATGTACTTTTTGGCCATGCAGATGTTAAACTCTAGGTAAACATCCATAATCTAAATCATATGGATAAACTAATAGCAATGAGTATTGGCAAATTTTCTACTTTGGTTAGTGTAAGAGATTTGGTACCCGTTTTTCCTCGCGTAAAACCGAATACGAATTGCGACGGCAAGCTACCGCTCTATTGTCTTACACGAAAACGGGTTGTGAAACAACTGATTTCGTTTCTTGTCACAATAAAAAAAGATGTTATGTCTTGAATTTGGTGATTTAATTCGAAACGTGAATAACTATGCCTACCTGGAGGAACAATCGATTTTATTGCGTTGTTAGCGAAGAAACTGGGTTTCTACTAAATTACTCTTAATAAAAGTAGGTAGGTGTGGTCAAGCATTGAGAGGGGTGATAAAACCCCGCCTTCTGATAACGACAAATAGTCGATGTTTTAAAGGTGCTTCATTTTTGTACAAAAAACATGCAAATCTACTTTGTTTTCTTTTTAAAGATTTCATCGTATGGTCTAAACAGACCTTTATGTAAACATGATACATTAATAAAAAACAGAACAAACGATATATTCCGAAACATGGCAGAATGTCGACTCTCATTTTACGTTAAACATGAGGATTAATGTATTGCTCAATAAGGCTCATTACGAGAGCTTCCTCATTCTTAAATCTTATTGAAAATTCTGCTTTCAACCATATGCAAAATAATTTAAAAGAGGCTACTTTCAGAAATGTTTTCGTCATTTCTCTTCATATTATACTACAAACGAATTTGAATATTCATATCCCAGTGCTTCTTACGCCGTCTGTCTTTTTTAAAAGATATTTCTTGTTTAAAGTTTGAGTGCAATCCTATGGTGGCATATTTCTGCCACGAGATACAAGGTAACTACCATGATAATTTTGGAAAACTATCGCGATAAATCAAAGTTCCTGGAAATTCTATCTAGATAGTGAAAGTTTTCTGAAAAAAAATCACGATAAACTTTGTTATCTAGAAAATTTTACATTGATCAGTTAATATTTTAACGCAAAATTTCTCATTGGTGCACGAAGCTGATATTCGAGATAAAATTATCGTGATAGTTCCACCCGTTTCTCAGTATCTATAAATAGAAAATTCACCATTTGAATGAACTCGGTAGTTTTTTACTTTACAAGATGGCAGTAAGTTAAAATTCGAATTATTTACAATTGTAGCTTAATTGGTACATTTTGACTACACATGAAATGAATTGAAGTCTGTTAAACACAACGACGACTCGAAATGCCTCTTAAGAAAAACTTTAAAAACATTCAGGGAGAATTCATAAGGTTGGAGACGAAGATGCTTCGAAACCGTATCTAATTATAGATACCGTGAATGTCAGTTTGTGAGCACGAACGTGAAAAAAATCGTGATAACAGTGAGAATTATTGCGATATTTTTATCGTGAAGCTTTTTATTATCTAGATAATATTTCCAGGAGAGTTTGTTTTATCGCGATACTTCTCTTGACCTATTGCAATACTTATCTCGTATCTCGTGGCAGAAATATGCCACCATACAATCCGTCTTAAATCCCGTAGTAAAATGTATTACCCTGTATATACTCCCAGATAGGCAGCCGGTAATGTTGTAAAGCGTTCATACTCCATGATATCTTAAAGCCCAGTGTCATATCTAAGATCCTGGTAGCACAAAAAAAAAATTCTCCTGCATTACGCAGTTTTTGAAAATATTTTCGAAAATAACTAAAACCTCAAAACAAGCAATTAGATTGAGTGAGAGTGTAACCGACGCACCTCTTGATGATAAATCGGAAGGGATCTGGGTCCGTATAAATTTTTACCAACCATTCTCGAGATCATTCTTAGTCTTATTCTCCAGAATTTTCTAAATCTAAAAGTCACCCAACTTTTGATTGGTGCACAAAATGGTTTAGTCTATCAGAAGTTGTGTTACTTTCTAAATCTTAAATTATACTAAGAATGGTCTTAAGAATGGTTGGTGAATACGGACCCTGCTCTTGCTGGTCACACCATATTAAAGGTTGGTAAGGCATAGCCTAGAACTGTTGACCTCAGGACGATTTCTACGGCTTCACGTATGCGTTTATAAAATGTAAGTCTTACTGTAGGTCAACAAGTGATTCTTACCAATCAGCCTCCGATTTTCTTCTGGCATCCCAGTCATTTTTGTTTGACCTCATGATCGACAAAAATAGTGTCGTACATGCCATCGTCAAAGAGTAAAGCTAAGAAGACTGAGGAAATAGAATGAGTAGTACAGATAACTGCCCCAGAATGCGATTTTCGTTAATGACCAATCGCATCCGGGTACAGAGATGATCGCGAAAAATATGGAAGAAAACTCCGCACAGATTTTGTTGCGCACATTTAAACTCTCATATTTTCACAAATTGACGACAATACTTGAATTAGAACTAGAAAGTCAATACAGCTCTGTAGCGTTTCGCTCGTAAAATTCACGATGGATTCGAGATGGTTCAGTGCACAATAAACTTCCAAATATGAAAAGTAGTATTAGCGTCGCATTATTGTACCAGATATACCTGTTGAAGAACAGGTGGTGGGCCTTGAAGAGAGAGCGGAAGTTAATAATTTTCGAAACACTGCAGAAGAACTCGGCAAAGCTGAAAGACTGAGGAAATAGGAGGATCTACTTGTACCGGATGTATATGATTGGAAGTAACGTCATTGAACCCAGAGGAGAGGCGGTCGGTGCACCAGTTGTCGCGTTTAACTCGACAGGTTACCCCGTAACCGCCGGATCAGTTCGAATGACCAACACAGTCCATCAAAGCTTCACAGGAACACTGAAAACAATTTTTTGGATCCTATGCATTTTGAGGAAGAAAAAAACTCTTTTTTTTTTCCAAGTTTGCTAAAATGATAGCAGTTTATTTTCAATGGCGAGGTGGCGGGGATTAAGATCGTGTCGAATGAATCTATTTAAACAGGTATCTTCATTGGAATTCAATTTTATTAGCAATACCCGCGAAAAACACGAGGATGAAAAAGGTTGCGTTGGAGTAAGTACATTGTGCCTACTTTGCATAGGTCACTAACTTAATTTACATACAAGCAAACATATATGTTATCGATGACGTCTAGTTCGGTCTATGACTTTGTAAGTAGGTCTACATCGATCTACTTACTTCACTCTAAATTGAAGTGAGGGTTTGAAATTCATGTCAACATTGTCAGATTTAGCATGACGATTTCTAACGGAAGGAATTATTATCTGTGGGGCAGTATTTGGCGAATGTTAAGTTTTTTGTGTACATCTGAATCTGGATCACTCTTGATGGCAACAGACTTGCGATCGTTAGGCTAAAAACGTAACTGACTGGTGTTTTGATTATATTAAACTGGTTACATACTTGTAGCAAACAGGTTACAGATCCAAGATAAGAAAGCACGTTGTCTCAAACTCCGCCCGTCTACTGTTTTGGTCTTGAAAGGTTAAACACATGTACTCATATTTTGGAAAGATACGAATTTTCCTGGAACTGATTTTGAAATGTTTATCCTCACCCGGTATAGATCTACAAAAAATCAACATACATTTTGTGTAATATTCAAAACAGGTAACGGCAAATTATTTTATTTGTCTCCATGCTGTAGGCCTACATTAGACGTTTATAACCGTCCAATGAGACAGTGTTCTACACTGCAGGAAAACGATACTAGCATACCAAATTATCATCCTAGTTGTATGCTAGGATCGAAGTATAACTGCCAGAAAGACAAACTAACTTCAAGACTCATCTATTGCATCTTCATCCAGTTCATCATTGTAGCTTCATCCAAATCAAAAACATGTAGCCGTAAAATATAATGTTGCCCGTAAGATGAATATCGTCTTTGAAAAAAGTAGTTCTCTAAACATTCTGTGACAAAGAGAAAAATTCGCTGCATGTTTTCCCTCAGCCAAAATGTCATCACGGTTCTCAAAACAAGGAATATTTGGTAAAGTTTAAAGATACATCTTTACAGCAAGAGAGTAAACAAACGCTCTCAAAATTTGATAGTTTGTAGAATCTAGTCAGCTGTGTAAACATAGATAAAATTCGATATAAGGAGTATGGGATAAAGAAACTCAAGGGGTTTTTCTTCGATTTAAAACCGAAAACATCCACATTGATGTCTTGGATACCCTCAAGAGAATGAAATGCATTTTCTACCCGTCGTAAATTGTCTAACCTTGCAACCGTCAGGGGCACCGTTTGGTATGAACATATAGGAATGATTATAGTTTCATAAAAGAAAGATGAAACTGGTAAAAAAAAAACTAGATGGAAACGAGTAAAGAATTATTTTTAACATAACAGACCAAACTTATTCTAAATTTGAATGACAATTCGATGGATCCTAGGTTGTCTTCATCATTTCAATAATAATGATGATGATGATTATAATAATAATAATAATAATAACAATAATAATAATAAAAAGCCTAATTCTCTCCTTCTGATCAACAACAGGGATTGAATGGTCTTGAAAAACTATTTTTCGTACGTTGCAAAAGTTTACACTACCTATGTAGTACTTATCCACAACCTGCTCTGTAACAAAGATGAAGCAGTATTGCTAAAGTTAGTATGACAAGTTGGAGTGTAAAATTTGATTGTGCAATTTCTGTTCGATGAACGTCTACTTGCAGCAATTTCTTGATTCTAAAAAAAAATGAGTTCTGCTTTTCGGACAATTTGTTATAGACCTATCGGCAATGTGTTCTGTATTTTGCCTAATATACATGTGCGAGATGGATAAATTTTATAGTTCTACTGTAACGAAATATTTCAGATATGTGTTAGTGAAATTCAAGAGTTCTAAATCTACGTTAAATATTTAAGCCATGATCTGGCAAAAGGATGCTTAATGCATCTCCGTGATGCATGATATCAAGAAAGCCGTCACCTAAGTATGGACCCATAATATAGTCACTTTTTTAAACAACTGACTTAATCATGAGGCACACCGGTCCTTGGACATACAGAAAATTTACCAATAGCGAAAAGTTTCGGTTCAGGTCAGGCTGCGCAGGATGACCTGAGTCGATACTTTTCGCAGATGCAATAAGCCCCCTTTTCACAAAGCATGGCTCAATTTTGTGCTTTTATTTGAAATTTCCGTTCGCAAGTTGCCACTTCATTTGCGATTGCTATGAGCCTGACATTGAAGGGTTAACATTTCACCAAACATTCCCGAGTTTAAATGGCCTTATCCTAGGAGGCTTTTGAAAACATTGTAGGAAAAGGAGAAAAAGCTGGTAACCAGCATTTTCTCCTTATCCCACAATGTTTTCTACTCAGTTTAATGCAAATGCTCTCTAGATTTTGAAAAGCATAAAACTTGGTCGTCGGGTAGAGTAAAGTATTTGTGGCAAAAAGCATGGTAAATGCAGAATGAAATCTTAATTTTCAAGGCGTCTAAAAACTCTCAACAGCCAGGCCAGTGGACTTGAAATAAATTTGAGACAGTTTCAAGTGAAAGATTTTCTACAACAGCACAGAGTCGTAAGTTTTTTCCCCTTATCCTTCTCCAGACGAAAAAGTTTTTTATCTATTCCGAATTCAAAGCATTTTCAGACAACAACTACAACACCAAAAAGGCTCAAATAAACGGATTTTTGAAGGTGGAAAATATTGTGGGAAAAGGAGAAAATGCTGGTTACCAGCATCTTTTCCTTTCCCCATTTTGTTTTCAAAAGTTTCCTGTCTCAAGGACGTCAAAACTTGGGATTCATTTACTACAGCTCTAACTTTTTCCTCGTTAGTTCTAATACTGCTAAGTTGTGGTGTCCGTGGGTAGTGCGTCGGCCTCGTTATCATAAGGTCCAGAGTTCGATACCCGGGAGCGGGTATTAACTTGAGGACCGTTCATTGGCCCACATATTCAGCGCGAGTACTGGTGTAGTTTCAAGGAAGCAGAATCAAGAGAGATAAGTATAAGTTGCAAGAACTTGTTCCTCAATCGATGTAAAATAGGTATGTTTAAAGTGCTAAGTTTTTCCTCTTCTTTCTTCAAGTTTAGGTTCTAGATCTCCTTCATTGAGCGATCATACAGGACGCTGTTATATGAAACAGAAGCTTGACTTTTAGCATATTCTATTCTTGTAAAAGTTTGAATTTCTTAGTATATAACCACGAGCTAGGGATCATTGCTGATATTTGTCATTTAATCTGGACACATATTAGTTATTTATTTATGTTGCCATTTTCATAACACCCTTGGTAGTTAAAAATATAGCCGATATTTATTCCCGATTGGTTGTTATAGGCTGTGATCTCTGCTAGATGGCATTTTTCAAATACTAACGTATCTGATTTCAGCATCCTAGGTACAGAACCGCAAAACTACTTTTCAAGATGCAATCGATGCAGGGAACTTCAAAATAAAAAGTGAGTCTATTCAAAACAACTCTAGATAGTGGCAGGATTTATCTAGCCATGGTTAGCTGGCATATAACTTATACACGAATCATTTATAAAAAACAGTCCCTGAAGGAAATAGCCCCGGTATAAGCCCAGTATGGTGGGGTCATTTTGGTTGACTGTGAAAACCCTGCACAAGTTCCGGTCCGGTTTTCCGGGATTTCTGCAGTTTAGGAACCTATCCAAAGATTTGCAGTAAATTACTTTATTTTCTAAATTTTTTTTCCCGCTAGCTACTTTTTCGCGGCAGAGTTTTGAGTTATGCGCAGGGTGTAGTCATAACGAGCAACAGCAAGCTACAGGCGAAGCTCGTAACGTTCGAGCGAAGCTCGTTTTGCGATCACACAGTTTTAGATGTTTAGATGTTATATTATAAAAAAAGGCAAAGCGCCTCAATACAAGCGACATGAATAGTTTATGGAATAAATTCAGTCGACAATCTAGACAAAGGGTTTTGAGCGCGAAACCCTGCTTTGCCAAAACTAATTTTGAAGGTTTTTCAAAAGTCCTTGCATCAGAATGCATTTTCTCTCATATATACTGAACCAAAAAAGAAACTTCCCCTGTGTTTAAGTGCAGATATACACAAATATGAAAATCAGGATTAAACTAGATTTATATGCATTGAAAGAGTATTTTATTGCGACTTTGTGTGAAAAAAATTATTGCTGAGGGTTTATCCAAAAGTAGTGAAATGGTAGTTAAAATGCGGAAGGGGTCGCTCACCAAAATCACAAATTAATACCGGGTATGACCACCTTCAGCATGAAGGACTGCCTGGCATCGTTGGCGCATAGAACGGATAAGTGTATTGATTTCGGCTTGTGGAATGTTGTTCCATTCCTGAATTAAGGCTTGTCTTAGCTGAATGACGTTTGACGGTGGAATAGGGCGACGTCTAACACGCTGGTCGAAATTATCCCAAAGGTGTTCAATGGGATTCAGATCAGGGCTTTTGGCAGACCAGTCATTAATAAATGCAATGTTATTCGCCCTGTGGAAATTCACATTGTTCCTAGCTGTATGGCTTGTGGCATTATCATGCTGAAAAAGAGTGATATTGGCATTATTTTGAAAAAGTGGGATAACGTGCCTCGCAAGAATTTCATCTCGGTAGCGTTGGGCATTCAAATTCCCTTCGATAACGACGAGATTAGTGCGAAAGCCATGTGCAATGCCCGCCTAGACCAAGACAGAACCCCCACCCCCAAAACGATCTCGTTCAAGTACGCAACAGTCGGCATAACGTTCATTTCTCCTACGGTATACTCGAACCCTGCCATCACCTCGATGAATGGAAAACCTGGACTCGTCAGAAAAAAGAACGCCATTCCATTGTTGTCTAAGCCAGCCTTGGTGTGTACGTGCCCAATTAACACGATTTACGCGGTGACGTCGCGTCAAAACACAACCAACGTATGGACGGCGTGCACGTAGCCCACCCTCGCGCAAGCGATTGCGCACAGTTTGGGCAGATATACGGTTGTTATGTGTACCAGGGGTGTTAGCAGCAGTGGCTGTGGCAGTTTGGAAGCGATTGCGCAGGTGGGTGTTCCGAATATAGCGGTCTTGGCCGCGCGTCGTGACGCGAGGACGTCCACTACGTGGTCGATCTTCCGTACGCCCTGTTGCTTGAAAACGTTGCCTAAGGTGTCGAATAGCACGAGTAGAACATCCAATATTCATAGCAACAGCATTCATCGTCGTACCAGCATTAAGCATGCCAATGGCATAGGGTTCCGTAGTTTGACTCCTGTTACCCATAGACTAAAACAAGGGATTTAACTGTATGCAGCCCGTTACTCGCCCCCGGTTTAAAAAAAACAACGTATCTTTCCTACCCCATCAGTTATTCTCCTAATTTTTTCTACAGCTGAGAGCTAAAACATTTTTCTACCAGAAAAACACAACTGTTTGTCAGTGGCTAATGCAGTCTGGCTGATACATTCGCTCGAACTTGTAAACTCGCTCAAAAATCTTCGCCATTGACACGGGTTCGTACATTCGTTACTGACGTTCGCGCATATAAACCAATGAAATTTCTCGTTCCAAACAGTGTCACCGTACTGTCACGTGACAAAAAAGTGTGAGCAGCTGTACGAAATTTCATTGGTTGAATTCACGACTGTTAGTACATATCAACCGATGAAATTTTTCGTTCCAAACAATGTCACATGACAGAAGATGGCTGCAGCTGTTCGAAATAAGAACGTAGATCACAAATTCAACGAATTCTGAGGCGTTTCGTCGATATTGAAGATAAAGACTACAGGTCAGTAGTATTTTTAAACATGTTTAAAGGGTGGGTGCCGCTAATGCTGCGTTTCATTGGATCTAAAGTGCATTTTATATCTTGAAAACGGATGTACGAACCCGTGTCAATGGCGCAGATTTTTGAGCGAGTTTGCAAGTTCGAGCGAATGTATCAGCCAGACTGCATTAGCCACTGACAAACAGTTGTGTTTTTCTGGTAGAAAAATGTTTTAGCTCTCAGCTGTAGAAAAAAAATAGGAGAATAACTGATGGGGTAGAAAAGATACGTTGTTTTTTGTAACCGGGGGCGAGTAACGGACTGCATACAGTTAAATCCCTTGTTTACAATATATAGTCTGTGGGTGACAGGAGTCAAACTACGGACCCCTATGGCCAATGGCACGTTCGCGTAAATTTTGCGGAATTATAGGCATATTAAAAATAAAGAAAACAAAAAAGAATTTAATTTTTTTCAACGTCTTTTTCTTATTGACATGAAAGTCTATAAAATTAGACGGAAAGGTTTAAAAATATTTACACGAATTATACTGGTCCGTGCATGCACGTGAAAATCGCTTTCAGCGGGTTTCTTCTGCAAAATGCTTTCAATCGAGTTAAAATTTGTTTTATCGGACACATAATCGTTCGCCCGAATATATGTAGGTCATCTGATATTTTGATTTTTTTTTAATAACATTGCATTTGCACTTAAACACAGGGGAAGTTTCTTTTTTGGTTCAGTATATGTGTACATCTGAAATAGGGTTAACGAAACCGTTCTCTTAGCAGAATATTTAATTATTCGTCGTTTGAGTTCATGAATTAGAGGAAAATTACTTTCCCTGTTGGAATAAGTTCCGATAGGTGGCGCTGTAAGCTATGCACGTGTAGTCCGTGCTATCAGCCGATGTCCATTCAGCGTTGGGACCGACAAGCAACCAGACGTGTTTTTTGTTCTTTTTTCCATATAAAATATTTCTTCTTCTTTTCTTAGGGTTTGTACTAGTTACATAGTACATTCCTGTATATTTATGTAACTCACAGAAGACTTAAAGAATGTTATTAGTTCATGGTAGATAGTTCATTACTAAGTTAGGGTATATGTATGGAACGCCCTAACTGTCTTATATGATGAAATGTTTTTATATATGAACAATATCACTAAACATAAATGTATATCAATGTTATATAATTGCATAGTCTCTCTATATAAAGACGATAAATAATATTACATAGATAAAACATGACATATGGATATATAACTCCATTTTATGCAGACAAAACATTAATATATAAATATATAGCTCCTTTATATATAGATGAAACATCAACATATGAATATAAAACTTCATTATATAAAGATAAAACATTTATGTATAAACATATAACTTCCTTATACAAATATAAAAAATAAGATATGGATATATAACTCCATCTATATGTAGATATAACATTAATATAAAATATATAGTTCCTTTATATATAGATAAAACGTCAATATATGAATATAAAACTTCATTATATAAATATAAAACAATAATATATAAATATGAAATTGAAATATATAAAGATAAAACATTAATGTATATAGATATAACTGTCTAAGGTATAGATAAAACTATATTACATAAAGATATAATTTAATTACATGTATATAAAGGTATTATTTGTTGATATGAAGGTAAAAGAGCTTCATATGAACATAAACTCTTTAATCGTAAAGATGAAATTTTATTATATAATCATATATCATGTATATATGCACGGATAGGAAACTTCATATTTTGGAACCAATGGCTCTCACGAGAAAATGTCAATTTTGGTTAAATAGAAAAGAGTGATTGTAGATTGGCTAAGTCATAAGTTACAAGATTTTCTATCAAAGGACAAACCACTTAACATCCTTTTAGACAACCCTTTGTATGGTAGACATAAGCCAATCCGGACATTTATCCCTACCCCTAAAAGGGGCATAGTAGTCAAAGCCCCTTCACGAATCTACTATGGCGGACATTAGGCCCGTCGTAGAATTTCAGAGGAGGACATAAGGCCTTTCATTGGGGAGACATTTACTTCTATATTTCCTAACACAGAAACACTCAGAAATAAAGTACAAGTATTTTTTTTTTAACTCACCTGAGCACGAAGTGCTCAGGGTAAGCTTATGTGATCGTGAGTCGTCGGTCGTACGTCGTCCGTCTTCTGTCGTGCGTCATCAACTTTTAGCCTGTGTACGCTCTGGAGACTACACCTTCAGTCCGAAACCCATGAAACTTGGTCAGAATCTTTGCCTTGATGATATCTCGGACGAATTTCAAAATGGGTCACGCCGATTTAAAAACAAGGTCACCAGATCAAATTTTGTGTACACTCTAGAGGCCACATTTTCAGTCTAATACTCATGAAACTTGCTCAAAATGTTTGTCTAGATCTTATCTCGAAGGAGTTGGAAAGTCGGTTTCGTCAGATCAAAAACTAGGTAACCAGGTCAACTGAAATGAGACAACCCTGTGCACGCTCTAGAGGCCACATTTTATGTCCAATACTCATGACACTTAGAATACTTGGCTTCGTGATATCTCAGTCATGTTTGAAAATGAGTAACGTCGGTGAAAAAAACTAGGTCACCAGGTCATCTTTGAAAAACCTTGTGTAGAAGCCCGATGGTTTTTATGGTGGCATATTTCTGCCGCGAGATACAAGATAGCTATTGCGATAACTTAACAGACTTATCGTGATAAAAAAAAGGTTTCTTGGAAATACTATCTAGATAATTAAAGTTTTCACGGTAAAAATATCGCGATAATTCTAACTGTTATCATGATTTCTTTTTGCTTTCGTGCCCACAACTGACATACACGGTACCTGTAATTAGATACGGTTTCGGAACATCTTCGTCTACAACCTTATGAATTTACCTTTTCCCTGATTGATTTTAAAGTTGTTAATAGGAGGCATTTCGAGTCGTCTTTGTGTTTAACAGACTTCTGTTCATTTCGAGCCTTGTCAAAATTTACAAGTTAAGGTACAATTGTAAATTATTCGAATTTTTACTTACTACAATCTTGTGAAGTCAAAAATAACCGAGTTCATCCAAATGGTGAATTTTCTATTTATAGGTATAGAGAAACGGATGGAACTATCACAATAATTTTATCTCGAATGTCAGCTTCGCGCACGATTGAGAAATTTTTCGTTAAAATATTAAGTTTATCGTGATAAGTTTTTCAAGAAACTTTTTACTATCACGATAAAATTTCCAGGAAACTTCAATTTATCGCGATAGTTTTCAAAAATTATCATGATAGCTATCTCGTATCTCGTGGCAGAAATATGCCACAATAGGTTTTACCTTAATTTCTGGTGCTAAAATTCAATTAAGGAGAAATTACTCCATGCATTATCAAATTGTACCATTTTACCATTTCGGAACAATGAAATGAGAGGGACGAAGGGGCAAATAGATCAAAAGACAGAAGCGAGAGAGAGAGACAGACAGACAGACAGCGACGGGGGTTAAACAGACAAATAAACTGCTCAACTGAGTAGCTGTATAGCGTTTCACGCCGCTTTCATCATTATTTAGGTCATAACAAGGCAACAGCTCGCTTAATCATGCCGTATGTCAATGGTTACACCAGTACTAGGCTGTGGCTCTGAAGTGTATTGCCCAAGGCTACACTCACGAAAATCCCAGCGCTTACATTGAGGCTCGGAAAAGCGGTGCCTCCCGATTGCGAAACTTACACTTTACCACCGATCCACACAGGACCAAGATAAAGAGAGACAGGTAGAGGACAGACAAAGAGAGTCAGACAGGGACAGACAGACGGACGGGCATAACATTTGATCGACTTACAGACAGTTTGATAGAAGCTAGAGAACTTTTACAAGAATCTGACCAAAGCTTTTCAAGATGTGTATACGAAAATTTAGTCAAAAAAAGTGGTGAAACTGACATTTGATTGAAACTAGCATTGTATGGTTGTGCATGCATGTTGTGGATTGTCTTGATCTTGGTCACACCAGGGTGGTTTGGCGCGAAACTAGAACGGTGCTACAGTAAAAATCTCCACGTGGAAAGAGTCTACTTTGTATAATGATGTTTTCACTGCATATAAAGAAAAGATGACTACGTCTATTGAGTTTTTACGTGCATGTACGCTCTTTTACCTTCATATCAACAAATAATACCTTTATATAATGAAATTATATATTTATGTAATATAGTTTTATCTATACCTTAGACAGTTATATCTATATACATTAATGTTTTATCTTTATATATTTCAATTTCATATTTATATATTATTGTTTTATATTTATATAATAAAGTTTTATATTCATATATTGACGTTTGATCTATATATAAAGGAACTATATATTTATATATTAATGTTTTATCTACATATAGATGGAGTTATATATCCATATCTTATTTTTTATATTTGTATAAGGAAGTTATATGTTTATACATAAATGTTTTATCTTTATATAATGAAGTTTTATATTCATATGTTGATGTTTCATCTATATATAAACGAACTATATATTTATATATTAATGTTTTGTCTGCATAAAATGGAGTTATATATCCATATGTCATGTTTTATCTATGTAATATTATTTATCGTCTTTATATAGAGAGACTATGCAATTATATAACATTGATATACATTTATGTTTAGTGATATTGTCCATATATAAAAACATTTCATCATATAAGACAGTTAGGGCGTTCCATATATATGTTCGGCCAGGTTTATATGACATGTTTAATAATATTGCAGCTTTACGAAATTGTTATGTAACAATGTTATTTCAAGACACTGTATTTGAACAATGTAGCGTTTGCAATACATCGTTCGGTTGGTCTCCCAACGGCGTGCACCAAATATATGTGTTTGTTGTTATCGGGACATGTTGGGACAGTGAACATAAGTTTTTTTACCAATAAGTAAATGTGCCGAGGATTGTGATGCGTTTGACGCTGTTCGACCAAACTCGTATGAATAGGAAAAAGGCAAAACCTCAGTGCGAGCGACTATCCCCCGTAACAAAACTGTCTTCTGGGGGGTGTCGCCCATATGGGCAACCACCTGCGATGATAAATATATGAAAATCAACCAACTAATCTTGAAATCGAAGGGTTTCGAGTTCGAATCCAGGCTTTAGCAAAACTAATTTTGAGGGTTTTCAAAAAGTCATTTCGATAGAATGCATTATTCTCTCGTAGATATATACATGTGATTTAGCGTAAACGAACTCATGCGAACGTTAAATAGGGCGAGCGGTTCCGTATTCTTTAAACAGATTCAAGACAGTTCCCCGACAATTTTATTCATTTTGGTTCAGTGTCAAATATGATTGTGGTAATGACTAATGGTTCGCATACGTTTAAACGACGTATATCACAAATGTTCGCGCGCATCCTACTGCGCATGAGTTTTTGTCATGGATAGTAAATCAAAAGTGCACCTATGTATTTTTCGGACGTATGGTAATACTACTGATGCCCTGAAACAAGTAGCACTTTCTTCGGGTAGTATTAGTAAAGAGAAAAAAAAAATGGATCTGTGAACTGTCACAGTCAATTAATTATAATACTGTTGACACGGCGTTACACACGAAACAAGGAAATAAAAGCGGAAAATTTAAAGCTGTTTCCGCTTTGAAAATTATTGTGGGAAAAGGAGAAATGGCTCCTAATGAGCAATATCTCCTTTTCCCACTGTGTCTGCTGAGCTTTTATCCTATTTTTTTCCTTGAAAAAATTTACTTCCGCAGTGACCTTCATCCCCGTTTTCTGACGAAATAAGCACGGATAGGTGCCATTTTTTATTTTTTCTCATTGTTTAGAATTATAAATACTATAAGTGTGAAATTTTAAGAAAAATCTTTCCCTTAGAAAGTACGTATTTATAAAAGATTTACCCTTAATTCGGTCAAATTATCTCGCTTTTTAACTCAATGGTTTACATATAACATGCAAATTTGTACATTTATCATGCTCTTACCCAGGCTTATATATATTTTTTCTGCAAAACCAAATGACTTTTCATTAAAATGATGTATATTTGTATACTAGTATTCTTCGGGTACTTTTTCTGTTTAACTGACTATCAAAGAAAAGCGTGTTAAATCCAATATAAGCTGAATTTTGGAACTTTATATACCTTTTTCAAAGGCAACTTTCTGAAAAAACGAGAACGGTGACCCATATCTTTTTTTACTGTAATCTCCGAGAGACATGATGAGCTTAGTATGTGCAAAGTTTTAAAAAATCTGTCCGCTAGAAAAATTTGTTAAGAACATTTCAAGGATGCATTTCCTGGTTGCATGTAGATCCAGATCTATACAAGAAAAATTGAAAGACGGAAAGGAAAGAGCAAAAAATAACGGTCACAATTTCAAATTGAATATATACATGTATTTATTAAAAAAAAAAAAAGAAAGAAAGAAAAAGGGAAAAAACGTTAACATTTTATAAATCATACTCTAGCCATAATCCATAAAAGATGGTTTTAAAAAATAAATTTTCATCAATAAACCAGTATGCTACTTAGATATCTACTCAGTCGATAGCATACAGGACTTGGAGCCAGGGCATCGCTGGTTCAAATCCACAGCTCGGCGAATTTCTTTCCTAGGATTGTTCATCGGATGATAATCGGATAATCATTTCTACAGGATTCATTCATTTATTCATTCTCTCACCATCTATCAGGGTTTCGACGATGGTCTGTCATTTGGGAAAGCAGATAGGATATAAGAAAGTGAATCTAATCTAATATAGGCGATCTACGCGCTAGAGAATTAAAGAAACTCCAAGTAAAGTATTGATAGGAACACTGGCCAACATCATAGATCCATATTTGAAACAATAATGAAAACTGTGCTAAACAGTGAACATCATACAAACAAATCAGAGTGCCTAGATAGCCTAAATTAGATTATTTGTTGTTCTTTTTTCCCCCTATCTTCAACTCTCTTATCAGCACAGCAATCGGTTGTAAGACTTTTTTTCAACATGAATAAAAGGTCCTCGTCACCCACAGGTACGAATCATTCGTCTCCTCCCATATATCCCTTATCATACGGATAACGATTGAAATTATACGCAGCATGTTATTTGAATTTGAAAAGGAGCCTGGGAGAACTTTTTCTATTCAAATCTGTCTCCCATCTTTCAAGCATTACAAGTTTTCGTTTATAAGGAATCTATATACATGTATTTTATCGATACATTTAAATATTAAACAAACCGACTGCTAATAATCCATGCAGAAAAATATAAACAAATAAATTTTTTTTAATCGAAATATATAGCTAGAATTTTGTGTCTCTTCGTTTGTTGGTATTATATTTGATGCCGTTTTCAACATTATTTTGGTTACAATGTATATGTCGGCGGCCGCTACACCTGCCATGCCTCCCTGGAGTTTCTTTCACACGTACTTCGCACAATATTCTTCTAAACCCACTGGTTGATTTCCCGCAAAATCATCGTCGATAAGGACGCACTCTGATGGGACATCATAGATCTCGCACAAAATGAAGAGATCAACATGGAGTCAGCGCTAGGGAAGCAATGAATACGATTTTACAGTCGACTTTAATTGTCACTTAAACCTTCCGAAATGTGGCGGTCATATATGATCTTCTGGCAATTACTTGAAGCCACTGCGGGTATTGCAGAAGGAAGTAGTGTTCCATGTAACTTGCAAACAGACTGAATGTAAACTCTGGAATTATATAAAAAGTCTTCGCATTTAACATCTTCATTCCTTTATATGTTCACACTTTTAAAAACAGAGTGAATGCTGAGTATTTGAACAGCTTCATTTTCCAGGTTTTTATCAGAGGTATAAAATTTCTAAGTAATACTAGTATACCACGAAGATTTTCACTGTGTTTGTGTGTGTGATTTAAGTCTCTCTTTGGATCATGTCTTTTATATAATATGTAATAACACTGGTATTTTTTTCCCTCTTCTTTCTTTTATACATGCAGCATGAAAATGTGACCTTTTTTT
Source organism: Hippopus hippopus (assembly GCA_946811185.2). Lineage (NCBI taxonomy): Eukaryota > Metazoa > Mollusca > Bivalvia > Cardiida > Cardiidae > Hippopus > Hippopus hippopus. Next base: position 42,597,495 of record OX328096.1, read on the forward strand.
TTTGAGTCTTTTTCCGTCTTGTTTTTAATCGGTCGGCTTTAGCCGATCGATTAGAGACCACAATTTTCAGAAACCAGTCTGCTGAGAGCAAACTGATGTAACTGCAACATGTTACAGCTTTTACTTGCAGCGTTTTAACACTTATACCAGCTGTGGTGACCTTATTACAAAAAGTAATTTTAATCCAGATAAAAGCAAAAATAGTAACTAGTAGTAAACAGGTAAACAAGTAATCCCATACTTAATTTTTCAGTTATGTATTAAGTGGCGCTTACAATTTGTTTAGCGGTGAATTATGTCATACTACCAGTATTATCAAAATCTCTGGTCAGCAAAGACTGAAAATTTTGTATCCGTCTACTTTCAACACAAGGGTTTTAATAAAACACTTAGGCAACATTTGGGTCCGTTTTTACGACCCAGAGGATGAAGGCTGTTGAAAACTTTGTGGAAAAAGGAATAAATGAAGATAACCATCATTTTCTCCTTTTCTTACAGTGTGTTTTTTTTTTTTTTCAACACTTTCAACTATTCAAATCATCATTTGGTCTACATTTAATTCGTCATGTGCAAACGCTTTCGATTTGTACAAGTCTGCAATTTGCTTGAGGGTTAGGTTGATTTTAAAAGTTATTGTGTATGTCTGCATTCTTTGAAAGTCATACTTAGGAAAAACTGGCAAGCAGACGTTTTGGACTGGACGATTTTACCCAGGATTTTTACTCTTTTAAAAGGTTGGAAGGTACTGTTATTTATGATGAGTGATATCTAAAGCTTGATAATGGGTACTGCTGACCAGAATTGTCACATATTTTACGCTCTATTGCTGTCAACTGACAAATATATTTTAACCATTCTGTTAAACTACTAATTTGTAAAAACAAAGTTTAAAGGCGGGGGGGGGGGGTGGCTACTGCGTGGCTCAGTTGTATGATAGGATTTTTTTAATCCCATACATTATTCAAACAATTACCATTTGATTTGTGATTTCAAACAAGAGTAGTTATTCATTTTCGACCGATTACAGTGCTGACAGCACTTTGATTTTTTTTCCTTTGTATACAGGCTTTGCTTTTTTCATGTCATTTATCCTGTAATTAGTATACAGGACAGAAATTAATTAAACTGTCACAGGAGGTCTATACGTCAATCTTCGAAGAATATGACATGCCTAGTCAGCGTGTTTTTTTTTTCCTCACCGGAACCGGAAATTCGTTCTCACGTGAAGTTGGAACGCCGCGAAAGCTTATGAGACGGATGGAACTCTAAGAAATGATTTGGCAAAGTTCGTTTATTTTTAGAAGTTTATTGGTTGTATTGTTGTATATGACTTTAGGATGTGATTCGTTAAGGTAGCTGTATTACGTAAGTATCGTCGACGATCCTAGCATTTCAGCGATACCGATGAATCAGGTGAGAAGCATGGTCGATGCTCATAATCTCGTGAATTCTCATAATCTCGTGAATCTCCGTTCGCTACCGATATTTTGTTGTACGCGCTGTTTTTGCGGCACCTGTCAAACTTCTACGGATGTAAACATTCAAGCGAAGATCTCCATGCTGAAAAAATGCGTCAAAAACAGGTAATTACAATGAAAAAAATCCCATTTTGTCCAAAATACGCGAAAATTAAACTTTTTTTTCTTTGATTAGTCACTTACCTGCCCAATACAACCAATACTATATCGTTGATTCTCATTACTTCGTGAATTCTCATATCTTTGTGAATCTATGTTTGCTATCAATATTTTTTTGCTCACTTTTTTTGTGGCTCCTGTGAAACCATTTACAGATGTAAACATTCCAGAGAAGCTTGCTACACCAAAGAAATGGGTCAAAAACAGAATTACAATAAAAAAAGTCACATTTTATGGAAGACCATCTTTTTCTCCTGTAATTCATCAGTTGTTTGTACATCACAACATTTATTTACACTTAGTGCCCATGATTTCAAAGTATGACACAGAAAATGCATCTTTGACAAGTGTAGAGGCTGTGACCTTTAGGAATACCCATGGTATGACGTCATTTTGACTACATCTGGAATGACTGTGTTTTTCGAGAACGATTCACGAAGTTATGGGAAATCGTCTGGTCAATTTCTGGTAGTGACTAAATGTCTTTCTTCCTGCACAGAAATGAGCATGTATTGATTTGTAGAAATTAATTTGTCTAAAGTTGCCATATTTTACGGTATAGTCCTAAAATTATTTTTCTTTTCAATGTTTTTAATTTTTGGTTTTGTGTTTTTTCAGGCAAAACCTACACAGGTTAAGTCCAAGCCATACAGGTTGTCGTACACCAAGGAGGACATGATATGTGCATACAATGCTGTGAAAGAGAAAGGCCTTCCTATTTATGCAGCTGCAATCATGTTTGGTGTTCCACCACAAACACTCCGTGACAGGCTAACTGGAGTAGTCAACCATACGAATGATACTGCTGGAGCCAACCAACTGCTTTCCACTGAGGAGGAACAGACTATTGTCGACCATGTGGAAGTCATGGCACAGTTGGGATATGGATACTCCACATTCAACTTCAACACCTAGGAGGTGAACTTGCACACAACTTTGGTAGATGTAAAACAAGTAAGCCCCTAAGTAATAACTGGTTGTATGGTTTTCTTAAGAGATGGAGTCATCGCCTAACTTCATTGTGCCCACGAAGCCTTGAAACCACCAGGGCAAAGGGATCTTCTCCTGAGGCGATAGACAAGTATTATACAGAGCTAGATTCAATTATACAGAAATATGACCTGCACGATAAACCTCAGTTTATTTATAATGTGGACGAGACTGGACTTCAGCCAGATCACCATAAGATTCTAGATTATCATTTAAGTTTAACTTGTTCTAATTTCATATTTTAAGGTAGATCTATCAATAAAAAAAATTACTATGTAAATCTACGACATGAATTGTATTCATGTACGACTGGTGAAAAAGGTATAAATAGAAGTTTTTCGATTTTTCAACAGATGTTTGCAATATCCTATTTAACAGCAAGACTTTAAATGGCTATATTTGGCCCATAACTGTCAGACAAGCAACAAAGAAATCTTAATACTCTATTTCAGGGAAAACGGTCAAGGGGGGGGGGGATAAATGTAACATCAGTTTGACCCAGCCAGAATGTGAAGAAGTTGCAAATTGCATTAGTCAAGTAGATCTACCTAGAATACATGACTAAACAAGGTTTTTGAAGGAGCAATAATTTGGGGGGCGGGGGTATATTAATGCAAAGAAGCAGTAACCTTGTTTATTATGTGGTGCTGGCCATCCAACAAATGGTTAAGATTTTTCTTGGAAAATATCTAAGTCTCACAGAGGAAGTCCTTGGGAAACTTAACAGATAAAGATCAAGGATGGTAAATGTAATGAACAACGACTTTGATCTTCTTGAGGACACAAGTGGATTTGGTTGGACACAGAAGTTCTACAGATTTGAAATTTATAGACAGCCAAGTTTGTCTTAAATCAGTTGCTGTATGTTTACTAGATCTACAACAGAATTTCAGTCTTATCCATATTAAAAGCATGTGCAGATGACATTACAATGTGGTTCCAATAGAAAAGGTCTTTAAAGTGAAGAAAACATGGTAGGAAAACATGAAAATGCTGATAGCATACATTTTCTTCTTCCCCACAGTGTTGATGAAAGCCTTCTGTTTTTTTAAATTTTCACAGTTTTACATAAAATGAGCTGAATTAAAAAAAAAGTTCAAGTAATAAAACTGTTTTTTTTTTCCTTCTTTCAACACAAAATTCAGCTGTATTTAAGCTGAAGTTTTCAGTGATGGCTGCAAGGCTGGGTTTTATTCATAAGAATACCATCATCAGCTAAGCCAAGTTTCCTGCAGTTTGAAGCCACACAATGGACAATCTGTCTTCCTCTGCTCAGTGCTGTCAACAAAGGTGTACATCTATAAACAATCAGTTCCTGAGGGCTGAGACTGTAACTTTTTCCAATATTTGGACCCATTGGAAAGTGTGAGCTTAAATATCACAAGTGCCACGACCTGTAAGAATCTGATTGTTACGGTGATAATAGATTTATTTACCAAAACTCTGTTTAAAGTATCACGAACATATTACCAAATAATTACAAACAGTTTTGAACATAATTGCTTTTGCTTCCAAAGTTGATTGTATGAAGCAAACTTATAAGTGTCCAGGTCAAAGGCTGTCATCTCTGTTTTTTTAAGAAGTGTGAAATCCTTCTAGTCAACAGAGTTTCCATGTACATAACACGTAACTCCATCATGGTTGATATACACATGTAGAGACAGATCTGAAGAACAGAGGGCACCAACTGCAGAAGAAGTATTAAGACATACAACTGCAGCAAAGAAAGGATCAATTTGCTTGGCCTGTTTGCACTTTTTAAGACAATCCTCTTTTAAAGGAGGGCCTAATTCCAGAATCCTTGTTACATGTATTTCCACCAGCTCCAGCCAAATCTGAAAATACCAAATGAAATTCTCTGTTGCAGTTTTTTAAGCTTTTATCATAAAACTGTTGTACTTCTCTAATCTAAAATATGAAATAATGAACAAGTATTAAGCAGTATTCAGACATGTTCACATACAGTGGAACCCCGTTATAACGCTGTTATCGGGAGCCACCATCTGCAACAGCGTTACATCCGGAGTTAAATATATAATGCTGACACCCCCCCACCCCCACACACACACAACCCATGACCCATCCGCCAACCATTGCAAGAACAGTGGCATTAATTAATTACTGTTATTCGCCAAAATATTCGTGCAAAAATAAAATAGTAATATTCTGGTTATTATGGAAATCAACACTTCAAACAATTCAGGGTAGCCAAAATAATAAGTTTAATTTGGGGAGTGTTTCTAAAATGATAAGGGCAAAGTCTTGCAAATTTATACAAAGTAGTGGTGGAGGTAGAGTTCAAATACTTAGACACAGACATGCATATTTACGTTTAAACATTCATCTATCGGACATTCAACAATTTAGATTTTTTTTGCATGTAACGTCTAAACTATTCCAAGTTAGCTCTATTACCAAATCTTGGTCATTCAAACACCAGTACAACTATGCAAAAGAACTTTGTTTACCTTTTGGGCCATGTTTATTAGAAATTACTCAGCCGCTGTTAAGCTGAATTACAGCCAGGCTCATTCAGAAATCAAAACGCTATCATGTTGGATTGCAGACGGTGCTGCTGCCATGTTCCTCAATCATGCTGACCATTGCATAAAAAACCCAAATTGACTATGACTAACGAAATTGCTTTTAATAATCAAAACGAGACAAGACCCGACCGACCTACATGATGAAAGTCAAAATGAAAAACACGTGCATCGGAGTCCATAAATTAGGCTGCGGTGGAGGGGTCTAAACTGTTTTTAATATAGATCCTCCGTGGATGGGTTTTCAGTCTTAAATTAAGGTATTACCATCCTAATGCTTCTAGTGCAACATGCAATGAAATTTCTTATTAGTTGATAAATAAGGATTTATACTGATATGATATTTTTGCACATTTCTAACCAACCAGAAATTCCTTTGATGTCCATCTTGAAATTATTTGTTGATATTTTTGTTAGTTTTCAGAAAAGGGAGGTAATTATTATCTCCCTTTGTAATGAGAATAGAGTGGCCCTAGATTTATAAATGATAATTCTAAGAAGGAAAAAATGGAAAAAGTGGCTCGGTCAAAGTAGTACAATAATACTCATTTTCAATCATAGCAACTTTTTTAGGATAATATTATTGTGGAAATAGCTGTTTCCATTAGAATGGTACTACCTTAAACGGATCTTAAATATGTTCTTACCTTTTTTAGGCATAACAGAAGTAGCTTTCTACAAATACGATTTTAGTCATAGTTCAGCGGATGGTATAGATCCAAGATCAGACTGCACGTTCTTTGAAGTCTGATGTTTATCTACACCTGCCACAAAGACTTTAACCCTTTACCACACTTTAAAGATCCTGAGAAAGAAAGCTTTTGAAAAGTATGCGGGAAAAAAAGGAGAAAATTCTAGAAACCAGCATTTTCTCCTTTTGCCACATTGTTTCTACCCTTCCATCAATGGATTTCAAATTTGGCTCACTATTTGGTTTTTTTTTTTGTCGTCTGCAAATGCTTTGAATTAGAACATGTCTAAAATTTTTGAAGCTTGGTAAAGAGTTAAAAATCGTCATCCTGCCATGGGCAGTGAATGATTAAATACGATGATAAACATTTAACCTCCCATCCGTAAAGAATTCACACCAGTTGTGTATCCAAAAAATTAATGTTTGCAGTGAAGTTTACATTAAAGGTATGATGTAACATGCCAATAATTGGAAGCGAGAGGGTTGTACTGCAAGCATTTGTCGTACACACTTAAAACTGTTTCGCTCGAAGAATTTACACCTGGTTATGGGCTGACCTCCAATCAAAACAAACAATCACGTAATAAGCCAATATCTCGCCTGCTTTACATGATCTGATATAGCCTTTTTGCGTACAGTAATGATTATCGCTAGAACACCCCAGTCGTGTCATATGTACATTGTGTAATCAGCAGAAAAAGTCATTCGGCTATATCCTGACTAAATGCATACGCTAATTTGATGCTAAAGTCAAATGGATTAATTACCAATGAATAAAGAAGAGAAATAACAAGGTTTTGTATTCAACAATGCTTTATTTTTGTAATCATGACAACAACACAGGGCTTCAACCATTTCCCTATATGGAACGACTTTTCATGCTTCTGCAGAAGATGCCTTTCGAAAATTTTGTGAAAAATGGCGAAACTGCTAACATGACAACGAAATGCCAAGAAAGATTTAACCCTTAAGCATCTTTCAGGACTAGAGTTCCTGTTGCGGCCTCTGTAGATCAAGATCAGACTGTAGACTAAATGTCTTGTCTAATCTCTGATCATAATCTTCTCGGTCCGCTGTGAAGAGGCATTTCTTACAAAAAAAAAATCAATGTTTCATTTTTTTGTGTGTACTTTCATGACTGAGAATTACCATTGGTTGACTCAGCTCCATAAGGATTCATGTTCATTACTGTTTTACGCACAATGTACAATTGTGCATTTATTATGCAGCTGATCATCCTATCATAATATTTTCCAAAAATTAGTCAGATGCTTTGGAAAATATACTTTCAGCCTGTCCAAGGTTTTAGTATTCCTGAATATTTGTACTGTCTAGAGTAACGGACTAGACATACAATATTTTTGACAGTAATTTAACGTGTCTGAACATTTAGGGTGTCTGGATACATTGGCCAATTATGGTTTCCATATATCTTCTGGCAATAGTTATATTACAGTAATTCTATGTACAAAATTCAGTTGGCCGTCACTGGTTCTTGCCATATCGTAAGTTTGTCTAATGACTGACCGGGTTATCCATATTGTTCCGAGTTTCAGTTATAATCTGTTTCAAATTTCCACTCATAAATTTAACAATATTGAACCCTAGTTTGCCAATGTAAAGTATGCATTGTCAACTTGAAGAGAATTAACTTATAGATTAGAAAAAGTTTGAAAAAATGACTGCCTATGGTCATGAGCCAGTAGTGCACATCACCCATTCTCAAATTTTGGCTGCCATTTATGGTCGAGTGCCCTTAGTCTGTGAGTGTCTTTGAAGCGGTGATTTTTGTTTACATCTGGTAAAGCACATAGTTTGATGACGTCACATGGTATTTCAGCTCGTAACCCTTACCAATATTCGAACATTTTATTGCTCTTGAATTTCAGCCAAATACTAGACATATACATGTAAAAACCAATTTATTATCTTATTTAAAAAAAAATTGACATCATTTTTCTTATTTCAAAATTGTGTTCTTTCAAAAAAAAAATGCAAAGATCTACGACTTTCTGCTGTAAAACTACCAAGCTACCACAATTAGGTCATACCATGTTTGCTAAAGAAGGCCGACGACATGTTTTTTATTTGTGCACATTGAACATGGAATTTGTTATCTAAGTTAATTTTTTCTCATTTTTTATTGGTGTGGCCTTTAAAAATCGAAGCATTGAAATCTTACAACTAGTTACAAGATCGTCACTGGTTCGATTTCTTGTAAGTCCAGTTATATGCTAATGATTCGAACTAATTTACACCACTTCAATAATAGGATTGTCCTTGCTGGTACTGCGGTACTTAATTCTGCTGAAAATTTACTACAACAGAAAGAACTCACATGTATTATTTTCCGATACTATGATAAACTGTTGCATGTAAAGTTACCATAAGTGTTGCTATCAAAGCTCAAGTCGTGTTTTTCAGACAAAAATATGCAGGTCAAGCTACGATGTAGTCCACTATGGTACTGCATTAACCCCTGTTATTTGGAAAATCATACCAAAATATAATTTTCATTTTTAGAAAATTATTTATGTACCGTAGTTTTTGTTTTCGGCGAGGGCTATGACATCACAGCAGATGACCTTCACTTGTCAAACATGAATTATCGGTTTTATGAAGACTAGGGGGGTAATTATTTTCAAAACATGAAGGAAAGTGTGCTTCATTATTGCAATTAGTGAATATTGAAAGTAGCTTATCAATAATGAAGAAATTTCTGATATTTTTTAACCAATGCGATGCAAAAACATTTTCTGCTTTCGATTTGATGGATAAACAGTGGATAGGTGGCGCTACTTATGCAAATAAGGTATTTTTTGGATTACTGCGGTATCATCGATGACGCGGTACCAAAGAGGACAAATATATATGACCTTGAATATGCAAAAAATTGCAATTTTCCACTGTTTTAACTTGGGTAAGTCTACTCGATGACAAATTTTAGAAAGTGTATTGTAGCAAAGAAGACGAAGATTGTATCAGATGTTCATTGTAACTTTGATATTTTGTTTTTAGCAATAATTTGTGAGCAAATCCGATATATTCAGAATTTTTGAGACAAATATCAGATGTCACCAAATATCCATTTTCCCACACACATTTACTTAAGGAATGAACAGAATTTTTTTCGTTTTCATGGAGATATGAAAAAAAAAAAACCTAATCACACTGTATGAAACTGCAAAGCGGTTTCATACAAAAATTGTGATTAGGTTTTTTTTTCATACCTCCATGAAAACGAAAAAAATTCTCTTCATTCCTTATAATTCAATATCACAGACAACAAATATGCACTTAAATCTTACTCTAACTGCTTTTTTTTGTAAATCCAACATTGCGCATTTATTTAAAGTCCATTTCATTGATAATTCATAGCGCGGTAAATCTGCTTGTTCATGACGTAATAATAACGTAAATTCATGACGTCATTATAGTATTGAACATTGGCAGATTTAGTAGATTTAGTATTAGAAGATCAACAGATCTACGCTAGAATTAGTTGAAAATAAGTTTGTTAGGACCCAGCAAAGTGACAATGAGTTAAGCTCTCTCTTTGAATTTACTGTTGGATATTTTTTTCAATGTTCAGAGAAAATAAATTTTTCCCGCAATTTGAAATTTGGACTGGATATAAAATCAGACAGAAAAACATTATGGAATCTCGTATACATGTTTGTTTACATTAGTTTAACTGCAAAAGTAGTTCCGGCACTGCTGAATTTTTTTTTTTTTTCATGGAGCTATGAAAAAATTTTTTCAGCCAATCAGAACTCGCCAATGTTCATGAAAACAACTAATATTGAATTATTCTGGTATGGTTTTCAAGTTTTTGTACATGAAACTATCACAAAAACAAGAGGGCCATGATGGCCCTGAAGTCGCTCACCTGAGTCTTTTGACCAAACATGACTCATTTTCAATCTCTTTTGAGATATTATGACAAACATTCTACCAAGATTTTCATGAGTTATTGATTCGAAATGACCCACTTGCAAACTGGTGCAAGACCAACATTCTGACCAAGTTTCATGAGTATTGCATTAAAAATGTGGCCTCTAAAAAGTACACAAGGTTTTCGAAGATTTGACCTAGTGACCTAGTTTTTTTTCCAACATTACCCATTTTCATACTCTTCCAAAATATTATCAAGACAAACATTCTGACCAACTTTCAAGAGTTTTGGACTGAAAATGTGGCCTCTAGGGTGTACACAAGGTTTTTCTAAGATTTGACTTAGTGACCTAGTTTTTGACCCAACATGACCAATTATCAAACTCATCTGAGATATCAAGACAGACATTCTGACCAAGATTCAGGAGTTTTGGACTGAAAATGTGGCCTGTAGAGCGTACACAAGGTTTTTCTAAGATTTGACCAAGTGACTTAGTTTTTGACCCGACATGACCCATTATCGAATTCATCTAAGATATTATCAAGAAAATCATTCTGACCAACTTTCAGGAGTTTTGGACTGAAAATGTGGCCTCTAGAGTGTACACAAGGTTTTTCCAAGATTTGACCTAGTGACCTAGTTTTTGACCCGACATGACCCATTATCAAACTCACTTGAGATATCATTAGGACAAACATTCTGACCATTTTTCAGGAGTTTTGGACAGAAAATGTGGCCTCTAGAGCATACACAAGGTTTTTCTAAGATTTGACCTAGTGACCTAGTTTTTGACCCGACATGACCCATTTTCATACTCTTCCAAAATATTATCAAGACAAACATTCTGACCAACTTTCAAGACTTTTGGACTGAAAATGTGGTTTCTAGAGCGTACACAAGGTTTTTCTAAGATTTGACCTAGTGACCTAGTTTTTGACCCAACATGACCCATTTTCAAAGTCGTTCGAGATATCAAGACAAACATTCTGACCAACTTTCAGGAGTTTTGGATTGTAAATGTGGCCTCTAGAGCGTACACAAGGTTTTTCTAAGATTTGACCTAGTGACCTAGTTTTTGACCCGACATGACCCATTTTCGAACTTGTCTGAGATATTATCAAGAAAATCATTCTGACCAACTTTCAGGAGTTTTGGACTGAAAATGTGGCCTCTAGAGCGTACACAAGGTTTTTCTAAGATTTGACCTAGTGATCTAGTTTTTGACTGGACATGACCAATTATCAAACTCATGAGATATTATCAAGACAAAGATTCTGACCAAGTTTCACAAGTACCAGACTGAAAATGTGGCCTCTAGAGTGTACACAAGCTAAAAATTGATGACGCACGATGGGTGACGCACGATGGACGACGCACGACGGACACAGCACAATCAGAAAAGCTCACCTTGAGCACTTCGTGCCCAGGTGAGCTAAAAACATCACAAATTCCAAGAAACATAACTTTTTTCCAACAGCATACATTCTTGAGTTATCAAGTGACTCCAGTATGGTCGTGTGTCAAGTACCTTCCAGAAAGCTAACACGAGTTTAACATTTAGAAAAAGCAGAATTTATGGATAAATAGGTTCAGAAAATGATGTCATGTGATAGATTTTTTATTATTTTCAGCAAAAATATTGTTTTTTTGTATTTTTTCATTCAAATTACATCACTCTTAGGGCGGAATTAGGCACAAAAAATGGTGGTTATACTAATGCACAAATGAATTTTGATTGGGATTGATGGGAATAGAAGATACTTGACTGGAAAGTGTGCTTTTCTTTTGTATATTGTCTATTTAAGGTTCTGTTTCCAGATAAAGTTCAGAGGGGTGCCGTTTGAGCATCTGAGGATATTTTACTAACATTCCAGTATTTCCACATGACATTTGACAATGTTTCCTTCTGTAACATAATCCCATCCCACTAAGGCCAAAGTGATTGTATAATGTGTTTTACAAAGAGGGTTCCTTATACATGCTCAGTCCTGTAATAATGCAATTATCAAGTTTGACGTAAAAACATGACAGTTCTACTGTGAAAAGAATTCCAGATTTATTTCTGAGTAAATCCACAGGTTAATTGTATGATTTCATTCCTAAGTTAGTATAACAATGATAAACGAGGATTGAAATTAGGTTGTCTGTAAAGGAAGTGTGTATGATGTTATCCACAATTCAAGGATGGTACCTCCAGAAATAGAGTGTGATCAAGGTTGGTTTTAAAAGTAAACAGTTAAACAGAAGTGACTGGAAACAAAACAAAAACATGCACACAATGTACATCCAGTAGGTTTATTTCCCCGATGTAGTTTTTATTATTGTTGATATCTCCATTGAATGACCAGCCGGTTCTTACCTACAGGCACCAATCATGGACGGTCGAGGATATAATATGCTAGCAACCACTATGTAGGTATAATGTTCAACTTACTTTGTTAGATCAGAGATCGCATAGTATAGTCACTACATGTAGGTTCACGGTACATTTTGCTTCAAGGTAATCGGTATACTTTTCCATCATAATAAACATAAATGCCCTCTCGGGGCTTGTTTGGTCTCAAATTTGAGTGTAAATACCATGACTCAGACAATTCTTTATCCAAGCCAACCTTGATTTCCAAAATAAAAGTTTAGAGTAGAAGAAAAATATACTGAAAGTGAAAACGATGTAATAGACAACTACATCATTGCTACATGCTTAACACCATTTACCCCACCCTCTAAAATCTTTCATTAAATCCTCAATTTTACACACAAACAGACATGATGATGTATTTAGATCATCTAGATCATGTGGCAATATTTTCAAATCATATGACTACAGATTGGCCCCAAATATACCCAGTTGCGAAATTAATGATTTTTTGACGAAGACTATCAAAGTCACGTGACTCAATTTCAAAATGGCAGTGGGACAGTGATGTAGGTCAAGGTGGATTTTCTTGCAAATGATTGGATGAAACTGCATGATATTTTCTATGACGCTAACTAAAAGATGAAATAAAAAAGATATTTGGTAATTGATTCTATACTCTCTTAAATTTTGGCTTTTTCTTGATCAGACCCTAACTCCTGTGAACCAGTGGTCTGCAAGGCTCCCGTAAACGAATTTCACCAGTAATCAAATTTTGCCAACTCTCTTACAGGGCAATATTTTCATATCTGTCACATCATCTGTCCTTAAAAACAAATGATTTTATGTCGGAATAGGTTATTTGAGGTGTCAATTCAATCCAGTGAATGAAAAATACCTATCAGTTGGGCAAAAGTTCATTGGCAATCTATCGCATATTTTTTTCCGCTTTTTGGTTAACACTTTTCAGGTGCCTCCTTAAATTTGACCTTTCAAAAGAATTTTCTAAACTTAATACTTTTAATTTGTGTCGTCTGATTTAGGTTTGTCGAATCATTTTTAGCTCTACTGGCTTTCAGCCAGCAGTGCTTATGTCATGGCATGGTTTCCGTCGTCCGTCCGTCCGTCCGTCTGTCTATCCGTCACAAATCGTGTCCAATCTATAACTTGAAAACCTTTTAAGATATTTTGATAAAACTTCACACATATATAAAGCACCATGAGACGAAGTGTCATGCACAAGAACCATAACTCTGGCTTGTATATTTTTTTAGTTATTTCCCTTTGATTATTTTCCTTATTCATTTTACGTACAATTTCGTGTCCACTCTATAACTCAAAAACCGTTTGAGATATCTTGATAAAGCTTCATACATTTATAAAGCACAATGAGATGTGTCATGCACACAACCATAACTCTGGCTTGTATATTTTTTGAGTTATTTCCCTTTTATCATTTTCCAAACAATTAAGTGGCCGCTCTATAACTTGAAAACCGTTTGAGATATTTTGATGAAACTCCATACGTTGATGAACCACAATGAGACGATGTGTCATGCACAAGAAACATAACTCTGGTTTGTATATTATTTGAGTTATTTCCCTTGATTATTTTCCTTACTCATTTTACATACAATTTCGTGTCCGCTCTATAACTGGAAAACCGTAAGAGATATCTTGATAAAGCTTCATACATTTATAATGCACAATGAGATGATGTGTCATGTACAAGAATCATAACTCTGGCTTGTATATTTTTTTAGTTATTTCCCTTTGGTCAGTTTCCATACAATTAAGTGGCCGCTTTATAACTTGAAAACGGTTTAAGATATTTTGACCAGCCCACATAGCTCAATAGGTAGAGCGTAGGACTCATGAACGTGATGTTTCGAGTCACTTGAGGGTGTGGGTTTGATCCCCAAGGCTGGCCATCTAAAATTACTAATAGTCTTTCGGATGAGACGTTAAACCGAGGTCCCGTGTGACGGTGCTATACACTGAGCACGTAAAAGAACCATGCGTAACTTAAGATGGGTTTCGTCCTGTATCTGCACTATCCCCCGTAACAATACTAACAGCCTTCTGGGTCACTCGGTCATGCAAGCGTGAATTCCATTGGTAATAGCCATCAGACTTGCTTACGTAATGTAAAAGGAACAGTGCATTCAGTGGAAATTTAGGTGTAACAAAAAAAAAAACCTGAGCTTTTGCCACCTAAGATGACGGTTCAAGGTCTGTTCTTATTTTCATGCATCACAAAAGTAATTACAGCCAGGTATGCACACAGAAGTGGTTGCATCACGTTTGAATGCCAAACTTCTTTTATATGGTTCTAGATATTCTAAACCAGAAGCAGCAGCTTGTGATGCATTTCTATTCACATGGTATAGTAAAAGTGTACTATATATTCACTCCATTCATTTCCACGGATTCCGTTGGAAATTGAGGGAGAACATCTGAAAATCTTCACACCAATTTGGCAAATAGAAATCTGGGAGGAAATGTTATTAACTTTATCATGGATTATTAATCCTTCTGACTCCAAAAAGTTGGGAGACATCTGTTTTTTTTGTGGAAAGACAAGTTCTAGTTTTCAATTCTTTTGGAACTTACACAGTTCATTTATGATTAACCAATTGAATTCTATTAGAAATGAAGAAAATCCAGCTATCAGTTTCGGAAAAGCAGCCATTTGATGACTTAGTCTTGTTTACCTACTACAGTTTACATTATTGGTCACATTTCTTTGAAACTTAAAGGGTTAGTTTAATACAGTGAGTGCTGAAACCTTTTCAAACTTGGCTGGATTCCAAACAATTCGTTTTGAGAAATTGTACTTCAATTATTTCACTATTTGGTCAATTCACCATGCCTACATAATAATGTATGCTAGAAAATAAGCAAAATCACTGCCACTAGAGCAATTCAGGCCCTCAAGGACCTCTAGTTTTATCTACTCGCCCCCAGAGTGAGGTGTAAAAAGTTACTTGCCCTGCTGAGTTTTTCTACTCTCCCTTCTTTTTTGTGAAATATTTGTCTAATATAATTGAAAGTCATGTAATTAATTATACTTACACATGATTTTCAACTTAAAAGAGAAAAAGTCAAGAAATGCTTTCATATCTGATTTTTAGCTTTCTATTGAACTTTCTGTTCATTATCATTATGCAAAGAGCGGAATACATTTTCTATAGACAGCCAGAGTAAACGTAAACAGAAGGTGTTGCCGTACACTGCTACTTAAAAAACTTCTATACCATCACATTTTTTCATCAAATGACTTACAGTTCGAGCACATAATGTAATTGTTAACATAATTATCTTCTTACATGCATAATTTACTATGTAATACATCTGTAGTTATTCAATCAATTTAAAGCCCCTGTAAAGCCAAAAATAGGTAATTTTCACCGTTTATAACTCGAAAATATATTGGATAACCCATCACAACACACATATATAAGATCGGAAAAAACTCGAGCGTGTCAGTTACTGCATTGGTTGCCATAATATACGTGAGCGAAAATGCATGGAGAAGCCAGTCGATTTCACGGACGCCATTGATCGAGACAACCTTCGTTATCGTTCGTGTATATTTGAACTAGGTCTTCGAGAACGTCACGTGATAACATTGCATCTCATTAGTGCTATGACCTACGGTAGACAGGACTATTGTTTACAATTCCAACATTATGTCATTGGAGAGTAAGATTGCTCATTCTGAACCTGTTTTCTTATTTAGATGTAGTAAACTCTTCTGTATTGATGATAAATGAATAAGCGATGTTCAGCCTGTGTTGTTGTTTCTGTTTATGATGTTGATAAACTTCATTTTTCAAGCCTAGAATGGGGACAAAACGATCAAGTGAATAAAGGGTTTGTTTCGGCGCTTTGAATGATCACATGGTGTTTACGTCACTAACACGTCACTGCGGACATTTACGACGAAAAGTCGGCTAATCGTCGGCAATCATCGATGTAAACAAACGGATAATGCGGCATGGTAGGATCTGTTCTAGTTTCAAAATTCTTTTTTCTGCCACTGACTGGAACTTTTGCAAACTGCACCTTTACATATCGTGAAAGTCATAATAATCGCCATACTTTTACATGGTAAAAAATGAAATTTACTTTTATTTTATAAACAAGTTGTTTATTCAGTTGGACGCTACTGAGACTTTAATGAAAAATGGCTCATGCCACTTCTTAAAAAATTTTAGAAAACCACTGAACCAGTTGGAAATTCCCTCAGCTATTCCTGTAAGATAAGAAAAGAAGACTAAAGTGCAGACAGCCAAATATATACTCCAAGTCATCTGGAGGTCATCACTAAGTACACAAAATAAAATGCTAGTCGGAGATTCCTGACAGGATGAACACCATAAAGTGTGGCTTTAAAAATTATGGACGGCGACTAAATCTTGTGCGTGATTTGTGAATGGTTCGCATTAGAGCTTGTGTGAGAATTCTGTGTACACAACATTGAATGCACATGGGGCATGGCAAAATTGATATTTGATTGATGAGCATTGTATAGTGTGTATGCATCTATGGTGTAAAGCTATACAGAACCTTAGTAACATGTAAACTTCGCTAGATTACAGTTCAGGTAAGGTTTAGGGAATATGTGGATGCCTCACAGTCTCTCTACTTAGCCACCTAAGTGTGGGTGTAGGACAATTGCTCACCTGCACATTTGCCCACCCAGACATTTGCCAACTGGACATTTGCCCACCCAAATATTTGCCACCTAGGACAAAAGCCCAGTAAGCCAAAAGCCTCCCATACTATGTTGATAGTTAACTCATTGATTGACTGTCTCAACCCTCTACAAGATCAAGCCTTGCTTGTACAACACGTGGAAGAAGACCCCTATTTTTACATGGCTCCGGTTGAAGACTAATGGAAACATGGGAAAAGTACAACCTGCTTGTAATGAGCAATTTCTACATCTCTAACAATGCCCAATTAAACATAAGACTAAAGAGCTATCTATCTTTAAAGTTGGTCAATAATTAAAGGTGGTCAAACAAATTAAGTCTAAACTGAAACCACTTTAATCATTATTCCCAAGTTTTCACAATTACATTGTTTGGACAAGCTTTTCTTATTCAGATTAAAAGAATTTAATTCATGATTAAACTACTCAAATAAATAATTAAGAATTTTAATAATTACATTGTTTGGGCAAGCTTCTCTTTTTATACATTTAAGATTAAAGGAATTTAGTTCATACACACAGCCTTTTCAATGCAATGCAAAATATTTATTTGGGTGAAAATAGTGTAAAAATTATTTAACTCAAAACCATATAAAAATAATTAGATATACGAGGGGTGATCAAAAAGATCGCGGACCACCTCGTTATTTTGAAAACTACTACACGTAGGATTACAAAAATTTGTATAGATGAGCATTAATTATCTGGTAACTGACTAAAGCTTTCAAATGTCGTCTTATTCAAGTAGGTAAAGTGTGACGTCATTCTCATGACGTCATATACTGCATTAGTGGTCCAAAATGTCGGACGACGTTTTATTTGAGCCAAGAGTAATCATAAAGTTTTACGTCAAACTCGGAAAATATTTATCGGAAATCAAAACCGATTGAGAAACAGGTTAAGGGGACTCTGCACTAAAGAATTCTGATATTCGTACATGGATCGGACCAATTTAGACAAGGGTGCGATACTGTTAAAGATGGCCCTAAATCTGGCTGTCCATCAACATCAATCACAGACAAAATCATAACGTGTGTTGAGTAGCATGCAAAACAAAATCATCGAGATACTGTCAGGAAAATAGCTGACACATACAACATTTCATATAAAAGTGCTCAGAAGATTTTGATTGAGAATCTTGGAATGCCGTGTGTTTGCTTAAGGTGGGTACCTCGGCAACTGACGCCCGAGAAAATGGGGGTTAGGGTCGAAATCTGTTAAGAAATTTCAGAACGCATTAGGATAGAGGGGTCAAACTTTACCCATCGTATCGGAACAAGCGATGAAACATAGGCACACTTTAACGAGACTGAATCTAAACAATAAAGCACTGTATGGAAACATCCAACATCGCCTTCCGCTGGTAAAGCCAACCTCTCTAAGTCACTTGGTAAAGCTATACATCATGTATTTCTGTTCTCCTTTTTTTCCTCTACATCATGTTGTATCTATACATACTGCAGTCAATACTGAGTTTTATGCCAACATTATTCAAATAAATTTCACAAACACCATACGGAAAAAACAGCCTGAAGTCCTGCAGGGTGACGTCACTTTACACTAAGATAACGCCCTAGCTCACAAAGCCGCGCTTGGACAAGAAACGTTGCAAAAACTAAACATAGAAACACCAACCAATGCCCCTTAAAATTTAGTCCTGACTCCATGTGACATCTGACTAGTTCCTGTTTTGAAAGATTCTCTATGTGGCACGCACTACAAGAGTAGAGAGGAGCTAACCCTCGCTATGACCGGGTCCTTGAGAGTAATGTCACGTGACGCGCTCGCACACGTGTTTCGCACGTGGAAATCAAGAATTAGTAAGTGCATAGAACTCAAAGGAGGTTACTTTCAAAAATAGTAAACACTCCAAGTTGTTTTTTATAATGATATTCCGATACCGGCACTGGTCCACGTTCTTTCTGATCACCCCACATATGTGAAAACAAAGTGAAAAAGCCAGGTGGGCAAATGTTCTGGTTGTAACTGTTGTGGTGGGGCTTTTGTCCAGGTGGCAATTGTTCTAGTGGACAAATGTCTGGGTTGCTACTATTGTGGGCGGGCTTTTGTCCAGTTGGCATTTGTCCTAGTGGGCAAATGTCAGGCTGGGCAATTGTCTATACCTCCCTAAGTATTGCTATGTTGACAACAAAAGAAATGATTTTATAGTATGAAGGTCCTTTAACTCTTTACCACACAATCACAAGTTTTAACAACCCTGAGAAAGACAGCTTTGAAAAACACAGAAACCAGCATTTTCTCCTTTTCCTTCAATATATTCTACCCTTCAAAAAACAAATTCCAAATTTTTTATCCACATCAGGGTCCAAAAATTTCAAGAAAAGGCACTCGTCCTGTAGGACAAGTGACTTTGAAAAAACACTTGCCCTGCTTTGATCCTTACTCGTCCGCCGGGAAAAACCCTTCCAATATTGGACTCTGACGGGTTTTTTTTTTTTTTCAGATGAAACGGAAACGTTACAACGAACCTTAAATACCGGGTTTTAAAAACCGGTACCAGTTATCCGGTCAATTTACAGAAATTAATAAAGCCAAAACAACACAGTTTTTCGAACTGGTTTCGGGAAAGTATTTGCGTTAATGTTAATATCGTTCGTTTTAATAATTAGCAAAGTCGGTCAGATTGAATTAGGTACACCCGAAGCATATTATGAGATTTTTGTTTGCAATGAAAGGTCCCGGGTTATATCAATAGGCTGACTTGAAACCGGTCTTTATTTTGGGCGGGGACCAGCACGTTTTATGTTCTGTTTCAAAATTTGATTTCCTGAATACCCTTAATTCGCTTATTCAATAATTGAATGGCCGTTTTGTCTCGTGTAAGTTAAATATTCATCTGAAAAATTTGTTTTACTATCTCCTATTCACCACTCGTCCTGCCGGACGAGTATGAGTGATATTTTACTCGTCCTCATCCATTTCTTACTCGTAAATACAAGCGGACGAGTGGATTTTTTGGACCCTGCACATTAATTTTGTTGTCTGCAAATGCCTTTCAATTTGAACAAGTCAAAAATTTTGTGTTTTGTAAAGGGTTTAGAAAGAGAAAAACAATAATTGTCCTAGTTGACAGCATTGTTTCTGATAGACAAGTACAAGAGTCGAAAGTCGAGAATGAAAGCCAAAAGCGGAAAAACTCCAGGGGTTGTATAATATGCGCTCCACTGAATGGAGTTTGTAAAACTGATTCAAACAGCTTTAGCTTTTTTCGCGCATTATTCAGTTTCAGAGGGTAGGACCTATTTATATTCTACAACATACCTTTTCACCATATACAAACTGTTTTGGACAAACATCTCTTTGGGTTTCTCCAAACACCACTGATGGCCTTGTATATTTTAGGGGCCGAGCCCCGGTAGCTCAGTCGGTAGTGTGCAGGACTTGAGAACACAGGGTCCAGGGTTCGATCCCTGGCTCCGACCCCTGGCTCGGCCAATTTCTTTCCGAGGATTGATGATAGTCACTGCGACACGATTCATTCCTCTCCCATTGCTGACCATTGTTTCGACGATGATTATGTGGGAAAGCAGCCAGTGACTTGGAAAGAAGATTGTGCGGAGTACTGGTAAAAGACTCCAGGAAAGCATGGATAGGTGCACTGGCCGCCGCGATATAACTGAAATAATGTTGAAAAAGGCGTTAAACATCATACAATCAATCAATGTATATTTTAGGGATCCAGCGTGGCTCAGTGGTAAAGTGTTGTACTCGAGACATGGAGGCCCCGGGCTCAAGCCTCACTGGATTCATTTGGTTTTTCATGGAAGTGTCGTTAGGAAAGGCACTTAAGAGCCATAGTACTGGTGAAACCCAGGAAATACATGTATATGCGAGCTGTTGACTTGATATGACTGAAATAATGTTGAAAGCGGGGTAAAACACCATTCAATAAATCATTTATATATTTTGATTGTAAAAATATACGTTGTGAAAGTGGTGATTGTGTACGGTCTGTGTAGCATGTTAATAAAATCTGCATGGAAAATTAACGACTGTTTGCCAACGCCTTGCACAAGTTATTTTAGGAAAGTTGCATAGCACTGTACATATACATTCGGTTTTTGGAAACGGATTCAACACAGATTTTCAAGCAAATATTTATTTTGATTTTGAAAGTAATGTTTTGAAAGTGGTGATTGTGTATGGTTATTGATTATTGTGTTAATTAAATTCTTACAATCCTTTTTGAAAACAGATGTTAATTAAATTCTTATAATCCTTTTTGAAAACAGATTATTATACTGCAAAGAAATTTCTCATGATTTGACTGGATAATATGCCCCTAACATATATATCATGTACACTGGCAAAACCCACGTAAAAGCAGTTTCCCTTTCAGGAGCCCTGTATACATGACTACACTTTCAACACAACATTCAAAATTGTGGCGTCGATCTGTCAATATGAGTGGCCCACAAGACAAACATTCTGAGTAGACTGCTCCATATTATTACTAGTTTCCCTTGATGGTTGTCAATTAAAACAGAAAGAATGGATTATTTTTTGAAAATATATTAATATAGAACTTTACATGTATTATCGTTTGATGTCATTCTTAAACAAATACACGGGGGGTTAAAATGAGTCATCCCTTCGTGAGGTAAGTAAATTGTGAAGTTTCGAAACTCATACATTGTACATAACGTTAAAAGGATAACCTAATGTTCATTTGAGGCAACAAATGGTTGTTTACTTTTGTCAACAAAACATTAAAATTCATAGTTACTTACCTTGAAGTTGCTTAAATCCATGTTTACGAGGGTTGTTCGATATGTAATATGTATTGTACGATATCTCAAAAGCATTCGACTCAGATAGTGAAATGAACATTACATCCCTTCAAAGTATTCTCCACGGTTTGAAATACATAATTTCAATCTCTGAATCCATTTCTGAAATGCGTCACGGTACGCTGATGTAGGTAGACCTCTGAGGCACTGACTGATGGCTGAGCCAAGGGCTTGTTGGGACTTGTAACGACGACCAGATAAGAACCTTTTTAAGTTTTGGAAAAAGGAAAAAGTCGCATGGGGCTAGATCTGGAGAGTATGGTGGGTGTGGCAAGATGGTAACCTTCTCCGACTTCAAAAATTGCTTCACAAGCTCAGATGTATGTGATGGAGTATTATCATGAAGTAGACGAACATGCCTAAATCCTGACACAGGACGTCATTTAAGATAATATTTCTTGACCTTTTTTAGTATAACATCTCGGTAATACCGACCTGTAACACTTTTGCCCTTCGGCACCAGAATTTGTACGGCTATACCATCACACGAGAAGAATATGAAATAAAGAACCTTCTTTGTGCTTATGCTTCTTTGGCAACTACAGGCCTTCTACCGTGTTTAGTTAGCCATATTTTGTTTCGAATTTTTCTTACTGGTTCGAAATAGTGAACCCATGTTTCGTCACCAGTAACAATGTTTGCAAATTGTTTTTGATTGAATTTGGGAAACATTTTGAGCAACTGTTTAGCGGTTTGTACTCGTACCCGTTTTTGGTCATCTGTCAATATATGCGGTATCCATCTGGCAGAAATCTTTCGTGCTTTCAAAATACGCTTCAAAATGAAATGCACCCGCGATAGCGATATGCCAACAGCGTTGGCAATATCACGAATCGTGTATCTGCCATCACTTTCAATTATTTCCCTGACTTTTGAGACATTTGCCTTGCCTGTTTACAGTCACAGGTCGGCCAGATTTTGCTGCATCTTTGACGGACTCTGTGCCAGTCAGAAATTTCTTTCTCCACCTACAAACTGTCTCATAAGATACCTTATCAGACCCATAAACTTCCCCCAATTCAGTAAAAATCTGCATTACCGAATGACTGAGTTTTGTGCGAACTTCTATATAAGCTCTAATTTCTTTAATATTAATCCGTTTCCCAACCATTTTTACAACAGTGGTCAACGACTAGCTCTATTGAAATGACTACAAGTTTAAAACTATGTAGAGCTGAAGGCTCGTGTTTATACCGTTGGAAAGGAATTGAATAGAGCTATTCAAGCGTATCATCATCCACGAAATCGTGCAAAGCGTTATTGCGCTGTGGTACAATACACATTACATATCGAACAGCCCTCGTAAATAAAACTACGGTGAATGTCTATTGTAGTGAAATCATCAAGATTATGCACCAAACTGCACGTTTTACCAAGGTTTCAGTGACATCACTTTTCATTGAATTGGGGCACTCAGAAGGGAAATTATATTACGACAGTGAACTAAATTTTTGGGACCATAAAACAGGGAAATTTCGGTGAGCACACGTTGAAATGGTAAAACTTTGCAGTATAATAAATCTGTTGAATGGTCGGGTGGCAGGGGACTTGGAAACTTGTTCACGACTTTCGGCTCGGGGCGACATGATTCACCACAGCCATGAACAAGTTTCCAAGACCCCTGCCACCTGACCGTAAAATTCATAATGTACACAATCACCACTTTTAAAACATAAACTTTCACCATCAAAATATATATATTCTTGTGAAATGAATACTCGCAGACGTCAATAGCCTATTGAGGCAATACTTTGTGCCAACCGCCACCCAATTTCGTACATTATCGTAAATATGCATCGGCTTTACGGGAAATTATGTGCCATTTACCAGCAATCTCATTTCTTGATATTCGCAACAGATTGCATTATGGTTATGACAGTATTCTGGGAGAAATGTTTTTCGAATGATATGTTGTCAACAATACGACTTTTTTCAAGCAACGGGTGGGATCCAAAAACATTCCTTCAGTTAGTCAATATGGTAGTATTACCCAAGTTTCCAAATATTTCTTCGAAACGCAATAGAGTTCTCTTATTTAGTATGTAGTTATGAACATATCCGATATATAGAACTGCTCCTCTGGACATCGTCATTACCATTGGTTATATACTTAAATCACGGTTGATTACTCGGAGTACTATTTGCTATATTGAGTCTGGCTTTCGCGGCCGCTAGAATGACAAACAGCAGTTCCGTTTAATGCACCAAATTGGAGATTTGCCTTTTTTGCCTTTTCTAAGTAAATGTGTGTTATTGGGTAATGCAATTTATCCAAACAGTCTTCCATTGATAACCGCATTCATTGCAGCACAACTATTAAAAGTTCGAGATGCACACCCTTACAGGAAGTGCAACCGCTATTATAGACCATACCGTGTAGCTGTTGAGCATTCCATAGCACGAATTAAAGTTTAAAAGGCCATCAGCAGTGTTTGGAGACACCAAAGCAGATATATGACCCAAACAGTTTATATCTGTGGTGCATTTGGTATGCTGTAGGAAAAATACAGGTCTTATCCTCTTTTATCCTCTGAAACTGAAATATTGCTCGGAAAAGCTATTTGAATCAGTTTAGCATACATGTACATCATTGGAGCACATAAACAACCCCTTGAGATTTTTTCCTTTTGGCTTCTGTTTTTGACTTTCGACCATCGCTATACATATCCAATTTGAATCAGTTTTACATACTCCATAAATGTCGTCGGTAATGTTGAAACGACCCCTTGTGTTTCTCCGCTTTCGACTTTCGTTCTCGACTTTAAGACTCTCGCTGTACATGTCCAATAGCAAGTACAGAAATATAAATTTTCAAGGAATCTACGCTTTATTTCTATCTCTCATGACAAAATTTCAAACTCAGAGAAATTAAGGGCATTTGCATACGTCAAATTTAGTGTGGCTTGAATAATGAAATTCGTTCTTGAAAATGTAGAAAACATTGTGTGAAAAGGAGGAAATGCTGGTAACCAGTATTTTTTCCTGTTCCTACATTGTTTTCAAAGCCCCTTTTCTTCAGGATTGTTAAAACTCGGGATTGTGTGGTCAAGGGTGAATTACTTGATGGACAAGAGATTATAAATTTTTCATTTACAGGAAAATGAGGTAAAGTTTGATTTTGTGACTGCTGTCTTATTATCTATAGGTGGCGGATATGTATATCTAGTATAGCTGACCAGCCCGCATAGTTCAATTAGAAGAGAGCAGGACTCATGAACGTGATGGTTTGGGTCACTTGAGGCTGTGGGTTTGATTCCCATGGCTGGCCATCTAAAATTACCAATAATCTTTCGGATGAGACGTTGAACCAGGGTCCCATGTGATGGTGTTTTACACTGAGCACATAAAAGAACCAGGCATAACTTAGGATGGGTTTCGTCCTGTATCTGCAATATCCCCCGTAACAATACTAACAGCCTTCAGGGGATGTCGCCCATATGGGCAACTGGTGTCATCAATAAATAAATGCAAATTCAGTCGGTTCAATCCAGTGTAGGACAAAACTTTGAAAAAAAAAAAAAGGCAACATTTTCCTGAGTAAGAAAGATTCTGTTGACAAAGCCAATCTTCTTAGGCATGGTTTTGCCCAGCTCAACACTTACTGACAATGCTACATTGTACAGTGACTAGGTAATTCACATTGGTGCACTTAGGTTAAGCTGCTATTATGTAACATATTCAAGAATCTTTGATTGAAATTTTATTATTAAAAAAAAAAAGGTCATGATACATTTCTGAATACTTTTTGAAAACCCCCTAATGGTATTTATTTATTGGAAAAAAAGTAGATGAGGTTTTTTGTAACAGGTTTCAACATATTTAAGGAAAAAGTGTGTACAAAATAATATGCGTAAAATCCTACAAATCTATTAATGGTAGATGCCCAGGTGTCAAAACTGTTAGTAATATAATTTGGATGTGTTTCAATCGTAATGTATATATGGGTTTTAAATATTTTCTTACCTTTTTTTGTGCATTATGTAGCCAGTAATCCTGTCTGAAACATTTTCTAAAAAATAATCATCCGATATTTTGGAAAATAGATGTTTCAGACTGTCTGAATATTTAGGAAAACAAATTTTCATCTTTTTCACTGTCAGCAGTTAGGACTTGATATAAATTATTTTTGAAAATAATTCAATTTGTAAGAACATTGAGGATGTCGGAATTCACTGGCGAATTGAGGTACTTGTTTATTCTGGGCTAATACTAAGAGGTAGGTCAAATACAGCTTTGCTAGAAAAAGAAAACAGTTGTGGGCTTTCAAATTATCCAATGCAGCTCTAGCACGGGTAGGAAACTTCATATTTGGAGCCAATGGCTCTGATGAGAAAATGTTGTGTTGGTCTTCAGATTCTGAAAATATCAGCTGAAAAACAACCAAAAAACAGGTAAGCTTGTCATTATTTGTAATCATGTGTTCTTATGTCTTTGAAAATTCCAAAAAAGGAGAATGTCATGCAATGCTCTGGTCTTTCAACGTGTTTTCTACACTACGGAAAGTTGTAACAAGTGTACGATGTTGTCTGAATCATTTGTAGCGTGGGTTGACCGTAGCCGAAATAATACGTCACTGACCTAAATTCAGTCTATCATTGCCATTTAATTGGCAAGTAAGAGAGAGTCTTACTGTCCCAAAAGCGTGAATTAATGATTTGAAATGTTACATTCACTGCTGGTAAAGAATTGAAAAGAAATAGCACAAAAAATGATAAAAATAAAGAAGGGCTCAGATTATGTGGACCAGCTCTCAATATCTAAGTCAGCACCAATGGATGTGGGCTTCCTTTCAATAATTTAGTTTTCTGTAAAAAATCACTTAGGAAGTAGGCTTTGCTTTCTGTTAATACCTTTCAGTCCAAATAGTTGCAGTACATTTGTTGGATGGAACATGACTGAATTATGAAAATACAAAGGACTGTTATTGTCAGGATTGAAAACTGCTGTCCAACATTAGTCTATCTAAATTTTGAAAATACTTTTGTGTAGCTTTGGTTTAACAGAATGGTCTATACATGTATATAGCATTTGTCATGCTTTCATCATTAGTGCAGCCCACACTTTGGTCTTGAAATAGTCATTATAAAGCTAAATGGAAAATGTACCGACCATAGCAGAGATACTCAAAAAAAGAAAAAAAAGACTTTTACAAAGCGTGAGAAATATAATTGACATATTTGCAATACATGCCTTAGGGTATATGTGTAAACACTCTGAAGTCTTTTCAACACTTAACACGACACAACAGTATGTAAGGTGGGTGGGGTATAGACAAGTCTATAACAACAAACAAGAGTGCCATGATGGCCCTGAAGTCGCTCGCCTGAGTCTTTTGACCAAACATGACCCCTTTTTCAATCTCTTTTGAGATATCATGACAAACATTCTACTAAGCTTTCATAATTACTGGACTGAAAATTTGGCCTCTACCATGTACACAAGCTTTTCTAGAATTTCTCTGAGTGACCTACTTTTTAGCCAACCATAGCCAATTTTCCCATTGTAGATATTATCAAAACAAAGATCCTGACCACCTTTCATAAGTATTGGACAGAAAATGTGGCCTATAGAGCATACACAGGGTTTTTCTAAGATTTGACCTAGTGACCTAGTTTTTGACCTAACATGACCGATTTTCGAAGTTGTCCGAGATGTCATCAAGACAAACAATCTTACCAAGTTTCATGAGTTTTGGACTGAAAATGTGGCGTCTAGAGCATACACAAGGTTTTTCTAAGATTTGACCTAGTGACATAGTTTTTGACCCAACATGAATCATTTTTGAACTCCTTCAAGCTATCATCAAGTTAAACATTCTGACCAACTTTCAAGAGTTTTGGACTGAAAATGTGGCCTCTAGAGCGTACACAAGGTTTTTCTAAGATTTGATCTAGTGACCTTGTTTTTTGCCTGATATGACCCATTTGCCAACTTGTCTGAGATACCATCAAGACAAACATTCTGACCAACTTTCAAGAGTTTTGGACCAAAAATGTGGCCTCTAGAGCGTACACAAGGTTTTTCTAACATAAGACCTAGTGACCTACTTTTTGACCTGACATGACCAATTTTCAAACTTGTCTGAGATATCATAAAGACAAACATTCTGACCAGACTCAAGAGTATTGGACTGGAAATAATTTTCGAAGTCGTCCGAGATGTCATCAAGACAAACAATCTGAGCAAGTTTCATGAGTTTTGGACTGAAAATGTGGCCTCTAGAGCATACACAAGGTTTTTCTAAGATTTGACCTAGTGACCTAGTTTTTGACCCGACATGACCCATTTTTTAACTCGTCTGAGATATCAAGACAAACATTCTGACCAACTTTCAAGAGTTTTGGGCTGAAAGTGTGGCCTCTAAAGCGTACACAAGGTTTTTCTAAGATTTGACCTAGTGACCTAGTTTTTGACCCAACATGACCCATTATCAAACTCTTCCAAGGTATCATCAAGACAAACATTCTGACCAAGTTTCATGAGTATCTGACTGAAAATGTGGCCTCTAGAGCGTACACAAGGTTTTTCTAAGATTTGACCTAGTGACCTAGTTTTTGACCCAACATGACCAATTTTAAGACTTATCCAAGATATTATCAAGACAAACATTCTGACAAAGTTTCATGAGTATCTGACTGAAAATGTGGTCTCTAGAGCATTCACAAGGTTTTTCTAAGATAAGACCTAGTGACCTAGTTTTTGACCTGACATGACCTATTTTTGAACTCGTCTGAGATATCATCAAGACAAACATTCTGACCAACTTTCAAGAGTTTTGGACTGAAAATGTGGCCTCTAGAGCGTCCAGGAGGTTTTTCTAAGATTTGACCTAGTGACCTAGTTTTTGGCCCACCATGACCCATTTTCAAACTTGTCCGAGATATCATCAAAACAAACATTCTGACCAAGTTTCATGAGTATCTGACTGAAAATGTGGCCTCTAGAGTATACACAAGTTTTTCTAAGATTTGACCTAGTGACCTAGTTTTTGACCCGACATGACCAATTTTCAGATTCATCCAAGATATTATCAAGACAAACATTCTGACCAAGTTTCATGAGTATCTGACTGAAAATGTGGCCTCTAGAGCTTACACAAGGTTTTTCTAAGATTTGACGTTGTGACCTAGGTTTTGACCCTACATGACCTATTTTCAAACTCCTATGAGATATCATCAAGACAAACATCCTGATCAACTTTTTAAGAGTTTTGGACTGAAAATGTGGCCTCTAGAGCGTCCACGAGGTTTTTCTAAGATTTGACCTAGTGACCTAGTTTTTTGCCCACCATGACCCATTTTCCAACTTGTTTGAGATATCATCAAGACAAATATTCTGACCAGGTTTCATGAGTATCTGACCGAAAATGTGGCCTCTAGAGTGTTCACAAGGTGTTTCTAAGATTTGACCTAGTGACCTAGTTTTTGACGCAACATGACCCATTTTTTAACTCTTCTGAGATATCAAGACAAACATTCTGACCAACTTTCAAGAGTTGGACTGAAAATGTGGTCTCTAGAGCGTACAAAAGGTTTTTCTAAGATTTGACCTAGTGACTTTGTTTTTTACCTGACCCGACCCATTTTCGAACTTGTCCGAGATATCATCAAGTTTCATGGGCATCTGACTGAAAATGTGGCCTTTGGAGCATACACAGGGTTTTTCTAAGATATGACCTAGTGACCTAGTTTTTGACCAGACATGACCCATTTTCGAACTCGTCCGAGATATCATCAAGACAAACATTCAGACAAACTTTCAAGAGTTTTGGGCTGAAAATGTGGCCTGTAGAGCGTACACAAGGTTTTTCTAAGATTTGACCAAGTGACCTAGTTTTTGACCTGACATGACCCATTATCGAATTCATCTGAGATATTATCAAGACAATCATTCTGACCAACTTTTAGGAGTTTTGGACTGAAAATGTGGCCTCTAGAGCGTACACAAGGTAAAAGGTGACGACGGATGCCAGACACAGCACGATCCACAAAAGCTCACCTTGAGCACTTCATGCTCAGGTCGGCTAAAAAGAATCAATTTCACATTCCTTTTTTGGAATTTCAAAGGCATAAGAACACATGATTACAAATAATGACAAGCTTACCTGTTTTTTGGTTGTTTTTCAGCCGATATTTTTAGAAACAGAAGACCTACACAACATTTTCTCGTCAGAGCCATTGGCTGTGAATATTAAGTTTCCTACCCGTGTCTGGGTAAACTTCAACGGAAGATGGGTGTTTGAAGATGGGAAACAGAAATCTGGGCGTAACAAGTTTTGAAATGCTTTATTCTTCCTTTATGCTGGACTCATTAGAGCTGGACCCCATATAGAGTTTTAAGCTAGTTTTACCTATTGTATCCTTTACATGCATCCAGTGAAACATGTACTTTATCTCCAATTTGATTGGTTGCTTTTTGCACTTTTATTTTTTAGTCTGTTTCCAAAACTAGTACCATAGTTAGCATGGAAAACATAGTACATGCATTCATAAACATTTCCTTGTCCCTTTATTTAACGACTATTTACATAAACTTATGAAAACTTACAATCTCACTCCTTTATATTGTTTGTAGGTCTCACACTCTAGCCAAAATACACTTTCCAGGACTTTCTGTTCTTTGATTTTTGTCTGTTGCTGGTGTCTGATAAAGAAATATGCTCTGCTGTAGATACTAGGGATTGGTTATTGGCTTCTAAGTTTAGACTTGTATTGACGAAAATAGAATACTCCTAGACAGAATGAATTCAGAATATCTAGGATTATAACCCTCTGCAAATCATGAATGTCACTATTAGTTCAACTATGCCATATTAAAAATTTTCTGATAATGGTCTTTCTAATGTGTATTCTAATGCACATTCATAAGTACCAGTTACTCTCTCTCTCAATAGCAAACATCCATAACTTAAAAAAAAAATACTGACTAAAATGCTTTGTAGATAGATGGTCAGCATTCAAGAATCCGCACTTGCTTACAAGATCATTAACAGTCCAATCTAAATGTTATTGATACTTTATCTTTTTTTGTCAATATTAGTAGCTACTTCATAGAAACTTACTTTGGTGATGATTACTGCATGCTAATGTGTTGAAGACTAGTCGACAGGTGTCAGTCCGTTTTTGTATTTTATGTATCAGCCTATACTACCTTTTTTTTTTATTATTCCCCCGCCAAAGGCGGAGAGAGATAGTTTTAGCGTTGTCCGTGTGTCCGTCCGGGACAATATCTCCAATACCACTGGACGGAATTTCGTGAAACTTTATACACCTGTACAATAACCTATTGTGCCAATATAGTTTTTTTCTTTTTTTGATTCGATGCAAAATGGCCGAATGGGAGAGATTTTGAGTTAAGCTGTCACTTAAATTTTAAAAAAGGTCTTTTTTGGCAGGGGTATCATTTCTATGAAATTGCTTGTATTTACTCTATAGATTGTGATGGGAAATCAATTATTTCATCATCCATTGAAAATTAAGAATGCATTGTAGAATACTCCAAATGACAGATATTCAGAATGTGCAAAAAATACATGTATAAGCATTTTACACACAGCTGAGAAAAGCAGCATAATAAGGAACTTGAGAAGTTGGAGAAAAGCTTTGATCCCATTTTATCCATTTGTCATATCTCTTCAAAGATACTAGAATGTAGTAGAAAGTAAGTGGATTAATAGGAGATCAAACAAGAATCTCAGATTTATTAACAATTAAAGAATCATAGACCTCTGTATGTCATTGGTTACTGAATATAAGCCTGAGCTTTCAGAGTTACAGGCTGAAGACTAAAATTGCCAAACAAGGAAAAAGTTTTCCAATATTCCATGATTTCTTCCCTGTGATGACATTTAGACAACATTTTCATGTTAGATTTTCTTCAGTTTTTCTTGGGCTTAAATAAAGAAAAGCCTTTTAAGAAAACTTTACAATGCTATTTTTGAAAGGAAAAATATTAAGCCTAGTCGCATTTAAATAAAAAGATCATTGGGGATTGATGAATAATGTACATCTTAATACAATTTTGTTCTAAATGTACTCTTTAACTTGGGTGAGTGTAACAAAGGATAGTTTGGTGTAGACAAAAGGAATAAATATTGATCAAGCATTGCTGTATTCTCATTTTTATGTGAATAGATGAAGTACCACTGATTTGTAACTTTACTTGAGGGTTTATCTGCATGAAAATGAAACATGAAACAATCACGTATCCTCTACATGCCTTTCACATCTATAGTTGCCTTTACAGCCTTCCATAACAATAGCTGCCTTTGCAGCCATTGTAGATCAAAACATGCAGTCTGATCTTTGATTGACACTACCCACTTTTTCTTCAAAGCATTCTGTACAAAAGAAACCTTTAAACTGCAATTATTTGGGTCTTATTTGTAGACTGTTCATGTTGCTGGGTTTATTTGGCGTTTTTTTATTTTAATAAGACGGCCAAGAAGTTATAGTTGCCTTTCTGGATGGTGCTGAAAAATATCGATTCATACAAAAAAGTGTAGCCTGATCCTAGATCTACACTGATATGTTTAGACAGAGTAGCCCATACCTGCTAGAATTGCAATATTGTCAGAATTTTTTCTTTTCTAAATGAATATTGTGTACAAATACTGTTTTCTAGGTACTAAGAGTATAGGAAAAATAAATATATTTGGACAAATACTCAGAATGGTTACTTCTTACTTACTTCTGCAGGTGCTATTTTCTTTTCATATGTCATGTTTATGTAGCTTAGCATGTCCATAGATATTTTTGCAGATAGTGTAAAGGCAGATGGTATGGAGAACAGTCTGATTTGAACCGCACTGTTTAATATCATATGAGATATTCTGAGCAGTAGAGCCTTGAAGTTGAGAGAAGACAGCTTTTCCAGCAAATTATATATCTCATGAATACCGTATTTTCCGGACAATAAGCTGCTGCACTGTATAGGCCGTGCTCTTTGATTTTAACCATTTTAGAAATAAAAAATATCGTATAGGCTGCACCGGTACATAGGCCACGGCCAATACTCTTGGTTAATGTACTTTGTCATCCATCTGTAGATATATGTTCCGGTATATGTGTTATAATTAACACATTAGACAATCCGTTTTTTTGTGTACGTGTTTTTATATTCCATGGGAGTGATTTCCCCTTCTGCAGATCAAATCACTCAGATGACTTGAGACCGTCGTCATTAATCCATTGTCGAATGTTTTCAGGATTTTCAAAATTGTGAAATTGTCGTTTTGATAGATTATTTGATGGTTAACACAAAACAACGCATTTAATTGCACTGGCAGTTAAATCACTGATTGTTACCAACTGACGTTATCAATCAGAGGGTGTGAAAATCAAGGGTGATCACGAGTTTTAACACTTTCGTAAGTTTGCAAGTGGATTAATTATTTACCAATTACAGGTATTAGTGTTCGAAAAATACATTAGGGAAGTGAGCCAAAATGGGGCCCACGTGGGTGATCGTAGACTGGTTTCCTTATTTTTTTTTCAGGCTGCACAAAAAGATCAGTTAGAAAAATAAAATTAACGTATAAGTCTTATAAACCTCACCCTTGAAAATTTCCACTTTTTTTTAACAGATTGTCCGGAAAATACGGTATGAGCAATGCAAGGAATAAAAAGTAGGAACAAGAGTTACCTTTGACTAAACTTGGTATCAAAGACAATTAAATCTAAGCATGCTAAGGGCCACATAACCAGCTTTGATAGGCCAAACAAGGTTGGATAGCCAGTCCATACAGAGCTTGAAATCCAGGGTCACTAGTTTGATTCCCACTTTTGCCATATTGTTTGCAAGGACTGATGGTAGTCACATGACAGTATTAATTCCTCTCTCACAGCTTGAAATTATTTA
Source organism: Hippopus hippopus (assembly GCA_946811185.2). Classification (NCBI taxonomy): domain Eukaryota; kingdom Metazoa; phylum Mollusca; class Bivalvia; order Cardiida; family Cardiidae; genus Hippopus; species Hippopus hippopus. The sequence continues at coordinate 42,630,997 of OX328096.1, forward strand.
TATGTTTATGTGGGAAAGCAGCCAATGGCTATGGAAGAATTTTGTGCAAATTATTGGCAAAAAAATGCATGGATAAGGTTGAAAAAGGTATTAAAAAAACAACCAACCAATCAACCAACCAACCAAACAATCAAACAAACAAACAAACATAAATAAACTGTTTAAAGTGTAGATTATGGTTAGATTGCAGTAATAGAAAAAAAAGTGCTGTCTTATTATAACTATTGATCTACATAAGATTAGAGCGTACAACATTGAGAAAATGCAATCTGATCATTGCTGTACACTGTTCGGTACTTTGAGAGACATTCTGGTCAAGAAAGCCTTAAAAACTTAAAAGCTGCCGTCTGAAAGTAATTTTGTTAACTGAGAAAACTTATGAGGTGTTTTATTTACTTAGTGCTCTAAGACCACACAACAGACTTTAGAATTACCAAAATTGAAATCATTTGCCTGAAAAAATGAAATTTGCATAAAATGATAGGGTTTATCTTGGAAAGGGGGATAAAACATTGTGGGAAAAGGAGAAAATGGTAATTACCAACATTTTCTCCTTTTCCCAAAATTTTTTTAACGGCCTACCTCAGTAGGTTTCTTAAAACACAAAATTATTTGGCAAAGGGTTAATAATTGGTTATTTATTTATTGATTTACAGAATCTGAAACTCTGATGGTAGCGACTGACTGGCAATATCACTGATGTAATATTTTGTGATGCATCCCTGTACAATGAGGGGGAGTATTGTCGTTTTTGGATGTGAAACTGATCTGTGGAGGATAAAATCAATATACTGTAAAAAAAACAAGAACAATCTTCATGGGTGCTCATGATATACAGTATATCTGGAACTGTACACAAGTAAGTCTTTTTTTTAAATTGAGTTTTTAAAATTCTTTCAGCGCCAAATATATAAACTTGACCTTTTCCACAGCTGAAAATACAACCCACTGAAATTCCAAAAGATTTTTATCTTGTACAAGTAGATGACTTAGAAGGGGGATGATTTTGTGTTCTGTGTAGTCTTATCTTAATCTATGCAAGCCATTAAAGCTCTTTTTTTTGCTTATGACAAAGAAATGAGTAGATAAAACTTAAATATTCTTGACCAGTAGAATACAGATCACAAGTTATTTTTGTTTACAGTTTAAATCAAGATAAGACTATACAGGCTGTGTATAATCTTGGATCAAAATTGTCAACTATATATTGAGATAATCTGACAAAAACAGTTGAAAGTAGTCAAGTTTTTGCTGTGTGAAAACATCTGTTTCCATATTTAGCCCTCTAAGGGTTTGATGGTCTTTGCTTCATAGAAAAAAAAAAGAATCATAAAGTATTCTAGGAAATCGTTTTTAACTCTCCACCAGACAACAATATTCTAGACGTGTCTATAAGGAAAGCATTTGAAGACCACAAAGTTGACATAGCTCAAAAGATGGGATTTGTCTTTGAATAGGTAAAACATATTATGGAAAAAGGAGAAAATGCTCGTTACCAGCATTGCTTCTTTTTCCACAATGTTTCCATAAGCCGCCTTTCTCAATTTCATAAAAACATCAGACTTTCTGATGAAGTTTTACTTGTCTTCCATCATTACCATGTAGGCTATTTTCAAACATACCATTTACTGGAACAGCTGAAACTCAACATAATATTCAAAAGAAAGAAAAAAAGTGTTACTGAATAAGTATGAAAGTCCTTTTTGAAAAGAGAAAATTCCTTCCAACAAGTATTTCACTCCTTTTGCAATGATGTTTCCATGACTGTCTTCTTCAGGGGTGTAAAATGATATATTTTTGTGTTAATTGATTGATTCTTTTGCTACCAACTACATAAATTTCCTGATGGTCTAAAAGTGTATTTCCACCACAAATGAAGATCATCTAGGTCATTGTTCAGTATCATGTGGTGGATGATGTTGATAAAAGATCAGACTACTCTGTCTGTGCAGTCTATCCTTGATCTTTGCCTTCTGCAAAAATTGTTTAAGTTGCTATTTGAAGTGAAAGTTAAACTGTTCTTTTTTTATTAAAGAGCACTACCTTAAAGCAATATGATTGTTCTTGTTACTGTACTCTGAAATGAGTTGTATGAATATAAATTCTGAACATGTTGGTAGCCATCATGAACTCATTGATCATGTCTCCATATATGATGAGCATTTTCAGACAGTAGCAGGACTGATTTTACCTTGCCACAATAAGGGGAAAATGTGAGGTGAAATTTGTGAGGAAAGAGTGTGTTGAACAGGCTGGGAGAACCTTATACTACTATGGTCAAATGGCTGAGCAATCATATATTAACTTTTGAAAGCAAACCCATAAATGTCATTGTAATTTGATATCTTGTAAAATTACACCTACTTTAGATACCTTTTGGTGCATCTACCACTGAAGATGATTTTATGACAATTATGTATACATAGAAACTGCATTCATCCATAAGTTTTCTCATCATTTACCTGTTGTTTTTAGTTTATCAAGCAGCATTTTGGTGTTAGATCAGGGGCATTGATATTTTGATAATTTATTTGATGAACTACTTTTATGTACACTTATGTGTATCTGCGAGAGCCACCTCTGAGTCTTTTTTGACAGATACAAGAAACTACATAAACTGATATATCTTAATCAAGAACATTTTTCTTGAACTCATTCATTTAATTTAAGCTGTTTGAATTTTATGTTATGTGATTCATTTAAGTTTTTCCACTTTCTTACATGTAATTATTTTGACTTTGCTACCGCTGAATATGATTATTAAAAAAAAACTCATAGTCTCTGACATAAACGCTATACACATGATTTCATGTCTTTGACAGCATCACTTTAACCCTTTACCACACAATGACGACTTTTGACACCCCTGATAGAGAAGGCTTTTGAAAACATTGTGGGAAAAGGAGAAAATGCTGGTTACCAGCATTTTCTCCTTTTCCCACAATGTTTTCTACCCTATCAAAGAAAAATCATTTCATATGATCCACATTGAAACTGTCCTCTGCAAATGCGTTCAATTCGGACAGGTCTAAAATTGGTCGTGTGGTAAAGGGTTAAGGTCTACGACCCCTAAAGGAAAACAGCTATTTCCACTCTAATATTATCTTACAAAATTTGCAATGATGAAAAATGAGTATTATTGTACTACTTTAACCGAGCCACTTTTTCCCTTTTTTCCTTCTTAGAATGATCATTTATAAATCTAAAACCACAGTATTCTCCTTACAAAGGGAGCTAATAATTACCTCCCTTTTCAGGAAACTAACAAAAGTATCAACAAATAATTTCAAGATAGACATCAAAGGAATTCTGGTCGGTTAAAAATGTGCAAAAGTATTATATCAGCATAAATCCTTATTTATCAACTAACAAGAAATTTTATTCCATGTTGCGCAAGAAGCATTAGGGGTCGTAGACCTTAACTAATGATCTGTCTTTCCCATCCTCTTGAAGTACTCTATTGCAAACAGGTTTGAAAGAGTTCATCAATAGAAAATGCGGTAATGGTATATCAGGGGTTAGTTTGCTAAAATGTAAGGCAGTGGTATGGATTACATCTGACTTATTTACTAATTAAAGAAACACATCTTCTCAAAGGGATGGTTAACCATTTGTCTGTATCAATGCCCAAGATGCTGCTTTCAGATGAAATTACAAATTGACACTGCAGGACATGTTAATGGAAAAAAAAACCCTCCAATGTTAATGCTTAGAGTGCCCATAAATTCACATTTTGGGTCAGTAAGACCATATATTTCAGTTTCAGTTTTGCACGAAGAGCTGAAACAAAATTGGAAAATGTAGATCCGAGATTAGACAGCAAATACCATGCTTGAATTTGGTTTGCACTTTTGGCAAAATACTGTACCTTTTCAAAGGATGAAATACCCTTCTAGTCAGATGCAACATTTGCCAGCACTTTCATCCAATTCTATATACAGCAATAATCATGAGTGACAATTCATTTTGTTAGTTTTGGTATCATTCCATTCTAGGCATGTTAACTTAAACTATTGATTTCATTCAGGATTTTAGTCTCAATCAACATGGTAGTGGCAAAACATCGTATGACTTCCACACATATCACAATCATGCACATATTACTGTGACCAGTCAAAAATGATGTATGCTGTACAAATTGGATGATAAATCAATGTCAGTTTACTGAGTATAAATTACCTTATTTTCATTTTATCTTAAGGAATTAAACGCATGAAAGAAACACTTCTTTAACAGAATGATGGTTTTAAACAGGTACAGGCAACTCTTTACACTTCCTCAAAACAGATAAAATTTTGAAATAGATCAAATTTCTGTCATAAAAAGCTGTAGATCTTGTTAATGTTTTAAAAAGATTTAAAGTAACAATAAAGCCCAAAAGAAAACAAAGCAGGTGTAAAATAGCACTTAATTTATATTATACCATTTAAAAGTATTGAAATTATTGTGAAGATGACAATCTATCATTGTACGGTCGGTCCAAGTGTTAGTTGCTGACAGAGAAATTAATTTCAAAACTAGGTTAAAACCTGCCAGGTAGCTGTGTCTATTGTTTACTTTTCGCCTGATTTTAAAATTCTTTTTTTCTGCCAGCGACTAACATATGGACCGACCACACGATAACAGATTGTCATCTTCAAAATATTTTTTATACTTTTAAATGGTGTGATTTAAATTTGAATGTATTATGACACCTGCATTTTGTTTTTGGCCTTTACTAGGCCTTTAATGTTCTATATGAAACTCAGCATTTTTTTTTCCTTCTATGAATGGGTCCGTAAAACAGACCCATTCCAAATCAGAAAATGTTAACATTTTTCCCAAAATCATGCATGAAAATTCCCAAAATGAATTGTGTTTCTCTCTGCATAATCAACTGATTCCAAAGCAAGGCCCAGGTGTCGGTTTTCATCATGACTCTGTGATGGTTCGAAATTTGTATCATGGATTCCCCCCTAGCAAATTGTTCAGAATACGTAACATAAGCAATCCAAATATCAGCAATTTCATTGGTCAAAAAGAGGGAGTTTTTCAAAGTAGTAATCAACCAAAAAAACCCATGATGTCTGTCAACAGTTTTTTTTTCCGGTAAACTGGTCCTAGTGTTTGCTAACCAAGTTTAAGCCTTTATCAGCTAGAGGCCAGTGTCCGGTGTATGTGTTTCGGCAGTCTCCATAGCGATCGTCAAATACAATGCAGCTGCACTGTATATGTTTTTGTGTAGCCAAAAATTCGCAATTTGTTGGTATTCTTAATGTCATGTGTATTCACGGAAATTTCTTTTTATAGCAATTGAACTACGAAATTAGCCATAACTGCAAATAATATCAAAAGAAAATCAAACCGACAGGTTCTAAACTCCCTCAAGAGTTAAGATGACTGACGAGTCCACTAAGTCGAAGATGAATATAAAAGCATCATGATACGACAATTAGCTCATCCCAAAATGAAATGGATATTAAATCCAACATTCCATCAAGCCTAGGTTCGAATGTAGAACAATGGTCATCAACAGAATTCAAAGGTCTCCTAAATCCCCTCGCACACTTACAACAAGACAATACTATTGACATCTTTTACAGCATGAGAAACAGGTACACTGTTATTTCTTGAAGGACAAATTAATTTGTTTTCAATGTTTTGAATTTATGGTTTAATTTTAGTTCAAATAACTGAAAAGTATCCATTATAAATAATAAGTAACTTGATTCTGTGTTGGTCAAAAAAATTCCCAATTTCGGAAAAAATGGTCAAAACAGAGAAAAAAACAAGCAATTTCGTTGAAATGATATCCCCCGCCGAAAAAAACCTTTTTTGATACAAACATATTAGAGGTATTGTGTGTTGCATGAACATGTGGCCTTTTTGTTAATGGTCCATGATAAATTACACATTAAGCCCCCTTTTTCCATGGCACAACATTTCATTAAATGAAAAATATATAAGCAGTCCATAATGAGATAGTACATTAAGTCCCCTTTTACCATAACATGGCATTTCATTAAATAAAAACAAATGATGAAAATATACATCAAGCCCCCTTTTTTCATGACACGTCATTGAATATAAAGGAAAATTGTATCAATAGACTATCCTAAGAAAGACATGCATGATGTTTCATAAGTGTTCGTCAAGGACTTTAGAAGATATCTGTCCAGGTGGACGAATAGGCGAACTAACTTATTGGTCCATAATGAAATTATACATTTAGCCCCCTTTTTTCATGACATGGCATTTCATGAAATAAAATCAAATAACTATTGTCTGTGGCTTAATAAAGATGAAGTTTAATTGCATTTTGTCCTGTAGTGAAAGAGACATTGGTCCATAATGAAAATATTTGTCAAGCCCCCTTTTTCCATGACATGACATTTAATGAACAAGAGCAGCAAATTGTTGCAAGATACGCCCGTCCCACCGCCAGTTGTCGAGGGGGGATAATAATCGTAAAGGGCAGGTACAGGAAAATAGTAGTGCAGCAGAAATCATGTAAGTGATTGAAATAGGCATGAATGTCTCCTCTAATGTTAAGGAAACATGCATATGTTTCAGGTCATTCCAACATGAAAAGACAAAGTTATATTGTACAGAAGCATGAAAAGCTGTAAAAAAAAATAATGAATAGGGAATAATTCAAAAAGGGCATTAGGTAAGGTTACGGCTCCAGTGCACTGCACTTTTTGTAACTGCAACAAACATGTTTACCAAGTCTCAAGTCAATTTGACTTAGGTGACAAAGTTCCGTTCCGGACAAGCAAGAAACACTGTAAAAATGAAGATAAAAGTGGAATTACTCAAAATCCGCTCTAGGTAGAGTTATTGTTCTTGTGCACTGTACTCTGTAATATTGCAACAAACATGCATACCAAGTTTGAAGTCGTTCTGACATGAGATGACAAAGTTATATTCCGGACAAGCACTAACTGCTGTAAAAATGATGATCAGAGGGAAATAACTCAAAGACAGCACAAGGTAGAGTTACAATTCTTGCACACTGCACTTCCAAATATTGCAACAAATAAGCATACCATATTTCAAATCATTCCTACTTAAGATGACAAAGTTATGCTCCGGACAAGCAAGAAATGCTATAAAAATGAAGATCTAAGGGGGAATAACTCAAAATTTGTGCTAGGAAGAGTTATGGTCCTTGTGCACGGCACTCTGTAATTTTTCAACAATCATGCATACCAAATTTGAAGATGTTCAGACTAAAAATGACAAAGTTGTATTCCGGACAAGCAGAAAATGCTGTAAAAATGATGATCAATGGGAAATAACTCTAAGACAGAACGAGGTACAGTTATGGTTCTTTTACACTGCACTCCGTATCATTGCAACAAACACAAATGCCAAGTTTCAAGTCAATCGGACTGGAGATGACAAAGTTATGCTCCGGACAAGCAGACAATATTGTAAAAATGAAGATCAAAGGGAATTAATTCAAAGACAGCACCAGGTAGAGTTATTTTTCTTTCGCAGTGCACTCCGTATTATTGCAACAAACACAAATACCAAGTTTCAAGTCAATCAGACTGGAGATGACAAAGTTATGCTCCAGACAAGCAGAAAATGCTGTAAAAATGACAAAGGGAAATAACTCAAAGGCAGCACCAGGTAGAGTTATGGTTCTTTCGCACTGCACTCTCTATTATTGCAACAAACACAAATGCCAAGTTTCAAGTCAATCGGACTGGAGATGACAAAGTTATGCTCCGGACAAGCAGAAAATGCTGTAAAAATGAAGATCAAAGGGAAATAACTCGAAGACAGCACGAGGTAGATTTATGTTTCTTTCGCACTGCACTCCGTATTATTGCACCAAACACACACGCTAAGTTTCAAGTCAATCGGACTGGAGATGACAAAGTTATGCTCTGGACAAGCAGAAAATGCTGTAAAAATGTAGACCAAAAATTCACTCAACCGACTAACTTAAAATTGCTCCCAGTCGGCCATTTTGCATCGAATCAAAAAAAACAAAAATGTGTCTTGGCAGAATGGGTTATTGTAGACACATAAAGTTTCATGAAATTCCGTCCAACGGTATTGGAGATATGCACCTGGACGGACATATGGACGGACGGATGGACGGACAACGCTAAAACTATATCCCCCCGCCTTTGGCGGGGGATAAAAAGCTGAAACTGTAAAACAATCAATATTCGTGGTATTCATCACAGATCACTATCAATTTCAAATATATTTTCATAGATGCACTACTATAAGCCTGCTCACTATCACATTTAAATGACTTTCTGATGTATCATTACATTCCTACTCAGATAGTGCAGGGTGAAACTGAACCATCAGTTTAATAGATAGGCATCTAAACCCTTTACATGGTGCTTTGAAAAGAGATTTTGAACACATTGTGGGAAGAGAAGTAGGTGCTGGTAACCCACATTGTCCCCTGCTTACATATTTTTTTCTACCCTTTAGAAGATGATTTCCACCGTTTGAACTGAAAGTCAGACGGCATTTAAACTAGGCATGCTTAACCAGTAGTACAAGCATTCCATGCATTCCTTAGTCAATTTATGCCCATATTTGACCCTTGATCTACCTTTGGATTCATCAAACATTTAGCAACTTCATTCCAAAGATATAAAAATGGTATGCTGTAAATATCTTAAGTCTGAAACCCAGAAGCAGAAAGTATTTCTGTTGTATGTAGAACCGCATAATGACTTGCTATTCAGATTGCTTGTAACTATAAGAAGGGGCTTTGCCTTATGGGATCAGATTTACATAGATTTAGAAAAGAAGAATTTTCAAAAAATCTTTAGACCCAAACCATATAGGTTGAGCAGAAATTTTGTAGTTTGCATATTATTTTCAAACAATAGACCTTGGATCGAAAATAGCCCGGCATTGGAGATTAGGTGATCCAAATATAGCGATTTATAGGCAGATCTTTGAAGAAATATCTGTCCTGGATTATTTAACTTTGAAAAGCTTTCATATGCATGTAAGATTCCTCTACTTAATATAGCTCATAGATGAAAAAAATAATCTTGCATTAGGCATCTTCTTGTTCCAAACCCTAAGACTTAAAGCTCAGACTTCTATAACAAGAGGGCCACGATGGCCCTGTATGGCTCCACTGGCTAATAAGTACAAATCATACATACAAAAAATTACAATTCTAGGCCAAATGGTTTCAAAGAAGAAGACCTATTAAGTTTCCTCTACAAAAGCACATGTGAAAGTTGTGACCTCAGGGCAAAGCCATTTTTGACCACAGCTATAATTACTTGAATCCTGGTAGAGATCCACAAGATAAAACCGCATACAAATTAATACAGGTCTAGGCTGTATGGTAAAAAAAACAAGAAGGTTTTCAAAGATCCTCAATATAAAGCTCCTGTAAAACATGAGACCCCTGAGGTGGGGTTTATTTCAATCTCAGGGCTAAATTTTGATCAAATTCAGAAGTGATCCAAATTTGGACACCAGGGGTACCGTTCCCCAATCTGCGTAGATTTACGCCAATTTTTTATCCCCCACCAAAAAGGCAGTGGGGGATATGGTAATAGTAGCCATCTGTCCGTTCTTCCATCCCTCTGTCCTTCCGTCCTGCTTTCTTGTCCAGAGCGTAACTCAAAAACTATAAAGGGTGTAAACATGATACCTCACAGGTTGATAGATCTCATTAAGGAGAAGAATCAGAAGTGTTTCCTGGTGTGAGATCTGAAGACAAATGATCACAGGAACAACAATCACCATGACAAAGTAGATCTAGATCAAAGGGATATAAAAAAAAAAGAAGTAAGCTAAGCAAAAGTTTAAGGACACTTTAATATCAACTATATATATATAGATAGGACAGTATGATAACAAGAACTTTCACAACATTTGAAACTTGAACACGTGCTTTGGAAAGATAATATTTTTAAAAAGATAAAATAATTCCTACCGACCCTAATTCACAAAAGTATGTAACCGGAACCACATAAATTTTTTGTTTTGGCCTTATCCTTCTGCAAAACATTTGTATGATATATACAGGGCAAAGTTTGTCAAAATCCAAGTGCCTTTGATTTAAAGGAAGAATTCAGAAACTATTTATACTCTCGAAATAAATCTCTATGATAAAACATTTTGTCAAACTTCATGAAATGCTTTAACATGGGAAAAAATTGAAAACAAATAAAAGAAATATTTAAAGAGATGGAATAATTACAATGAAGACCATCTTGCTTTGTCTGGAAAACCTAGGGAAAACTGGCTGACTGAATAAACCCTATGCAAAAGGATTCGATGTTTAATCGACCCAGAGGAAGAAGGCTTATGATTAGCATTGCAGTCTTGGCAAATACCGTTAAACCGTCGGATATGACCATTACAATAATAGAAAGACCGACTAAAATATTGGTACTGTCGACCCGTCTGTCCGATGTTAGCCGAATTTTAAAAAATCACTGTAGCACCATTTTAAAGAAAACATGACATGTTTTTTTTTTTTACAAAAAAAGGAGAATTTACATGCACTTGCTGCTCACCGGTTGCAGGGTTTGCACAGGCTTGAAAAGTACTTGAAAATGAAGAACAATCTTGAAAAGTCCTTGAAAAAAAGAATGCCTTGAAAAGTGCTTGCAAACTGGCGATACACCTTTAAAAATACTTGAATTTCATTTTTTCTTGTATTCAAGACAGTTGAAATTAGCCCAAAAGTTAAAAGTGGATTTTTTAGAAAGAAATCAGCACGTTTGAAGCAATTACAGACGTGTGAGAGTGCCGTAATAGAAAATGGGCGAATGTGCTGGGCGCAAAAACAAAGTTAGAACATACATGGTGTGAATATTCGTACTTGTATGTTTGGGTTACCTCCCTTGCAGACTGGTTTATGTTCGATTGCATCATTTTTATCTGTAAAAAAAGTCAATTCCAATATCCAGACTAAATAAAACAAAAATGACATTGAAATGATTCTTAGGAGCCTGAATTTAACTTCCAACCTTGTTTTATCGTAATGGGAAAGTGTATATATAGCAGAGACTGGCCGAAAGGGTATCTGTGGGTAAAGAAAACAAACAGTAAATATAAGGCGCACTGTTAAGCATGTAGGAAAGATATTGATGTGGTACAGATGGGTGAAAGTGCCTTGCGGTCACATGCGAAGGGAGAGTGGCATAAGAAACTGTGTCCAGGATTTTCACAAATGTCTTTGTTAAAGAGGAAACCAAGATTAATAAAACAAACTGCAACCACATCTTCCGCCTGTAACAATCTGATAGTACCCCCACCCCCAATAGCTACCATTTCTTGGCCTGTTGATTCATCTAGTGCTTCTAGTATTCCTAACTATGTATCCAAAAATGATGTACTACTATACTTCGGGTTTTAAAAGAGTTCATTTTGACATTATTTGGCAAAAGTTACCAGTTTTTTAAACCAAAGTGTTTCACAGGATGTAGACACTAATGAATAACAGTTTCAGAATTCACAAATATGTGTAAATATTAGTCCTTGAAAACATGAAGATTTGTCTTTGAAAATTCCTTGAATTTTACTTGGCCTTGCTTGTATAAACCCTGGGTTGATTTTCTCTAATTACACACCATATATGCATACACACCATATAGTACTAATCAATCAAGAGTATGATATATACTGCGAACCAGCCAGGAAACGTAGGATTTAGTCGATGCCCATAATTTTTAAAGCCATGTCTTATTCTGCATTATATGGCATGTAGCCTGTCATTGAATCTATCACCAGTGGTGTGTATTTAGCGACAACTGGTTTCGGCAAAATTTCTGGAATATTCTTTGACTTCCTTTCATTGTCCCAAACACAAAAGATCAACTAGGTGACAAGCAATAGAAGATTTTATTCAAATCATCTTTATTTAACTGTGAAACCTTATCTCCCAACCAAATGGTTTGGAAAGGAGATATTGTTTTGGTGTTGTTCGTCTGCCACAATTTTCCACTGTTGGAACCACATATTCAAGCTACATGAGCCACAAAGTTTTTTGGTGGGGTGCTTTTTGGTCTGACTGATTTTGATTCTGCCTGGCAAACTTTCATGCCTGTCAGACCTCCTGTCTGTTAAAATTTTCCAGTCATTCACCAAGTCTGACATTTTAAGAAAAGTAGAAAATGCTGGTACATGTATTCAGCATTTTTAGCAGACCTCAAGGTGAGCTTTTTTTATCACGCTGTGTCCGTCGTCCGTCAAGCGTTGTCAAATACTCATGAAACTTGGTCAGAATGTTTGTCTTGATAATATCTCGGCCGAGTTTGAAAATGAGTCACGTCTAGTCAAAACTAGGTCACTAGGTCATACGTTAGAAAAACCTCATGTACACTCTAAAGGTCACATTTTTAGTCCAATATTCATGAAAGTTGATCAAAATGTTTGTCTTGATGATATCTAACATGAAACTGAAAATTGGTCACATCGAATCAAAAACTAGGTCACCAAGTCAAATCTTTAAAATAGGTAGTGTACGCTCTAGAGGCAACATTTTCTGTCCAGTACTTATGAAAATTAAGTCAAAATGGTTTTCTTGATGAACAATAAGATGAGATTGAAAATGGGTAAATTGGATAAAAAACAAGGTCGCCATGTCAAACCTTGTGTACACGCTAGAGGCCACATAATCTGTCCAATACTCATGAAAGGTGGTCAGAATTTTTTTTTTGATAATATCTACGATGGGAAAATGGGCTATGTTGGGCTAAAAAGAAGGCAGGGCTTTATCCAGGCATTTTGGGAAAAGACCCCTGGCCAAATTGGGAAAAAAAAATTATTGACAAATGTCAAAATTGGGAAAATAATATTGACAAAACATATAAAGTTTGAAGTTTGGAACACAATGAACCTTTCAATAAGGCATTTAATGTACTATTGAATAAATGCTGCTTCTTTTTATTCGCCCGTCAAAGACGGGACATATTATGGGATCGCCCATGGTGGGCGGGCGGGCAGGCGGCGTCCAGTTCTTTGTCCGGAGCATAACTTTGTCATCTCCAGTCCGATTGACTTGAAACTTGGCATTTGTGTTTGTTGCAATAATACGGAGTGCAGTGCGAAAGAACCATAACTCTACCTCGTGCTGTCTTTGAGTTATTACCCTTTGATCGTCATTTTTACAGCATTTTCTGCTTGTCCGGAGCATAACTTGTCATCTCCAGTCCGATTGACTTGAAACTTGGTATTTGTGTTTGTTGCAATAATACGGAGTGCAGTGCGAAAGAACCATAACTCTACCTCATGCTGTCTGAGTTATTTCCCTTTGTCATTTTTACAGCATTTTCTGCTTGTCAGGAATGTAACTTTGTCATTTCAAGTCAGAGTGACTTCAAACTTGGTATGCATGTTTGTTGCAATATTACGGAGTACAGTGCGCAAGAACAATAACTCTACCTAGTGCGGATTTTGAGTAATTCCACTTTGATCTTCATTTTTACAGTTTTTCTTGCTTCTCTGGAACGGAACTTTGTCACCTCAAGTCAAATTGACTTGAGACTTGGTAAACATGTTTGTTGCATTACCTGCCCTTTACAATTATTATACCCCCGTGACAACTGGTGGTGGGACGGGCATATCTTGCAACAATTTGCAGCTCTTGTTTTTTCATACTTCTTTCTTTTTGGACGGATGTGCTCTCTTTTGTCTTTTATGCTAGTTCTAGTGGTCTTAGCTGTAAGATCCCCCTCCCCTTCCTATGTTAAGTAGGGTTTTTAAATTCTCTGATAAGAATATCTATTTTTCTGGTGGATGAACAGAGGAATTAGTTCCAGTTTTATTTTCTATATGGTGTGTATGCAAGTCAGCTGATAGAAGTCATTATCAAAGCTAAATAAGACAGATTGAAGGGCTTTTGATTGGTCGAGGTCTTTTTGACATTTGTCATGAGTTTTCGAGTTTTTTTTCCGTGACGATTAGTCTTTGAAAATGATTTTCTGTGTGTTTTGACATATACTGAAAGATTGATAAATCGTCATTTTCTGTGGTAGACCTAATACTTATTGAAAAAGTCCAGTTAAAAAGTAATTATGGAGAGGAATCTTCACACTAGATTTTTTTGTCATACGAGTTCGATTGTATGTGTCGATAGTCCCACAGCCATACTGATACCAGCTCTTTAATTAACATCTTAATTTTATGACCCATAACTGATGACTTTATACATCCGAGTATGAATTTACTTGTTTTTTATAGAGAGTATCCATTTCGGCTGATGACAAGCTATGTTCATCGATTATACAATACAGCTGATTCCTGTGCGAAGACATAGACAAAGCACAACCGCTCGAAATTTGAGAGAAAAAAAAACCTCATGGTCTAGATTAGGCCGGGTATTTTTCGTAACTCAGTACTAGTTCAGAACTATCAATGTAGGAGCTGGGTTCTTTAGTCAAGCCTCACGAAACTTCGCTTTGCTGCAAAACGTGAAGCAGTTGCCGAGAAGTAAACAGTACTGTTGTCTATATTTTTTTGTACTTGTAAACCAAAAATACAGTTGGAAAAGTGAGCCCAGTCTAAAATTTGGGTACTTAGAACGGTTTACAGTCAGATACCATATATACTCGACTATAAGACACCTTCGCTTATAAGACGCTCCCCCAACTTTGTGATTCCAAATCAGGGGTTTCATTGATGACCTCCTGTAAGACCCATGTAGACTTCACACTAACCATGAGAATGCTAAAATTGTGATTATTCAGCTGGAAATATACCACGCAGATATTACGATCTATCGCCCGGTATTAAAGTTGTGTCATTCCAAAAATAAATCTCCTGTATCTTAGCTGATCATACCTTGATTCAAGTCGAATTATGCCCCCCTTCAACGAAGTGGGGGTATATTGCTTTGCACATGTCGGTCGGTCCGTCGGTCGGTCCTTCGGTCGGTAGACCTTACCTTGTCTGGATGATAACTAGACACAGAATTGACCTAGGTTCATCAAATTTGGCACAGACATGTGTCTTGGAGTGTAGATGATCCCTATTGATTTTGAGGTCAATCGGTCAAAGGTCAAGGTCACAGTGACCGTCAACATGTTGATATATAGACCAAACCTTGTCTGGATGATAACTAGATACAGAATAGACCTAAGTTCGTCAAATTTGGCACAGACATTTGTCTTGGAGTGTAGATGATACCTATTGATTTTGAGGTCAATCGGTTAAAGGTCAAGCTCACAGTGACCGTCAACATGTTGATATATAGACCAAACCTTGTCTGGATGATAACTAGACACAGAATTGACCTAGGTTCGTCAAATTTGGTACAGACATGCGTCTCGGAGTGCAGATGATCCCTATCAATTTTGAGATTAATCCACCAAAGGTCAAGGTCACAGTGGCCTTCAACTTAATGATATATAGATCAAACCTTGTCCAGGTAACTACACACAGAATTGACCTAGGTCCTTCAAATTCTGTACAGATATTCATCTTGGAGTGTAAATGATCCCTATAGATTTTAAGGTTAATCCGTGAAAGGTCAAGGTCACAGTGACCACCAGATGATTCAGGGCCTGCGCTGCCGTTCGCCACTTGAGCCATTTGCTAAAAAAATTAAAGTGTCTCAAAAATCATGATATGTGGCTCAACTTGTGGCATCAACATTTTATTCGCGTATTATCGGGGACGTAGTAAGCATCGAAGTCGACTGGAAAAAAGCGGAAGTTGAAAGCGCGTCAGGGATAAAGACTAACTTTTTTTTTTCAGTAGCCAACTGGGCCCCTAAAATTGAAAATTTAGGGGCCCAGTCAAAAACTTTGGGGCCCAGGATTGAAATTTCAGAAAACGATAAAAACTCCAATAAAATTTTAATTAAAGCTAACAATGCCCGTAACACTCTGGGCACTACACTACACTGACCTAAATTCCTCACTGAGCAACTTTGCAAATACTCATGGGCGCCGCCATTTTGGAAGGGGGAGACTATTCAATACATATGGAATATTACAACAGTCTGCATTTCTGCGTGGTCGGATCATACTCTAGAAATGGGTTTTTTGTGCATTGTCATGCGGGCCGAACTTGATAGGAATTTTGCGAAAAGACCCGAACGTCAATACACAGACATAGTTCGTCTACACGACTATGCTCTACACACGGTACTAGGCTGATACTAAACATTTTCTGTCGAGTTGTATTAGCGAGTTAGATAATGTCCGTATTTTACTCGGATCATAGATAGGTGTATAATAAAAATGAAAATCGGTACTACGGTATACCGAAATGGGCAAAATACAGACGTTTACCGAAATTTTTCCTGGGACGATCGGTCGCTCGGCTGGGCGATCGTACGAGATTTTTCAGTCGTCCAGACTGATTTTCAGTCACCATGGGCGACTGGGCGAGTGCTAGTCTTTATCCCTGCGAGTGCCTAAAAGAAAATCGATAACCCAGTCTGTGTATCAGCGACTGTTTACAGTCTTGTATGTATACACACGGTGGTGTGTATAATTATGCGAACTGTTGACAGATTATCACGTTTAACAATTGAAGTGGGCTATAAATCAAAAAGATGACATCGATATTTCCCAATCAATTCTTTTGATATCAGTTTATGAACTGTGCCACTTCCTGTATCAATGTGGCAGTAGGGGGGGGCATGACTGTTTTACAAACAGACATCTTGTTTCTTCTTAAAATGGAAAAAAGCAACTTGAAAAAGTGTAAGGCATAGACCAAACCACTCATATTTTTTGTTAAAATAATCCTATCAGGGAAAGTACGCCTTCGACGGTCTGCTCATACTGTTAGTTATCAAAGGAAAAACAAAGTTTACCTTGCCGACAGGAAGAGTTAAATCAAAGGACTAAACTACTCAAGTATCTTACGCTCAGCATATTGTAATTTAACTCTTTACGAAATGAACAAAAAAAAAAAAATGGACTTGTCCAAATTGAAAGGATTTGAAAATTAAAAAAGTATCGGACTCAAAACTTGAAATTTGTTTCACCAGCATTTTCGCCGTTTTTCACAATGGTTTTAAAAGTCTTTTTCTTTCAGGTTGTCCATAAATTATTTGGTAAAGGGTAATATCTACATGGCGAGGATACTTTTTGGCCATAAATAATGAGTTATTACAGTAGAGAATTAATGCTTGCTAATTTAAATCTAAATTATATAATCGGCAATCCTCTTCGTAAATTAAAGCTGTTTTAACTCTACCAAACAATCTCGGGTTTTCATGACTGTGAGAAAGAAGCCTTTTGAAAACATTGTGGGAAAAGGAGAAAATGCTGGTGATCAACATTTTCCCCTTTTCCAACAATGTTTTCTTCCCTCCCAGAACAAGTTTAAATTTTTGAGTCACGTTAATTTTGTCATCTGCAAATGCTTTCAATTTGGACCAGTCTAAAATTTCCTCGTTTGGTAAAGAGTTAACTAAAGTCTGATGTAAACTGCACTAATTTATCGATCAGTGGCCAGGACAATTCAAGCTGTAAAAGTTTGACATCTAGCTGTAAATATCCTAAAAAACAGGTGTTTACTGTGTTGTAAAACACAGACTGTAATCACAACCCTATACCTCCTTACCCTTGAGAACACGGGATCCAGGGTTCGATCCCTGGCTACGACCCCTGGCTCGGCCAATTTCTTTCCAAGGATTGATGATAGTCACTGCGACAGGATTCATTCCTCTCCCACCGCTGACCATTGTTTCGACGATGATTATGTGGGAAAGCAGCCAGTGGCTTGGAAAGAAGATTGTGCGGAGTACTGGTAAAAGACTCCAGGAAAGCATGGATAAGTGCACTGGCCGCCGCGATATAACTGAAATAATGTTGATAACGGCGTTAAACACCATACAATCAATCAATCAATTTACCTCCTTACCTCGATGATCAACTGATACACGCTACAAAATTTCTATTTAGATCTGAATTGCACTGTGGAAATATTTACCTCAGTTAGGTTACTTGTCTAATTACATCATTCTAAGTCGTCACAATGCCAAAAATTATCAATTTGAAAGCATTTGATTTTGTAAAGAGTATTGATTCATCTTTGAATTTTAGAATTGTCGAAAGGGTCAATTAATAGACCATACTTTTATATATACTACAGTCAACTCGTGGGCCGTATATAAACTGACTGAAACAACAACAAGAGGAATAAGCGCTCAGTCTGGGATAAATTTTAAGATAAACAACTAGTAAAGCACAAAAGCTGTGTGTTCTAAACTTCTGTTTCTTCACACAAAGGGTAATAACAACTATTACTGGGTCACTTACAGCTTTACATCAGGGTGACTCTTTCAGGAGATGGTTGTATCTCTTCGTGTTGATAGGCAGGTAAGTAAGTTCTCCGGATGGAGTTTCACAAAGTCCTTTGATTATGCGCTTATAAGACTCTCCCCCCTACTTCAAGCTGAAAATTCTAGGGGAAAAAATGCATCTTATAGTTGAGTATTTATGGTAATCGAGTCAATGCATGAATCGATTGAAAATATACTGACGCAATCCATAGTTCATTTGCCCCCAAATAGTTTCACACCTAAAATACGACGTTTGTCGATTTCCTGCTTGAACTGTGGTCAGTGCCCGCAGTAGATGAATTTTAGCAAGTTACTTAGTTAAAAAATGAGTCAAAACGCACAAACTTGTGCGTCAGGGAAAACCCTGGCTGATACATAGATGATTTTCCTTTTCTAGTGTCTGATTGCGAAAAACTTTTATGGAATTGGGAAAAAAATACACTTTTTTTGATTGGGAATGGGGCCGAAATTCGGCCCTGCAGGAAGGGTAAAAAATCCCCTGGAAGGTCACTGAGACAAATTCTAGAAAAAGACTGTGTACATGCCAGAGGTCAAATTTTCAGTCTAATACTTATGAAAGCTTTGTTAGAATGTATGTCATAACATCTGGGAAGAGATCGAAAATAGGTCGTGTTTTGGACAAAAGGCTCAGGTGAGCAACTTCAGGGGCATCATGGCCCTCTTGTTTCCAATATCTCACAATGTTTTCCCCTTTAAAAGACTGTCCTCATTATTTTAGCTACATCTTATTTATGCCCGGCCGGTTAGCTCAGTGATTAGCGTATCCGACTCATGACCTGATGGTTGCAGATTCAATAACTGATTGAGGCAAAGTTTCTTTACGGCAATTTATGCCTCTCACCCCTGATAAATGTGAGAACAGGAGTCTGTGGCTTGGAAAGAAAGTTGTTTCAGCACTGGTATGAGAAAGCCAGGAAACACATGTAGGTGCACTGACCACAATGATATGACCTAAGCTGTTTAAACGGCGTTAAACTCCAATACAAACCAAACCAATCTTAATCATCTACAAAACTTGTGTTGTCTCTTAGTGAGTTAAGCACATATTATTATTGTATATTTCATGTATAATACCAATTTTTAACTCCAACTTTTTAGTTTATCGACTTCCTGAAGTATCACAACATTTGCAAGGCTGTCAGCTAAATTGCTGTTGAAGATGCATCAGATGTAGGAAATGTTAGAAACTATCCTCTTGTGCATTTCTGAATTATAAAATGTCCCAAATGTTAAGCAATAATCTTGAAATGATGGTACCAAAGGGCCATTCTTATTATTTAAACAGTACCTGAAAACAGTCAATTTTTGGATGCATCAACAGATGATTGTCATATGCTATTATTCTCATGTCTCTACTGTAAGAAACTGGTAAAGTCTGCATTTTCTCATTCCTATGAAAAGTCAATTTGCCAGAAAAGTAACAGTATGCTTAACCCTTTTAGGACCAAACAAACATCAAAGCTATTTTCAGTACGGAGAACAATCCTACTTTTGCAATTTTGAGGCTGGTTTTGCTGGAAAATCTCACCGATAGACATGCTGAGCACTAGAAAAACATGAAACAATGAATAATTATAATGGGCTTTTGTTTGGAGTGGTTTCTCCTCTCCATTCGTTCTGCATTTATTGGATAAAAAGTCAAATTTAACAAAAAAAGATGGACTCTTCAAATTATATATCATAGAACTATGTACACCTAAAAGGCTTTTGATAAAACCCAGCAGACAGTTTCCGAAAAAAAGAAGAAGACAATTTCGCAAAAAAAATAGACAAAGTCTAAAAAATATAGGAAAATGTAGATTCACAATAAGACTACCATTATGTGTCTTGATCTAATATGTCTGCAAAAGAAACTTAGGTTATGCAGAGTACATAGAAGTGATCAGCTTTTAGAACAGTTGCTTTTCTGTTCTCAATATTTTCAAGGAATATGTACTATGGAAGTGCAAAAGGCTGCAGAAGGAAGCTTTTTTAAAATTTCTAAAGGCCAAACATCAGTGTAAGAACTCCAATGACTACTGATGTGATTTACTTACCAGTAGGTAAGGTCAGGTAAGGTTTTTCGGCAAAATGAAACCAGTACCAAATAGATTCATATAAGTTATTCAGCAGACTGCTCTGCCAGACTTTCAATTTTTAGCTCCACTGGCCAAAGGCCAGCAGGCTTATGTCATAGCCCGGTGTCTGTCGTGCATGCGCGTGTTGGTCCATCTGTGGGTGTGTTAACTTTTTTTTCAAACATCTTGTTCTTTGAAACTGCCCATCCAATTTTGATGAAAATTCACTGAAATGCTCCTGCCATGGTCCTCTTCAGAATTTCTTGAAAGAATTTGATTCCTTCAAAAACTCTGGTTGCCATGGCAACAAATCTGAAAAATATTGAAAATCTTGTCTGAAACCATAAGGCCCAGGGCTGCCAAATTTGGCTTGTAGCTTTATCTAAAAGACCTCTACCAAGTTTCTTCAAATTATAGCCCTGGGGTCACAATCCACACAAGTTTTACATGGGCTTATATAGTGAAAACTTTAGAAATGTTCCTGTTCCTAGCCATAAGGCCAAAGACTACCATATTTTGTATGTAGCTTTATCTTGTTGGTCTCTACCAAGAGTGCCTAAATTATAGCCCTAGGGTCAAATTTGGCCCTGCCCTGGGGTTGAGGGTGGGGCACAAGTTTTACATGGGCTTTTATAGTGAAAACAAGAAATTTTCCTGTACCTAGCCATAAGGCCTAGGGCTACCAAATTTTGCATGTAGCTTTATCTAGTGGGTGTCTTCCAAAAGGGCCAATATTATAGCCCTGTTATCAAGTTTGACCCTGCCCCTTGGGTCACAAGTTTTACATGGGCTTATAAAATAAAGAATTAAGAAGTCATCTTGGTGCTTACCATAAGATCTAGGTATGGGTATGGGGCTTCATTTTGTTGACGTCTACCAGGATTCTAGGAATTAAAGCTCTGTGGTCAACAACTGCTTTGCTAGTGGGTCATAACTTTCTTGTGAGATTTTGTAGAGAAAATGTTGTATGTCTTCTAGTTTGAAACCAATTGGCCAAGTATTGTAATGTTTGGCATGTAGGGTATTTACTTATTAGCCAGTGGAGTGATACAGGGCCATCATGGCCCTCTTGTTTATGTTGCTCGCCCAAAAATGTATGTGTAACAGACTTGAAGTTTGCCATGAAATGTTGGATTTGGAAAATACTTTGATCTCTCCTGGCTGAACTGGTTGCTTTTGAGTGCCAGTGGACAAGGCACTGTAAAGTCATACTCATAGTCCGGATAAATAAAAGAAACATGTGAATAAGTGAGCCATTTCCTATGTAAAAAGGAGATTTTGATGAAAATGAACTTACAAAAAACCCATTTAAATGTCAGTTACGATGGTAAGGGAATGAATTAATGGTTTTCGATAGGTAGCCAAGTATGGTGGTAGAACTATACCCAAGAGAGCTTTTGAGGCATGAAGTTTGCTTTCTGAAATATCAAAAATGACATTTTGTTGGAAAGGAATGCTCAACATATCAATTAATCTAAAACAGTTCCAGGGAAAATTAACTTTACTGGAAAATACATCCAATTCTTTTTCCGTATTCCTTGCTTGTGATGTGTTGTGAAACTTCTTGGTAAAAAGGTGTCAAGTTGCTTCTTTCAAACTTTGCATTTGCTAGATGAAATACAATTAGCATTTTGGTGTCAAACCGGATTTCTGTTGTTAGTTGCAGACAGTGCAGTCCAGCCTTGGATCTATACTGTAGGACACTTTTTGAGAATATGTCATGCAGATCCGGCCAGTAGCAACATATGGGTCTATTTTTACAGATTGAGTGTATGAATTTTTCATACTTGGCCATATTGGTGCTAATGAGATATTCAGGCAAAAGTACACCAAATACTTATATGGTTGGTCAAGAAGGATTTCAGAAAGAAGAATTTTTTTGAATACCCAAAGGTTTACCCTTATAGCTCTGAATAAACAGGTGTTTTCCATCTTGGGTAAAACCTTGTTTTTGACTGGAAAATCTGCATAAGGCCAACATTGTGGATCCAAGGTTAGACTACATGTTTCTTTGCAGTCTGATCTTGATCTACATTGTTGGCAATAGTTACCATATCTATGAAAAGCTTTTTAAAAGTAGACCCTTACAGAGCAACCAAAGCACAACTTCATTTGTTTCATGACTAGTTGACAATAGTAAATCTTCAGTCTGATCTTGAACCTACACTATGCAGCCTGATCTTGAATGTACACTGCCAGCTTTTATGTTAAATGTCCTTGCCAAAATGGCCTTGAAATAACAAGATTTTCTTTGTTTTGCCTGCTGAGAAAATGTATGTGGATAACCCTTTACGAAACAATCATATGTTTTAACACCCATGAGAAAGCCTATTGAAACATAGTGAGGAATGGTAACCAGCATTTTCTCCTTGTCGCACAATGTTTTCTAACCCAGCAAACATGAATCCCATCATTTGAGCCAGATTTAATTTGTACTCTGCAAATTAATACTCCCAATTTATACGAGTCTAAAACTGTGTCACCTGGTAAAGAATTTTCAAAGATCTGCCTGTCCATGTATTCCTGATATTTTTTACCAGAACTATATGATACACTTCCAAAGACACTTGCTGCTTCCTACATATAGGCATTGTTTAGTTGTGAAAGAGGAATGAATCTTGTTGCTATGCATTCCAGTAATGCTTGGAAAGAGTTTTTGACTGAGCTGGGGTTCAAACTCGCAACCCATGTTTAACTAGCACTACAAGTTTTCACTGAGCTGCCAGACCTTGGGAATATATGTTTTGTAAGAGGTTATATCAGCTGAAACAGGAAATATAAAATTTTGTTACCCTTTATCACCATCCAGTTTCAGATGTTTGATTTTTCTGACATCCTTTTATCATCATAGGTAAATATCAGATTTTATTGCATTAAATGTGCTTTTCCAGGCCATTATAAGCATGTATTAACGGGCAAAAAGCGGGCGTTTACGAAAGAAAATGTGTATTAATCAGTAAATTCATGCGCCATTAACGCCCCACTTTGTACTATCAATATCCTCGATCTTGGCCTACCTTGCAAACAATGTTGGTCCTTGTCAGAACTTCCCTAGACTCCGACCAACAAACTTGTACCATATTAGATCCTCTTTATGGCTTGTCTTTGATAATACTAGTACACCACAAACAAAACTTTGCACAGAATCTCAGTCTAATCGAGATCTGAACAAAAAATCACTCCTGAAATGTACTCTACACCAGCTACATCCCATCCACTATTTAGCGTGATCAACAATCCCTTTGCTTTAAATATAGATCTATCCCTTTGACGTCTTTCAGTTACAGAAATTCATATCAACTCCTTTATCCTAGTTGTAATCGACCCATACCTGTGCAAGTTTATCCCACAAAAGTCCACTTTGGATTAAAAATCATTCGAAGAGAATTTACACCAAGAGAATCAAAACTGGCATACAGGACTAACAGCCCTTCACTGCTCGTAACAAAAACTTCTTTGCCAACTTCCAGTTTTGACCCATTTATGTCCAGGACATTTGAAG
Organism: Hippopus hippopus; assembly: GCA_946811185.2. Lineage (NCBI taxonomy): Eukaryota > Metazoa > Mollusca > Bivalvia > Cardiida > Cardiidae > Hippopus > Hippopus hippopus. Next base: position 42,654,812 of record OX328096.1, read on the forward strand.
GTTGCTTATTTGCATTTCTATGAAAATATTTTTGCTATTGTTGTAAATTATTGCTAAAAGACTTTTACTTTATGCAATAATAGCATTAATTCTCATTTTTTTCGGTCGTTAACATTCGGAGAGGTACTCAAAATACTTTAACACACGTGCTTCGCACTCGGGCGTTAAACCATTTTTCAGGCCTCTGTGAATGTTAACGACCTCAAAAACATGAATTAACCCTATCTTATAACAAAAAATGTAGTTTGACTTGGATACTGATACTACCAAAGTCATCAGGTTTCTGGGTCATTCTACCTAAAACATATTTTTGCGTACCAAATATTCTAGTTTTGTTACATTTCCGACGAAAAAAAGGACATGTTTTTCACACATATAAATACCTGAACATGGTATTCAAAATGCGTGCAGTGCACTTTTTCCATTATGTAAGCACAGAGAGAATCAAAAGAAACAATGTATTTAAAGTACTTTTAAAGGAAATTATTTTTGAAAAGTTTTCTTAAATTTTTCACCTTAGTATAAAAAGTCCGCAGTTTGGAATTGAATTCTGAAAGACACACTCAAAATTACTTTGTCCCTGATTTTTGACAAATCTTGAAGACAATTAAATAATGAAATTTTACCATCCAGTATGACAGCCAAATTGTACAAGTTTACATAGCTTATATCATAATACAGGAACCATGATAAATACAGATTTGTGAGTACTGGGTCTTCTGTTTACTTTTAAACATTGACATATGACTGTGTTACGGTGTTATGGAAGGGACACATCATTATGGAGTTGACTTGAAAGAATTTAAAATACTTTATTTTTTATCAGAAGTGCCACATTACAAACCCCCTGAAAGAAAATAAACAATGCACATAAATTTTAAACAGTACAAAAAAATGCAAAATATCCTGACTGCCCTCTAGATTACAATATTGGTGTCTATCTTCTCCATAAAGGTTTGGTCTTACTGATTCAACGAGTGATGCTGTTGCTACACACAGCATTATCAAACAAATGAGCCATTAGCCCTAAAGCACTCACCAGGATAAAGTCAACTAGGAATGATAAAGCTGAAAAGATCCCTGTTGTGATGATGTAAAATACATGTAAGTGACCTACCTTTTGACCTACTTGACCTATTTTTAGACTAGTGAAGCTAGTCTATAGGCATCCAGACTGAGCCAGACCAAATGTAAACAAAAAAAACCCACAGTTGCCAAATACTGCCTCACAGAAAAATAACTCCATACTGTTAGGAATCTTAATTCTGTCATATATGACAATTTTGACAAAAAGTACAGACCCTCTACCATCCCGATTTGAACATGTCTACTTAAAAAGTAATAGACTGTACAAGATGTCATTGATAAGGTGCATGATGTTTGCTTATAATAAATTAAGTGACCTATGCAAATCAGGCGCATATGTCTGATTCCTACACAGCAGTGCTTAAAAGTATGAATGGATCTAAAAATAGATACCTCCAGGTAACTTGTGGCAAATTCCAGCTACACAGACCCTCTTTGGACAGTGAACCCTTTTCCTTCCTTCAGTCATTCATTATTTAGATCATTGTGAACATGAAACTGATTATGTTATTTTACGTCTTGTATATTAACCCTTTAACAAACAATCCCGAGTTTTCATGAAAGTGGGGAAGAAGCCCTTTGAAAACAATGCGGGAAAAGGAGAAAATACTGGTTACCAGCATTTTCTCCTTTTCTCATATTGTTTTCAGCCCCTTTAGAATATGCTTTGTTCAATTGAGCCACATTTAACTTTATGGTCTGGACCAGCTTTTAATGTGGAGGGGTGTAAAATTTTTCATTTTGTAAAGAGTAAAAATAGTTAACTATTGCATCTTGTGCTTTTGATTAACTATATAATCCAATTTACTCCTTAACCTGCTAAATAAAAGTTAAATAAAACTTTCAGGCTGATGGTAAAAACCTGAATATTGCTATTTCAAAGTTATATTTTTGAGAAAAATATCCCCTTATCGGATAGTGTAGATCTAAGATCAGACTGTACAGTCTGTGTAGTCTGATCTTGATCTACACTTTCTGTCCGTTTGTCTCTCCGGACAGACATCTTTTAAAATCCTAGATGAAAATTGATGGAACTTCATACATGTATTCCTTACGATAGTTCACAGATAAAGATTTTTCTGTTTTTTTTTTTTTTTTTTTTTTTTTTTTTTAATTTGATGCCGTGTCATCTGAAAAGGGGGCTTGATGTATATTTCCATTATGGACTGATATCTCTTTTAACTATTTGACAAAATTTTATGAAACTTCATATTCATCTTGTTTATCATAAGCCACAGACAATCATTATTTGTTTTTATCCAATGAAATGCTATGCTATGGAAAAAGGGGGCTTAATGGATAATTTTATAATGGACCAGTAACAAAAAGGCCATGTGTACATGCAAAACACAATACCTCTTATTATGTTTCTATCTAAAGAGTTCTTTTTAGGCGGGAGATATCATTTCAACGAAATAACCTGTTTTAAATTAAAAGTTAACAAACTGAAGTTTTTCATGATATTTCTTGTTTTGAGAAGTAAATAGTCAAAAGCGTCCGGTAAAGTCAATGGATTGAACTGGATCTGAATTAGACAGGATTGGAATTAATAACCAGAATGAACCGATGGAACTGGAACAGACTCAGCAACCGAATTAGACAATTTTTCTTCAATCTTATCTAAACCAACCAAGTTTTATATTTACCATAGCCACTTACTTCAAATTCGCTAGTCTGTCAGTACTTTCAGTACTTTGATTGAACTTGCCAGAGATAAGACGAACATTCTGGCATTGTGTCTTGAGTATCAGACTGAAAATGTGGCCTCAAAACAACACAAGGTTTTGCTAAGATTTGTGTGGTGATCTACTTTTTTACCCAACATGACCTAATTTTGAACTTGTCTGACATGTCATCAAGACTACATTCTGACCAATTTTCATTAGTAACTGGCTGAATATGTGGCCTTTAGAGTGCAAACAAGGTTTTTCTAAGATTTGTCCTGATGACCTACATTTTGACCTGATATGACCAATTTTTAACTTGTACTAGATTTTTATCAAGACAAACATTCTGACAAGGTTTCACGAGTATCATGCCGAAAATTTGACCTCAAGAGTGCACACAAGGTTTTTCTAAGCTTTACTAGTGGCCTACCTTTTGACACTACCAGGTCAGATTTTCAACTTGTACTAGATGTCATCAAGACAAACCTTTCTGACAAATTTTCATGAGTATCTGGCTGAAAATGTGGCCTATACAGTGTACACAAGGTTTTTCAAAGATTTTGCTCAGTGACCTACTTTTTGACCTGACATGACCCAATGTTGAATGGGGGTGTAACAACAGGTCAAAATATCGATGTGTCGTGATAGCTTTGCTCTCGATAGCAGTCGGTCAATAGCATTTTTTCAAGTCGATACATATCATGACAGTTTTCCAACTACAGTGGAACCCCATTAAAACGAACTTCGCTAAAACGCTGACCCTATTATAACGGGGGTGTCCTATGGCTCCCAAAATTTTGGGGGGTTGACCATTCTCGAGTCTGATCCGAATCCACCATTCCGCTGATATGAGTCCCAAATGTAAAAACATAACTACCTACAGACCAAATACTGGTGTAAAATTGATACCGTGCACATAATGTGACAATTTTTAACACCTTTACCTTGTTGATTACTTCTATCACCTACGGCTGTGCCCAATTGCTTTGTTTGACAATTACACGCACAGTTGAATACAAAAGGACTTCAGCCCATAATTGTCTTCATATAAAATACACAATTTTACATTAGGCAAACTTAACATCAATAAATTTCTGTTTTTTTGCTATTTCCGGTACGTTTGGTGAGGCGCGCTCTCTTCATGCTCGTGGACTTATTATGAATTTTAATTTTATATAATGGATTAAATCGGCTGAATTTCATCCACGAGTTGTTTGAACGTTACTGGATGCTTTATGCCACAAGAATCTGTCTAAAAATAATCTCTCAGTGCTAGTTTGGTGGATTTTTATGTCAGTGTACGGATGGATAATCTTTCCCAAGATGGCGCCAATAATGGCGGAGATGACATTTTTGAGCGAACAAAGCAATGGTCAGATGTTCGTAGTAAAAAACGTAAGACTAGCTCTAGTAAGGACAGTTTTTCGGATTTATTTGAAAATGTAGACATCGACAGGTATAAGACTTTAACTACTGATGATAAACTTTCTGTCCTCTTCACAAAGTCAAATTCACAGTCTGCCTTTATATCAAAGTTGGATGAAAAAATTGACAAATGCTTACAAATTAGTGAAAATGTAAACAACATGAGGACATGTATTGATGATCATGAGTCTAGAATTCTTCTAATTGAGTACAAGTCTCTCGATCTTGAAGCCCGAAGCAGGCGCAAAAATCTACTCTTCATTGGCTTTCGTGAGGAAAGAGACGAAAACTGTATAACCAAGATCTGTAATTTCATTATGGACAAACTAGAAATTATGGCAGATGTTTGCATTGATCGTGCGCACAGACTCGGCAGGTATAAACACGGCTCAAATCGCCCCATAATTGTCGCCTTCAGAGATTTCACCGATACCCAGTCTATCTTATCCAGTGCTAATAAACTAAAGGACACGAATTACAGCATAAACCATGACTTCCCCCAGGAAATTGTGAGTGCCCGCAAGAGTCACTGGGCGAATTACAAAACTTTAAAGCAAAAGAATCCGGACAAACGCGTGAACATGGCTTATCCGGCTAAGATTATAATGAATGGCCGTGTTATATGTGACGCTTTTCCTCACTGGGACACTATTATGAAAGGGCAACGTGTTCACTACACAAAGGGTAACAACACTCAGTCCACTGAAAACGCTGCACACGTCCCACGTGCACCTGTAAGTCAGCAGCGTGTAACTTCTATCCCTGTTCGAAGTAACAGTCGTGCTTATGTCTCTTCTGAAGGATCAGATACAGATACCCAATCCCAGTCTGTTTTCAGAAGACATCAGTCACGCTCTAGCAGACGCCACGGGCATGCTCCCATGTCTAGTCGTCGAAGTTCGATCCACAACCACACCAGCTCATCTCTACCGAGGTCTCGGTCCCGTACACCTGCAGGCCCTGATATCCGTCGAACATGGGATTCCACCAGTAACCAATCTCCACACCTACAATCAACCAATTCATCACATTAGGACATTCGGGGGAATAGTGCTTGTAAATCGTTTACTTTGAAAATTGGAAGTTCAAACGTTAGTGGTCTAAAATGGCGATTGAATATTCCTGAATTCTTGGAAACAATTAACCAGTATGATATATTATGTATCTCTGAAACGCATATTGACAGTCACGATTTAGTGGATATACCTGATTATGTGTTTATTTCTTTACCAAGATCAAAGGATTATTGGCGCAAGTCAGGAGGAATAGGTATCTATGTTCGTACATGTCTTTCCAAATTTGTCACTTTTCATAAGTCAAGTAATGAATATGTACTGTGGGTTATGGTAGACAAAGCTATTACTAGCCTCCCTGAACATTTAATGCTAGAAGCAATTTACGTCCCTCCCGAAAATTCTAGATTTTTCACTACCGATGAATTCGATATCTTCGAAAATTCGATTATTGAAATGTGTCACAATCACGAATATGTTATGCTAGCAGGCGATTCTAATTCTAGAACCGGACATTTGAGCGATTTTGTACGGTCTGATCATTTCCTCCTAAATTATTTTGATATTGAATTAGAAAATCAATCCACACTTGATCAGTATAGAAAATTTGTCGATCCCATTAGAACGTAGTTCGGAAGACAGCATAACTAACTCACACGGTTCTCGTCTTATCGATATTTGACGAAATAACAACCTTTTTATTTTAAATGGTCGGGTGCATAAAGACACAACTGGCCGTTTCACATTCAAATACAACTCAGTAATTGACTATATTATCTCGACTGCTGATTGTTTCAAGCATATATCTAATTTTGACATTATCAAAACTGACACGCTGTTATCTGATGGCCATTCACTACTTCATTTGGAAATTGGGTCAAAATTACTACCGACCAATCATGATATCCTGTATGAAACCCACCGTTCCCCACGTTGGGATAATGAACTTAGCTCCCATTTCGCAAACAATATTGATCCCACGCATTTAGATGCAATTATTGAATTACTTGATTCTCAGGATCGCTCCCAGAGCACCGTAGAATGTGTCACAAATGAAATTTCTTTATTATTTAATAATGCCTCTTCTCTAACATTTACCCAATGTAAAAATGCGTCGCGTAAACATTTACCTTTTACAAACAAAACCAAGCCTTGGTTTGGCGCCAAATGTCATCAAGCACGGAAAAAATATCACCGAGCTAAGAAAAAATACAACAATTTGCCAAATGATTACAATAAACGCATTTTAGACAAAAAAAGCAAAGAGTATAAACAAACAATAAATCTTCATGTTAAAAATTATAAATTTAATAAGGTAAACAAGCTGAGATCTCTCTCTTCCAAAAAACCCAAACATTATTGGAAATTTTTAAATAGCTTAAAACCTTCATCACGTGACGACAATACACCCACATTGCACGAGTTTTACGAACACTTTAAAAACATTAACTGCGGCGAAGCGGATTCCAGTAACTTTCCTGTCACAACAGCTTTTGTGCGTACAAATTATGAATTAAACTCGCCGATACTATCCTCGGAAATAGAATCATGTATTAGTAATTTGAATAACGGGAAAGCATGCAGTCCCATTGATAATATATTAAATGAGTACATAAAGAATACTAAGGATCTGCTAATTCCACTATACACTAAATTGTTCAATTGTGTACTGGACACAGGATTTATACCCATATCATGGGTTAAGGGTGTTATAATTCCTGTTTTCAAAAACAAAGGTGATCTAATGCAGACCCAAAATTATAGACCAATCACTATTTTAAGCTGTCTGGGTAAGCTGTTTACTTCCATTATTAATAAACGTTTGACAAAATACCTCAACCAAAATCAAGCCGGATTTAGAAGTGGTTACTGCTGTCAGGATCAAATCTTCACCCTTTACTCTATTATAGAATATCTGAAAAAGAAAAGGAAAAAAATTATTTTGTGCATACATTGATTTTTCTTCTGCGTTTGACAAGGTGCATAGAGCTAGTCTTTGGCATAAACTTATACAGAATAACATTAACGGTAAAGTATTCCATGTAATCTATAATATGTATCGCAACATTAAATCGTGCGTAAGGTATAATGGATCTTTGTCGGCTTATTTTAATTGTGAAAATGGCGTTAGACAAGGAGAAAATCTTTCGCCGATACTATTTTCTTTGTTTTTGAACGATATGCAATCTTATATTGAGTCAAACGGAGGAATCGGAATAGAGCTAACAGACAATCATCATAATATGGCTTAAACTGTGACTGTTGCTCAATGCTGACGATACGGTGATTATGTCAGACTGCCCTATTGATTTTCAGCGAAGCCTTGATGCTTTTAATAATTATTGTAATGAATGGCACCTGACAGTTAACCTTCAAAAAACAAAAGTACTAATATTTGGTGCTCGCAACACTAACCAGTATAATTTCCTCCTAGGAAACCAGACTATCGATATAGATACTACATATATTTACCTTGGCGTTAAATTTACTACATCCAGATCATTTCTAAATGCACGTAAACATATTGCTCAGCAAGCAAAAAAGGCCCTTTATCTCTTATATACAAAATCCATTAATGCTGACCTACCCCTTGACTTATCATTGAAACTTTTCTATCACACTGTCCTTCCCATACTTACATATGGTTCTGAAATTTATGGGTTTGAAAATCTTGATATTTTAGAAAAGGTCCACAATGAGTTCCTACGCAAAGTTCTTAAAGCGTATAAAAGTACACCTATTTACATGTTACACGGCGAAACTAGTCGGTATCCTATCTCCATTGATATCAAATGTAAAATGATCGCTTTTTGGTCAAGACTCTTAAATGGAAACTGTAATAAACTGTTGTATAAAATGTACTCCTGTTTGCTAAATCAAGAAAATGCTAATTTCAAATGGTTATCAAAAATCAAACAAATCCTGGATTCTGTTGGTTTGACACATTTTTGGCAAGATCAACATTCTGGCATGACACCCCTGAATCTACATAGAGACGTAAAACAAATCTTAATTGATCAATACAAACAAGAATGGCTAGCCTCTGTAACATCATCAGGTAAAGGTAGAGCTTACCATCTATTCAAGAGAGAACCCGAATTTGAAAAGTATTTCAAGTCCTTACCTCAATCCGACGTGCTCAAATTCTTCAAATTCCGTACGGCAAATCACAAGCTCCCAATTGAAACTGGAAGAAGGGACGGAACAACCTTAGAAAATAGGAAATGTAACCTTTGTGAACATGAAGTGATCGGTTCCGAACGACATTATCTGCTTGAATGTGATTATTTCTCCCAACCTAGAAATAAGTATCTGTCGAACATCAGTTATAATAATAATGAATGTTCCTATAAAAATCTGATGAAGTCTACGTCACCAACAGTACTTAGTAAAATCGCGAGATTCGCTAAAGTGATCATGCAAAAGTTCAAATACCTTACCTTGCAAGATATGTACGTTCCATTTATATCTGTTCCTCCACTGACACACTTACACGTTTGTTTTCAATCCCTTGAGATTGTGACCTATATTTACCACTATCCCTTCTATGAATGGAGTTGTAATCGACAAGGTCAAACTATTTACTACGATATACGTCAGGTCGCGAAACGCACATGCAAATTGAGTTTGTTGAATGTTGTTGACTGTTGTAAATCTATTTATATACATGATTGTGTAATTCCTCATGGTCATGTTTGCATAGCCACGCCCCTAGCCAGCACTGGCGCTCGTTTTCCACTTTGCTATTTTGAAAGGCATTTACTATCTCAGTTCTTTTCCAGCAAATTACCTGTTAACTATTGAAATAGTAGAGATAGAGGAAATGTTTCCCTTCACTGAAAAACCCATACTCTGCTTCATGTTACCCTAGGCATTGTATGCAGATTGTAGACGAAGATCAGCCTGTACCTACTTACAGTCTGATCTTGGTTTCCACTTCTTGCCAACGTGCCAACAATCCCATACAAATAGTAGCATGTTTATAGAATGAAACATTTCAAACTTGCATTAATGCGTAATAATTTGAAATTTTGCTGGATACCAGTTGAATATGCAATTCTTAGAGTTACAACTTCTAAAATGTTTTTTTTTTTTAGTATAAGCAATACCTCATGATTCACCAATATAAAGGATGCTTTTTCGACATGATTTCCCCCTCATGAATTTATTAAAAGTGTGTATGAGTGAGTGTTTGTGTGTATGTATGTTCACTGCAAAATATTGTCTTCACCAAACTTTACATTACTCTGTCATATCCCCAAGTATAATGTTTTACATTACTGGGTGATTAAAGAGATTTTGACTTGACTTTGACTTTGTATGTGGACCATTAATAGCGATATCGAATGTACCGTAATTCGCCAATGTATTCGGACACTCTTAATGTTCGGACACGTTAAATTACTGTCAAAAATATTTTATGTGTAGTCCTAACTCCAGAGAGTCAAAATATTCAAGAATACTAAGTACTGAAAATATATTTTCCAAAACATCTGACTTTTAATTTTTGGAAAATATTTCTGATAGGATGATCAGCTGCATAATGAAAGCAGAATTGTACATCGTGCGTAAAACCGTAATGAGGATGAATGTTGTCTGCGAATGTCATATTCTTCGAAGATTTGACCTGTCTGCTATGACGCATCACCCATCCCCCAAATATTTGGGAAAAGTAGGGCTTACAGCGAAGCTATTAGCCTAATACCCAAGCATGTAGGGGCTGTTTTAATAATGGCCGATGCATAGGTTACATGCTAGCTGATCACAGCTGAATGAATCGCACCAGGTAGCGTTTTATTGAGTAAACGTTTATTTTATTTTGAATTCAAAGTAACGGTTGTCGTTTTGAAAAATTAGTCCGCTTCTGTACCCAGCATGCCCATATTAGATAGATGTGTATTTGTAGAATGCCATCTAGCGGGAGATAATGGAGGATGAATCCTTCGAGAGCCGAGTCAACCAATAGTAATTCTCAGTCATGAAATTATACTCAAAAAAAATGAAACATTGGGGTTTTTTGGTAACAAATGCCTCTTCACAGCAGACCGAGAAGTTTACAATCAGAGATCAGACAAGACATGTAGTCTGCAGTCTGATCTTGATCTACAGAGGCCGCAACAGCAACTTAGCCCTGAAAGATGCTTAAGGGTTAATTCTTTCGCGGCTTTTGGATGTTCTGTCAGCAGTTTTGCCATTTTTCACAGCGTTTTCGAAAGGCATCTTAAGCAGAAGCATGAATAGTCGGTCCATAAGAGGGAAATGGTTGAAGCCCCACAATTACAAAAATAAAGCATTGTTGAATACAAAACCTTGTTTCTCTTATTCATTGGTAATTAATCCATTTAACTTATGCTTCAAGTTAGCGTATCCAATTTTTTTTTTTATTTCGGCCAAAACAAAATTTTCAGAAAATGGCCAAATGACTTTTTTTTTTCTGCCGACTACACAATATACATGTGACACGACTGGGGTGTTCTAGCAATAATCATTACGATACGCAAAAAGGCTGTATGAAATCATATAAGCAAGCACGAGATATTGGCTTATATCGTTTGTTTTGATTGAAGGTCAGCCCATAACCAGGTGTAAATTCTTCGGGCGAAACAGTTGTAAGTGTGTACGACAAATGTTTACAGTACAACTCTCTCGCTTTGAATTATGGGCGCGTTACGTCATACCCCTAATGCAAACTTTACTGCAAACATAAATTCTGTGGATACACGACTGGAGTGAAATCTTTACGGATGGAAAGTTAAATGTTTATGGTCGTATTTAATCGTTCATTGACCATGGCAGGATGACAATTTTTAACACTTTACCAAACTACAAAATTTTAGTCATAGTCAATTAGGGTTTGTTATGCAATCGTCAGCATGATTGAAAAACATGGAAGCGGCACTGTCTGCAATCCAACATGATAGCATTTTATTTGATTTCTGAATGAACTAGGCTGTAATTCAGCTGAACAGCGGCTGAATAATTTCTAGTAAATATGGTCCTAAAGGTAAACGAAGTTCTTTTACGTACCTGTACCGATGTTTGAATGACTAGTTTTGGTAATAGAACTAACTGGGAATCGTTTGAAAAAAAAATTAAATTGTGAAATGCCCGATAAATAAATGCTTCAACGTAAATATGCATGTCTATGTCTAAGTATTTGAACTAGATCTAGCTCCACCACTACTATGGATAAATTTGCAAGACTTAGCCCTTGTCATTTTTGACACACACCCAAAATTAAAATTTATTATTTTGGCTACTTGTTCAAAATGTTGATTTCAATAATAACCAGGAAATTACTAATTTATTCTGAATATATTGGCGAATAACAGCAATTAATTGATGCCATAGTTCTTGCAATGGTCGGCGGATGGATCGCGGGTAGTGGGGGGGGGTCAGCATTATATACTTTAACCCGGATATAACATTGTTGTACATCGTGAATCCCGATGACTGCGTTATATCAGGGTTCCACTGTATCAATAGTTAATGATACTTTTCTAAAAATAGAAAAAATCTTTCTTCTTGCAGTGTTTAGTTTAAAATGTGTGTATATCCTTTTAATATTAAAGACAATGGGAAATATGTTGGTCTGTCAGTCATGTCTGGTAAAAATGGCTGCAGTCGGATAAATAAATATCGGGATACTGGACCGACTGACCTGTAAAATTAAACAGTAGACATAAACTTAATGAGTTAATGTTTATGCTGTAATAAATTATACAACATGTTGATAGAAACTCGCCTGTTTAAACTGAGAGTTCTTCAATGGTGATCAAAAGCTTGAGTCCTGCAGTGAGGCTATTCGTCTGCATAAAACAAGCGTCTATTGACATGATCAAAATAACCCGACAGTCTACAATTTATCAGTTTCAAATGATTATTGCAGTGACCCATAGAAATTGTTACATTTGTTTCCTCCAAAGTGGTTTTTCTCTCTTGCATTATGGTGCGGAAGATCATGCAATTTTTGCGGGCTATTTTTTTAGAGAGCGGGATTTTGTGCGCATATAAATTTTGTTTTAGTGGGATTTTAGATTTTGATGTCTCCAAAAAAGAATACTGGCAAATCTACTGGCTACAAATAATGTCTATACAAGGTTCTTGAAGGATCTTAACTCCGACATAATACTGTATGTATCAAATATGAGGGACACATGTGTCACTGTTTATCATGGCTTAACAAGCTGACGTGTTATTAATGAAAAGCGTGATAATGATGTTAATCCACTTATTTATAAAATGGCAGGTTTCAAAGTGACCTGCTACCCTTACTGACAATTTAATGCCATATCATGCAGAAATAGTTGTAAAAAACTTAAATGACATGAAAAATGGATAGCTGCAAAAAAAACCACGAAAACCCATGACACAACAAAATGTCAACTTGCCACAGTCTGATCAGAGGCACTGATTGTCTTTTCAGCTTTTAAATTAAATTTAAGCAGTAAATTTACATAAATATCTGTATGAAACAATAAGTTAAACAGGGTTTTCCTTGACGCACGATTTTGTGCGTTTTGATGCATTTTTAAGGAAAATGACCCGCAATTTTTTCAGTAATGCATCATTGTTGACGCACAAATACGGTAAGAGGTACTAACGATCGTATATACTCCCGACACTGTTACATCGCGAGTAGATGAAAAATCTGGAGTACGAAGAGAAAATGGGACGAAACACTGGACTGTGTATCGATTTTACTAAAAATACCGTTGGTCTTTACACAGGTCTAAACTAAACCAGTCGATCTCTAATGAAAACAATATGGCTCTGTCAAAATCGACGTCATTCTTGCTGTCTGCAAGGAAGAAGAGCCCTTAAACAAAGATTAGACGTTACAACGCCTGGAAAGAGCACCCCGAATTACATTTCAAGGCCTCAAGGGTTTACTGTAAATTAGCTAAAGAGATACACTTTGTTATTTGTTGAAAACAGCGGCATGAACGCGACCCGCATGTCGAAACACAGGAATTGGCCATTTAATTGGTGAAAATAGTTTATTCTCGGTCGAAATGGATAATCTCTGTCAAGAAAAATAACAGAGACTTCCCAATCCGGCCGACAACAAGCTTTCTTCATCAACTAAACCGTCGATTCCTGTGATAAAAACAAAATAACCCTTTACCATAGAAAGAGGCTACACATACTTCGAAAATCAACCCTTGTGCATCATCAAAACATTAGCGGTCATGACAATACCCTTGAAACATTAAAATCTGCAGCTAGAGCATATTTGCTCGTTAAGAACAGGCTTAAATAAAGCATACTCCAGATAGTCTCTATGAAAAAGGTGCCACCTAGGCTGTAAACGCCCTCTATATAGAGAATCTCTAGTGTTATTGTGTATCTATCACCATGAAATAATTCACTTATAGGGTAATCGAAGATTTACAGTGAATAGAAAACATACACACAAAAAAAACATACTTTCACAAATAGTAGCTTTTGTTTAAGTGAATTACATTTTGTTGTGACCCCCACAAATTCCAAAATGACCCCCATTATTTTTGACTAGGGGGTCACAATGACCCCCTTTTTTTGTGGCCAAGGGAAAACCCTGGTTAAAGCTAAAATCTCTGATACGGAGGTAAAAACTTCGGGGAATTTGTGAAATGAAAATATTGAACATTGTAGGATGGGGGTTAGGTCTTCTTGTCTGACAGTGATAGCACTGGACCAAGTGTTGAAGTAGAAGGTACAGGGCATTTATACAAAGAAAGAAGACCAGAATAATAGAACTCTTTAATGGATGTGACATTTGTTATTTATCCAACAAAAAAAAAGAAATGATACATTAACCCTTTACCACACAATGGAACTCTCCATGAAATTTATTCTGCCTTTTTACATTTAAATGGGAAACGTGCCCCCCCTTTTACTGCAGGCAATGGGGGACAGCTCCCCTATTTTTAAGGAAAATGACACGCAATTTTTTCAACAATGCGTCATTGTGGACGCACAAATACGATAAGAGTTACTAACGATCATATATACTACCGACACTGTTTTATCGCGAGTAGATGAAAAATGTGGAGTACCATGAGAATATGGGACGAAACACTGGACTGTGTATCGATTTTACCAGAATACAGTCTGTCTTTAAATGGATCGAAACTAAACCAGTTGATCTGTAATGAAAATAATATGGCTCTGTCAAGATCGACGTCATACTTGCTGTCTGCAAGGAAGAATAGCCCTTAAACAAAGATTACACAACGCCTGGTAAGAGCACATAGAAACACATTTCAGGGACTTGAGGGTTTTCTGTAAATTACAATGTAGCTAAAGAAATACACTTTGTTATTTGTTTAAAACAGCGGCATGAATGCTACCCGTGTGTCGAAACATGGGAATCGGCCGTTTAATTAGTGAAAATAGTTTATTTTCGGCCGAAATGGATATTCTCTATCAAGCAAAACAAAAAAAGACTTCCCCAGTCGGCCGACAACAAGCTATTTTCACCAATTAAACGGTCGATTCCTGAGACAAAAACAAAACAAAACAACCTTTTTCCACAGACAGAAGCTGCACAAACTTCAAAATTCAACACTAGCATTCATGATGATACCCTTCAAAGATTACAGTTACTCAGAGATATGACCGCTTGTCTGCAGCTAGAGCATATTTGCTTGTTAAAAACAGGCGTAAATAAAGCATACTCCAGATACTCTTTATGAAAAAGGTGCCATCTAGGCCGTAAGCTCCCGCTATATAGAGAATCTCTGGTGTTATTATGTATCTATCACCATGTAATAATACATGTATAGGGTATACAAAGATTAACAGTGAATGAAAACACGAAAAACACACATTGTTCCACAAATAGTAGCTTATGTCTAAGCTAATTATGCACCCTTTCAACGAAGTGAGGGTATATTGCTTTGCACATGTCGGTCCGTCGGTCGGTCCGTCCGTCCGTCGGTCAGTCGGTCGGTAGACCTTACCTTGTCCGGATAATAACTAGACATAGAATTGACCTAGGTTCGTCAAATTTGGCACAGACATGCGTCTCGGAGTGTAGATGATCCCTATTGATTTTGAGGTCAATCGGTCAAATGTCAAGGTCACAGTGACCGTCAACATGTTGATATATAGACCAAACCTTGTCTGGATGATAACTAGACACAGAATTGACCTAAGTTCATCAAATTTGGCACAGACATTTGAATCTGAGTGTAGATGATCCCTATTGATTTTGAGGTCAGTCGGTCAAATGTCAAGGTCACAGTGACGGTCAACATGTTGATATATAGACCAAATCTTGTCCGGGTGATAACTAGACACAGAATTGACCTAGGTTCATCAAATTTGGCACAGACATTTGTCTCGGAGTGTAGATGATCCCTATCGATTTTGAGATTAATCCATCAAAGGTCAAGGTCACAGTGGCCTTCAACTTAATGATATATAGACCAAACCTTGTCCAGATGATAACTAGACACAGAATTGACATAGGTTCTTCAAATTCTGTACAGATATTCATCTTGGAGTGTAAATGATCCCTATCGATTTTGAAATTAATCCATCAAAGGTCAAGGTCACAGTGGCCTTCAACTTAATGATATATAGACCAAACCTTGTCCAGATGATAACTACACACAGAATTGACCTAGGTCCTTCAAATTCTGTACAGATATTCATTTTGGAGTGTAAATGATTCCTATAGATTTTAAGGTTAATCCGTGAAAGGTCAAGGTCACAGTGACCACCAGATGATTCAGGACCTGCGCTGCCGTTCGCCATTTGAGCCGTTTGCTTAAAAAAAATTAAAGTGTCTCAAAAATTATGATATGTGGCTCAACTTGTGGCTCCAACATTTTATTCGCGTATTATCGGGGACGTAGTAAGCATGGAAGTCGATTGGGAAAAAGCGGAAGTCGAGAAGAAAATCGATAACCCAGTCTGTGTATTGGCCACTGTTTACAATCTTGTATGTATACACACGGCGGTATGTATACACACGGCGGTGTGTATAATTGTGCGAACTGTTGACAGATTATCACGTTTAACAATTGAAGTGGGCTATAAATAAAAAAGATGACATCGATATTTCCCAATCAATTTTGATATCAGTTTATGAACTGTGCCACTTCCTGTATCAATGTGGCAGTAGGGGGACATGACTGTTTTACAAACAGACATCTTGTTACATTTTGGTGTGACCCTCACAAATTCCAAAATGACACCCATTATTTTTGACTAGGGGGTCACAATGACCCCCTATTTTTGTTGCCAAGGGAAAACACTGAGTCGGTCATTTTTGTTGTAGAAAACATCAGTAAAAAGTTAAAAAATAAAACTATTGTGATAGAATTGCAATAGTTTCAGGACTATTGGTATACTATAGCAATATGGATTTTGCTATCACGATACTATAGTGATAGATTTTTTGGCTGCAATAGTCAACCCTAATTTTGAACCCCTACTAGATATCACCAAGAAAAACATTCTGACCAAGTTTCATGAGTATCTGGCTGAAAGTGTGACTTCTAGAGTGAACACAAGGTTTTTCTAAGATTTGGCCTTGTGACCTACCATTTGCTGGTACGCAACCATTTGTTTAAGTTGTTCTAGGCATGATAAAGACAATCATTCTGACCAAGTTTCATGAATATCGGGCTGAAAATGTGGCCGTTAGAGTGGATACAAGGTTTTTCTAAGATTTGACCTTGTGACCTATTTTTTCTTTGATGTGACCCTTTTTAGCTCACCTGAGCACGAGTGCTCATGGGGAGCTATTGTGATCATCCTGTGTCCGTTGTCTGTCGTGCGTCGTGCAGCGTGCGTCGTGCGTCGTCCGTTGTCAACTTTTCACCTTGTGTACGCTCTAGAGGCCACATTTTCAGTCCGATACTCATGAAACTTGGTCAGAATGTTTGTCTCAATAAAATCTCGGACGAGTTCGAAAATGGGTCATGTCGGGTCAAAAACTAGGTCACTAGGTCAAATCTTAGAAAAATCTTGTGTATGCTCTAGAGGCCACATTTTCTGTCCAATACTACTGAAAGTTGGTCAGAATGTTTGCCTTGATGATATTTCAGACGAATTTGAAAATGGGTCATGTCGGGTCAAAAACTAGGTCAGTAGGTCATATCTTAGAAAAACCTGGTGTACGCTCTAGAGGTTACATTTTCTGTCCAACACTCCTGAAAGTTGGTCAGAATGTTTGTCTTGATGATGTCTTGGACGAGTTCAAAAATGGGTCATGTCGGGTCAAAAACTAGGTCACTAGGTCAAATCTCAGAAAAACCTTGTGTACGCTCTAGAGGCCACATTTTCAGTCCAACACTCTTGGAAGTTGGTCAGAATGTTTGTCTTGATGATATCTTGAAAGTGTTCGAAAATGGGTAATGTTGGATCAAAAACTAGGTCACTAGGTCAAATCTTAGAAAACCTTGTTTACTTTCTAGAGGCCTCATTTTTAATGCAATACTCATGAAACTTGGTCAGAATGTTGGTCTTGCACCAGTTTGCAAGTGGGTCATTTCGGGTCAATAACTCATGAAAATCTTGGTAGAATGTTTGTCATAATATCTCAAAAGAGATTGAAAATGGGTCATGTTTGGTCAAATGACTCAGGTGAGCGATTTCAGGGCCATCATGGCCCTCTTGTTCAAAATTGTCTGAGATATCAATAGACAATTATTCTGACCAAGTTCCACGAGTCTGACTGAAAATGTGGCTTCTAATGTACACAAAAGGTTTTTCTTTTGTATTGGTTTTGTATTGGAGGTAAACGCCATTTTAACAGCTTAGGTCAGTGACGCACCCATGTGTTTCCTGGCTTTCTTACACCAGTACTGACATAACTTTCTTTCCAAAGCCACTGACTACTTTTCTCACATGCATCAGAGGTGAAAGGCGAAAAATCGCTGGTAAAAGAGTTCGCCACAACCGGTATCGAACCTGCAACCTCTAGGTCATGAGTCAGATATGCTAACCACTGAGCTACCCGGCCACGGACAAAGGTTTTTCTAAAATTTGGCTTAGTGACCTACTTTTTGACCTGATGTGACCCAATTTCGAACTTGTCCAAGATATCTTCAAGACAAACATTCTGACCAAGTTTCACAAGTATCAGACCGAAAATGTGGATAGAAATCGCTATTTCAGTTTGAGCTTCTTTGGTCACAGTTTTCATTGTATTAAAACATGTTAGTGCTATGCCATAAACAGCTTACTGTCACAAGTATGTATTGGCACAACTTTGTTTTCATATTTCACAAAATATGTTTATGCCAGAACATACCATGTATTGATAGCATGTTCTGGCACATGTATATGTAGAACAGTGTGTTAAAGTTATATGCATTCTATCTATTTATGGAGTGTTCTGGCACTAAGAGTCTGAACTTAATCTTGCTGATACAGAAAACAAAACCAGATAACTTTTGATGGAATGTTTTGGTCTGATTCAACTTATGAAAAACCCTTGTATTTTTGAAAAACAGAACAAGTTTTGTATTTTTTAGCCAAACTCCTCAACATAATTAAAAAAATATAGTTTATATTATAAATAAGGATTAAATGATGATTGCCTCCAAGTTTTGTTCCAGTATCTTGTATTTCCACATTTTTAGACAAAAAGATGTCTCTCCTGTAAAATTTAAAAAAAAAGGCATTGCAGGTTCTGGCAGTAACCCCACATTATAAGGTACAAGTATATACCCCCCAGAAAAGGGGATGACAGTTTCTGTCATGTGGACTTGATGCTTGAAAAATGATATAGACAATGTTGGAAATGTGCAATTCAAAAATTTTTGGCCAGAAAAAAACTGTCTCCTTTGAAAGTTATCCTTATCATGTTTAAATTAGGTCTGTGTTAAAAGTAATGAAGCTCCATAAATTTACTGATCAGGGTTTGTATGTGTTGACTGGCAAACAGGTGGTTCTGTTAGTGACTCATAGTCTAAAACTGCAAGATTTGTGATAACTAGGTTTCATATTGGCCTTAATCTACCTGTACTGAAGTTTAACCTACCTTCTGATAGGTAAACAGATACATTTCTCAAATTCATTTGGCCCAGTAATATGTAGAACATTTTTGAATTTTGTAGCTGTTATAGAAAAACAAATGATGCTTCTACTGAATTTTGGATGTCTTTCATGTTTTTTATCTGTTTTGATCTGTTAGAAAGATTCTTGCTATGCGAAAACTTCAGCAGCTGCAAGAAGGGTGCCTAGAACACAAGAGATTCAAACTGATGATAAACCAATTTCCTGTGGTTGTGGGGAGGCTTAAAATATATATTTTTTCTACCAGTTATTTTTAGACTGATTTATGATTCATTTGGCATCTTCCAATAATTGCTTATTTGCTCTTCTTTGGTGATGCATTCAGAATACACCAAACTAATGTATGAACTTGGATAAGTTTTCAACAAATTAAGGAATTTGTCTCTTGTTAAATGCTCGAAGCAGTTGTATTCAATTTTCACCAAATAGCCCATTGAAAATTTAGATGGAAATTTTATACATGGGGAAATCTCATTTCTCAAACCACAGACTCGTCAATTTTAGGACAACACAGTTTGATTGGCTAAAACCCCAGTGTATCAGCTAATTCTAAAATTACTTTTGAATCACAACTTTTTTTTTATCTTTAATCATTGATCACCTTAAAGCTAACCATATCTCAAAAACAACTTTTTATGCAGCTTTTGAAAGTGTTGCAAGTTTTTGTGCCCCTGCATTTGACAGAGTTGGAAAACATTATGACATTAAGAGAAATTGCTTGCTTCTTTTCACACAGTGTTTTTCTACTTGCAGTAAACATCAATATTTGTTTGTGATTTTAAATAGTGTGAGGTAAGTCTAAGTTAGCCAAGCAAGTGTGGGTGAAACCCATTACTAAAGTGATTGGAATATTACAGTAGCTTACTGAAGCATCATGGTAGAAGAAAAAGGGATTTTTTTTTCCTTGTCCTACAATGTTTAATTTCCTCATGTTTTATTTTTCAGCATCAAATTTGAACAACAAATTTTGACATCATTCTTTTCTGTTCTATTCATTGGTCAGTAGTTCTATTCATTGGTCAAAGGCCAGCAGAGCTTATGTAATGGTGTGTCCGTCCATCTGTTGATCTGTCCATCCATTGTGTCCGTCTGTCGGTCATTTTATTGTTTAGGTGATTAAGTCCGCATTTGGGATTTGATATTTGTGAAAATTAAACAGTTTATTTATATTATTTATATCATTAATAGCTTAAACAGGGCTTGAAATTTTTTTCAAAACCAACTTGTCCTGTAGGAAGAGCAAATTCAATGACTTACTTGTTCTTTAGTTGATTTCTCTTGTCATACAGAAAAAGCAGGTAACAGATTTTTTAAAAGTTACAGTGATTTCATGTTTATAGCCTGAAGAATAAGGAAGATTTGGAAAACCATCCATTATAAGAACACTTGCAGTGGGCTATTTTCAGGAAATTTGGAATTCCAAGTCTGAATTACAGGATTTAAAAAAAAAGAAGAAATTTAGAGTTTAGGAAGTTTATCTCAGTTACATGACAAATCTATCTTTTTCCCAATGTTATCTGTGATTCAGATGACACTGAGAATTTTGGCTTCTGCATTTAACCCTTGTTTAAAATCTTGTGTTTTGGGCTGTACTGTATTTCACCTAATTAACATGTCGGGGCACCATACAAAACACCAACAGGGTGCTCTTACGAGGGCTGTTCGATATGTAATGTGTATTGTACCACAGCGCAACAACGCTTTCAACGCTTTCGTGGATGATGATACGCTTGAATAGCTCTATTCAATACCTTTCCAACGGTATAAACACAAGCCTTTAGCTCCACATAGTTTTAAACTTATAGTCATTTCAATAGAGCTAGTCGTTGACCACTGTTGTAAAAATGGTTGGGAAACGGATTAAGAATATTAAAGAAATTAGATCTTATGTAAAAGTTCGCACAAAACTCGGTCATTCGGTAATGCAGATTTCTACTGAATTGGGGGAAGTTTATGGGTCTGATAAGGTATCTTATGAGACAGTTCGTAGTTGGAGAACGAAATTTCTGACTGGCACAGAGTCCGTCAAAGATGCAGCAAAATCTGGCCGACCTGTGACTTTAACAGGCAAGGCAGATGTCTCAAAAGTCAGGGAAATAATTGAAAGTGATGGCAAATACACGATTCGTGATATTGCCAATGCTGTTGGCATATCGCTATCGCGGGTGCATTTCATTTTGAAACATATTTTGAAAGTACGAAAGATGGATACCACATATATTGACAGATGACCAAAAACGAGTACGAGTACAAACCGCTAAACAATTGCTCAAAATGTTTCCCAAATTCAATCAAAGACAATTTGCAAACATTGTTACTGGTGACAAAACATGGGTTCACTATTTCAACCCAGTAATAAAAATTGGAAACAAAATATGGCTAACTAAACACGGTAGAAGGCCTGTAGTTGCCAAAAGAAGCATAAGCACAAAGAAGGTTCTTTATTGCATATTCTTCTCATGTGATGGTATAGCCGTACAGATTCCGGTGCCGAAGTGTTACAGGTCGGTATTACCGAGATGTTATACTAAAAAAGCTCAAGAAATATTATCTTAAACGACGCCCTGTGTCAGGATTTAGGCATGTTTGTCTACTTCATGATAATGCTCCATCACATACATCTGAGCTTGTGAAGCAATTTTTGAAGTCGGAGAAGGTTACCGTCTTGCCACACCCACCATACTCTCCAGATCTAGCCCCATGCAACTTTTTCCTTTTTCCAAAACTTCAAAAGTTCTTATCTAGTCGTCGTTACAAGTCTCGACAAGCCCTTGGCTCAGCCATCAGTCAGTGCCTCAGAGGTCTACCGAAATCAGCGTACCGTGACGCATTTCAGAAATGGATTCAGAGATTGAAATTATGTATTTCAAACCGCGGAGAATACTTTGAAGGGATGTTCATTTCACTATTTGAGTCGAATGCTTTTGAGATATCGTACAATACACATTACATATCGAACAACCCTCGTATTTCATGGACAATTTCCCGAAATTCCAGTGCCGTCATGTTGAGTAAGTACGTTATTCGGGTTTTAGTTGGTACTGTGTGCACATTGTCTGTGCATATCACATTCTTCGAAGATTCGACTTGTCTGCTATGACGCATCACTATCCTGTACAGGATAAATATTAATACGCAATGTGTAAAGTAAAACTCTCCGCTAATAAAGTAGCAGAAAATGTCTATAAACAATACCTCTGTGGAAAAATCTAGTCTGTTTTTTGCTCCAAATCTCTTAAAAATTTAATGATTTCAAATGGGAAAAATAGTTTTTACAAATACTATTGTTTTACTGCACATCTTTGAATTATAGACATTAGGAAAACCAGGATTTGTGCAGGGTTTTTCCACAGACTTGTGAACAAGAAGTGTCAGGGCTAATACCAAAGCTATATACCAAGCCTTTAGGGGCTGTTTTTATATATGAGTGGTGGATAGGTTGCATGCTGGCTGACTATAGCTGAGTAAAAGGTACCAGGTAGCGTTTTATTAAGTAAATGTTTATTTTATTTTGAAATTCGAAGTAATAGGTATTATTTTGAAAAGTAGTCCAGTTCTGTACCCAGAATGCCCAAATCTGATAGGTCTGTATTTAAAAAATGCCACCTAGCAGAAGATAATGGCCCTACTTAAAGTGATTGCCCTTTGAAAGACCTGCTGTATTAATGCTGAATATTGGTTTTACCGCTGATCATGATTCATTTGGACATGAAACAGCATTCACTATTAATATATTCACTATTCATTATTATATGGGACTCTAGTATTCAATACTTCACTATTTTAAAGTTTTTATACACCCGTCGAAGACGGGACGTATTATGGGATCACCCATGGCGTACTGTCATTCGGGCGGGTGGGCGGGCGGCGTCCAGTTCTTTGTCCGGAGCATAACTTTGTCATCTCCAGTCCGATTGACTTGAAACTTGGCATTTGTGTTTAATGCAATAATACCGAGTGCAGTGCAAAAGAACCATAACTCTACCTCATGCTGTCTTTAAGTTATTTCCTTTTAATCGTCATTTTTACAGCATTTTCTGCTTGTCCGGAGCATAACTTTGTCATCTCCAGTCCGATTGACTTGAAACTTGGCATTTGTGTTTGTTGCAATAATACGGAGTGCAGTGTGAAAGAACCATAACTCTACCTCGTGTTGTCTTTGAGTTATTTCCCTTTGATTGCCATTTTACAGCATTTTCTGCTTGTCCGGAGCATAACTTTGTCCTCTCTAGTCTGAACATCTTCAAATTTGGTATGCATAATTGTTGCAATAATACTGAGTGCAGTGCACAAGAACCATAACTCTTCCTAGCACAGATTTTGAGTTATTCCCCCTTAGATCTTCATTTTTATAGCATTTCTTGCTTGTCCGGAGCACAACTTTGTCATCTTAAGTAGGAATGACTTGAAATATGGAATGCTTATTTGTTGCAATATTTGGAAGTGCAGTGTGCAAAAATTTTGTAACTCTACCTCGTGCTGTCTTTGAGTTATTTACCTTTGATCGTCATTTTTTACAGCATTTAGTGCTTGTCAGGAATATAACTGTCATCTCAAGTCAGAACGACTTCAAACTTGGCATACATGTTTGTTGCAATATTACTGAGTACAGTGCACAAGAACAATAACTCTACCTAGCGCAGATTTTGAGTAGTTCCACTTTGATCTTCATTTTTACAGTCCAGTTCTTTGTCTAGAGCTAAAATTTGTCATCTCCAGTCCGATTGACTTGAAACTTAGCAGTTGTGTTTGTTGCAATAATACGGAGTGCAGTGCGAAAGAACCATAACTCTATCTCATGCTGAGTTATTTCCCTTTGATCATCATTTTTACAGCATTTTCTGCTTGTCCAGAATATAACTTTGTCATCTCTAGTCTGAACATCTTCAAATTTGGTATGCATGATTGTTAAAAAATTATGGAGTGCAGTGCACAAGAACCATAACTCTTCCTAGCACGAATTTTGAGTTATTCCCCCTTAGATCTTCATTTTTATAATATTTCTTGCTTGTCCGGAGCATAACTTTGTCATCTTAAGTAGGAATGACTTGAAATATGGTATGCTTATTTGTTGCAATATTTGGAAGTGCACTGCGTAAGAATTGTAACTCTATCATATGCTGTCTTTGAGTTATTTCCTTTTGATCATCATTTTTACAGCATTTAGTGCTTGTCCGGAATATAACTTTGTCATCTCAAGTCAGAACGACTTCAAACTTGGTATGCATGTTTGTTGCAATATTACGGAGTACAGTGCGCAAGAACAATAACTCTACCTAGCGCAGATTTTGAGTAATTCCACTTTGTTCTTCATTTTTACAGTATTTCTTGCTTGTCCGGAACGGAACTTTGTCACCATAAGTCAAATTGACTTGAGACTTGGTAAACATGTTTGTTGCAGTTACGAAAAGTACAATGCACTGGAGCTGTAACCTTACCTAATGCCCTTTTGGAATTATTCCCTATTCATTATTTTTTTTTTTTACAGCTTTTCATGCTTCTCTACAATATAACTTTGTCTTTTCATGTTGGAATGAGCTGAAACTTTACATGCATGTTTCCTTAACATTAGAGGAGACATTCATGCCTATTTCAATCACTTACATGATTTCTGCTGCACTACTATTTTCCTCTACCTGCCCTTTACGGTTATTATCCCCCCTCGACAACTGGCGGTGGGACGGGCGTATCTTGTGACAATTTGCTGCTCTTGTTCAATATAGAAATCAACTCTCTGTACTTTGTAATTCAATTCAGACTCTAGCGCCACATTATGATGAATAAGATGTGTATGAAAATTGATAAATTAATCGAAACTTGATGAGGATTGATTTTCTATCAAACCAGTGTTTTCTTAAGAGTTTACACGAGAGAACGGAGCGTGAAGGCCAAGGTCATTCTTCAGAGAAATAATAATGACTCTGTGTAGAAACTGGGTGGACTGAAATTGACATGCAGGTTTACCTATCTTTTAGGTTTGGGCGTGTAAACTCTAAGAAAACTCTGGTTTCATAGAATCTTAATCAATCTTCATCAAGTTTCGATCAATTTATCAGTTCTATCAAACCAAGTGTTACTTAGGTTTCCATGAGATTTTAGAGTCACACAGTCATTATTAGCCCATATATAAAACCACAATAAGCTTCATAGAAACATGACTTACATATGAAATCAATGGAATAAATACATCTTACTAGTTTTCCTCAATACTTGTTGAGTTAAGAAGAGCTCTGTTATATGGTCCATCTTGGATATGTTTCTTGTAGTATTGTTTGAAAGTCTTTGCAGAACTCCACCCCACTGCTTTCAAGATAGTCCCCATTTGCAGTCCCTTTTGTGCAGCTGAAGATGTTGAGGCTGCCCGACAACTGTGTGGGCGAAACACACCCGTGTCAATCCCAGATTTTTCCATGATACTCTTTATCCAACTGGAAATAGTGCTTTTAGTTACCCCTTGATGCGGTGGCATAGTTGAAATGAAAAAACTGTCTTGTTCACCACAAATTACTGATGTTCTTGCAATGTACTCAACAACAGTTTTTACAACACATAACTTTTCATCGATTGTGTATTTCTCAAGTATCAATGGCTCTAAATGCTTGGTAGGCTTGGAATGTTTTAACAAGCTATTAAAATAAATAGTAATCTTATCATCGTCAACATGAATATCTCCTAGTTTTAATAAATGAATTGTTTGTCCTCTTTGACCACTAAACAACATCAGAAGAATAGATAATTTTTCAGATAGTTTAAGAAGGGTAAATTCATCACTGGGTGGCAATGATGAAATGTAATTAAAGACGGTATTTACATTCCAAATGGTTCCATACTTAGGTAAATTTGGTCTTCTTGTGAAGATCCCCCGCATAAAACGCTTGACAATGATTTCATTATCTATATCTCTGTTTCGTAAAAGTCTACAAACAGATGAAATTGCTGATTTTGCTGTTTAATAGAACTACAGTAAAATCTCTCCTTAAGACCACCTCGACAATATGAGCAACCCGCTATTTCTGTCAGAACGGAATTTTTCCTTCTTAAAGATCAATGATCAATACGAGCACCCCACTATTCCGAAATTACGACCACCATTTTCAGTACCAATATGAATTTACCTGTGGATTTTAACCCTGTGAAACGACCTCTCGATTTCCGTAACTTCTTTACGACCAGCTAATTTTCACGTGTCCGTAATCGCGAACCACAGAGGAATATGTACGAATATTCTTGGGTCCGATGGAATTGACAATCAATTATCGGTCTTTTGTTTGTCTATCGACCATTGATTGTAACATGATTGTGTTAATTGATCAAGATGTTACGTAACATAATCAAACCACCTGTGAATTGATATTTTTAAACCATCGATTAGGCTTTCACACAGTAATCAAGTGTTTATCACACATCGCTGACCGGGATGACAAACATGTCTACATCCGGGTATTCACGATTTATTGTTTTTAGCCAGCTGATGTAATTACGTAACATAGTCAAACGACCTGTGAATTGATATTTTTAAACCATCGATTAGGCTTTCATGCAGTAATCAAGGGTTTATCACACATAGCTGACTCGGATGACAAACATGTCTACATCCAGGTGTTCATGATTTATTGTTTTTAGCTAGCTGATGTAATTTAAGATGCTTGGGTTTAGTGGTGATAGAGATGGGATTATCATTTTGTTTTTGACACTTTATGAGGGCTGTTCGATATGTTATGTGTATTGTGCCACAGCGTGATAACGCTTTGCATGATTTCATGGATGATGATATGCTTGAATAGCTCTATTCAATACCTTTCCAACGGTATAAACACGAGCCTTCAGCTCCACATAGTTTTAAACTTATAGTCATTTCAATAGAGCTAGTCGTTGACCACTGTTGTAAAAATGGTTGGGAAACGGATTTAGAATATTGAAGAAATTAGAGCTTATATAAAAGTTCACACAAAACTCGGTCATTCGGTAATGCAGATTGGGGGAAGTTTATGGGTCTGATAAGGTATCTTATGAGACAGTTTGTAGTTGGAGAAAGAAATTTCTGACTGGCACAGAGTCTGTCAAAGATGCAGCAAAATCTGGCCAACCTGTGACTTTAACAGGCAAGGCAAATGTCTCAAAAGTCAGGGAAATAATTGAAAGTGATGCCAGATACACGATTCGTGATATTGCCAATGCTGTTGGCATATCGCTATCGCGGGTGCATTTCATTTTGAAGCATATTTTGAAAGTACGAAAGATTTCTGCCAGATTGATACCTCATATATTGACAGATGACCAAAAACGGGTACGAGTACAAACGGCTAAGCAGTTGCTCAAAATGTTTCCCAAATTCAATCAAAGACAATTTGCAAACATTGTTACTGGTGACAAAACATGGGTTCACTATTTCGAACCAGTAAGAAAAATTGGAAACAAAATATGGCTAACAAAATACGGTAGAAGGCCTGTAGTTGCCAAAAGAAGCACAAGCACAAAGAAGGTTCTTTATTGCATATTCTTCTCATGTGATGGTATAGCCGTACAAATTCCGGTGCCGAAGGGCAAAAGTGTTACAGGTCGGTATTACCGAGATGTTATACTAAAAAGGGTCATGAAATATTATCTTAAACGACGCCCTGTGTCAGGATTTAGGCATGTTCGTCTACTTCATGATAATGTTCCATCACATACATCTGAGCTTGTGAAGCAATTTTTGAAGTTGGAGAAGGTTACCGTCTTGCCACACCCACCATACTCTCCAGATCTAGCCCCATGTGACTTTTTCCCTTTTCCAAAACTTAAAAAGTTCTTACCTGGTCGTCGTTACAAGTCCTGACAAGCCCTTGGCTCAGCCATCAGTCAGTGCCTCAGAGGTCTACCTAAATCAGCGTACCGTGACGCATTTCAGAAATGGATTTAGAGATTGAAATTATGTATTTCAAACCGTGGAGAATACTTTGAAGGGATGTAATATTCATTTCGTACAATATACATTACATATCGAACAACCCTCGTACATACTGTAATTATACCGTAACCAAATATGTGATTGTAAACAAGTGACCATGACGACTGTAAAATCGAAGATTAGCAGGACTGTTTGAATAATCAACTTGGATAAAAATAAAAAAAAGGGGGGGGGGAGAGATTTTCCGTAGACGTCAAACGTTCAAAGATCAGCACGTATTCGAAAATCTTTGTTTTAAAATGAAAATCGGCATTTTGAATATGAGTTCTTGAGACTACACGAAGTAAAAAAAGCAGATCAAAAATGAGAATATGACAAGTTTTATCAGTTACATGTACATTAGATTCTTTAGTCTTCAGATTCATTTAGTTGATTTATGTACATACCTGGTGATGATTGTTTTAAATTGGCAATAATGAACTGACATGCTTTTACTGGTGGATTTATTTAATAAAATTCAAGAAACGTATAACTTTTCAATGAACATGAAAATGTTCTTGTCATTTTCATTTGTGTAGTTAGGCTTCCCTAAATGAAATGCATTTACTATTCACATCATTTAGACCTGCACAAGTCTACTCAGAGTCAGGTTTATTTCAAAATGTAACCTTGGAGATTTTCCCTGATAAAATGAAGATTCCCAACTGCAGGTTCCTGATTGGGTGCTTTTTGTCTGTTTGTTTTGGGAGCTGAATACAGTTCTTTGGAAGGATGTACGACTGTTCCGAAATGAGATGCAGGAGAGTGGAGAACCACACCTGTGTCGGCCAAATAGGTGCTACCAGAAAAAGTCAGTTTACTTTGTCCTGAACTAGCTTTTGAAGTGTTCTGCAATTGACACTGAAAGGAAGAAACAAATACATGTTTGTATAATTATGTGAAAGCATCAATTGCTACAGCAAGTTTATCAGGATAAAAAGAGACATATTTGGGTTTCTGATTGTTCAAATTTGATGCAAACATGTCAATTTCAATCTGACCAATAATGTATTCCATTTGCATGAATACTGATGGCTTCAGCATCCATTCCATGTCATCATTGAAATTTCTTGATAAGCTGTCTGCCTCGAAATTATCAGTTCCAGGTACATGAGCTGCACTTACTAACAAGTTTTTCTCAATTGCCCATGTCCAAAATTGTTCCGTAAGTTTGTGTAAGGTCTCAATTCTTCCCCCATAGTTATTTATATATGACACGGCTACCATGTTATCCATTTATATTCTGACGTGAGTATTTTCTTTATTTACTAACAGTTTTTGAAGTGCCAAGACTTCTGCCTTTAATTCCAAGTAATTTATATGATTTTCACTCTCTTCTTGAGCCCATTTTCCTTCTGTTTTCATTCCATTTGTGTTATTTACTATTATTTATAATAATTCATGGTTCTGGTCTAGTGATATATTTGTAACTATTTTTAATGTTTTTCATCCACCAATCTAGGTTTCTCTTTATGTCATCAGACACTACCATTTTTGCATTGAAATTCCCAGAGAAACTCTTCAATTTGTTGTCTTTGATGTGTTCAAGCTCTTTGTAGTATAAAGGGGCAAACTGTACACCAGCTTCACTTGCAACCATTTTCCCAATTAATTTAGCAAACTCACGAATTGTTATCACATTTTTCCGAGAAATAGACCTGCATAATTGAAACAAATCTTCGGCTCGTTCTGAAGTGAGCCGGATTGTCATATTAACAGAGTTCAGTACAAATCCCAGAAATGTAATTATTTGTGTAGGTATTAGAACGGACTTGTCTGGGTGTACCGTAAATCCCAATTTATCAACTAACAGCACAGTGTCATTGATGTTTTCCAAACAATAATTATAAGTTTGTCCTTTTAATAAACTATCATCAATGTATGGTGTGCTAAAGTGACCTACTTTTCTAAGAGAAGCATAGACTGGTTTTAGTAGTTTCATAAATATTCTAGGCCAAACCTTGTGGAAGAGTACAAAATTGGTATTTCTTATCACCCCAAATGAACTGTAAATATTTCCTACCACATCTGCTATTGGCACGCTGAAATATGCATCCTTCAAATAAGTGGATCCAAAGAAAGCACTTTGTTGAATGTTTGTAATAGCTGCCTTTAATGTTTCCATTTTGAAATGGATTTTTTCCATGCAGTCATTAAACCTCTTAAGATTGAGAATTACTCTAACAGTGCCATCTTTCTTTGGTCTTGTAAAAATGTTTGAATAGAATTCACCTCTGTCATATCCTGTTACTTCTTCTACTATCCCTTTATTGAGGAAATCTTTAATCTCACAATTAATAAGTTTTTGTTCAGTCTGATTGAATTTGATGGAACAAGCAACAAATAATTGCCAAGGCTGACATGACATTTCAAGTTTATAACCACTTACTGTTTGAAAGATCCAACTATCAGATGTAATGTTTTTCCATTTTGATAGGAAATGTTTTAACTGTCCACCTCTGAAATTTTCTGGGGTATTATTTACAATCAACCCAGTACTTACAGTTAATAGGGCCTTTTTCCTTTGTGTGACTGAGCCGGAGCTTTCCCCCTGTAACTCTGTCCTTTGCTTCGTCCCTGGCCATACTTTTGGCTTTTCATGTAAGCTTGATCCCGGTCTTTCTCTAGGTATGTTCTGTGTGTTTGATTTCCCCTGCCCTTTTGGGCAGCTCTTTGGTACAAAAACTGACCGGTAGTAACCCCTGCTAGTTTCTGAGATCTTTTGTCTTGCTTTTCAATTTCATCCACTTTGGAATCAATGTCATCGTCAAATAAACTGTCAGTGACCGGGATGTCAAGATCACAAACCTTCCTGTATTTTCTCTTTCTATTGCAGTGGTGAATTCTGTTTGCAAGGATTTTGAACCCATCCTTCAATAATTGAGAGATTTGTATTTGGTCTCCTTTATTTTTAATAGTGTCCAAAGCTATTAAATTTGGCACCATGGCCATTTTTAAATACTTTTGAATTGTTTGCATTGCTAAGTCTCCTTCTCGTTTGTCCTTCAACGCCGTCCATATCTCACGATTTACAACAGGCACTTCCAATTGTTTGCAGTTTGCTGGGACATGTATTTGGCGGACAATTCTTTATGTTTCTCTTCTGGCATCGGCTTATCAATTGCTCGATCAACCAGCTCTGCCAGTTTTTCATCGACATTGGGCCCGAACTTTTTATTTTCCTCGTACAGTCCATCAAAGTCCGTTAAGAAATTAACATCATTCGATTCAACAGCACCCGAGGCCGAGTCCATGATATCGCTCAATTCATCCTCATTTATTGATCGTTCCGGTGATGTCATGCAATTCCCATCCGCCAAAGAACCCTCGCTATCTGTTTTTTATTGTTTTCTCCAATTGTTGTTGCATTTTTGCAACGTTTAGTACTATATTGGACAGAAGCTCTGTCTGCTCCGACTTGAACTTTCATTTCTCAGTCTCCATGTTGGAAATCTTTTCCCATAGTGCGTTTACACTTCCGTTTCCGCCCTGCACTAAGTTGACAGCGATAGAGTCAGTTTGCGTATTAGGGTTTCCCGCTATGGCGATTCCGTCTTGAGAACTATGGGGATTTCCCCCATTTTCAGTTCCACCAATTTCCTGTATTGATTTCCCACTGTTTCACTGGCTTTCCCAGTCTTTATTTTCCCAATTTCGTGAGTTCTCCTCAGAACTTTGTCAATAAAAGACAAGTTCTGTGCCTGCTGCTGATAAGCCATTTCGGACCCAAAATTCCTTTGTCTAAACCTCCGGACAAAGAAAGAAATGATTGATAATTCAATCCTGCGTTAAAGTTTGAATCTGTTAATGAATCCACTCAGATAGCACATCTAACACGTAGTCTATATATTTATGTTTTAATCAGTAGTAAAATTTTCCTTTTTTCCTTTGCTCAATCTAACCAGTTGAATAAACAAATGTTTTTAATTTTTTCCTACTAAATGACCATTTCCATTCACTTTCCATAAATGACCTTGACCTTCACGCACCGTTCTCTTGTGGAAACCTAAGAAACACTTGGTTTGATAGAATTACCTGTTTTAAGTCATTATCAAGCCTAAACAAGACAGTTTGAAGGGTCTCTCAACCAACAATGTCAATTTGACACCTGTTTTGTCATGGGTTTTTATGCTTTTTCTATGACAAGTAATGCAAATGAAAAAATCTGTTTTATTATACACAGTTATAAATAAAATATATTATGAATTTCTTTAAATGTTATGATAATAATTAGCAGGCACTTTTGTAAAATTCTCATTTTGGAGTTTATATCTCTTCAGCATTCATGCATAGCATCGGATTATACATGCACAAACTTTTCTGTTGTAATTGAATCCAGAAAATATCATTATGATTTCATTAATTGTTCAATTTGCCTTGTCACAATTTCTTAATCATAACGTCTTATTATTCTTCACTCGTCAAACAGGATGCCCGATGGCAAAAAGCCACTTGTCCAGACCTAGACTTCATTCATCATGATAAGCAGACAGGCAGAATTTTCAAGTCCTTTTTGATTTTGGAAAAAACTGACAATTAGTAAGGGAAACGTAGCCATTTAAAGTCGAAAATTTACACTTCTTGTTTACAATTTAAAGATGCATCCTTACAGCCAGAGAAAAAAAAATGCTGTTAAAACTGTGTGTTGAATGGCTTAGGTGTGTAAACATAGATGATTACCACTATATGATTCATGGTGTTAGGGATAGAAAAACTCAAGGGATTTGTCTTCATTTAAAACTGGAAACAACAACAGTGATTGCATTGAAGGCCTCAAAACATGAAAAGTGTTTTCTATCTGTCGTAATCTGTGCAATTCTGCAGCCATCAGGAGCAACATTTTTGCATGAAGATACCAAATTGATTATTGTTTCATAGAATAAGGATGAAATGGGTTAAAAACCGGATGAAAACTGTGAAAACGAGTAGAGATGTAACTTTAACGACTGCATGATCTTTACGTTATCAATAGCTTGAACCCCACATTTCTTGTTTACGCCAGCAAAGCTTAGGTCAAAGGGTAGTTTCCGTTGTCCATCTGTCTGTCTATCTGTCTGCCTGTCTAAAGGATGGTTTCCGTGGTTCGTTTGTCTGTCTTTTTCTTGTTTACATGAGTAGGTCTGCATTATTTTGTGGTCAGATTTTCGTGAAACTTGCACAGTTTCTTAATGTTATAAATAGCCTGAACTGTTCTGATTTTGATACAAAACCTGAGAATAAGAAAGGAAAAAGTAGCCATTTGAAGTCACTGTTGAAAATTTACATTTCTTGTTAACACTATTAAATCAGCATTTTGTGCTTTGATTTTTATGAAACTTGCACAGCTGCTTTATATCATCAACAGCTTGAAGCCTAATGATTTTGAAAAAAATCTGACAATTAGTGAAGGAAAAGTAGCCATTTTAAGTTGCAAATATACATTGCTTCTGTACACACAAAGTCATTTTGATCCAGTATTTTGAAACTTACTCAGATCATTTTGTATCATAAGGGTTTGAACCCTATGTAAAAGAAGAAAATCCAGTGGCTGGATTCCAAACAATTGGTTTTGAGAAATTGTACTTTAATTATTTCATGCTTTTTTAAATTTACCATGCCTACTAACTGTGCTGCCTAAGTGGCTTCTCTCCCAGTTGCACCCCCCTTTCTAAGCTCCACTGGCAGTGTTCAATCTACATTTGCTTGTAAGGGGGCCCACAGACTTCGAAATAGGACTTGGAAAACTGGGGGCCGTACATAAAAAAATCATACTTTGTTACCGTAACATAAACCTTTTCATTTACCAAGTGTTGCCTTTTTATTTAACAAGTATACTCTCATTCATTTATCTATGAATACCATGCTAATAAAACTGCCAACTATGCAGAAATTATAATTGGTACTGATGCAACCTTGTTTCTACTGTTAATTTAATCCTAAAGAAAAGAAAGTGACGAAATATATCTGTCAATGGTAAACTTTTGAAAATTCTGATGTCCCGTAACAGGGGATTTAACTTTCCTGAAAATCTGGGGGTAAGATTTCATATTGGAGAGTGTGACAGTAATGGTCCCCAACTAGAGGTAAAGCAATCCATATTGATAAATTGCAGCAAAAAAGTCTTGTTATATGAAGATATCTATGTAAATCTACTGTTTAATGTCATTAAAAAGCCGAAAAGGCAGTCTGAAATGACTGATCGGGCAATGTCAAAGAGACATTTTATTGCATCATGGGTTTCCACTTTTTTTGCACCGATCGATTTTTCACGTCTGTTAATTTCTGGATAGGTATTTCTGCATGATTTGACATAGATTTATCAATAAGGATAACAAGTAACTTCAAAACCTGTCATTTTACACAAGATAAGCGGATAATGGCCTTTTTGTCCAGGTATTTTCTTAAGTGAGGTCTTGGATATAACCAAT
Source organism: Hippopus hippopus (assembly GCA_946811185.2). NCBI lineage: Eukaryota > Metazoa > Mollusca > Bivalvia > Cardiida > Cardiidae > Hippopus > Hippopus hippopus. Next base: position 42,689,358 of record OX328096.1, read on the forward strand.
ATTTGTTACGTGAATTTCAATTCTATAACGTGATTTACGCAATGATTTGCGCGACTGGAACACTGGGTACTGGCCAGATTGTGCTTTCCGAAGTAATATTTTAAACAGCTTTTGCCTTTTTTCGCTCCATTAAGGCTTCCAACATACTCAGAAAATCGCTTCATTGCGATATTGAATGATCAGGGGATGCTCAAAGAATCGTAACCTCTGGTACCCGTTATTCTGCCAAAACTGACCAACAAGAAGATCAATAACAGTCTATCCGTCGGGTTATCGATAAATTTTGACTAGAAAACTCGGCATTATGTTTATTGAGCGGAAAAAGTTAGAAACAGACAAAAGCACGTGGAATGGCGCTTTTACGATCGAGTGTGCCCGACTGGCCCGAGGTTGGTTTAGAATTGTGCCATCTGGGACTTTAGGGGGCCTATGGCGCAATGGCGCGCTCTAGATTGAACACTGCCACTGGCTGAAGGCCAGTGACCCTATGTCATGGCCCTGTGTCTGTCATGTGTCCATTCATCCAATCATGTATTAACTTTCATTTCAAACAACTTCTTCTCTGAAAATATCCATCCAGTTTTTACTACCAAACTTCACAGAAATAATCCTGCCATGGTCCACTTTAGAATTTCTTGAAAGAATTTGATTCCTTCCAAAAATTCTGGTTGCCATGGCAACAAAACTGAAAACTATTGAACATTTTTAAAAATCTTCTTGTCTGAAACCAAATTTGACATGTATGTAGCTTCATCTTATAGACTCCTACCAGATTTTTTTCAAATTATAGCCCTCTGGTCTAAGTCTGTACAACCCCAGGGGTCACAAGTTTTACATAGGCCTATATAGTGAAAACTTTAAAAATCTTCTCAGTCCTAACCATAAGGCCTAGGGCTACCAAATTTGGCATGTAGCTTCATCTAATGGACCTCTACCAAGATTCTTCAAATTATAGCTCTGGGGCCAAAACTGGCCCTGCCCAGGGGGGTCACAAGTTTTACATGGGCTTATATAGTGAACACTAAAAACCGTCTCGTTCCTAACCATAAAGTCAAGGGCTACTAAATTTGCATGTGCTTCACCTTCTGGGCCGCTACCAAGATAGATCAAATCATAGCCCATGGGTCAAAGTCGGCCCTGACCTGGCAGTCACAAATTTTACACTGGCTTATATAATGAAAACTTCAAACATTTTCACATGCTTGACCATTAGACTTAACAGGGCTACAAAACTTTGCATGTATATTTATCTAGTAAACCTCTACTTGGATTGTTCAATTTGTAGCCCTTGGATCAGAATTGGCCCAACATACCAGTGACAAGTTTCACCTAGCCTTAACATGAAAACTGGTAAATTCTTCTTGTTCCTACAGCTTTAATATTTTGTGAGTGTTAATGTCTAATAGGCTTCTTTCAAAATTGTTTAAATTAATTCCAGGTGTCAAAATTGGCCCAACCCCATGGGTCATAAATTCTACATGGGCTTATAGACGAGAAATTTCTAAAGATGTTCATGTTCCTAACCATAAATCCTAGGGTTACTAAATTTGGTGCAAAGCTTCATCTTGTGGATTACTTTTAAATTGTTTTAAACTTTAGCCCTGGGATCAAACAACCCCTGTGGTTGATATTAGCTCCTCTTGAGGGGTCTCATGTTTTACAGGGACATTGTATTAAGGGAAGTTTGAGAACCCACTTGGTATGTGGTTTTATCTTGTGGACCTCTACCAGGATTAAAGTATTAATAGCTGTGGTCAAAAATGGCCTTGCCCTGGCATCATAAATTACACATGAGCCATTACAGAGAAAACTTTTTATACGCCCGTCGAAGACAGGACGTATTATGGGATCACCAATGGCATGAGGGAGGGAGGGCGGTGTCCAGTTCTTTGTCCGGAGCATAACTTTGTCATTTCCAGTCCGATTGACTTGAAACTTGGCATTTGTGTTTGTTGCAATAATACAGAGTGCAGTGCGAAAGAACCATAACTCTACCTCGTGCTGTCTTTGAGTTATTTCCCTTTGATTGTCATTTTTACAGCATTTTCTGCTTGTCCGGAGCATAACTTTGTCATCTCCACTCCGATTGACTTGAAACTTAGCATTTGTGTTTGTTGCAATAATACGGAGTGCAGTGCGAAAGAACCATAACTCTACCTCGTGCTGTCTTTGAGTTATTTCCCTTTGATCGTCATTTTAACAGCATTTTCTGCTTGTCTGTAATACAACGTTGTCATTTTTAGTCTGAACATCTTCAATTTTAGTATGCATGATTGTTAAAAAATTACGGTGTGCCATGCACAAGAACCATAACTCTTCCTAGCATGAATTTTGAGTTATTCCCCCTTAGATCTTCATTTTTATAGAATTTCTTGCTTGTCCGGAGCATAACTTTGTCATCTTAAGTAGGAATGACTTGAAATATGGTATGCTTATTTGTTGCAATATTTGGAAGTGCAGTGTGCAAGGTTTGTAACTCTACCTCATGCTGTCTTTGAGTTATTTCCCTTTGATCATCATTTTTACAGCATTTAGTGCTTGTCAGGAATATAACTTTGTCATCTCAAGTCAGAACGACTTCAAACTTGGTATGCATGTTTGTTGCAATATTACAGAGTACAGTGCGCAAGAACAATAACCCTACCTAGCGCGGATTTTGAGTAATTCCACTTTGTTCTTCATTTTTACAGTATTTCTTGCTTGTCCAGAATGGAACTTTGTCACCTCAAGTCAAATTGACTTGAGACTTGGTAAGCATGTTTGTTGCAGTTACGAAAAGTGCAATGCACTGGAGCCGTAACCTTACCTAATGCCCTTTTGGAATTATTCCCTATTCATTTTTTTTTTTTAACAGCTTATCATGCTTCTGTACAATATAACTTTGTCTTTTCATGTTGGAATGACCTGAAACTTTATATGCATGTTTCCTTAACATTAGAGGATACATTCATGCCTATTTCAATCACTTACATGATTTCTGCTGCACTACTATTTTCCTCTACCTGCCCTTTACGATTATTATCCCCCCTCGACAACTGGTGGTGGGACGGGCGTATCTTGCGACAATTTGCCACTCTTGTTAATTTTGTTCGAAATTATTTGGCCTTGAGTTGTAATATTTGGTGTGTATTTTTGTACTTATCAGCAAGTGGAGAGATACAGGGCCATCATGGCCCTCCTGTTTTGTGAGTGTGCATTTATCTTTTTTTCTTTTTGCATCATCATGAATTAAGCAAAGTCACTATCAGTAGAGCAATTCAGGCCCTCAAGAGCCTCAAATTAGACTAGCCATCCCTAGCCTATTGCATTCTATATCCAGTGGCGGCAAACTTTCTTTCTGGCAATTTTTCACCTCTCACCTCTGATGCATGTGAGAAAAGTAGTCAGTGGCTTTGGAAAGAAAGTTGTGTCAGTACTGGTGTGGGAAAGCCAGGAAACACATGGGTGCGTCACTGACCGCCATGATATGATCTAAGCTGTTAAAATGGCATTAAACTGCCACACAAAATATTCAAATGCCAAATTGTCATTATGATTTGTTCTTCATTTGCTGTTCAACTAAAGATCAACAAACAATATTTTCATGGCATTTCCTATTGTGACAAGTTAATGGTCATGAGCTGTGGGTAAAGTCATTGGTTTGAACCAGACTAAACTTATCAAACAGCTTGGACAGGGCTGAACTGGATCTTACTTAATAATCAAATTGGGCGGGATCAGACTTAATAACCAGATTGGACCATGTTTACTTCAGTCTTGTATGGACCAACAAGTTTTATCTTTACCAAGGAAGCTTATTGCACCTTGGCGAGTCTGTCACTGTTGTCTATTATTAAAGTAGGAGGAGGTTGCAATGTGTTCTGTTAGGTGTTTGAGTACATGTTTCAATATGCAGATCATTTTTAAATTTTTCTTTTCAGGAGTTTTTTAATTTATGAATGATGTGCATATTCGCAGTAGACAGTGCACTGAATTTCACCAGTATTGCCATAATTATTATTTCATTCTGTGATGTTGAAGGATCTTTTTGACACTCAAGTACATCAACAGTTTTTAAAGAAACTGTAGGTTTTGGAGGTTTCTTTCTTGAAGTTTGTTCTGTCTTGATTTTTCCATCAGCCCCTGTCATTCCAAATGTTTTGTTAGATTTTTTTTTGTAGAGCTACACCAACAGCTTTTGGATGCATCGTCATTTGACAACGATGCTTCTTTGGCCTTCGTTTTATCTGATGTTAACACAGGTTTCGTAGAAAAGTCAAATCTTTTTCAACATGACAATTTGTGTTTGTTTAAACCACAGTTGCTAAGCACTTACAGAGTTCTCAACATTTAAAATGCTTTATATTAAATTTATCAGAGCTGACATTCATTTTTATCCCCCGCTGAAGGCGGAGGGATATAGTTTTAGCATTGTCCGACCTTCCATCCGTCCGTCCGTCCATCCGTCCGTCTGTCCATCCGGGAGAAAATCTCCAATACCATTGAACGGAATTTCGTGAAACTTTATACATGTGTACAATAACCCATTCTGCCGAGACACTTTTTTTTTTTTGATTTGATGAAAAATGGCCGACTGGTAGTATATTTTTGATGTTTTGAGTCTTGTCTTGAAAACTACAGAGTTTTTACATCGAACTCGTCACATCTATCAACCACCATTAGGAAATGTAGGAATAAAAGTTTCACCCACATTGACCATGCAACACCACAGTTATATACCCTTGTTTTTTGTAATGCTGTGTCATAGAAAAAGCAGGCTTGATGTCTATTTCCATTATGGACCAATATCTCTTTTACCATAACAAAATGTTATGAAATTTCATTTTTATATTGTTTATCACAAGCCACGGACAATAGTTGTTTTTATTTCATGAAATGCCACATCATGAAAAAAGGGGGCCAAATGTTTAATTTCATCATGGACCAATGATCGTCTGTTCGTTTGTCTTTCCAGACAGATATCTTCTAAAATCCTTGACAAAAACTATGGAAATCCATACACTTGTTCCTTATGATGTCCGCTGAGTTTTATTTCTTTTTCTGTTTTGATATTCAATATGGTGTCATAGAAAAAGGGGGCTTCAAGTATATTTCCATTAGGGATCGATATCTCTTTAACTCAAAATCCTACACGAAAATTTATGAAACTTCATACGTGTGTTCCTTATGATAGTCCACCTATATCAGTATTTTAGCTTTTTTCATTAAATGATGTGTCATGGAAAAAAGGGGGCTTGATGTATATTTTCATTATGGACCAATATCTCTTTAACTACAGGACAGAATGTTATGAAACTTCATCTCTGTTGTTTATCACAAGCCACAGACAATAGTTATTTGTTTTTATTTCATGAAATGCCATGTCATGAAAAAAGGGGGCTAAATATATAATTTCATTATGGACCAATAACAGTCTGTTTCTCAGTCCGCCCTGATGGATATCTTCTAAAGTCCTTAATGAAAATTGATGAAACTTCATGCATGTCTTCCACTGGATAGTCCGTTGATACAATTTTTTTCTATATATATAATGACATGTGATGGAAAAAGGGGGCTTGATGTATATTTTCTTTATTTGTTTTCATTTAATGAAATGTCATGTTATGGAAAAAGGAGACTTAATGTATAATCCCATTATTGACCTCTTATATATTTTTTTTATGTAATGAAATGCTGTGCCATGGAAAAAGGGGTCTTAATATATAATTTCATCATGGACTAATAACAAAAAGGCCACATGTACATGCAAAACACAATACCTCTAATATGTTTGTATCAAAAAAGGTCTTTTTCGGCGGGGGATATCATTTCAACGAAATTGCTTGTTATTTTTGATTTTTCCAAAACATCATAAGTCACAGTTGCATGATTTTCTCTGTGCACTGGTTAAAGTGAAAGCATTAGCTTATTCTCATTGACATACAATTTGTTCAGTTTAGGTAATGGACCTTCACTAATCTCTCAAATTTTTCTTAAAGTGCTTGAAAATTCAGCTTTTATTTTCCTGTTGTGACTCACAGTTTGCAAGTAAGTAGATGGTAATTTCAAACACTGAGCATTTCCTTCTTTTCCCACATTACTTTTGTAATATTTTTTCCTCAATGTAGTGAAAACAGAGTGATAATATAATGGGTTAAACAAACAATTAAAAAAAAAAAACTTTCAAGAAAGAGCTTTCCAAGCAGAAAGCATTGTCCTACGGTGTCTACACAAGCATATTTCTGCAAACCAGTGATTATATATGATAAATATCATGAGGTATGGTTGACTGTAAGATCTTGTTTTGTGCAATCAATAAAGAATGTCTGAAGTTGCAGAGACTGCAGAAATAGTCTCGGAGCCTTCAAAACTTGGTAGACTTTATCAAGCCCTAAAGAATTCATCTGAAATTGCTTGCCAGAAATGGTGTCTAAGTTTTTCCCTATTAAGGAAATTTGCATTTATCAAAGAAATAAAACAACTTAAAATTTGCCAGCGCTTGGACTTGAATCAAGATTTGCACTTACAAGTATGTAATCTTCTTTCATTGGTTTTCATTTTGTTGACAGTTTATAAGAACCTGAATATTATTTCTAAATATTCTTGAGGTGAATTTGAATAACATGTTAGTCAATGACTGCAAGCAAGTAGCTTATGAAAATTGCTACCAGTTATACCAACTGTTTGTTTATCTGCGTTTTGGTCTGTATTTTCACTATACATCTATACTTTCCTGCTAATTTTACTTAACTCTACCAAATAACACAACTTAAAGACTTGTCCAAATTGAAAGCAGTTGTAGGTGACAATATAAATGTGACTCATTGAAAATTGTTCCAGGATGGGTAGAGCACATTGTGGGAAAAGGAGAAAAATGTTGGTTACCCACATTTTCTCCTTTTCTAACAATATTTTCAAAAGTCTTTTTCTTTGGGGGTCTTGAAAACTCGGGATTGTTTGACAAAGGGTTAAACTATACGGGAATGATAATGAAAATGCTAAGATTCCAGGTTTCGCACAGGCTTGAAAAGACCCAAAATTTCAGAGGTGGTCCCTAAATTTCCCTAATTCCAACAATTAGCCCTGAATATCCCTAAAAATTGGTCTTTTGGCCCTAAATTACTGCTTTTGCTTTTCCAGTCATTAATTAGTTGTTTTCGAGTCATATCTTGACGTTTCTGAAAAATAATTCGATAGGACGGTCTATTGTTGTATTGGGCTTCTTATTTTTTATTTCCGAGGAAGTACGGGTTTTATACTAGGCCTTTTACAATGCTTTTAAGGGAAAAAAACAAGTATGCCTAATCATAGTGTGCAAGAGATTGCAATTTATACTAAACTGTCAACGAAAAAATCAAGTCTGCCGAATCGTTTACAAAGTTCATCTGAAAGAGAATATTGGAGCAGCTGATGTGTCTTGCATCATGGGGAAATCTATTTTTTGAGCCCAAAGTGGCCCTCTACATACCATTGGCTTATTAAAGCCAAGGATAAACATAAAGTGAATTCTAGGTTATGTCTAAAACTAATAGATTTAGGTTAAATGGGGGAAGGCACGCTGAGATTGCACGAAAGGAGCGAAAAACACTAAACCTGCGTTCGAGCGAGTTCAACCTATCCAGGGCTAGAGACTTTTACTATACCACCACCCCCCAAGGATACTCAGTAAACTTATTAGAAAAATGTGGGAAAAGAAGTAATATATCTTGTATCTATTTATTTCTCCTTTTTCTACAACGTTTTCTGCTTTGTCTTAAGAGCATATTCATCAGAAAGCTAATTTTCTTTTAAGAAGCTCTCAAATTAGAATTCCAAGGTGCCATACCAAGAAATGGGTTAAACCGTTAGAAATAGTAGATATAAATGATTATTTATTTTCATTTTTACCCTTTACCAGACAAAAAGATTTTGGTCTTTTCCAAAAGAATTTGCAAACAACATTTTAAATGTGGCCCATCATTTTAAATTATGGGATTTGTTTCTGGAAGTGTAGAAAACATTGTGGGAGAAGGAGAAAATGCTTGTACGGAGTATTTTCTCCTTTTCTCGCAATATTTTCGAAAGCCTTCTACCTCAGGGCCTTTAAAAACCAGGGCTTATCTGGTCAAGGGTTAAATAGTTAATTGAATTCTGATGTAAAATGAATTGTATATCAAAGTTATCAAGGCATATTATATGTGTGGACATACTATTACTTTCTGTTTTCCGTCCACAATGAGTAGCAACTCATTATGAATTCAGAAGTGTCACCCATTTTGTTTGCCTTTAATTTGCTTTCAACAGCCCTAAAAAGGCCCTAAAAAGGCCGTAAATTTACCTTGCTGAAGTCTGTATGAACCCTGGACTCATACAGTTTAGGCCTACAGAAAAGCAGGCCCCGCGCTTATAAAAAAAAATTGAGAACGATCTCATGCTCAGCACGAAACCGTACTCAACGGCTTGAGTTTTGCTCACGGGAGTTTTGTACTCAAACGTTGCTTATAAACGTCGCCTGAGAAAGTTCTCCACTGAGCACGGTACGCACTATATTATTCATGAACGTAAGCGACCCAACATCTAAAAATAGCAATACCAGAAGATTTGGCCCCAAGAAAATTCGGCCTGAGGCGGACCACATTTTAAGAGAATATTCGGCCCAGGAATTGAGATAATTTGGTATCTGTCAATTAGAACGACCAAAAGGGCGTTCTTTTTTGTATTACTCATCAGTTTTGATAGTTTTATCTAATTTTTGAGAAGATTTTACTCTTAACATCGACATGATTTTCTATGTTTTTGTACCATTAGTTCTTATGTTGCCCGATTATGATTGTGCATAATTTTTAAAGATTCATGGTAAGCTCGGAAAATGTCATGTTTGATGTAATTTATCTTTATACCAAATAAATTGGAGGTTTCCATGAAACAGGAAGTTGCATAAACCTAAAAGTTCAGTAAACTTCCAATACTTCAAATTTTTAACTGTTTCCAATACTCCTTCTCCCCCTTACATTTTTAGTAGTTTTGAAATTGATGCGGTTGTCATTGATTGAGTTTTTCTCCGATGGCTGTAGACATGTATTGGTGATGAAAGCCAGGTAAAGGTGTGATAGAGCCATTGTGCAGTATCTCTATGCACATTAATAAACCTTCAAATGAATTTATGCTCCACACCCTTTTTACCGAACTTCGTTGTTACATACCAAAACGCGAGCCTGGGTCCAGTCGGTAATAATCTATTATTCACTCCTTATAGTAGTGTCCTTTGACGGTCTATAGAGATGTGTAGCAAAATGATTTATCGCTTCCAATATTATATTAGTTTTTACAAAGTAACGTCCGAATGATAGACAAGGAAAAAACGAACGGACTGGAATCCAGGCTACCAAAACCCCTGTCACCCCTTGATATGAACCTTATTTGTTGCACAGTCATAGGTCACTCAACTATTTCTTGGGGCATTTAGTAGACGTTAGGGAAAGACTTGAACTGAACTGTGCTTCAATGGGTCATTAGAAAGACCGAAAAACATCTAATAACCGAAAAACACAGGAAAACGCCTAAAAACGCTGGAAAAATGCAAATTTTCATCTGTGGTCTGAATTCAAGAATTTATATAAACATGTAACATTTCTAACATACAGTTACATAAAGTTAGAGCTTACATGACAAGAAAATTACATGCTGGGACAACAATTTCATGACATTACAATTATATCAAATATTGCAAACAGTATTGATTTACATGTCAGGGCTGTGAAATCTGTTCAGAATTATAGAATCGCTATTCAATCAGGCAAAAAATATGTTATAAGATAACAACTAATAAATACTATGGGGTGTGCACAGATATACAGTGTATTGCAATTTTTTTTTGAGAATGTGATCAAACTTTTCACAACGGTCCGTAAACTAATATTTGCCCTTTTCC